>JANHMN010000002.1:77663774-77678470 GCA_030674055.1 Rhabdomys pumilio | reverse complement strand
TGTGTGTGTGTGTGTGTGTGTGTGTGTGTGTGTGTGTGTGTGTGTGTGTCTGTGTGAGGGGTACGTGCATGTGTGAGAATATGTGTGAGTGCATGCGTGAGTGTATGTGTGAGTGTATGTGCCAGCAGAGTCCAGAAGAGGATGCTGGATTCCAGAAGCTGCAGTTATAGGCAGTTGTAAACTGCCTGGTATATGTGCTGAGAACCAGAAGTGGTCCTCTGCAAGAACACTATATGCTTTAAACCACTGAGCCATCTCTCCCATCCAGGGAGAGGGATATGTTTTCACTATGAGGAGTTCAGCTTGGCATTCACTGGATATGTTTTCTTATTGCTGCCTGCCACCCTTAATGTAAATCTCTGCAGTCCCTCGCATTGGTGCTGACAGGAGGTCAGGCCCGCTCCTCCTCATCTTTCCTCTAATGCTGAGAAAGTGTAACCTGAGTCCTTATATTACTAGCATTCTGAATCAATAGGTCTACCCATTTATGAGCTTTTAAGTATGTGTATTTTATTTCATATTCTATTATTGCAGATGAAGAGATGCTTCAAAAGAGTTATGCATTAATTTCCTAAGGCTGTCACAACAAACTACTACAGGCCGATAGCTAAACTAGTAAACATTTATGCTCAGCACAAGAGGCCAGAAGTTCAATCTCTTACGCTGAAATGAAGGAATTGGCAGGGCCACAGCTCTCAGGGTCTCCATAGGAATTAGTTCTTTGCCTCCTCCAGCTTTGGGTGCAGGGGACTGTCAGCAGCCCTTGGCTTATTGACAAATCACTCCAAGCCCTGTTTCTGTCTTTCTCCCGTCTGTGTCTCAACTTTGTCTGCCTCTCAGGACATTTGTACTGGCATCTGGGACCCACGTCAGTAATCCAGATAATCTCATCTCAGCCCCTTTAATTTTCTCACATCTGTAAGAACCTTTTCTTTTACTGTAACTGGTACATGTTCCAGGGGCTCACAACTGGTCTCTTTGGGCATCCATTATTCAGCTTTCTACAAACCCGGCTGTGGGATCAGGTCATGAGGATTTTACCAAGAGAAATAGCCTGGATACTCACTGAGTGGATCAGCAACACTGATACACTGATCCACTAAACATAATTTTTATGTTCCAGGCATAATTTAAACATAAGGATATCTATAGTTGGACAGAAGAAACATAAGTCTGAAAATAATCCTTGAATTACTTACTCTGTGATCATCCCGTAAGAAGAGGGGAGCTCAAGTCTCAGTGTTCTTTAGACCTATAAATTTGGTTCATCAGCAATATGTAGTTTTTGTTTGTATTGTAGAGCTGTTCTGACAACCAAGTATAACACTGTATGAAGTATTAGAAGGAGATAAGCCTATAAATAATGATTGAATTTAGGCACAAAAGATGGTGGTTTCTTAGGAACCACATTCAAACTTTTCACTATCAAGTGGGTTTAGCAAGCCTCCAGAGTAACAATGTTAGTACAGTTTCTGCTAATTCGGAATGTACAGAAAACTAATTCAAGGGCCCCAAAGCACCTGGACCCTCATTATTTCCCCAAGAATTTGAATTATTGGCGCTGCTATTATTTTTGCTTGAAGCTCTTCTATAGCCTGTGTTGTTAGCAATTTTGTGAATGAGCTATAGGGATAAAATAGAACCATCCTTTGCTTAGACAGATGTAGGATACGGCTACAGGAGATCCCTGTTTGAGAGACACGAATGTATGCCTTGCTGTCTTACTCAGTAAGTTGACCTGGAATAGCAAATGCCTTCTGAAGTTGCGATTCAGAACTCATAGACATGGCTAGACATGACTCTCTGGGAAAATAGTGATCTTCCCTGGTGGAGATGAGGTTACTGGTAAGGCTGGCCCACCAAACAGCAGGTGAGAAGAGAGACGGCTAATGAGCAGATAAAGCTTTCTGATCTTTTAGAATGTGTTCACCTGCCCACACCCCACCCCAGGAAGCACTTGCTATCCTCCATTATGTGGAAGTGATAAAAGTTCGGTTGGCTAGCAGGCACTGCAATGAAAGCTGAGTACGTATGCTGACACAGCATACAGAGCCAAGGTGTTTCTAGGATTCTTATTTGGGAAACTTCTATACTAACCGCTATACCAATTCTTTCCTGTCAAATCCAAGGGAAAGAATTCTATCGCCCAAGGACATAGCCACAGAAATGCATCTTTTTTTTTCCTAATGAATACTCCATTCTTTTTATTGGAATGCTTTCAGGTCAAAGAAGTATGAGGCACAGAGGAAGCACAGCCATAGGTGGGAAGGTTGGCCCTGCCCCACGTGCTTTTCATTGAATTCTGTATGCAGCTATAGGGCCATGACTGCTGCTGTTATGAATTGAATTACACACCCCAATTGTTATAAATTGAATTGCATCTTCCCAAAAGGCTTATTGAAGTTCTAACCTCAGACCTTATTTGGAAATAAAGTCTTTGCAGATGTAATGAAGTTAAGATGAGATTAGAGAGGGCCCATGACACAACGTGACTGCTGTCCTTATAAAAAGAGAAAATCACCGTGTGGAGACAGATGCACAGAGGAGGAAGAGACTTGGTGGGTGCTGAGGCTGGGGTCATGCTGCTGGAAGCCAAAGGCTGCCTGAAGTACTGTAAGGTAGAAGAGGCCAGGAAGGACCTTTTCCAAGATGTCCCAAACTCTAGAGTTTGCCAACACCTCAATTTTGGAATCTGGACTTCAGAACCATGAAAGAGTACTCGCCTGTTATGTTAAAACACCTAATTTGTAGTAATTTGCTATGAATCACCCTGGGAAATTAATAGAATGATTGTACTAATCTTTTTCTTACAAATGAGGAAAATGAAAGAGAGAAGACAGGACTTGCTGAAACTCACAAGTAATGCAGAGGCACTCAGAACAGGGTCTCAGTTCTTCCGGACTCTGTACCCGACATCTCTGTACCACTGTAATGCTGCCCCTAAGAGAATACATTAAGAATGAGACTAAGAACCTAAGAGACACTACTGATGAGTTTCATAAAAGTTCTGTACTGTCCTTAGAGTGATTATGTTACATGGATTCCAGAGACCCTTCCTGGAGGTGTACTTTCTCCTCAGTATTTACTCCAGTAGGTTAATGGAGCGTGTAATGTCACATACACATTGAAATGACATCACACAGCTTACTGTGAGGTTTCTAGACTCATCTATGTTATAGGCTTAATGACAGATGGCCGATCTCATCTGGACCAGCTTACTTGATGATGGTACATCATAAAGTAGAATATGGGACTCTAGAGGCAAGCACTTCCTCTATGCAACTGTGTCTGTGGACCCTTATTTAACTTATCTCAATCTGTCTTCTTTATATAAAAGAAATAATGGCATCTACTTTCCGTATTTATGTATTTATTTTCCTTGGAGTGCCACTCTGCAGGTTGCACTCCTTCACGAGTATAAAAGCATTTAATTACCCATGATGTATTTATTGTAGGTGCTGAATACATGCTCACCTCCTTTTCCTTCACGCAGGGCTCCTAGCAATAGAACCAAACGTATGTCCCTAGATTTTAGCTTTTACTCCCTCCCCATCTCTTAAACACTAGTAGAATGACTGGCATCCTCTCTGGCAGCAAAGCAGAAAGGTACAATCTTTAGAAGCATCGGTCAAGGCAGGGAGGTGGATGCTTTTGGATGCCAGAAGAAAGGACAGGACATTCCTAAGTCGTTCGTAGACTCATGAGCAAATGGGCAGCATATGCACTCACAGTGTCAGTCATTACTCTGAAGCTCTGAACAGGGCTGACATATGTTCTACTGGAATCCGTTGAATGACAGAGACATTATGTATCTGTTATAGATGGGTCAGCTGAGCTTGAATCTCGGATGGAGTCCACTTAAGAGACCAGAGCTCTCTGTGCATGTTGAACTATTCTTACAGACTTATAGATTTCAGGGTTTTTTGATGACTTTTTTTGTTTTCTAAATGTGCTTCAGCTTTCAACATCTTGGAAAATTAGGGTTATAAAACCACTGATTCACTACATTTTTGCTAAAGCTAAAATAGCTTCTAAACACAGGCCTAACGCAGACAGCCCAGTCAGCTGGGCAGAAGCAGAAGCGAGGTAAAGACCAGTTACCATCCAGCCCATGGAACTCAGCTAAGAGAAGTAGCTCTAAAATTCCTTGGAGGAAAGATTAAAACACACCAGACAGAAAAAAATTTAAGACACAGTTTGTGTTTGTGTTGTTTGTTTGTTGTTTGTTTGTTTGAAACAGAGTCTCACTCTGCAGCCCTGGCTGGTTTAGAACTCATAACGTAGAGCATGAATGGCCTCAAACCCACAGAGATCCATCTGCACCTGCCTCTGAAATGCTGGCGTCAAAGGCACATGTCACCACATCCAGCCGAAAGAAGAAGACAGATTCTTAAAGAGCAACTTAACCAGGATGAAGTTGAACTAGACTCTTGACTCTCTTCCAGGCTCTCGGTCAACCAAGCACTGTTATAGGCCACTCTTGATTTACCTCAGCTTTGACTCTTATTTTAGCTAGTTATTGATATACAAGCCATATTTCATTATTATATAGAATTTAGTCATACAATGCCTGTTGGAGGGGAACTTCTGCCCACACTATGCAGTTATGAGAGAATACACATTGAATACGTTTGCACATACTTTGTATAAGCATTGATTATAATTGTTGAAGGCTGGCATAGTTTAATACTGCTCATCAAATTTCAAGTCTTTCCAGGGACTTAACTTTATGGGACAATGATCAAATAGAGAAATTATATTGGAAATAGCATATCATAAGAAGGAAGAAAAAAAAATCAAGAGTTCCTTAAAGTTTGAGAAACTTACTACTAACTTTCTTTCATGTGGCTTTTAATTATTTTATTTCCAAAATAACTTAATTCAATTGTACAAGTGTTTAAGACATCATGTGACTATATGGCATATGTATGTAGTGTATAATAATCAAATCTGGTAGTTAAAAATTCCATCACATGAAAACATTTTGATTAGAGCATAATAATTACACATGTCTAAAGAGTGTGGCCTGATGCATATATATTATTATGCATACACACACACACACACACACACACACACACACACACACACTGTATATATCCAGAGGCATCAGGGTAATCAACATTTTCACCTCCTTGCCATTATTCAAAGGTCGCATATAAGGACCAAGTTCTTGTGTTCTACAGAACAATGCAGGAGAGCGCAATTTGAAAAAAAAAAAAACCTTTTATATATTTTATGTATAACCAAAAGAGAGAGACTCAAATGCTTCAAACCAGTACTGATTTTGCAATCATAAGCGAGGCTGGTAACTCAGATTTATAGCTACATTCTCATTAAGAGCTGGAAGTTAAAGTCACAGCTGATGAAGTGGTTTTACAACAAGGGTCTTTATGGGGGTTGAGGGTTAGGGAAAGGAGCCAGTGTTTCTTAAATGCTTTCTAATTGTTAGGCACCGTGATTAGCATTTTTCCTCCCCATAATCTTTTCAGCTGCCGCAAGTTAATCAACATCATAATGACTTTTAAAAGTCTTTGGCTTCTACCAAAATACGCATATTTATCAGACACCTTCCGGGAGAAGGAGTATGCACTTTGCTCCTCTCATTCAGCAAACAAAAACAGAACACCCGGATCCACACGCGCTCCGCCGGCTCGGCACAGTTCAGTACCACGGACAGCGCCAGAAGGGCAAGGGGTTGGACGGTTTGTGCAGGCGGTGCCACCAAATCTTCCAGGACTCCTGTGCAATTTCCCCCGTACTTCCCCCCCCCCCCCCGAACTACTTTCACAACAATCTAAGCTGGAAAACACGTTCGTATAAAACAGGAAAGCTCTGGGGGCTCGCTTACCGTCCGACAAGTCAATCAGCCTGAGATAGTGCAATAGTTTCAGAGAAGAACACAGGACCACCACTATTCCTAAGGTCTGGAGCCCTTCCGACTCGCCCTGTGTCAACATCTCCGTTCCGGGGTAGGCAAGCAGGACGCGGGCAGGCATTTAAAGCTGGAAAAATCGCACTTCTTTGCCGACAGGATTATTTCCACCAGCCTAGCTTCCTCTCACTTTCTCCCTCCCTCCTGTCTACTCCTCCCTCCACCTTTCTCCTCCTACCTTGCAATTGCTATATTTCATGGCAATCTTTGCTTTCATTTCCCCATTTCCTAAGGTAATTTCTCCAAAGGTTTAACCAGCCCCTTAACATCTGCTAGCCGAGAGAAATAATAATTGGCAACATCTTACTGCATATTCTCTGAAGGATTCGGGGAGTTGTGTGCCAGTCAGTGTATACCATTTTAAAGACAAAAGACATTGATTGCTTCAGATGCCAAACCCAGAGATAAAAATGAAAGTTCTTTCCCTCTCCTCTTAACAATTTGTTTTTATTTTCCTAGTGGAAAAATCAGACAAGCTGGCACAGGAATACAGGTGATTCTAGCACTGACATCATGAAGTAGCCCTGGAAATGTTCGCCAAGAAAGTTATCAGAACTGGGCACACCCGCGTACATCTATCTTTTGGCAGTACCCTTCCTAATAGTGTCAGGAGTTAAGTTGGTGCCCAGGCTGAGCCTGTGATCCCAGGGCTGCAGTGAAAGAGCCAACCCCGGAAAAAAGAAAAAAAAGTGCTGTTCTAAATGTTCAAGTTTCAGTCTGTTCTTACATAGAATGCCAGCAGCAAGCTTGTTGAGGGAAAAAATTCAATGCACTGAAGGAGGAAGACTGGAGACTTAAGTCACGGTCACCTGGCCTCCTGCAGGATCCTGCACCTCCAGGGAGCTCAGTTTCCACTTCTGTGGATCAGTTGACCTCCACTGAGAGCACAGAGTGAGGGCAGAGCTTCCGTTAAGTGATAAGTGAAGTCTGGGCCACATCTCAGAGAAACTGTTGGCAACTGTGTGAGGATGAGTACTCTCTGGGATTGCCAGCGGGAATACAAATATTTAAATAAAACTGAAGACATCATTTTTTTTTTTTTTTGTTCCCGGAGATTTCATTGTAGGAATGCATACCTACGTATACCAATATGGACAGACATATTCTTTGCTCACTTACTTATAGCAAAATAATAATAATAATAACAACAACAATACTAATATAATAATAATAATAATAAATAAAAATAAAAAAGGCTGAAAAATCTTCCATGCTTATCACTGAGGAGATGGCATCAGGAAAAAGAATACCGTGTAGCCACTAAAACAATAGTCAACATCTCTATATATTTGGGTGCAGGTTCTAAAAATATATTATTACACGGAAAAATAATTTGTTTTAATAGCACCATCTTAATTGGTTGGAAAGAGATAGGCATCTCCTGTATAGACATATACAGGAAATATTTCTACATGGATATAATGATATTTGACAAATTTGGGTGCCTTGGAAGAGAATTAAGAGACTGGATTAGAGGGTGACCCCATTAATGAGGTTTTTCTCACATATCTGTTGAATGAATTTAAAATAATAGTAATAACTAAATGTGAACAAATTGTTCCTTTTTTTCTTATTGTAAAAGGGGGAATAGTCTACATATCTCAGTTTTATGTGTCCTTGTTCAATCTCACTTGTGTCTGGACAATGGTATCCTGGAGTATTATTTAATTTTCTGTTGCGCTAACAGAATAAGTGGAGCGCTTTATAAATCAAAAGCTCACTCAGCTCACAGTTCTTGTTATTTGCATCTATTTGACTCTGGGGAGGGCACCGGAGCAGACAGCATTGCAATTGAAAGAGTGTGTGGAAAGAAGAAAATTCACATGGCAAAACCCGAGGCTAGAGACTGGACAGCTAGGATTGCTCTTAATGTAATAAGTTGTTTCAGAACACTTTACGACCAGAGTCAACTCATACTCTTCAGACAGCATTAATCCATTCAGGAGGTTAAGCCCGTGTGACCCAATTGCTGCCTCTTAGACCCCAACTCTTAAAGGTTCTACTGCTTTCAAGCCTTCAATAGTTGAATTTCTAGGAGCCAAACCATGTTCAACTGCAGCTCCTGGAGTCAGACTGTATCAGCTTATAAAGCTATCAGTTTTTCAAAATTAAAAAGGTACCATGGTAGAAACATTTATACTCCAGAAGTAAGCTAACGTTATAAATGAACATTCTTTTATCTCCTCACTGCTCCTGGTTTACAAGACACCATGATGGCCTTCCAGATTCCATGTATCCAGAAGGAAACCTGACCGATCTGCCTGTGCAGAGTCTTTTTATTAAGCATGTTTTCTACCCTCTTCAGGCCAGCATCTGTGACCCCAACAGGACCAGGGAGTCCAGGCATGTGAAATGACAATAGTTATGGGAAATCCTCAAATTTCCAGGAAGCCCTTTATTCTGGCACCTCTAGCCTGCACCTTGTCTGCATCTGTCCCTTCGTTTCCCTTTATTGTTTTCTCTCTAAGTAACTCTTGACTCCCTAAGACTGTGTGTCCTGGATCCTCCTGCCTCTGCCTCCTTCATCGTTGCATGCATGCTTACTACTTCAGATAACAGCCTCGGGCAGATGGCTCGCTCCATCTTAGCTCCTCTCTTGGGCATCTGCCCCTCTCCACTTCCACTCATTTCCTTATTTGATGTCACACACATTTCCACTTCCTGCTACCACCAGGTATTCTCGAGCATCTGTAAGATGCAGGAAACCAGATTTAATTGCTTGCCAAGAGTCCTCTGGGAATGAATGGTTCAAAGGGTACATACATAGTGACTCCACTTTCCGCTTGACTGCCATCGTGTAAAGGCTAAAAAACATCCAAGAATTAGGCAGAATTTCCCTCTGATTGTCTTATAACCCAACATTTTAGGAGCATCAGAAACATCAAACTGCTACTTCCAAGAAACTGCAGGATGGGAGCAGCACTTTTCCTCATTTCCAGGAAGATCAGAGGGAAACTCAGGTCTCCTTGAGAGTGCCCTGCCCACTTGAGTCCAAGACTGCAGCACCCCAACACCCAGCTGATCAGAGCTGTGTCTGTGGTTTGGCATTTGTGAAAGTTTCATAATTTGGGAACTCTAGGAATACTCTCTCACAGCATAACTGCTGTACAGAGCTCCCCCTACCCACAGCCCCTCTTTAAAATTCCATCTTTCACTTGATGAAAGAATTTTGCTCTCACTGGATCATTTGTGAAATTCATTTTGCAAATTGCCATTTCTTGTTTCCAGTGGATTATAAGGTAAATCTGTTTACGCTGGCCATCTGAGCAAGCACAGAACTTGACGATTTTTCTAGTTAATTTGTCTCAAATTACTATTTTTGGTCAAGAATTTTCACCTTGCTGATCTTCAGCCTTATTGACACTAACTGGCATTTGCCATAAAAAACAAAGACTTGATCCTGTGAGACTCCCTGGGTGACTATCGTTGCTGGTACTGAATTTCTGACTTTTGTTCTGACTCTGACTCATAAAAGGCTGGGTTCTGACATGGGTCTCACGCTCTCACAAATGGGTGGGTCCTGCCATGCTTCATGAGGTCTCTCAGAAATCCCAGAAATCAAGATGGTGAATTTCTGCCAAATAATCATAGAGTTCCTGGGTTTGAATTTTAATGGTCACCTTGTAGATGGGTGACCTTGGTCAAGTTGCTTTAATCTCTCATCTTCCTTATGGATCAGTCCCGTGCCTTGCATAGTTAGCTGCACACTGTACCATTGAGCTATACCCACAATGGTCTTAATGTAACAACCAAGCAAGGCAGTACCACAGAATGCTTAGCAAACTCCCTGCTGCAGTGTAACATAGAGGAAGCCAGACTGACTGAATTATGTCTTCTCCACCTCCATGTTGGTCCCAGAGCCTTCTCATCTCTGAAACAGAATTGAAAAGTCGCAGTTGTGATCTGGGGAATGGGGAATGGGAAATGGGGAATGGGGTATATTTTAGACTTCCTCTGAAACTCCTCGGATTGTTGAACTTCCGATCTTCAGCCATAACTCCTCCTTCCAGGCAGATGTTCTCAGCTGAGAATAATTTGTTGTTGCTTAAACTCTGCCTGAGAGTCTGCCCCAAGCAGTCATGAAATCAAATTCTATTTTAGCTACTTACATCTGCACCGCCTCCCCTCACCCACCCTCCCCGCCCAGCTAGCCTGCTGCTCTGTAATCTGAAGCTAATGCAGGGACCCTGTGGTTCAGTGACCCACAGGAGAAAGCCATCCATTTGGCTAACTGAAAACACATGCAATATACTAACTATAAGCTCTTGACTCAACAAGGCTTGCTGCTAGCATGTGGCTTCTCTGAGTGGTTCTCCTGCTCTGGGGCCACTGAGAGGAAGTGTTCAGTTGACCACCCCCCCCCCCTTGCTAAGTAAGATACTGTCTAAACTTCATTTGGATAAACTAATTTGGTAGGAGTCTCATTTTCTGGAATGTTCTGTTGCAGTTGGTATAAATGTAATGCCAATAATTGCACCTGGAGTTTTCTCTTCTTTAGGAGGTATAAAAGAAATCAAAGAATCGCTCAGAGCAGCACCTCGGAGCTCCTGGTCCAGCCTGAAAGCAAATTATTTAACTGCAAAATGGTTATGGTTCAGAGAGAAAAATTATTATTATTCCCATCACTAGTCAAAATGAGAAAACTATTTCTGTGTTCTTGAGCCTACCTCTTTGCTTCATGCCCTTTTGGGGGCACAGGCGGGGCTTGTTTAAATTAGTTTTCTAATGATGATGATAACTGTGTAATAATATAGTAATGATATCTCCCTTCTTCCTACCTCCCTGTCTCCCTGTCTCCCTCCTCCCTTATTTCTTCCCAATCTTTGTTGTTCCTGTCCTCCAAGTTCTGCACAGTGAATAGACCAAGAGAAAAGCCTTATATCCACCAGAAAGTTCATAATGTCTAGACAGCCTCATTATGTTTTTATTTGCAAATTACTGTTTAACTCTTTAAAACTCTTTGCATGTTTCCGCTTTTCAATAAATCCTTGTTGAGAACATATTGTGCATTGGCTCCTAATTAGTTTTTTAGTTAGGTTACAACATGGTCTGTTTTTCAGCTAAGAAAGCAAGGGCAAGGGTGCGGGGGCTACCTGTGCACGGCTTGCATGCAGCAGGCGCTATGCTCGACTCTATTCTGGTTTCCTCCTTTGTCTTAATTACTGCAGCAATTAGGGCAATTTTCATGGTGTCAACTTAACTGTGCAGTGTTAGACAGAGGCTGAAAGATTCACTTAGCTAGCAATTCCCTGTCAGAATCCTGTGTCTCTCTTGCTTTAGGCAGTTTTCCCTGACTCTGTCTGGGCTGGCTTTCCACTCCCATCCTGTCTCCCATTTCCTCCCCCACTCTCCCACAAACCCACTCCTACACCCATTCCCATTCCAGCCCTTAGTAGCCAATTCTCAACCAGGATCTTATTTGATAATTGGCCCCATGGTGTCCAAGAAGAGGGACAGGTGACTACTGTAGAGAAACGTGCATGTTTCTGCCCTTGAAGTTTAGGAAAACCCAGAGAGGATTCCATTGCAGGCATTTGGGGAAGTGAATTTGGAAGGACCCTGGGCCTTGTTTTCATGATCTCATGTCCTTTGGAGTGGATAGTCAGGAACCAGTTCTCCAAACTTTTAGCTTGCAACGCACCTTCTCCCTTTCCAGTCTCCTGAACATCTGCCTCTCCTTCCTTGGCTCCAGGCCCAGGAGCAAAGCTTTGGTTCTGGCTTAAAACAGACCAGAGAGCAGAGCTCTGCTTCCACTAACAGTGAAAGGCTCTGAGTGCAAGCATCAGCGAGAACCCAGGTCTGTGTGAATCACCAGTGGTCCTTCAGGTTAGTGTGAGCAACATTTGGTTGTTGTCAGTTGAAACAGGACCAGCAAGTGATGGTGTTTAGATAGCACTGGCTACTTTCCATATTTCCTCCTCTGCTTTCTCCAGAGGGCTCTGGGCTCTGTCAGAATTTCAGCAGACATTCCAAGGCAATGCACTCATTTGTAACCCTGCATAACAATCTGGCTAAAGCTAATTAACTGCGCTCCTCTCCTCTGTCTCCTCTCTTCTCACGTTTCTTCCCTCTCTTTCATTTCTTTCTCTGTAGGAAGAAATCGCCTAGGATGCTGTAGTTCCCATGTGCACACAGCAGCTCCATAGCATAACAAAGAACTCTCGCAAACATGTACAGAGGCGAGAGAACTTGCCTTCCGGAGATCACTGGGAGGACAACTAGTTCATAGATGTGTTTTCTGATTCACTGGATGCCGCCCATCATCCTCCAAAGCTATTTCCCTAATGGACACCTCAGCTAGTGAAACACATTCTGTATGTCACAGACCTGAGGCTTCAAACGAACATAGAATGGCTTAGACAAGGATGGCCAGTGACAGGGCGCTAATAATGCTTTGACAAAGACACAGATGTTACATCTCCCCAGAGAGGACTCAGCAAAGGAAGAGAAATCATGTCTTTCAGTTAGAGTCATTTGCTAGTTTCTATTGCTTGCTGGCAACCACAGCTTCTAGAATCTCCTAAGTGGACAAATTGTCAGCAGAGGGCCACACAGCTTGATGACACAGGCTCTGAAGTCAGACAGAACGGCCAGCAGGCCCTCAGGACAATTATTTATAAGCTTTTGCCTTAGAATAGATATCTAGGTTCCAGTTTCCTCATCTATAGGACAAAGTCCCTGATGAGCCACATCACAGTGTTGTGATGCAGATAAAGTGTCAGGTGACTGTAAGTATCAGGTGTTGCAGTTAACTTCCTCATGGACTATTGCCTGTCTGATAGTAATGATCCCT
Organism: Rhabdomys pumilio; assembly: GCA_030674055.1. Classification (NCBI taxonomy): domain Eukaryota; kingdom Metazoa; phylum Chordata; class Mammalia; order Rodentia; family Muridae; genus Rhabdomys; species Rhabdomys pumilio. Next base: position 77,665,742 of record JANHMN010000002.1, on the reverse strand, counting down.
TCATCTCAAGGGTGTCACATTGCCTCCCTAAGATCTAAGATTCCTAGTTCCATTATGACAATCTGGACCCCAGGGAGCAGGGCAGCCCATAGGAACTGCTAGTAGCAGTTAAAGTTCACCAAACACTTGGAACAACAAATTTCAGTGGTTGCAGAAGTATCCAGTCATGCAAAAAATTAAAACAAATACTGCTACAATATCCCATCCCCAGAGACCTGCTGTACCAGATAAACAAGGATGACCATTAATCAGAACACCAACTGCATGCATACCATGATTCTACAGTCCACAGACAACTCATTGTCCCTCCAATTAGAAGCACTCTCCTCTAGGGTTATTGCTGTCCACCCATCCACCTCACAAGACATCCCAGTGAGACCTGAAGCATGGGCAAAAGGTCTCAGTGTGGAATGAGCAGAGTCCAAATGAACAATGCCTGCCTTCCTGCATCTCATTTTCAACAGAGTCCCCCGAGTTCTCCTCCATCCCCCTCCCTCCTGGGAAGACATTTGTCTTCAGAGGTTGGCAATGAGGCATTTGCCAGTACACCCGTTCTGACATATTTTACATATGCTCTAAGAAGTGGAGGCTAAATTACGCTGGTGAGTTATTAAAAACAGCTCTCAACGCTATTATTATTTATTGCGTTTCCAATTCTCAGCAGCAGCTGATTACACTGCTTAATCTTGTACTTTTTAAAAAATTTCCCACCCTGAAATGAATTCTACCCGCAACGAATGAGCAAGGTCAGCCATACCGAGCCCCCTGAGGAAAAGACAACTTAGGTTCTGTGGAGAAGTGTCAGTCCACCTTGGTCTCCCCAGAACTGGAGTCCCCCACTTGAAACATGTAGTCTTCTCTACAGTGTCTCCAGAAGGGACCTCCTCAAATTCAAGGTCTCATAGCCAGGCCCTTCTGCCTAGTCTATGGCTACCATCTTTAGCTGCTGCTGACAGTTCTTGGTGCAGGGCTCCTCCCTGCCCCCAGCCTCCCTTTCCAGCCCAGCCCCTCCTTTCCAGGCTGCTTTTCTTCCAGCACTGGTCCCTGCCCTCCAAGTTTCCAACATGTGGTCTTTCAGCTGAAGCTGTGAGTTAGCCTGAATTTTCTGGGCCAACATCTTTTCCTTTTAGGCTCAACTTAGGGCTTATGCTCTCTGTGAAACCTCCCTAGTGAGGAGTCAGAGGCTTCCTCCTGCTTCCAGGAAGCCCCATGCTTATGACCGTTGTAGAACATGACACACTGTGCTGTTGGTGAATAGTCACATGTCTCTTGTTACATAGTCAGCTGCTTGAGAGCAAGATAGAGCAAAGGTGTTTAAGTTCCCGACATAAAGCCAAGCACAAAACAAGTGTTTCCAGGATGAAGAAGTCCAAGACTGAATGCAGTACAGTGAAACAGGAAAAGCAAAGCTCTTTTTTTTAAAAAAATGAATTTTATTTTAAAAATTTATCGGTGTGTGTGTGTGTGTGTGTGTGTGTGTGTGTGTCTGTATATGTGCACATGTGTATAGTGTCTATGGAAGCCTGAAGAGATCGTCCAATGCCGTAGACGTAGAATTGCTGGTGTCTTTAAGCTGCCTTATGTGGGTACTGGAAACCAAACTTTAAAGTGCTCTTAACTGCCAAGCCATCTCTCTGGCCTAAGAGCAAAGCTTTTGAATTTTGCATTAATCAATTACTAACTAATTAACTAATTAATGAATCCATCCATGCAATACTGAACATCTTTTATGAACCAGACTCTGTGTTAAACACCATAAATACATGGTTTAATGGAAGTGGCCTAGTGGGGGAGACATCCATGACTCGAGTGACAGCACAGCTACATGGTTATCAGCTGTGACAGTTCTGTGAAGGAAAGCTACTCAGAGCAGTGGCCACATAAACTGTGAGACAAACATGGGTTTTAAACAAAAGAATAACTCTCTCTCTCTCTCTCTCTCTCTCTCTCTCTCTCTCTCTCTCTCTC
>JANHMN010000002.1:77628058-77648117 GCA_030674055.1 Rhabdomys pumilio | reverse complement strand
ACACACACACACACACACACACACACACACACACACACACACACACATGATGTGGTGAAACCATCGGTCATTGAGGATGACTGACGGGTCTGTGAGAGATGTTTCTAGAATAAGATTTTCCCCCACAGCAGGAATGTGGTGATTAAACTTTGTTACAGCTAAGAGAACAAAGTTTCCACAAGCAGACTGTCAGTTCTCAGAGCACAGTGCAATCAATATTGGAGTAGAAATAAGGTCACAGTCCCAGGCATGCAGTGTGCCCACTCTTCTAGCATGGAAACCCAAGCCTTCCTTCTACTCTGACACAGTGAGACCAGGCTGGGCATGTAGAGAAATCATCTGCAGAGCTTTCTATGTTCCTGATGGACCATTCTTTCCTGTAGGACCTGCTCTCCTGCAGGTGGACATAAGAACTACTTCAGATGGCTCTGGACCTCTTTGGTGTTGGTTAAACGCATGTGACTTTAACCAGAGTGCAATGAGAATAGGGAAAGGCTGGCTGGGCTTCTGAAGCCAGGCTCCTGAGGGAGGTGCTAGCTGCCTTGCTGGGCTTCCGTGTCCTCTTCTGCCTAGAGCATCTCACCGGGCTGAGTGTGACCTGCATATCAGCACCAGTGTGCATCAGACATACATTGATACTCTATGGTACAGTCCCAAAGAAAGCCCAACATCAGCTTTTGTACATTTTTTTTTAAAAGATCTTTTCTTGCTGGTGTTGGAGGAAAAGAAATGGTTTGGTTGGGTGTATTTCGAGTTGGTTTATTTACATATATCATATTTTAAGGATGATTTAAAAGATAATGAGGGTAATTTCCACCATACTCAATTTTTATGTGTTGACTGCCGTTACCGAACTCATTACTTAATAACCTTTTTTCCCAGCTAACGCAAAGATTTTTTATTTTGGGGAATAGCAAAGTTGATCTCGGCTTATTTTTAAATTGTTCTGAGCTTCAGATGAGCATGCTCTGGAGACACAGCTTATGAGTACACTGTAACTGGTTCCAAAGCAGGTAGTCATGACCTTATCGAATGGGCACTTTCTTACTGTATTCTGAAAACACACACACACACACACACACACACACACACACACACACACACACAGGTTCTTTCCACACCATTATCCAGTTATTTTTAATGCAAGCTGTGGACCTAAATGTGAAAGCAGAGACTCTCAGATCACCATGCAATTTAGTTGCTGTTGCCGTCTCTGACAATAAAGGGCTAAGCTAGTTTGACCACAGGTGGACCTGAGCCAAGTCTGGACCCTTGACATCCAGGTAAACTGTGGACAAGATGTGCAGAGGAAAAAAATAATGAGGAAATCCAGCAGCAACTGGAAAGAATACTTGGTTTTAAGTAATATGTTTTACCCTCATTAAATGCATTAATATTCATGAGAAATGGATTATATACATATAAATTTCCTACTGTAATGACCCAGATTCAACTAACCCTCCCTTTTCTAATGGATACTCATAGTCAATGCACATCCCTGTTTCAGTACGACTAGAGTAGTGCTGTGTACAACTTATGAACGTATTTCCTCTTTGTGAGTGCGAGCATCTCTTACGTGAACTGGTGAAGCAGAGATACGGGTATCTGCTAACTGTCTGGGAGGCCATACTGGATGGATGTGTATATGAGTACATATGTGTGTGTGTGTGTGTGTGTGTGTGTGTTTGTATATATATATATACATATATATATGTATGTATGTATATATATGTGTGTGTGTGTGTGTGTGTGTGTGTATGTATATATATATATACATACATATATATATATATGTATATATATATAGCGAACATGCAGGTTGTATTCCCTCACCAATATGGTAGAAACAAATAGGTCTTTGGGTTTTGATTTTTTTTTTTCTTACAGAATGTGGGATATTTGCACTTAAACTAGGGGATTTTGTCTAGACATTGCAACTTACCTAACTGTAAATTTTACTTCCGTACATCTTATACATATGGCCTCAGAATAATTTTATGATATGGTTTTAAACATTTTGCACATGAAACAGTTTACTGGCGTGGAGTTTTCACCTTTGGCATCATCATAGAGTTTCAAAGTTTGAAGTATTTGCACCTTGGATTGGAATGCTCAGCTGGTACGAGGAATTGATGGTATATCTGTAGGTAAAAACAACTGGGGGTGTCAAGGAGAGAATGGGAATGTTCTTGGGGATGCTGGGTCACCCTGGACCCTGCATCCTCATGAGATCCTCTTGCTGCCCTCCACCAGGATGCTCTGGGCTTAGATAAACAGAGCTGGTTCCACTCACCTGGCACAACCTACAGATTTTCATATGCATTTGTAACATGGGCTGCACGATGCACAAGGTGCTTCATACTTTATTATACAGAACCCGGTTTCTTTATACAGAACACCAATCAGGCTGGTGAGCCTCACACCCTGATGCTTCACAGCAGGCAATAGAGAAGGTGCGTTTGAGACTTGACTTCCTGTTAGGCGCTGAGGTCCCTGAGTGAGCACAGCTGGAGATGTTTCTCACCCCTCTGACACATGACAAGATACCAAATTCTTAGTCCAGTTGCAATCCCTCATGGGTAGTGTGAGAAGAAAATGGGCTCAGAACTGTGTGTCTTTCCTTGCCTTCTCCCATGGCAATCCTCCTGTGTCCTGCCTAATCCTGCCTGTCTGGAGCTCCAGTCTCCGCACCCCTGTGTCCTTGCTGGGGGCAGGCTTCCTTCTTCAGACCTTCATTGCCTCAGCTGTGGGATCTTGAAAATCCCTGAAAGCCTCCTGAGGAGCAACATTCAGACAGATTGCCTTCCAGAATCCGCCCTTGTTCTGAAGCTCTAGGAAGGCAGGGATTGCCTTCTTGAACTTCTGCCAGTTGTGCAGGGGTGAGGGGGAATGGTGCAGAGTGGTGTCAGGGAGGGCACTCAGCAGCTGCCTAACCACTCAGCACTCCTGTTCCCTCATCTGTAAAATGGGACAGCCATATTGATTTTTACCATGGAGTATTTTAGTGCGTGAACAGAGATGAGGTACACAAAGGAAGTTCCACAGGCCAGGCAGCCATAGGTGTTAGCATTCTGTCTGAACACTACCCCACAGTTACCTGGCAACAGTCAGGGATGCTCCACCCCACAGTTACCTGGCCTGACCCACTATAAAAGGGGCTGCTTGACCCCTCCTCTCTCTCTCATTCCTCTCTTGCCTTCTTGTTCCTGCTTTGTCCCCTTGCCCCTTCCCCATTCTCCCCCACCACGTGCTCATGGCCACCTCTCCTCTCTCTCTCTCTCTCTCTCTCTCTCTCTCTCTCTCTCTCTCTCTCTGTCTCTGCCTTTCTCTGCCTCTACTATTCTCTATCTCCCGGTCCCATTCCCTGAATAAATTCTATTCTATGGTCCCTCAGGGGGAAGGGATGCCTAGGCATGGGCCCAGCTGAGATATCCCCTTCCCCCATACCACCCCCCATAGGACATGCCCTCTTTCTCTTTATCTTTTTATAAACATATCAATAGGTGTGTGAGTGATGCTAGTCTCTCACTGTCCCAGCAGGGCACCCTTGAGTCTGACATCAAAGGTCAGCACACACAATGACTTTTAACCTCCTGTCCAACCCGCACTGCCCATCCTACGTTGCTTTTCCCATTCCTGGCTACCTCAGATAAAACCCACTGCTGTTCTGTCTCCTACTCATGGCCCCCTGGAAGTTCCCCTCCCCCAGCACAAGCAGCTCAACAGTGAAATGCAGAAGCTTCACCCTACTCTTTGTGTCTTGCTTTCGTCTCTCCTCCCCCACCGCCAGCCCCCTCTCCCATAGCTCACCCTGACAGCTACAAACGCCTATTTATTTGCCGGCTAACTTCCCGGTGGTTTAATATCCCCTTGAATTACTGTACAATCTCTTTCGAGTTATATTTGATTATTTTTCACATTTAAAAACATGAACACAATTACCCAGCAATGGCACGTGCCGTAACAGTCAGGAATAAAAAAGCACATATGCATCTTAGACAAGTACTCACTCCCTGGGAATTATGTCTCTGGTATGGAGGGAGGGCGCAGTGATAGGTGTCATATAAATGCATATGAGACAATAAATAGTTACAAAGGGAGAGGATGCTGAATAATTAATCCGCCGCCTCTCCAGGAACGTTCTTTATAAATCTGTCCCTGGCGTTCATTTGTTTTTTTACAGATACAAATATTTAAAAGTAAAGAATAACTAATGTCCAGGAAGGAGACATAAAAAGAAAAAAGTCAGCAGGGGGGAGGTAGAAGATTATAGATGGCAAAGGCTTCCAGACAGCTGTAACATTCAGGAATGCCATTTGCTAAGGAGGTGAGGGGCGGAGAGGAGAGGGAGGAAGGGGAGAGCATTGGATTTGAGGCCCATCTAAGCGCTTGGGACTCCGGTTGGGTTGATATCATCCTGCCTATCTGGACCCAACTGTCTACGCAGCTGGAGAAAGGAAAACCTCCAGGAATATATTTATAATGTTCTAGAACCCACACCCCTTCCTCTGGGGAAATGGATCTTTGAGGATCTCAGGACAAGATTAGGACAGGCATTTACTGCCTCTTCGGGTGACTCTCTTCTGTCTCCACAGTCCTGAAGGTTAGATGGTCTTGTCCTGTGCAGTCCACAGTCTATAGCTGTACCCAAGTCATGTGTTTGCTCTGTCCTCTCTGCTGTCTCTCCTCTTTTCTCTTTTACACACACACACACACACACACACACACACACACACACACACACACCACACACACACACACCTTAAGCCCTTCTGTCCTTCAGAAACATTAGATGGAATCCAACTCACCTTTTCTCCCCTCTTTGTGCCCTATACATGGGTGATGTAAATTTCCATTCAAAAGCATCCCATTAAGCTCCGTGGATCAGTCATGTTTACCTTAGTGGGAGATGTGATTGCTCTTTGTGTATTTCAGCTTCACATTTAAAAAAATTAGATACACACTTTGCTGCTCTCTGTCTCTGTCTGTCTGTCTGTCTGTCTGTCTGTCTGTCTGTCTCTGTCTCAATGTCTCTGTTTCTCTGTCTCTCTGACTGTCTCTGTCTTTCTGTCTCTTTCTTATCTCTCTGTCTCTGTCTCTGTCTCTGTCTGTCTGTCTGTCTGTCTCTCTCTCTCTCTCTCTCTCTCTCTCTCTCTCTCTGTGTGAGTGTGTGTGTGTGTGTGTGTGTGTGTGTGTGTGTGTTTGGTCGTGCCTGCATGTGCTTGTATGTACACGAATGCATGTTCAGGACAGTGATAGATACAGGGTGTGTTTCTCTGTCACTTCACATTATTTTCGAGACAGAGTCTCTCATGAACCCTGGAGCTCATAAATTCAGCTGGATTCAGCCAGCAAGCTGCCAGGGAGGGATTCTCCAGTTTCTGCCTCTGCAGCAATGGGAACTCAGGGGTATGCAGCTGCGCCTGGCTTTTTACATAGGACTATGTATCCCAACTCAGGACCTCAAGCTTACGTGACCAGAATTTTATTGACTGAACCATCTCCTGAGTCTCTGGGGCTTTTGTTTTTATTAATAATGTTTTGGGAGACTAAGTCTAAAGTTTTGATAAATTCTAATTATTGAGTAGGACTGTAAAAAGGGGCAACTACTTAAGAAATTGTGCTGACTTTTTTTTTTTAAAGCTAGCCTCCTCTGAGTATGTGATTCATGTACTTGACTCCAAAGCATTTGTCTGAGAGGAGTAAAAAAATGCACCTGTCCATGGGAAGCCTCGTGCACAGACATCAAGGGTGTGTTATCTGTGATTCTCCAAAATGGTCCAGCCTGAATGTTTGTGGTGAGGTGAGTGGGCAGAGAAGCGGTGGTGTATTCACACAACACGACACTACATGAAGTAGTCACAGAGAAGACCAATCCCAGAACATGTTAGTGAGTTAGCTGACCAGAAAGGTGCACGCCAAGCAACCGGGTCACATAAAACTAGAGATTACCAAGTTCTAATGCACAAAAGTGGAGAGATATTTATGTACCTGTGGTGGGGCTGGTGGGAGAGAGGGAGAGAAGGGGGAGAAAGGGGGAGGAAGAAACTTTGGGGGGGGGGTAACAACTGTTTTCAGATCATGGATTTTGCCTTATGTCAAAACACATAAGATTGTATACTTTAATAAGTACAGTTTTAAAACACGTCAATTAAATCTCATATATTTCTCTTTTAAAAAGAATATTCATTTTTGTTTGTTTTTAAAATTTTGGGTTTTTTTTTATTCATGTGTGTGTGTATGTCTGGTATTTGCACCAGTTCACACGTGTGTCACCAGTGCACATGTGTGTGGGTGTCCATGGAGGCCAGAGAGTGTTGGGTGCCTTGGAGTTGGAGTTACAGCGTTCGTGAGCCTCCTGTGTGGAGTGGGTAGGAGACTCCAGTCCTCTGACAGAACAGTGAGTGCTCTTAATCTCTAGGCCACTCTGCAGCTCTTGGAATTCCAGTCTTTATGGTAAAGGTTCTTTAATTTTTAACTCTTAGCAGCTCTTAAAATCTCATTTTCTCTCTTTTGGTTTTCTTCCATTTCCAGCTGTGAATCACAAAGTATTCACCAAATTCTCAGCCTCTGAGCCTGTTCTAGCTCCTTCTCCTCACTGTCACCTCCTATCACTACAGCCACCACCATCACCACCATCACCACCACCACCACCATCATCATCACCATCACCACCATCACCACCATCACCACCACCACCACCACCACCACCACCACCATTACCACCATCACCACCGTCACCACCATCACCTCCATCACCATCACCACATCACCATTATAACTATCACCATCATCACCTCTATCACCATCACCACCACCACCACCACCACCATCACCACCATCACCACCATCACCACCATCACCACCACCACCACCACCATCATCATCACCATCACCACCATCACCACCATCACCACCATCACCACCACCACCACCACCACCACCATCATCACCATCACCACCGTCACCACCATCACCACCATCACCTCTATCACCATCACCACCATCACCACCGTCACCATCACCACCATCACCATCATAACCATCTCACCATTATAACTATCACCATCATCACCGCCATCCCTATCCTGACATCATCTGCAGTATTTTGGAGTCTGACTCACTTTACAATTAACTAATCAGAGAGACCATTTCTGCTCAGCATGTGTTAGGAATGTAGGCAGCGGTCATTTTGAGTGTTCTCTATCAACTGATAGTCATACCTTGGTGAGTCCACAGACAGCTCCTCCTTACCCTTCAGATTAACTGTGCCTGGATTCTTTTCTACTTTCCGTCATCTTACCCACCCCTTTCCAGATTTGTTCATGGGAAAAGAAATCTAGAGACATCCTCCTCACCTTCACGCTGGCTCTCTCTGATTTCCCTGCTTCTTGAAAGTATACGTACTCGCCAATTATGACAGAATCCCACTGGGGTGGCGGGGTGTGTACAGAGCAAGGCAGGGCATCCACAAACCTGGTAAATGTCATGGCGTGGATGCTCTGATGCTGAGGCCTCCATGTCCTCTCCACCCCTCTTGCCTGTGTTCCTCTTCCCCCTTCTGAACCCTGGGCCTCACACCAGCAAAGTGCTCTACCACTAAAGCACACCCCAGCCCACTGATGCTTAATGGCTCTGCTCAGGAGTTTCCCTAAGAATAAGTCCTCAACAGTGACATCACCAGCTCACCTTGGGTCACATTCAACTTTTCTAGACATTGTTAAAATATTTTATGGAAAGCATATATTACTCTATTTCCCATATAATTATATAAATCAATATATAATTATATAGAAATAATTACATATGTATATATATTTATGTGTTCTTGTTGTTCCATATTCTTAGTGATTCTTCATTAAATTTCTTAGCTCTTGTCAGTAAGATGGTTCTAAAATTGTGACCCACTATATTTAATGATTATTTTAGAGTAATTTTAGGTTTGTAGCAAAGCTGAGCAGAAAGTTCCACGTTCTCTTGCCCCTGTGTGCACTTGCCCACATTACACCGCCCCCAGAGAGGTGCCTTTGCTATAGTTGAGCCTATGGGCAGCTCCTCATCCAAAGTCATGGTTTACATGACTTTCTCTTTCTCACGGGGCGTAGTCTCTGGACTGCCATTGTGATGATGCACTGCAGACTCTCTTGCCTCTAAGTCTCTCCCGCTGTGCCTAATTGCCCTCTTTCCTGTTAACCCCTGACGGATTCTAGTCTTTCTAGTGTCTTCATATTTTTTTTGAGAATGTCATGTAGTTATAGTTGGATCAAAGAGGGTATGACTTCTTTAGATGGGTTTCCTTCCCTTACAGTGTGCAGTTAAGTGCCCTCCATTTCTTTTTGGGTTCAACAGCTCATACCCGTTTGTATTGAATATTCCTGTATCCGGCTCACCGATAGTCCATCTATCCACTCTGGGTGCTTTCAAAGGTTCTCAGTTATGTATAAAACTGCTGTAAGCAGCTACATGTAGGTTTTGTTCACGACAGCATTAAATGCCTTCAGTTCACTGGGGTAAACATCTAGGAGCTGGATTGCTGGGATGTGGGAAGGATGAACTTTGTAGGGTACTGGAAATTGCCTTCCAACGTAGTTGTGCTACTCTGCATTTCTGACAGTGAACGGGACTTGCTGTCGTCTTAGAATCTCATCATGTGGCTGTATAAGAACTGTGGTGGTACCTTGGCTGCCTTGGTGAACCCCTCAGTGACATGGGGGAGTGAAACTGACAGCACATGCTTTCTCTCCATCTGTACATCTTCCCTGGTGAGCTGTCCAGCTCTTCTGTTCACATTTGAATTAAGTGGCTCCTTCTGATGTTGACGAACTGAGTTCTTCCTATATGTTAAACAGTAGCTCTGTATTAGATGTGTTTTCTGCATATGTCTTCTCCTAATCTCTGCTTGGTCTTCTTGTATTTTATCTGAAGCTTTTCAATTTCGATGATGTCCCGCTTACAAAGCCCTTTTTCTCTTTAGGATTTTTCTCTGCTGCTGTATTTAGGACATCACTGCCTTGCTCAAGGTGATCTGTGTTTTCTCTTATGTTACCACCTAGAAGAAGATCTTGGGTTTGAATTTCACATTAGGTCTTTAAGATTTCGATCTATTTTAAGTTAATTGTGTAATAAGTGAAATCTGTGTCCAGATTTTTTCCTGTGTGTGAAGTTCATTCATGACAGCATTATTTGTGGAAACGACTGGCATTTTGTCTTTGCTCCGTTGACATGGATATTGCTCTTCTTCTTGGTGTTCTTTCCTGTTCATTGAGCTATTTCTGATGTTTTCTCCTCACCAATACATTGTTCTTCTTTAGTCCTGAGTTGGGACTCTGGGTCTTTAATTTTTCCACAGAATCTTCAGAAGTGGATATACAGAGTAGCTTGCTGGGGTTGTATGGAGCCCACGCATCTGCTGTGGGGAATTAGCGTCTTCTCGTTTGTAATTACGAAGCATCTCTTTATATATATGAGATGCTTTATATTATATTATATAACATATATTTATATATTATATAATGTAAATTATATATTATATATACATATATAAATATATATATTAATTTTCCCACATTTTCATGAGTGTTTGAGTTTCCCTAGTGTATATTTCATCTTAGGGTGTTGTCATGAGTGGTGATGGATCTTTAACTTCATGTCCTGTGTGTTCATTCTTGGTGCATAGACAAGCAATTGGCTTTGGGGCATTAGTCTTGCAACTAACTGGGCATTGACTTACAACCTTACCACCGTTATTCCTGTTTCTGACTTCAGATTCTGTTCCAGAGAAACCACGTCGTCTGTGGGCAGTCACGTCTTTGATTTCTCTTTCCCACTTTTCACTTCTTTTTTTACCTCCTTGCATTAGCTAGGCTTCCAACACACACACACACACACACACACACACACACACACACACACACACACGTGCACACACGCACACACGCACGCACAATGGTGATGAGACATTGGCAGGTTGCTCCCAACCTTCGCAGCAGGAAACCCTCTCAAAATGAATATGTTAACTGTGTTTTTTTGTTTTGTTTTGTTTTGTTTTTTTAAAATAAATTTTATTTATCAGGGCAAGAAAACTCTCTTCTGTCTGCAGTTTGCTGAAAGACGTTTTTTTTTTCTTGTTTTTTTTTCTTGTTTTTTTTGTTTGTTTGTTTGTTTGTTTATCATGAATAGGTGTTGAATATTTGTCAAATACTTTTCCCACACCTATCGGTATAAGTTTTTTATTAAATTGATGTGATGGATTGTATTAATGATTTTTGGCAGTTAAATCAGTCTTACATGTCAGGAGCAAATCTCATTTTATTGAATATATTGTATATTTCTTACAGGTTGTTAGACTGGCTTATTAATATTTTGTTATCAACATGCATGAGAGATACCAGGCTTTGTTCTTGTTTCGTTTTGAGATTAGGGTGAGAGACAATAAGAAATATTTTTCCTTTAGTTTCATATTCTGAAAAGAACCAGAGGAGAAAATTTTCTTCTTTAAATAGTGGAATTAGCCAATGAACCCATTGAGAATGGCTGGTGTGTGTGTGTGTGTGTGTGTGTGTGTGTGTGTGTGTGTGTGTTTTGTTTTTTGTATTTGATTTTAATTTGCAAGCTGATTTTTTGATTCAGTTTCCCGACAGATGAAGGTTAATTCATGTTGTGCATTTCCTTGCATATGACTTTTGGCTCATTGTATCCTTTAAAGAATCAGTCCATTTTGTATAGTTTATCAAATCTGTGGGCATAAAGCTGTTTACAGTATTTTCATTTTTAGTCTATAATGTGATCTATAGATAATCCTTTCTGAACTTACTAACTTGTGTCTTTCCTTTTTCCTTTCTTCCGGCTAAATGCCTACTGATTTTACCTTTGCAAGGAGCCAGCTTTGGGTTTTATTAATTTTCTCATGTTGACTTCCTGTTTTCAGTTTAACAGATGTATGCTCTAATTTTTATTATCCCCACCTCTCTGTTTTTTAGATTATTGATATTTGATTATTTTTTCCTAAGCCACATTCAATGTTAGAAATGCTCTCCAACTCATCCTCTTTGCAAAATGCCAGAAGCATTTTGTCTTGTGTCTCCATCTCTCTTTAGCTCAAAACAGCTATAAGTTTCGCTTGGGGCCTCCTTTTGGACCCAGATGTCATTCAGTGAAGTGTTGTTTAATTCTCCAAGTGTTTAGGAATCTTCTGGGACCTTTCTATTATTGACTTTTACTTTAATTCTGGACTAGTTTGGGAACAGATATGATATTTTATATTCTTTTAGATGTGTCAAGATGTGTCAAGATGTGTTTGAAGCCCAAATGTGACCTTCTGCCTGTTTAATGAGTGGGAAAAATTTGAAATCTGTTCACGTGGGATGACTGGTCCATGGCAGTCCATCGCGTCCAGCTAGAGGACAGCACCATTAAATTTGACGGTGTCCTCACATGTTTCTCCAGAGGGATATGGACACTTGTGGGAGTCAGATGTTAAAAAGTTTCCAACTGGAATCCTGGCTTGCTGCTGGTGGTGTTTGTCCACCACGTATTTTGATGCTGTGTTGTTAGGCACACACTCCCTAATGACCATCTGTCCTCTAGGATACTGAGGACTTTACACACTTTATCGATGTGTCACACTCTTTTTTATCCCCAGTAATAACATTCCTGCTTGGTCTGCAATCTACCCTCGCTCTCTTGGATTGCTGTTAATGGGGTACATCCTCCACCTTCGTCCTCTTTAAATCTGCTTCTGAAGCCTAGTTGAGGCAAGCTTGTGACCTGGTAATGGAGAGAATCCTTCCTAGTGTACACTCAGAACTCCTGGGTGCCCAGGAGCAGCCAGGGCTTTAACGTTTGACAGTATAATCCCCACACTCTGTGAAATTCAGATCCACAGCTTCACGTCACCAGCGTCAATGACAGAAGCCTTGGGTCAAACACGGAAGTTGCAGTGAGCCTTGCAGCAGTAAAGGTTTATGCTTCTTCCCAGGGAGCTGTGCACAAGGCCTGGGCTTGATTCAGGTCTTTGTGGCCAGAATCAAGCTAGGACTTGGAGACCTCTGTTCACATCTGAGGTCTCCCCGCCTCAGCACTGGGTCCTATAAGACTATAATCATTACCAAGAGTTTCCTGAAGACCTGCTTAAGGCTTAAGGACAAAAATCTTCAAGCTGAGGGCCTTCAGGAGCCCCCCTGGGAACCGTGATGGGCGAGTCCTATCTCCTTAAAACACAAGGAAAACAATTTGCACAGTGTTTAAGGAAATTTCCACTCACTCCTATACAAGATACAGCTCTACTCTGCCTCTGGTCGACACTAGGGTCATGGACCTGTTGTTCAGAGAGAAGACAGGTCAAAAGATGGGTTAACACCACTTCTGGAAAGCCGGAGAAAGTCTGGGTCACACATTACACATCTGAATGCCCAGTGTGCTCCTAGAAAGTGCACCATAAGCCTTTGCCATTTCAGTGTCGGCAGTCACATGTCACTTGGAATCTGGTCCTACAATGAATGCTATAGCTCAAACTCCTCTCCCCATTCCACATTGGTAATGGGAGCTAGAACTTGTTCCCACTGGTTGGACCCTTGGTGTGAGGTGATGGGTGAGAAAGATGATGGAGAGGGAGAGAGAACCTGGAGTGGGTGACGTGGCCGGTGGGATGCCATGAATTTGGAAACTGAGGCTGCATGCCATTGAGTATGAGGGCCTTCCAGAGCAGGGCTGATGAAGCCTCAGCAAATGTCCCGTCCCCTCCATTCCATGCCAGGAGGTCTCAGCCACCTGAAGCTGCCCGAAGAAGCTCCTCAGAGTCAATGTGGTGGATTGTGGGTAGATGCCATACCCCCAGTGGAGCAGGCAGCCCAGTGCAAGCCACATGCACAGACATCGGGGCCAGGTACTAGAGGCCACCAGTCATCCCTCTGCCTCTCCCAGCCAAGGCCAGGGGCCCTTAGTGGGACCCCCTAGGCTCAGCATCACCTTCCAGATCCAGAGAAATCTCCCATGGGACAGAGCCCATCCTGATACCCACCCCAGCAAAATTGAAATACCATGAAGCAATGGTGTCTTACTGTGGCGACTTTTGCTCCCACACCTCCAAAGGTGTCATCACACAGCCCTCTCGACTGCTCGAAACTGACTTACCTGCAAGAGAGAACACAGAAGGGTGGCAGCCACATTCCCCTGGGGCCAGCACAGCCTCTGGAGTTGAGTTGGTGCAGCCCCTTGAATCCAAGCTAAGTGGGGTCCAACAGAGCTCTCCCCAATCAGGGCAAGGGCCATGCAGGGGCTGCTACACATTTCCCTAAGTCTTGACCAAGTCAACAGCCCGAGAGAATTGTCATGAGACACACCCAAAATGTCATGAGACTCAGAGACAGGATCCAAGAAGAGTCTCTCTCCAGAAACACAGGGCAACAGCCATTGGTTAGAGGGACCCAAACCACCATAGCAGGAAGGTGTTTCTGGAGAGATAAGAGGTGGGATTGCCTCTGGTTTGATTCTTTTCTGGGACGAAGTATCATTGATCAAGATATATTCCTTTTTTTTTTTTTTTTTTTTTTTTTTTTGTAACAAGCCAATGGTGAGTTTTAAAACTCCTCTGCAAAACTGCAAGCCAGAAGGAATGAACAACTCTAGGTGGAATTTAGTCTCCTGTTGAAAAACAAACCTGTTCACTGGCACAGGAAGCAGTCTCAGGCCATCCTACACCAGGCTTACCTTTTCCTATGTGTTTCTATGTGTTTCCCTTGTTCCAGGTTCCCAGCTTGGTCTTCACAGCTCTCCAGCTCAGAGAGCATGTTGGGTTGCGGCACAAGACAGAGCTGGGAGTTCTCCATAATGACACCTCTCCCCAGTATACAAACATGCCTGGTGCACACCGGGAGACTTTAAGCAAACTGTCCCCCTTCTGTTACACTTGTGCTTGTGTGTATGTGTGCTTGTGTGTATGTGTGCTTGTGTGTATGTGTGCTTGTGTGTATGTGAAGAAATGAGCCTCTTTTGTTGTCAGAATCCCCAAGATCAGGTCGAGCAAGTTCTCTTTCCATTGTCTGCATGACTACGACTCATTTTAAGTCAATATATCAACCTGCAATTTGGGAATACCACCCATCATTCAGGGACACAGAGTCAAAACTGTAAGACAAATGTCCTCAATTTGAAATGGTGGCTCTGGTGCACAGTCACCTAGAGCTAATCACGTTCCCACAACCTGCTGAAGTCTCTCTTACAACACCCTGGCTTAGACAGTGTTCTTTCTCGAATGCCTCCTTACATAAGCTGTGATGGTTTGCATATGCTTGGCTCAGGGAGTGGCACTGTGATGGTTTGCATATGCTTGGCTCAGGGAGTCACACTATTAGGAGATGTGGCCTTGTTGGAGTAGGTGTGTCACTGTGGGGTGGGCTTCAAGACCCTCCTCCTAGCTGCCTGGAAGCCTGTATTCTGCTAGCAACCTTCAGGTGAAGATGTTGAAGTCTCAGCTCCATGACTGCCTGGATGTTGCCATGCTCCCACCTTGTTGATAATGGACTGAACCTCTGAACCTGTAAGCCAGCTCCAATCAAATGGTGTCTTTATAAGAGTTGCCTTGCTCACGGTGTCTGTTCACAGCAGTGAAACCCTAACTAAGGCAGAAGCTAATAAGCGTCACGTTTTTCCCACCACTTCCTGGCCATCGGGCTGCTGTCCTTGAGTCACCTGATGAGTCAGTTATCTGCCCAGTTCTCATACTGGCTACATGTGACTGTCTTTTGGCACCACTCTGTTTCCCAGTTCCCTAGCAAATCCATCAACAAGTCCCGTTGATCCTACTTCTTGTAGTTCTCTGGAGTGGATTGTAGCTAGCTTACACCAACTCCCAGCTGTGAAAATGGTTGCCTAGTAATCACCTTGGGCCATGAAATATAGCCATGGATGATGCCAGCAGAAGAAGCCCAGGTCCCTCTGGCTCTTGGGAAGCTACTTCACCAGTTCTGTGCCAACCGCCTCCTGACTTCTTATGGTGAGAGCAATCAACTTCTAAATGCCCCTAGTTAATTTTGTCAAGAAAGGGGAGGTTTGACTATGCACAGCTAAGCTTTATACACCTGAGTCACCTAGGCAAGAAAGGGATCTGACCTACAAATAGGAGTCCTCTGCCAAGACATGTCCACTGGCTTCTTGATTAGTGTGATTGGAGGCCTGAGGTAGGAGCGACTGAAAGCACCACAGGTGAGATTGAACCTGGGGGATGTGTGACCTTGGAGCCTCAAGTGGTGCAGCAATTATCCCTGTGCCTATCACACAGACACTGTCCATCCACCTGGATGCATAGAGAGATGCAGTCATTGGCCAAGGCAGCTGTGATGGCTTGAATAAGACTGTCCCCCACAGGCTCCTGTAAATTTGAATCCTTGGTTATCAGGAAGAGGCACTACTGAGAAGGATTAGGAGGTGTGGCTTTGTTGGAGGAAGTGTGTCAATGGGGGCGGGCTTTGGAGTTTCCAAATCCCAAGCTAGTGCCAGTGTCTGTTCCAGCTGCTTGTGGATCCAGATGTAGAACTCTCAGCTCCTTCCCCAGCATCATGCCTGCCTGGATGCTGGCACGCTTCCCACCATGATGATCATGGACCGAGACTCCAAAACTGCAGGCCAGCCCCCGTTAAATGCTTCCTTTTGTAAGAGTTGCTATGGTTGTGATGTCTCTTCACAGCACTAGAGCATGAACTAAGATAGCGGCTCAGAGAGTGGAGCATTCAAACTCAGGAAGAAGTCTGGCCCCAGAATCCCACCCTCAACTGCTAACACCCTGGAAGCTTGCTTTCTTTTTTTAAATTTTTGTTTGTTTAATTTTTTTTCCTTTTGGGGGCCTCGGAGATGGCTCAGCCAGTAAAAGCACTTGCTGAGCACACGTGATAACCTGAGTTTAAGCCCCAGAACTCATCGTGGAAGGAGAGATCATCTCATGGTGTCAAAATCGATGCTCTGGCCTTCATGTGAATGCCACAGCAACAGCCACCCCCCCACTAATAACAGTATTTTAAAGGAGACCCCCACTAGTAACAGTAACATATTTTTAAAGGACCAATGGATTGAGTGTTTTACATGTAACGATGATTTTATGAAGTGATGATTCTACTGAAAAGCTGACTCTCATCTACAAGACGGAAATCCTAATCAGACCAACTCTTAAGTTTGTTGTCGGTGTGCTGTGGATGAGGTCGTCCGAATGGACAATGTCTGCCACCAGTCCCTGCTCCTGAGACATGACAGTTGGCTGTCAGTCTGAGTACTCATGCTTTCTTGTTTCGGTGGCAGCGTCAGCCATGGAAAGAGAGGAAGACACAGACCTTAGCCCGACAGAATCTTGGGCGAAATCTTTTGAAGAAATAGAAGGTAGGTGGAACCCTGCAAGTGCAGCGTGGGTATTGGACCCCAGAGAAATCTGGCATGGTCTTGAAGTGGTCCTCTGTGCTAGGGCCTCTGTGCCTTCTCCAGGCTGCTGCTGCCCTCTGCTGGCCATTACTGGAATTGGTGCACATCTAGCAGAGCAAAGAGAAGCTGGAGAGACAGGGTTCTTGGAGGTTCTCTGGATGCCTCCTTCTTAGGGGGCTTGGCTCTTTCAGCTCTGGACATTCCAGCATGAAGAATGCATCATGGTGTGAGTTGTCAGAGTCCAAAGGAAGAGACCACTTTATGTAAGATATGACTCCAGGAACTTTGGGTGCCAGGACCAGGATGAAGAGGAGGAAACTGGAGGGAGGGATAGGCCAAAGGGAGGAGGGTGGGAGTCTAAGTGCGGCATCCAGAATGCTTCATTATTAGTTTTGCCCTCAGCCTCTACACCCAGAGCAATGGTCGCTAATAATGTCTTCAGAATCTGCCACTCAGAATGACAAAATGAGTTCCTTCCCATCTGTCAAGTCAAACTGCCTGGATGGACACTCTGTGTGCAACCTTGGAAGGGCTAGCAGCTACTTCTTGAGGGATTGCTTATCCGGTGTGCATTTGGGGTGCTCCATCTAGCAGCTGTGAATGAGAGGACTCCAGGACCAGGTAGGTGGGCTGAGGCACACTCCAGCATCAGCACCAGTACTGCACAAAGCCATCAGCAGACCAGGATGCCAAGACCCACCTACTCACTGCTCCTTACTTGAAGCCCACCTGGCTGCTACCTGTAGGACAGGTGGCCTTGGTCTTTGAGGGTTATTAGTGGTTGTCTGCCTCTGAAGGGATTGCTATCATCCAGGAGAGCTCTGAGCCCAGTCTTCTCCTCTCTGGGAACCACTTCTCTCTGGAGCTTTCTTCATCTCTTGGGTACATCTCCCTGCTTTGAGCTGAACCAATATGGACGAGAACAGATATATCTCTTTCCAGAGTCCCAGGCTGGTTTACTAGAATCAATATGTTCCACACATACTTATGGAATGAATGCCTGTTCTGAGCCTATCATCCAGGCTGACAGTCAGAAGGACAAAGCTGTGATCTAGTCACTTTGACAAAGCTTCTGTTTATCTAGAAAAGGGCAGGTAGGGGGCTGAAAGGAACTATACCAACAAGGGAGGAAATATTGGGGCAGTAAGAATGTGGGGATGAAGGGGTGAGTAGTCCACCTATGTGGAGACTGCACTGTGTAGTGGTGGAGGCTCCAGCGTGTGCAAAGGTCTCAAGAGAGGGATAAGGAGATAACTTGTATGGGTTGTCAAGGAGACCATGGTGGACAGAGCAAAATAGAGTGAGCTGATGGGAACGTGGGTGTCATGGACAACACGGGGCTGTGCCTTTTACTCTGAGTAAGAGAGGGAGCAGCAGAGGAGTCCCAAGCAGAGGTGTGCCTGGTCAGCCTCACCTGGAAGGCACCTCTTTGTCTATTGGCTAAAGTTAGACTACAACCAAGCTTCTTAAAACTGTGGACCGCAGTCCCATACAGAATCTTAACAGTGAATGAGGGAGTCATGAACAATGTGCCAATGTATGAGTTTCTGAGCACATAATGACCGAAGATTAACTCAAAAGCAAACGCTCAATGGATATGGTTGCTTCCAGCAGGCCTTGCCCATGCATGCTGCAGGAGGAAACTCTGCAGCAGCCTCTGTTCTAAGCACACACGTGTACTGTGCATGCTGCAGATCCCTCATGGCTATTGCGTGCTGTGAACTGCAGTATTTTTAATCATCCAGTTTCTGCTGCACAGAAACGTAATTGTCTAATTACAGGAAAAAAAAGACTTCATGTTTGCCTACTGTCATTTCTCATAAGTTTCAAATTCGTACATCTTTGAATTGTACTGTGTTAGAACACTTGATTTTAAAACTTGCTGTCTGAGTAGCTGACTTAAGTATCAAAAAAAAAAATCATTCAGCAAATTTTGGCTTAAGCTTAGGAGAAAATTTCCAACAGTTTCTGAAATGGCCTTAAATATGCGTCCTTTACTGTATACGTGTCTATGCTAAGTGGTGTTCTCCCCACTCATGTTATAGAATAAGAAGTACCTGTCAAATCTCTAACATGCTCTGGGTCCCGTGGTTTTGACTATTCATCCATGATCCAATTCTTTAGGTAAATAAATAAATACACTTCTATCATGAGTATGAAAACTTGATTTCCTTTTTAAATAAACAGTAAAGTGAAATTATACCAGAGAGCTGTTTTAAAAAGAAATTTACAATTGTCAGTAAGTGATATTATAGTGTGATTGTGGGAATTTGGGGTGAAGGGAGTCACTCTTGACACAGTTTTAAAAAGCCAAGAAGCTCCAGACTGAAAGAGATGGGAATGGGGTCCAGGGGAGGGAGTGTGAGGGGCTCCTGTAGTAATTCAGGGGTAAGCCAGTGGCTATGTGCACTGAAGTGGCTGCTTCTGGGTAGGAAACTTTGTCAGAAGCTGAGGGCCTGAGAGGAAGAGGCAGCTCTGGAATGTCACAGCTGGGCTGGCGGTTCCTGAGAAAACAATACCTCTTTGCACTAAGTACATATGGATGGGATGTAGCGGGGAAGTGTGTAAGGTGTGAGCAGGGTGGTCGTGCACGTGTCCTTTACTTTAAAGGGTTCTGGCTCACTGTGCTTTAGTAATTGCTCAAATCACTGTGTGTACATGTGGTGGCTGGATGTGAGCGGCTGGCCATGGCCCACATGGAGGACTTACATCTGGGACATCCTGATGAGCCATCCTGGCTCTGTCCCTTTAAGCCACAGCTTCAGATGGGTGGCTACACACCTGTGAGCCTATGAGGTGATGGGGGCGGGTCAAGAATAAGTGCAGAATTTAAGGCTCTAGGCAAATACATCCCACTGTCTGACCCCTAAAAATGCTCTCTCCTCTTGACCAAGCTCTGGCTAGCCATAGGACCTGGGAGGAGCAGCAGTTTGTCCTTCCTAACAAATGGGGATATTCCTAAGATAAAAAGCATCCACTTGAAAATCTTGGGTGTGGATGTAACCATGTCATCGTGACCCCATAAACACTGCTGAGGAGTCATGACCGTATCAGGGGAGTGTTGGGGACAGCCCACCTTCCAAGCTGAGGAGCTGGGGGACCCCTTCCAGCTCTGGGAGGGTTCAGACTATAAGGAAGCAGATGGCTGAGTTCAGGGATGTCCTGGGTGCTGACAAGGACATGACCTGTTTGGACGGAGGGTAAGGGGTCACGTCTGAAGAGGTAGTGTTGATTATATCAAAGAGATTTGTAGCTAGGAATCTTGAAATATCAATATTAATAAGTCTTTCAGATCCACTTATGGAAGAAGAAGGAGAAAGAGAAAGAGGAGGAAGAGGAGGAAGAGGAGGAAGAGGAGGAAGAGGAGGAGGAGGAGGAGGGAGAGAAGGAGGAGGAGGGAGAGGAGGAGGAAGAGGAGGAGAAGGAAGAGCAGAAAAAGGAAGAGGGGGATGAGGAAGAGGAGGAGGAGGAAGAGGAAGAGGAGGAAGAGGGGGAGAAGGAGGAACAAGAGGAGGAGGAGGAGGAAAAGAAGAAGGAGGAGGAGGAGGAGGAAGAGGAGGAGAAGGAGAAGAAGAAGAAGGAGGAGGAGGAAGAGGAGGAGAAGGAGAAGAAGAAGAAGAAGAAGAAGAAGAAGAAGAAGAAGAAGAAGAAGAAG
>JANHMN010000002.1:77590435-77624955 GCA_030674055.1 Rhabdomys pumilio | reverse complement strand
ATCCATCCATCCATCCATCCATCCATCCATCCATCCATCCATCCATCTATCCATCCATCCATCCATCCATCACATCCACCATCCATCCATCCATCCATCCATCCATCCATCCATCCATCCATCCATCCATCACATCCATCTATCCATCCATCCATCCATCACATCCATCCATCCATCCATCCATCCATCCATCCACCCACCCTCTATCCATCTATCCTCTACCTGTCCATTAAACACCTGCCCATATATCCATCAAGTCCCTCTAGTCAAGCAGTTACTGGATGGACCCCTCTTGCAAGCCTTTTGTCTACAGTGATGAGTTTTCTATTTGGAAGTGACATTGCCAAAGTTATTCCTGTTCCCTAGAGCTGGCAACCTGCCAGAGTCCCATGGACTCTTTCAAGGTCTTTGTATAGAATACCAGGTATTCTGGCTCCTGGCTCTTAGCCCCTTCCTAGGCCCAGACAGGGTGACATTCAAAACTACTAGCTTTTGAAAACCCCACTCTTGGCTCCACCCCTGTTAGGAAGAGCAAATCCAAGGCCTTGGGGTGGCTGTCTGAGGTGGGGGTCATCTGCTTCTATAGAGTCTCTTCTGTTGTCTAAGTGGCCTTGGATGGAAGGAATCTAGCAAAGGAGATTGCTCAGTGATGAAACAAAAATTCATTTGTTCAGGGACAATCACAGCTGTGTCCCAACTACCTTCTTTGAAAGCCACTGAACAAATGATCAGTGGAGGGTGGGTAAACTACAGAGACTTAGCTCCTTTTCTTGCTAACTCCAGATAAAACAAGAAATAAAGCACAGAGTCAGGACCACGGGCCGTATCACCACGAGCTGGATGAGACAGGAACAGGAACCTGACATGGAACACTTGCTCTGTGTCTTCATGGGATGCCTTCCAAGGTTAAGAAGCACCAAAAGTTCCTTGCCAGATCCAGCACAATGCTCTTAGATACCCCACCCTTCCGAACCACAATCCAAAGTTACTTCCGTAAGTACAAATACCAGGAGGTGGGACGCCATTACAGCAGTTATAGATGACTGATGCCTAATCAGAGGTAATGTCCCTGCACCTGAGAAGTCTGAAATTTCTTGTTGTAAACTTCATCTTGAAACAGCTCACCCAATCATGCCCCATAGCGGTTCTGCTCTAGAGATTTAGCTGGTGGCAAGAGCGACTCTCTAGAGCAGTGATACTAGCCTCCAGCCACCCCATGGGAAAGCTAGCATACAGTCAGAAAGCCAAGGACATGGAAAGACATGGCATGGGACTAAATTTCAATCCCTGAACCAAGGAGCCATGGAGTCTTGGACAGAGGACGATGCCCTGAGTTTCGTTTTACCACTTTGCAGAGGCAGAGGTTACAGGAGGTCCTGGATGGGGGCATGCTAAGCCTGGCAGCTGTGTATGTAGCCATTTCTTCAGGAGCCACAGAGCAGGTGCATTCCACCTCTGCCCACATGATCCTGTGCCCTCCAAAGTCTTTACCACAGCCTCAAGGTCCCAGAGGGACTGCTCCAACTCTGGGCAATATTAAGGCAGCCTTCATACACAGGCTGCTTTGTTTGCAGAGCTGGGAAGGTCTGTCCCCACCCTGGGCTGCTCTGCTCATCCTTGGCAGCAGAGTTCGTGCATGTCACGGTGCAGGGGCTGTGGCTGCCATCACTTCTGCTTGGGTGTCACTTCTTAGCACCTGTGGTCAGTTCTCATCTAGTATACTACAGTGTGTCACCATGCTTTACTGCCTTCCAAACCCTGGGCGTTCTCTGAAGTCATTGTAATTGTGGACAAATCCAGAAACTCTGTTACTTTGGGCTTTGAGCTGAACCTTGGGATCTAGGGGCATAGGGGTGGGGGAATAATAGCTTTATATTCTTTTTGAGTCACTATGCGTGGGACCCAGGTTTTTGTGCATACCAGGCTTGTGCTTCTCCTCTGAGTTTTACTCCCAGCTCCAGCCTTGCATTCTAAGCAGAGTGGCTGTCTTCATGTAGGAATGTTGAGTAAAAGTATCCAATGTATGGATGGGATCCAATGTATGCCCGTTACCCTGTCCCAGATCCGTAGGCTAAGCTAGACACGCCAGGTGAGAACAGAAGAAGCGCTAGTGGAAGCAGGAGTGGAGAATACTCTGGAATTTTCATCTTCCTTGCATGGAAAGTGCTTCCCCAGGTCACAGCCCCAGGACTGGGTGTCCATGAACAGAATGCTCCCTGAAGGGGAGGCAGGTACCTCACACAACATCCAGGGAGCCAGAGATGCCCACATGCAGTATGACCATAGGTCTGAAGCTCAGGGACAGAGCCCTTATGTACCTGATTCTTGTGGTACATGTGGCCATGTGGATCCTGTTAGGTTGCTGATTAGGGAGGTCCCAAGGAGTCTCAGGTGACTGACTAGTGTCAGAGCTGAGTCTGCCTCCTGTGCTTCTCTGGTCTATAGTGTAAGGAATCCTCAGTCTCCTGGGACTAGGTACACTTTGAAGAAGGGGAGCAGGCCTGAGGAGTTTGGAGGAGAAGTCCTTCCCACCAAACCAGGAAAGCAGCTGGTGGGAATATGAGGGCCAGTAGAAAAGAGGGTGAAGGGTGGTGGGTAGGGGAGCAGAGATGTTTATGAAAGCCAAAGACATCTGTCTGCTTCCCAAGAGCAGAAGGGTCTCTGCTGTGCTCTGGGGAACCAGCACTGGGATGGCCGTGTGCTGTGCTGGGCAACGTTGCAGGCAGCCTGTTTTGGCCAACAGAAGCTGCCATAATGCCAACCAAGCCAAAACTTGTGACTGCTCTGTCAATTGCCACCCTCTGTGGGTCAATGAGGGAGCGTGAAGAATTAGGCAGCATCTCTTGTCCAACCCTGTTGTCCCTTCCCCAGGAGCTGGGAATAGAGCCAGGGCAGAGTTCAGGGCAGGGTGCACATTTTAAGTATAGAAGAAGCTGAAGCTGAAATTAAAAGTATTATTGAAAAATGCAAACAATTTCTGGAATGACAGCTACAGCTACTGAAAACCCAGGGAGACTTTAAAATGGTCATAAAGCAAAGAGGAAGGAATATCATGGAGGGAGGGGAACATGACGTCATCACAGTCCAGTTGGTAAGTGGGCAGCCTTCTGCTTCATATATGTGCTGTTGGTCTCCAGCTACCCTTTCCTGTACTGGGCTCTCGGTGACACAAAATCAGGGACTTTCTGCCACAAATGCTTTCAGGGTCCCAAGCACCTAGAACTTGTCTCAGATAGCCAGTATATTTTGAATGTGTGAAAGAAAGCAATATCAGCCTAATAGGTCATCAATAGGTACGACCTATGTTTTTATAAAGATGCTTGACTATTATGTAGTATTTGCGTTAGATTTGGGAAAACAGTCCAGAAAGCAGGAGGAACCAAGGGACTGATCACCCAGCACACAATGTTGGGTGATCTTTGGTCTGGGCTGCTGTTTCTAGAACCTGTCATGGAGGCAGGCACATGTCTCAAGGATTCAACCTCTTGAGGCTGGTGTATAGTGAGTGAAAGCTGGCCAGGCCTCAGTCTTGAGATCCAGGAGAGCTGAAAACAGGCTCGAAGCTCTTGATGGAAGTCTTTCTAATGCCAAGAACCTGTGGCATCTGATGTGTGTCAATCTGGAAGCCACCAGAAGGTGGTGCTCTTATCCCTGTTTGGAAGATCCCTGCTGCTTTGGTCCAGAGTTCAGCCCTCCTGGCAGCTTCAGAGCAGTTTCAAGGTTCAGTCTTTCTTTTGTATTTGAGGAGAGGGCCAGGGCAGTGGGCTGGATTCCAAGGCTGAAATGAAGTACCAGAAGCCTTCAAACGACAGACATTTGAGCTTGGGAGGTGTGGCTCACTGGCAAAGCATGGAGGACTGGATTTAATTCTCAGCATCACCAATTAAACAAACAAACAAACAACCCCCCCAAATCAACAACAGTACAAAACAAAATAAAATAAAACAAAACCCCAAATTGCTATTTGACAAATCCATAGACTTCCAGTCTTGGGTTTCAGGAGTCTGAAAACAGAATGTTGTCAGGGCAGCGATATTCCCTCTGATGGGATCATGCTTGTCTTGTCCATCTGGCAGCCTCAGGCGATTCTTGGCTCAATGTCGTCCTTCTTTCACTCCTTGCATCCATCTTTTTCACACCCTTACATCTTGTACAGTTGCCACTCATCAGATGAGGGCTCACCTTCATCCAGCATGAGTGCATCCTGAGATTCTAAATCAATCACATTTGCGACATTCTACTGAGATTACAGGGTTACATTTTGGGGTTCTGAGTGGGCATGACTTGAGAGCTCCCCTTTTCCCATCATGTCCCAGCAGACAAGTGGGGAGAAAATCCAGTTTTCTCTCAGAGAGATTCCACAGCTGGAGGAGAATCATATAGCTGCTTGGCAGGGACCTGGGATGGGAGTTAGGACTCAGACCCGAGTCCCCTGGCTTAGGAACAGAGTAGAGACAGGAGCTGCCATCATGTTTGTCTTTCTTCTTGTCGTCTATCAGGAGCCTAGTGTGTGTCCAGTGAACTCCGAAGTCCATGACAAGGAAGGAATAAGCATCACTGGTCAACCTTCTGAGCCCATGACTGCTGGCCAGGTGGCTGGTGGCCTCCTTAAACCATAACGGGCAGCAACCTCTCTCTGTCTATTCTCTAGCACCACTGCAATTCACTTGGTAAAGGGAGGCAGAGCAGAAGGATCCAGGAAGTAGAGTGTGCAGGTTGCTGGTCCTCTGGGTCCATGTTGACGCTCCTGTACCTCTGAGTTTTAAATGGCTTGAGAGGGTCAGAGACTTTTCTTACAGAGTCAACAATTGCAAGTGAATTTGCATGTCTAAAAGGATCCTTGGAAGACCGTGGCAAACTTCCAGAGGACATGGGAGTGGGCTCAGGAGGTCGAATTCTTGACAATTTTAGTACTAGTAAGAATTATGTATTTTCTTTCTCTGGCCGTTCTATTGGCTTTGGCTATAATAAGAGAGAATTCATTGGCTCATGGAGCTAGGCATAGATCAGGCTTCAGGGCAGTTCAGGGCAGTTTGATCAGGACCTTGGCATCCTGGTATGGTTATTTTTTTCCCACCGTAGTCCATGGTACAGCACCCTGTTCTCAGCAGGTCTAGGTCTTATTATTTTTCCATAGATACCTTCCAATAGAGGAGAAAGCTTTTTTTTTTTTTTTTTTTTTTTTCAAAGAACAAGCCAGATTTTGAAACTTAAGTCTCATTGAATCAATTTAGATAATGTATTCTCTCTGCAGTAATGATCAAGAGAGACCAGTTCACCAGAGTCCAGAGCCTACTAATGGGGCCGTGGGCAGGACCACCCATAACAGCTCCAGTAGGATGGGGAAGGGTAGCATGGGCATCGGAAGATGCCAATGCCGATGGAGCTCATAGCCTTCAAGTGCAGGCTAAGAAGCAGACCCCAGGTTAACACGGATGCGTCAGCTTCATCTTAGAGAGGAATACACAGAGCCCCAGTGACCTCAGATCACAACACCTTGCTGAAGCTGTGGAAAAATTTGGCTGCTTGCCCTCTGCAGATTTATTTCTGGTTCCATGATCCTGCTTCCTCTCTGCTCCCCTCAGACCCCTCATTCCTCCTCCCCATAAGACCATAGATAAGGGCACTAACATAGAAGTTTGAACACTTACAAGTAAGAAGAGGACAGAAGCCAATGTTAACGGTGTGTTGCTAAAAGCATACAGAAGTCTCTCATATTGTCCGTACCACACCCTAACACTCTTCTCAGAGGTCCCTCAGCAAACTCACAGACACACGGTGTGTACTCACAGGGTGAGCAACTGAGGAGCAAGGGAATACGTAACATGCTCTCACAGTCTCTCCAAGCCTGAGAGGATCACCTGGTGTGATGACTGTGGCACATGTTCACTGAGCTCAGGGAGAACCAGCCTCGGCTGACCCACCCTCAACTTCACGATTGGCTGTCAGCTTGGTGGTTCTCTTCAGAATCTCACTACATTTAGTCTAACAGGTGTCTTGATATGTGGCTGACCTGCAGGCTCTGAGAGACCTCAGCTCTTTCCACCTGGTGGCCACAGATGAGGGGTGGGACTGGAACTCTGATGGGGGAGCTGAAGCTTTGAGCATTTGGCTACCATGCTAGGTCACATGGCCCATGATCAGAGCCAGGCAGTAAACGCCTCCAGCAGCCTGTCCCTGATATGCTACTCCTGATCTGGGCTCTGGGACAGGGTTTACAGGGGATGCCGTTTCCTTCTACTTTGAAGGATAAGTTATGGGTGTCCTTGTGGACAGAGTAGATGCAGGTTACTGTCACTGCTAACAGAATCACTCATTAATTTTGTCGTGCATCCTTGTTGTCAGCAGCTATTGATTGAGCACCTACTGTGTGCCTGGTACTGAGGCTGCAAGGAGGGAAAGAACAGTTTCTCTATCCTGGTAAAACTGCTTTGTAATGTCTTAGTATTATGTGCCAGGGCAGACATCATGTCAGACAGTGAAATGGGCTCAGCCAAAAGGCGGCCCGGGGCTGAGATCACACAAATTGAGTGACATTACTAGAATTAGAACTTCAACTGCCAGTTCTGGGCCACATTGCCCTGGAGGCCAAGGAGACATAGGGAAAGGATGTCACCAGCCCATCACCTTGTCTTTTCTTTTTCCTTCTTCAACACACGGTAGACAGCTCACTTTTCTATGATTACATAGTGTGGTGGGATCATAGGGACACTGTGTGGGTCCTGGGGCCCTCCTGCTCTCAGGGACTGGAGTCCTCAGGGAAAGGGCTTGCATGTGTGTGTCCCTGCAGCCGAGGGGCTGTAACCAGGCAGCACACTGAATGGTCCTGTTTTGTCTGTGATTATGCCGGATGTTTACATCATTTGTAATAAGACAAATTGGGACAAATTGCCAAGGACACTTATGTAAATGAAACCGGCGGAGATGCTTGGCCCAAGTGCTTTCTTTTTCCTTTCTCCCTAGGGCCCACGCGGAGAAGGAAGAACTTTATATTCCAGAGACCCTCTCTTCCTGCTGTCTGTTCCCTGCCCAGAAAACCGATTCACTCTGCATTCCCCGCCCACGAGTTGCTCAGCGAATCAAAGCAAGGATTCTTTGCTCAGCTCTGTTAAGCTTAGGAAGAGGGTCCACAAAGGTTAGCCTGGCTTTCCTCTCAGAGTCTGCGGTAGGTAAATGAGCCTACTGCCCTTGGGGCTTATAGGCCCATGGAAACGGGTCTTTTACAGAAGCGGTCTAGCCTTGGAGAAGTCAGGCCAAACATTGTCTCCAGAAGGGTTAGGAGCCCCTCTGGGTCACACAATCTGGAGGCTGGCTGTTAGAGTTTTCAGGCTGTGGAGGATATGGGCCCTGAGCAGGAAGTCCCTATAGAGTATATGGCACCCTGAGGGTCAAGGTGTTCGGGAGGCCTGAGGTTCCAGCATCTGACTTGGTCTTTTTCCCACCACCCCTGACCTGCTGGCCTCAGAAGGTGGAACTCATGAAGGCCTACTGTGTGGCGCTGGCTGTATCATCTTTCTGCCTGGGGTATTCTTTACTTCCTGGACGCTGTTGCAGCAGCAGAGGCCCAGGCAGGGTCGATTCTTAGAAGTCATTAGTTTGGCGTGTTGCCTTCCCGCTATGACCCACACAGGCCTGGGATCTACTTAGAGACCTGAAGGACTGTGTTCTTAATGGAGACAAAAGGTAAGAGTCAGCTACAGTACCAGGCACGGTGGTGTATACCTGTGCGTTCAGCACTTAGAAGTGGGGGAGGGGAACCAGGAGTCCAAGACCAGCTTGCTTTACAGGAGACCTTGTCTCTCGAAAGAAAGAGAGAGAGAGAGAGAGAGAGAGAGAGAGAGAGAGAGAGAGAGAGAGAGAGGATCCACAGTTACAACTTACTGTAGATGAAGATGACCAAAGAGTCAGGGGTGTCTGGCAAGTGTGAGACTCATCGGAAGGTGGAGTCTAAGGGTATTTCACTCCCACAGTGGTGTGAGGATAGGAAGCCAGGAAACTGTGAACAGGTGTATGGAAACATGTTCAGATCTGGTGGAACAGCACAGGCGAAGGCTTAGAGGCCAGAAAAAGCAGGCTGGGTTCAGATGTTGGATGAAGATGTAACATGGCTTGGGGGAGCATGAAGACTCAGGTCCCGCTGAACACCAGGCAGGGCATCTACAACACATGATGCTGCGGAGAGGACACAGGACCCTACTGATTTCACAGAGAGACAGGTGGGACTGTCTCTCTTACTCGGACCTTGTGGGAGGAGTACCGGGGAGCATACAGTGGGAGAATGGAGATGTGTGTGTGTGTGTGTGTGGGGGCACAGCATCTTCCTTTATCCTGAGTATGAAAGCAAAGTCACCTGGAATTATTTCAAACTTTTAAATTATCAAATTGAGAAAGCAGGCGATGGTGGGGGCACAGTGGTGGGAGCACAGTGGTAGGAACACAGTTGTGGGAGCACAGTTGTGGGAGCACTTTGTAACTGGGAACTTGCCTCTGCTATTCTAATGCCAGGACTCTTCTGCCATCATTACCTGGTCTACCCTGTCACTTCAGTCTGACTACTTAGTACTCCAGTGTCACCCTGTCAAGACCTGCCCTCTCTAGCAGCCCTCATTATACCCTGTGCTCCTGGTGACTGACATTCTATGTGTGCCATCTCTCCTCCAGTCCCTGCCAGCTGGAACCATTTCAGGGCTCAGCTCTGTGGAGGCGGGGCCTTGCCTCCATTGCTGCTGACTCCCAGTACCTCTGTGCCTGCGCAGGGTCTGAGGAGAGTGTTGTAAATACATGAAAGGACAGTAAAGAGTGTTGGATGCTTCCCAAACTACCCTACAGAACCCCATATATTGTCCTTTTGGGGGTAAGGCTCGGAAAAGTAAGTAGCTCACTCAGACTTCCAGAGCCAGCCGTTGGCAGAACCAGGTTCAAGCACAGCCCTGAAGCTCTCCACTGCTCCGTCCCTGTCCTCAGTCACCTCAGTCCTGCCTCTTTTAGGCCTGAAGGAACTCTTAGAGCTTTTGGAATTAAAAATAATAATGCACCAAGCCCAGGGAGGGAGAGTGCTGTGTAGCAGGCACTTCCCCTGTGCGGCGGCGTGGAAGGCCTTATGCCAACTCAAAGCTCAGCATGGCCACAGATGGGCACTCAGGTCCCACAGGCAGGCTGAGTAGCTCAAGGTCCTCATGTGCGAAGGGCAAGGTCTGGATTCAAGGATGGCCTTTGGACTCGGAGCCTGATCTTGTCTGTTGTCACTGCAGACAGAGGGCACTAGGTGACGAGAAAGTCTCCTTTTGCCATGGATGCCTTATAAAGTGGTAGAAAACCCCAGGCCACTGGGATTCTCTGTGCCAGGATCACACAGGATCCAGGATGGGACGGCAATGGGTCTTTCCTAGGACAGGCAATTAATCAGAAGTATTAATGAAAAAGCCAGCTCCACAATCGTAGAAACTTAAGTCATTTATTGGGAATTGAGCTCAGGCCATTAAAATGTCATTATAGGCTTGTCAGCGAAGCACCGTGTGCTTGTGCAGAGGAGCCATGCTGGAATGCAACTGTTTAGTGTTCTCTGAACAGACGAAGCCTGGTGTGTGTCCTGTCGGTAAGGGCAACTCACCACTCTTTGTGCCCAGGTTGGGGTCCAGAGGCTTTCCTCTGGGAAGCACCGAGTACACCAGGCACTGAAAGGAGACACAGACAACAGAGATGTAAACCCTGTCATTGAGGGGCTTAGAAACTTCCAGAGAGACCGCATATGACACAGACATGCCCAGCAGAACAGCTCGTGCAATAGAGCCAGAAAGACAAGCTCTGGCTGATGATGCAGGGTCTCTGAAGACTCAGTGTCCAACATCGTATTCAACAAGGACAAGAGCCTCCTGGTGGGGGAAACACTGATTCTTTCTGGAGTCAGAGTGGGAAAAATGTCAGTCATTGTATTTTTATGCACACATAGGCACGCAGGGTGTAAGTAGAACAGGGGCTGTGATCAGGAAAAACAGTCAGTACAGGCAGTAATGAGTTCAAGGTTTACAGTGTAAGTACATGGCGTGCACTTGACTGGTTTGATGTCCAGTTACATGAGGTGACTATGGACATTTTGGCTGATCAGACGCTCAATGGGAAAGGAGTCAAGGCTCTACAGTCTTGCTGCTGGCCCATGGAGTCCAGTTCCTATCTCTTCTCTACAGTGCGTCCATGAGGACTAGGGCCCCCAATCTGCATGATGCCAGCCTTCCCTTTGGCTGGGGGCAATCTCCAGGATGAGTAGCCTTTCCTAGTCACCTGTCACCATCTGTGGTGGCTTCACCAGATGAACTATGCTTCCTATGGGGACACATTCCCAAGCATGCTGTCTAGGGATCTGATGATTGCTGAGACATCTGACAACTCATTTGTCTGGTGAGACGGAGGAGGGCATCTTCCTGAACATGTCCTGTTCAGGCCTGGAGCTTATTGTCTTTCTGGGGCCACAACGAGTCAGCAGCACTGATTAGTGGCCCCACTAAGGGCTGACAAGGCATATCCCTCGTCCCCTCCTCAGACTCTTACACAAAACTTATCTGTCACCTTTCTTCTTCCTCCTCCACCCTTTGCTTGTGTGTGTGTTTGTGTGTGTGTGTGTGTGTGTGTGTGTGTGTGTGTGTGTGTGTGTGTATAGAGGGGTATGCCTCTGTTTGGGTGTGGGATAAACACGTTTATATGTGGGGTATGCATCTGTGTGTGAGGAAGGTGTGCACATCTATCTGTGTGTGATTTCTTTCTCTCTCTCTCTCTGTGTATGTGTGTGCACATGTGTGTGTGCGCGCGTGTGTGCGCGTGTGTGTGGTGTGTGTTCTGCCTTGTGTCTGCATATGTGAAGGCCAGAGGTTAATGTTGGGTATCTTCCTGTACTGTTCTCCACCTTCTGCTTTTAAGACAAGGGATCTCACTGAACCTTGAGCGCACTGACTGGGATAGATATGGCCAGCCAGCTGCTCTCTATCTGCTGGTCTCTGCCTCCTAGGCATTGAGGCTAAAGATGCACGCTGCCATGCCTAGCATTTATGTGAGTGCTGGGGGTTCAAATGCAGAACCTCATGCTTGCAGAATGAGTTCTTTGCCCACTGAGCCATCTCTCATCTCCTTCATGGTTCTTTCTAAATCTAACAAAACCTTCTTGCTACGTATCTATGGGTTACCCTACAAATTTTGTTCTTTATTTCATCAGAGAGATGTGCTGGGATTTGCTTTAGGGAAACAAGCCCTTAACCTCAATGACCCTGAGACGGGGCATCCCCCTCATCTCCAGCCCTGTGCCTTCCTTCTGTCCCCAAGTCTTCCATCCCCCACCTCTGTGGGCTCTCACAGCTGGCCAGCCCTGTGCTTGTTCCTTTTCCCACTTCTCTTGTTTGAAGTGGGGGACAATAACAGTATCTGCTTAATGCGCTGCTGAGATATTAAACAAATTAGCACACAGAGAGTCCTCGAATCACACCTGACATAAAATAAATGCATAATTAGTGTTTTGTCTAATTATTAGCTAGAATATTATGACTCTGTAGAAGAGATTCAAAAATGAACTAAAAGGTTTTCACGCCCCCAGTCTGAGACGCGTGTTGGGGTGGGAACAACAGGATAATGGGAGCTGGCTTGGGGCAAGAGGGACACAGGGTGAGCCAGGGATTTTCCAGGTATGGGCAGGGTAGAAGAGAGCAGACACTTTGTCACAACAAAGTGAAAAATTGGTGTGGCTCTGAAGACGTCTTCAGTAGGGGAGAGCCATGACCGCACGGAGTTTGTAGAGTGGATGGACCCAAACTCAGGCTGGGAGGAGAGCAACCTCGAGGAGGCCAATGCTCCATCAGCAATCTGGGCAGGAGGGGTTTGAGGAAGAGGCATTTAACCACAGGTTTGCAGCTGTCTGGGCACAACTCACAACCATACTCTGAAAAAAGAGGCAGCAGAGAGTCAAATCGGGTTGTGACATAGGGCACATTCAATAGGAGCTAAAGCTAACTTTGTTAGGCTCGGACTGGGGACCCATCTGCTCCTCTCCTGCCGCCATGACAACGACACACCACTCCATTAAACCAATTGTCTCCATCTTCTCAGACTCGGTGAAATGGAGCGATCTCTAGAGAGACCTGGCCCATCTCCGACCTTGGGCTTGCTGGGGGAGCCGCACATCTTCAGCTCTGTGCAGAAGATACATTTGCTGTCCCCCGCTTGCTCCCAGTTCTGCAGTCTGGGAATGTGTGAGTCAAGCCTGCTATGCACATCTTCCAGCTCCCCATTAGTCTCAGAAATGGAGCCGGCTGGGAGAATGGTGCTTCTGGCCTGTGATGGCTGCGATCTGCTAATTGCACTTAATTTCCCTGTGCTGCACCCAGCAGGAGCCTGCTGAGAGCTCGCTGGGCATTCAGCAAAGCTGGCTGGCCCAGGCCACTCAAGGCCTCAGTTTGCAGCTGAGTAGGAGATTGGGCAAGGGGAAGGAGGCAGGGGGTGGTGTATGGGGGCCTACTCTGTGAGATACTTTCCAGGGACAGTCTGTATTCGGAACTTCCTCCTTCCCTGATCATCCATGCCCTGACCCTGCATCTGCCTGACTACCTTAGCTTGTAGAGTAGAGGCCTTTGTCTCTGTACCTGACAAAGTAGCATACTTCCAGCGCAGCTGCTCTGCCAGGGCCTGTGGCTATCTCAGAGTTTTCTAGTTCTCTGGACTGACTCCTCTGAGGGACTTAATTGGTCTGCCTTTCTCAGTTACAGCAACTGGCTGTGTCTCACAAATACGTGTTCAATGAATCACCCTTTCTGATAATCCTGAGATGGGGCGTATCATCCAAGGGTGATCAATCACTTCCGCTTGTCCCTTGCAAGCCTCAGTGAATTTGTTCTTGGTCACATGGCTTAACTTTGGCCAATATAGTAGAGAAGCCAGGCCTAACTTTGAAGTCACAGCTCCTTCTTTTGAAAGCTGCTGGTCAGGAAGGAGTTATACCAGGAGGGAAGATGGGTAGGGCCTGGAGATAATGTAGGCCAGGTTCAGGAGAGATAGGCTTGGCTCCAGGAGAAAAGGGAGGTGGCCAGCTACAGGCCTTCGATGTCTCTGACATATGTCACAACGATGCCTTCTTGAAAGGGTTACATGTATGATTCCTACCCTTTGACCTTTCCTGCCCAGAGCATCTGGACTTTTTGACCTGCCCAGTGTCTCCACACTCTGGGCTTTCTAAGGAGATTAGCCTCACTGTTCACTGGTGCCCTAGGACTTGGGCACAGAACGAGCAGCAGTGAGTTAGCCAGGATGGCATAACCATCTTAGAATCTGGGCTGCCATGCTCTAAGTCTGGGTTTTACTATTCTAAAAACTGCCCCCCCCAACTCCTCTATCACCCCATCTCTGCTAGTAGGTGTGAGAATGACTTCTCTCACAGAAGCAAAGGCTGTGGTAGAAAGTACCTCAAAGACCTTCTTCATGCCATGGTTGGTAAAAATGAGTTGAGTTGCCAAACCAGAAGACCTGGAAGCACACCCAATTCTGTGGCTTATTTCTTGGGACTCTCTCATTCATTTCTTGGGTGTGAGGTGGCTTTAGAGAAGCTGGCTCGTGGAGGTGGACACAGGAGAAAAGTACCACTAGCAGTGGGCAAAACTGTGGAGAGAGGAGTGGTGTTTGGTAAAGAAGTCTACTGATGATTTTGAAATTTGTCCCTTGGGGATAATCCTCCAGGAAAGATGGAGTGATGTGAACATGGCGGGGCTTAGGATTCATCTGCAGCCATCGATACCCAGCTTGTAATCACTGAATAATGTCTGATGGGCTCTGCAAGGCTTGGCTCCTGGTGGCCATGCAAGAATACGCCGCAGCCCTGTTTGCTATTTGGGCCAGCACACTGTATGTCTGAAGGATGCTGTTTGGCCTCTCTGGAGTGGCTTTCAGTAAATGGCGCCTTGATAGGTCCTGCAGGTCTATGCTGAGGACAAACTTCAGAAGCAGCATCTGGAGTTCATGAGGATGTTAACATTACGTGTGTGGCCCAAATAACGACTGCTCTACATAACATCAGAGTTCTGTCTCAAACAAGGATCCCAGGAAACGACTGGGTTTTGTTGTTGTTGTTTGTTTGCTTGTTTTTCCTAAATGAAAGGTAAGGATCCAGGATCACCTTCAGGATTTATTAAGCACAGATGTCACACATCCGGATTCTTCAGTGGAGCACGTGAATCTCTGGAGGAGCTACTGAAAAGCACAAGTCAGAGACTGACTGCTGCAGAGATTTACCTTGCAGATCCGCGTGCTCCTTTGCCGCGGCTGCTATGAAGTTGCACAGAAGAAGCCACTGCAGTGAGCTCACAGCATGATTTCTTTTCGTTGTCAGAATTTTCTCATTTAAATACAAAGAAGCTACGACTTAAAAGCAAACGCATCATCCCCACATCCGCGAAACTGCACAGGAAGAACTTGGAGTCGAGCAAGTAACTAAGTGCCTTAGTTCTGACAGCGACGACACAGGGTACCAATGTGACTACTCTTCGCATAGGTAAGGTCCAACGCCAACCCGAAGGGCCAGTGCCTGCTCTGCGGCCCTCTGAGGTTTGTTTAGAAAGCCAGTCAGTGACATGCCTGTCCTGTGTCTGCAATGGGCGGCTCAAGTCATGTGAGAAAGCATTTGAGCTATTACTAGGCAGAGAGTAAACAAGCAGTCTCACGCTGTTTCTGCTGCTTGTTGACTCACCACATGATTGGAAGAGAGAGAGAGAAAGAGAGAGAGCGAGCAAGCCCTATCTCAATATGTGTGGAGAAGCCACGGTGGAGAGAGCAGCTTTCTCTTCCAATCCGTGCTGTATCAGATTTAACAGGTAATAAGCAGCACGAACTACAGTGGGTAGCCTTCTCCTGCCCAGAGCGTAGCATTGTGGGGAGCCCCAGGATACCCCATTACACTGCCACTGCACCGGTGGAGACAGTCATCTTCCATGTGGATGAGGGAAGATAGAGATGTTAAATATAAAATTCAGGCAGACAGAGCAAGTTCCCTGCCTCTACTCAGGATGACACATGTCTTGA
Source organism: Rhabdomys pumilio (assembly GCA_030674055.1). Taxonomy (NCBI): domain Eukaryota; kingdom Metazoa; phylum Chordata; class Mammalia; order Rodentia; family Muridae; genus Rhabdomys; species Rhabdomys pumilio. Next base: position 77,609,910 of record JANHMN010000002.1, on the reverse strand, counting down.
ATGTATCACCTTCCTTCAGTGGGGCAAGTTTAGATCAGGTGCTGGCATGAACAGCATGACTGAAGCTGTCATTTCTCAGGGCAAAATTTTCCTCACATCAATTTCTTCTGTATTCTAATCTCATCTCATTGTCAGTCAATCGGGAGGTGGGGGGGGAGTTCTTCCCATCTTATGGATGGGTAAACTGAGGCTCAGAGAAGCACAATAAGTTTCTGAGGTCGCACAACTATACCAATGGACTTTATGTCCCCTTTTAAAGCACAACTCAGTGACCTGTAGCAGATCTTCAGTTTAGAGGTGAGGTGCCCTTTCAGAGGGACACATGCAACTTTCCCAAGTGGTTATTTTTACTACTTCTTCCTAGCTCCTGCTAATCTTGTTTCTGTCCTTATATCTCACTATGGGTCAGATATAGTTTTGTACTGCCCCCACCCCCCAAAAAAATTCACGCTGGGCCTTTCATGCCTTAGTGGGGCAATGTGAAGAGGAAGGCCTAGCAGGGGGTACCTTCAGAAGAGATTAATGTTTACCTCATGAGACTGAGTTAGGCTTCCCAAGACTGGACTAGCAACCCACGAGACCACAGAGACCTAGTTCACTCCCCCAAGATGCTTGGCTTTCTCAGTTTCTCTTGCTTTGTCTATCATGTGGTCTCGGGCACATATGCCCTCGTGTTGTCATCCACCATGTGACAGCAGCCAGGGGGATCCCAACCATATGGTAATGCTCCCTTGTGTAATATTTCTGAATAGATATATTACCAGACCAGGAGCCACGTGACTCCCTTCTCCCTTCTTAATGCATCACCCCGTATCAGATATTCTGTCTTAGCAACACACATTAGACTGAGACGGTTTACTCGGTATGCCACAAGCCTTGGGGCGAAAGCCCCCAGGTGTATCCCAATGAAACAGCTGGAACAGCTAATTTACACCACAGGCCACTCCCTCAGAAGGTCAAGAAAACAGGTTGGGAGTGTGTGTTACTGTGGACGGAGCTCTAGCCTAGGCTAAGAGACCAGGGCTGTCCTAGTTCTGCTGTTTGTCAGTACTGATACGATACTGAATGTGGCCTGAGCCCGATACAGCCCTTTGGACAGCCTGGTCTCTATACACTCTTATCTTCTCTCCATTACATCTCCCCTATAACGGGCTAAACCATGGCCTGACCCTGAACCGCAGAGTTGCCTAACAGAGCATTAAGTAGAAAGGCCTTTGCAGATGGGATTAAGATGAGAGATTAATTTAGATTATTCAGATGGTCCCTACAGGTAAGAAGAAGGGTCCTTGTAAGAGGGAGGCCAAAGGAGATGGAGACAGAGAGAAGTCCCTGCGACAGCCGAAACAGGTACCATCACTGTGGCATGGCATGGCCACAAGTCAAGGGATGCTGGCAGATATCACACTGGAGGAAGCCAGGACACAAGTCCCCAGCAGCTGGTGCCCTCAAGATGAAGTGAAAATCTACAGATGCTGAGACTTTGGTCCAGCGACACCCACGAGGACTTCCAGCTGTGGAGACAGCTGGATGAACTGTTGTTTTAAACACATTTGCTCAGTGGTAACCGGTTCTAGGCATCAGGAGAGATGAATGCAGCCATAAGCACCCTCCTTTCTAAGAGCCTTGGCAAGCTGTGACAAAGCTCCTTGGGGAGGGGAGGGTGGATACCCTTGCTGATGGAGCATAGCTAGAAGCCTTCACATTAGGGGCCTCTGTCCTTGCCCTCCCTGGAGACCCTCATTTTACCTCTCCATTCCCTCTCGCCAACTGTATAGGTCCCTGGCAGTTCCTACATGGTCATCTGAAGTAAAACAGTCTTTTGGCAAACAAAAGACTGGCTCCTTTGGCTGGGAGCCAGTCAGAGGCTGGGCTTGGCTGTTCTAACAGAAGACTTTACCTTGAGTAAAATGAAAATGAACGTTAGATTCAAATAAATCCAGCCTCATCTCTAGACCCTGTCTCTCCCTGATGTAGAATGAAAATCCATCCCAAGACATGGTGGGCTATTGACCATTCCTAGTTGGCCATTTGCCCCACTCCATAAATGACCATATTAGATGTGTTGCTGAGGTGCGCAAGCTTATACTGAATAAATGGGTATCTTCTGGCTAACCTATGGCATGGAGACTGTGGACACACTCCTATTCCATCATCAGAAAGCTGGGGCACAACAGCTGATAGTAAGCTGAGCAGACATGCCTGATAAATGAACCCTAAACAGAGCCTAGCTCCTCCGGCCAATGGGGGTCAATGGAGATGTGCTAGACAGAGGATCCTTGGAGATTCTTGGGGGGATTTGGTCGGATTGGGTATGCTAGGGAGCCCACGTGGCTCCTTCAGAAGCCTTGGCAAGAAGCTCCCGGGCTGTTTCCGGTGGAGGGAGTTGGGGGGAAGGAGATCATAAGAGCAGCTGGGAAAGGAAGGATCTGAGCCCAGGCTGTGGCAGCATATGGCTGCCGTGGGCATCTGGCCCAGTCCAGGTACTGTGTTGAGGGAAGGAGCAGTTTCTTGGACAGTCATGCTTCGGTGGAGGGAAGTGGGAGTCGCAGGAAGTAGAAACAGCTGACGCGGCAGCATTCATGGCTGAGTGCCGCAAAGAGGTGGGCAGATGAGTCAGGGAGGCTGGGGCTGCCGCAGCAAATGTGGCCTCACTGCTGGCTGGCAAGAGAAACTATTAATTTCCCTAAGTGCTGTGATGAGGACTAAGTGAGGCCATGTGTGTATACGAGAAATGCCACATGGCTTGCCAAGCCCTGTCTTCTCCCTCTGCCCAGCCTGTAGCCCCAGAACAACGGGGAAATCGAGACGTAAGTTCTGGACCGTGGAACTATAGGCTTCTCCCACTCTCCTGTTCTCTAGCCAAACTGATTGGTCAACTAAAGCTGTCAATCATTTTGTTTTACAGATTATCAAGAGGTTACTACCTGGTGATGTAAAACAAGAAAGAGGGAGGGACACTTGCGCTCTCCCGGAGGGAATGCAAGGTGGTCTAGCTATTGCGGAAAACAGTCCAACAGGTTGTCATTAAGTTAGACATAGGATTACCATATGACCAGCAATTCTATTTCTAGGTTTTTCACCCAAAGAACTGCAGATATATTAAACAAAAACATGACTACAAATGTTATAGCAGAATTATGTACAATCATCGAAAGATAAAAACTATTCAACTGCCCATTTAATTGATGGATAGGAAACATACATGTCCACACATTGGGGTGTCATTCATTCATTCATTCATTTATTCACGTGCCACACAATGGGGGAACCGTGAACACATTATGGAAGGTAGGCACAGAATCACATGACATGTGATTCCATGGACTCTCAAGAGCAGGCAAATTCACAAAGACAGACAGCAGAGGCTGGGGAAGGAAGGGGATAACTGTTTCCTGGGAACAGGGCTTCCTGTCAAGGTGATGAAGTCCTGGAAGTAGGTCATGGCAATGATCAGAGGACATAGGATGCCATCAGTGCCACTGCAACTGGCATTTAAACCACACATGTGCTTTGATTTACAGTAAGATGACAGCTCAATAAACCACCGCAAATGGAAAAAATCACAGGTTGAAAATGCATTCAATACACTCGACTTACCAAGTGTCCTTGCCTAGATCAGCTTCCCTAAACCTACCCAGAACTCTTAGACTAGCCTACAGTGGTGCAAAAACCCCCAGAACAGAACCTACTTTCTCTTCAAGTGTTGAGACCTGAGAGAAGCAGTCATACTGCTCCAAGGAGTGTCCCAAGCAGATGACAGGAAGGTTCTGCTTTCCCACATCACAGTCAGACATGCAGAAGACAAATGGCTGTAAACCATGGACCCGCTGTATGAGATGAGCTCATTCGGTCATGTGTATTTTATCACAATAGGACGTGATGGGCTGGGTGGCTGAGTCTGTCTCTGTTTCTCACAGAAGCTGCAACTGACAAATATGATGAGGTGTGTGTGGGGGGTGGGGGGGTGGGGAGGGGCAGAGGCTGAACGCTCCTGAAGAAGGGTAGACTCAAGAAGCCTTCTGTGCCAGCTGTCATCTGAGGATATGTGGGCTTGGATAAGCAGAACCCAAGGCTGGAGAAAAGAGAGTGAGCTGTAGGCTGAAGGCCAGGGGTATGAGAAACCGCTCGTCCCCATCTGCCCACGGGAGAATTCAGTGGCAGGTCCATTTAATGCTGACTACCAACAGTTTCAAATGAAACCCAGGTTCTCCTGTGATCAAAGCCTTTCCTCCCAGCACCATGCCTGCATGTTGGGTAGACAGACATTTCCCCCAGTGGCTAGCTAAGTAGGAGGTGGGGAAATGGAGACTCTGTGGTTAGGAGCAAGTGTGATCAGGAAGGAGGGACTGCCAGAGGACAAGGAAACAGTATCTTTTCTTTAAGCATTGCTTGCTTGCCAAGGACTTCTTCACTACTGTGATGGCTCTGAGACCAGAGGGATCCTTTCCAGGAGTGGAACTTGTGCTGTGTGCAATTCCCTTCATTCTTGCTAGGTGGTGCTGTGGAGCCAATTCCCACAGGCAGGCAGCTGAAAATGTACTGTGTGTTGGGGTGGGGAGTGTGAAGCACCCCAGATGGGATCTCTGATATTAGCTTCAGTATCTCTGAGATACGTGTGTGTGTATGTGTATGTATCTGTGTCTGTGTGTGTGCGTCTGGGCGTCTTTCTGTGGCTTCCTTCCTAAATCGCCCTAGGCTGCTGATCCTTGTTTACTGGGTCTCTAGGAGACAGAATGGCACCAAATAGATCGCCATCATGCGAAGCCTTGTCATTCACAGCTGTTTTCTGTCTTCTCCTTACGAGTGTAAGTAAGATGGGCACAACGTAGATCAAAGCGACTCTGGGCCTAGATCTTCATTGTTCTGCTTTGCTTCCATGAAGCCGGTGCCCTTTCATTTCTGATCCCCACCATGGACATTCTACTACAGCCAATGCGTTGGTACATTATGGGCTTTGGCACTGGCTCAGGCTAAGATGACTCTAGGACACCTTGAGTCCATTTTCACTAAATGCCATGAATCAATCTACCCCACAAGGTCGAGGTGGGTTTCTATCACTGCCAGGAATTTCTTCTAGACTTGAACTTGCCCATCCCACCTCCCCATCTGAGCAGATGGCGCCCCCTGTTGGTCACAGCAGACACTTGCGCCATTGCCGACCCTCGTTCTAGCACATTACTGTGGCCAGCTGAATGTGACCTTATCTCCCCATCTCTCTTCCAGCTCCACCATCTCTTCCTTTAATCATTATCTTTAATAGTTTTCCAACTGACTTCCTGTTCCCATCTCTGCCAGTGTCCCCTCCAACAGTACAGTGTTCCTCTACTCTCATCTGCTCTTCTTGGTTGATGTCTTGCATGACTATATTCCAAAGCCCACGTCTGCTTGCTGGGCATTCATGGCCAGAGGGAGTGGTGCTGGGTGGAGCCTCCACTCATTTCTCAGCACCAGCTAGGACTGTTCCCAACAGTTTTTCCCTAGCTGCCTCTCTCCTGATACCCTTCTTCCCCTTCTGTCTGGCTAATTGTCACCTGCATGACCCCTGCCCTCACATGCCTCAGGCACATCTCTCCCCTGATGTCAACTCCGTCCTGAACACTCTGTCCTGTTGTGACCCTATGAGGTGCCTGTCCCTGTGAGTTTGGTATGCCTTGAGTTGACACCTGTTTAATGTATCATTGTGTCCCTGGCTCCCACCACAGGACTTGTTCTATAGTAGAGGCTCCATGTGAAACCAGTCAATAAATGACAGGAAACCATCACCAAACCTGAACTCTCAGGCAAAGCAAGTAGAAGCTGTTGCTTCAGCAGCCCTCGCCACCAGAGGCGGGATGTGGCCCACGGGGGCTCCTTTTTGCACCGATTCTGCTCAGCAGAATCTCCAGTGACACTTTGAATTCCTGTAAATTACTTCCCTGTTATGACTTGTAAGCCATGTTGCCAAGCAACAAGAGGGGATTTGGTCCTTATCAAAGAGCCTTATCTGCACGCAGTACAACGGAAGAGTGTCCTAGAGCAGGTCTGGCATAGGAAGAATCAGAGTTCTTTTGCATCACCCCCTCTTCTACTAGCTTCAGTCTGGGGCTGACCCGTGAAAAGAGCCGACTCTGTGGTGTACTGGATAGTCCACACTCTGATGCCATCTGACTGGCTCACTACAGGACTGGAGACCATAGGCTCATTGGTCCCAGGGCTTAGTGTAGAACCTCAGGGTCACTGGCTTTGGGATAAGGAAGTCTAGAACCCACACTCCAGGACCAGCATCCAGCTCCATGCCTAAAGAGAGTCCTTTTCCTCGGTGGGTTAGCTTTTCCTTTGGTCAGGGTAATACTAGGACCCATTTGATGGCTGCAGGGAGGTAAGGACAGCAAGAACTCTGTGGTGCGGCCTCTCCCCCAGGAGCAGTAAATGTGTGGCTATAGTCACTGAGCACTCCAGGTGCGATGCCACCCTGGGTTTAGGGACAGCGTGGCCTTGGTTGCCAGGCTTCCTCTTAGCAATGCGTGGGAGTCACCAGATGGAAATAAGAGAAACCCACATTGCTGCTGTGGCCCTTTTGAAAGCATTCTATCACTCATTCCAAACATCAAGGCCTGAAGAGCAGATGGGTGGATGCTCAACCTAAAAGATCCCTTCCAACAACAAACCTCTAAAGAGCTGTTTACTGGGCATCGACAACATCCAGGGACCCAGCCAGGGCTCATCAGTATCCAGCAATCATCATACTCCTGCCCATACCCTGAAGTTTGTCTGCCCCCTCTCCATGACCAGAGGCTCTGGGACTGGATGCTGGTCTGAAAGTCCTCTTGTTGCTGAGGGATATTGTGGGGTGCACTGCTGTTGTGAGCCTGGATCAATGCCTAGGCGTTTGGTCCTCTCCCTGAATATAGCTTACTGGCTGAAAGCAAAGCAAAATGGCAGATCTGGTCACATAGCTAAATAAACCAAAGGCGCCAGTACAGGGTCTGCATGTGATGGTAATGGGGCTTCTGGGCTCCTGGGGCCTCTGTGATAGACATATAGGCAGTAGCTCTGATGGATACACAGGCAGATTCCTGTATCCTGCCTCCTACAAGAGGTCAGATGGACCTGGTGATTACCTGGTTTGGGCCTCATCTCAGTCCTCTAGGTGCCACCTGAGGCTTGATGTCAGCTGCCATCTCTGCTGACTGCTCTGTTGCCCTCTGCCAGGGACAAATCCCAGGTCAGACTCCATATAGGGCGCTCCTCTGCCTGTGGCCTCAGGCTTCACTGATACCTCCTTTCTGAGGCACCATGACTTTGCTCTAGGGCAAAGCTCACATCCCAGAGGCCTTGTTCTACAGCCAGGGAGATTCTTGTGCAAGACCAGATCCCCCATCTCTGTCTAAGAGAACAGGGAAAAGGGGAGTGGATGCTCTCTGCTCTGCGTCTGCCTCTGGTCAAGTATTTATCGTTTCTGCTCCATCTGCCCTCAGATTTCATTCCTTCTCCTTCTCCCATCTCATTTGCCATTTTAATATGAGCAGCATCCTACTGGGAGTGAAAACTACAAACAGCCCAGAGTGGACAAAGTATCCTGTCTGAAGACAGGACCCAAGAGTGTCGGCCCTGACTGAAGGAGCAACATTTTATGGCTAGTTCAGGCTGGCTTCCAGACAAGGTCCCCCTCAGCCTCCTCCCTCCCCCGCCACTGTCTCTGGGGAGGTCTGGCAGCTGACCGTGGTTCTGATCTAGTGCACCCATAATTACTTCCAAATGTTATTTTCATGAAGCCATATTCTCCTCCACACGACGGTGACTTCCAGCCGTCGCTGCCATGTGCCCCATTAGCCCAGGATCGAAAGCTGATGTGTTTAGAAGACGGTGCAACCGGAGTCAGCCTAGGCAAGTGGACAGGCGCATCTGCAGAGTGCAGGGGGCAGGGCTTTTACGCAGCACCTACAGCGTGTCTGGAATTTATCAGCTTTGTGCTCTTTAAAATTCTTGTAACCTTTTAAAATTATCTTTTGATTGGCAGATAAAGATTGCATATATTAGAGTAACCATCACATTGCTTGGATGTATGTATAGTGAACAAGCTTGGATAGTGTACACAATTCACAGTTTGCACGTTGTGTGTGGTGAGGATAATTAAAGTCTATTCTCAATAACTTCCATACATCTCTGTTATCTTTAAAATAGCAAGACAAATATACACATAGGACATAGGCAGATATGTAGATATACTCAGGCACACACACACACACACACACACACACACACACACACACATATGCAGAAGGAAAAGTCAAAGTGAGAGAGAAAAGAAAACAAGAGAAGGCGGTGGGAGAAGGGAAGGTGACTATGGAATGTTTATTCTTGTATCTGGAAGCTATCTAGATATCTATCTATCCATTACATTCATCTATCTATCTATCTATCTATCTATCATCTATCTATCTATCATTTATGTATCAATAAATTAATCTTGCATAGGAGAAAGAGAACTATTTGTGAAGAGGAGGAGGCTCAGCAGGGGAGGGAGAGGGATAAGAGAGGCTAAGGACCAGATAAACACAAGCAATGCTCAGTGACACATGTGTATGAAAATTTCTTAATACATACAATAAAACCCACTGTTTTACATTGTAACTGAAGGTAAGAACAGGGCAAACCTGTTTTTTAGATTAAGGATTGAGCTGAGGGATGGAGCGACTTGTCTAAGACCACACAGCTGGTGAATGGAGAGCTGGAATTGAAACCATTAAGAGCTGGATTCTGAGGGGACCTGCTTCCAGCTTTGACTGGCTGCCTGCTGCATTCTGGACCACTCATCAATGCATAGTTTCTGTATCACTCAGCCATCAGTGGCCCTGAGAGTGTACTGTTTAATAAGAATTTGCAACGTGTGGAAGGAAGGAGTGCTTTGGACTACAGACTAACTTTTCAGGCCCTCAGAGCTACCAAATGGCCAAGATGAGACCTGAATCCAGGCCCTTGGAGATTTGAAGTGTGGGCTATACCCATTTCCTGACCCTCTCCTGGAAAGCATACATGTCTGTTGAATGCAAGGCACCAAGCTGGGCCCTTGGCAGACTGCAGTGATTGTGACATAAGAGAGAAGTGTAGTGTGCTGGGGTTCTGGTGCAGTGTGCTGGGCCTCGCCTGTCTGTCCAGGTACTGGGAGCCTGGTGCACCATGGGTGAGTTGCTAACTTGTTCTATTGGGTTCTGGGTACCAAAGAATTCCCAAGAATAGAGGAAATTTTAGCTGGATTTTAAAGGATTTGGGTTGGAAATTTTAACAAATCAACTAACTAAACAAGCCCCAACATCTAAAAAAAGGAAAAAGAAGAAACAGTATATGCCAAGGCCCTGGAACAAAACCCTGCATGCAATGCATTCAAGGAAACACAAGTCATTCTTTACAGAATTTGCCCTCAGATTTCAGACGGTGAGCAGCGTAAGGTGTGAGTAGAGAGGCCCCATTCAGGACCAAGGTAAATGAAGCTTGTGGGCAAGAGCTAACAATCCTGAGTTCAAGTCCTAGTTCTAACAGTAGCTAATTGTGTGGTCCCAGGTATGCTAACTGGTCTCTCTGGGTGTTGGTCCCTTCGTCTACAGTGGTGACAATGAGAGGACATATTTTGCAGGGTGGTTTTATAAGGGTGGCATGATCTGGATCCTGTAACATTCGTGGGTCCATGTCTGATTAAATTTCCTGTGTTCTCTTTCTGGCCAGGATGGAAGGTATGCTCATGATGAACTCAGTTGCTTGGCTTCCTTGGTCCTCCAGCTTCTCCTGTGTCTACTTGGAGGAGACTTTCCAATGACCTCATCTCCCCAAACTGCCACATGCCCACTCCATAGTTGGGAAAGCAGCATAGAATTTGCTGGAAAGGGCACCCTGGTCTGTCCTTGGCTTTCTCTTTCACCTATGACCAGGAAGGCTCTACTTGGTTGCCTCCAATGATGGGAAGGTTTGTCACTTAAGGCAAAAGCTTTGGCAGTGGTAAACCAGTTGTCTTGATTTCCCCAATGTTCCTGTGGCAATACAAAGGAATCCTGGGGCGGGAGGGAGGGTCTGTTTAGCATCTGGCCAAAAAGCTAGTGTAAAGACGGATGCAAGAAGTTCTAGGGAATATGACCACTAGCAATAATTGAGCACTTGTTGTATGCCTGGTTCTTGCCCACATTTGTTTTCAACATTCTGTCTCTATCTGAATGTTTAGCAAATATTCAGAACAGAAATGTGGTAGGAAAAGGAGGGGACCCAACTCTTCCTAGCTCCTGCTCAGGGGTCTTTTTTACCTCTGGCTACAGTTATGAGACGCTGACGGCATCCTTGGGGAACTGCAGACAGCCTATGCATAGCTGGTGCTCCACCTTTCTGCTCTCCTCCTGTCTCTGCTTTTGTCTCGAATACTAACAGGGAGAGTAACAGAGGGAGCACCCAGATGGTGCTCCTTAGGGCTGTTCCCCTCCCTCCTCCAGTTTCAGCCTGCAAGAAACTCCTCCTCCAGCAAAACCTGGCAGAGTGGCTGTGTCCAGTGGCCCCAGGCAGAGCATGGTGGCTCCCTATTCTGAGACAGCCCTGGGGAGGTGAGAACCTCCTGGGGCATCTCCAGGTTCTCTTAGCTGGACAGAATCTCCAGTTCTGCAAGCAGCTCCTTTTGAGCCTTTACTTCAAGTCTCTCAAGCTTGTCTTTTCTGCAGGTGTCTTTGACCATGGCCGGCATTTGGGACAGTAGCAGGTGGTAGCCCTGGCCTATGTCTGAGTATGTACCAGGTTTGTGTGACTGATCTATAGAATGCTAGCTAGGTACAGTTACAAAAGATTGCCAATTCTGAAATGACATGTAAGTCCTGAGTGTCAAAATCTAGTTGTTTCTCCTTTCTTACTCTTTTGATCCTCATACAGTCCCCCAAGGGAAGCCATATATGCAGGTACTCTTACTCCCATTTTACAGGTTAGGAAAAATGGGGTTTGGGAAAGGTGATGTGGTTTGTCTATATGGCTGCAGGGAAAGCTCACAGCCAGGTCTCCCCATCTCCTGGTCCTTACATCTTCCATGTACTCTTTTTTGGAGGGCATGCTCTTGAACTCCCAAGGCTGGGTCAATCATTGGAGTCACGTGTCTGGAAAGTGAGGGAGGGAATCTGAAGTCAGCGACTGTGGGTTGGCACCAGTGCCAGACAGGTGTTCATCAGTTGTGGCACGCAGTGACCCACAACTCGTATCCTCTCCTCAGCCTTCTGCCGCTCTGGATTCCCTCCTGTTAGTGCCAGGCACTGTACTGGGCAGGGGAGGGCTGCAGCCCTGCCCTCCTCTCAGCCTCCCCGGGGCTGCCTCAGAAGCAGGTGGCTTCCCCTCATCTTCCATGCAGAGGGCGTTGAGCTGGCAGAAGGCAGATGAATGAGCTCGTCAGCCAGGGAAGATTCTGTTGCTAAAATACACGGTCTGATTAGGAGTGATTGAAGGGCTAGAGAGAGGGAGGCTGTAGTTTGGCCGTGATTTGTTCCGACTTGAAGTACTTCTAAACAAGTCACCGGGAGGCAGGAGCGGGTGCGCGCAGCGGCGGGGCCGGTGTCAGTGATGATAGATTTGTGTGGATGCCAGGCTATCCCAGGTGATTCTGGACAGAGTTTTCAAATAGTTTTTTTTGAAATTAGATTCAGTGTGTTTATCTTGTTTCTTTACTTCTTGGCATAAAAGTTTCTGTTTTCTCCCCCTCTCACTTCCTTTTATTTCTTATTTTCTCCCCCCGGCCCCCGAGCTGTCTCCTCCCTGGCCCCAACCTGTCGCTAGCATTAGGAGTGGGCTGCAAATGAAGTGGAAGCGGCTTGGGAACAAGGAAACCAGTCTGCTGTGGAATAATGATGTTATCTGTGGCCTGAGCCCTTGCCTCCCGTGTCTCCCTGACAGGAAGAATGTGCTAGGGGGATTTCATCCTGTCAGGAGTGAAGGCAGTAATTGGGGCCAGTGATTCATGGTCCATTTATGGGCTCATGAATACATTTATCTTCCAGATTGTTCTCATTTCAAAAATCCGTGATTGTCTTTCCTGCGAGAGGGGTGGAGGGGTGGACTGGTGTCAGGGGGAAGACTTTCTGCAGACAGTGATGGAAGGAGCTCACTTGGGGAAACGTCACTTAGGAAAATGATGCTTAGCAGTGTTTCAATTAGACAGGTTTGCAGGATGACTGGGTCAAGGGTCAACCCTCAGTAGGGACAGCTCCCCTCTCTCCAGGAGACCACCATCAGAATCGCTGTCCCCATTTGTCACTCTGCCTTGGTTTGAGCCCGGATTGTTACTGCTGCAAAGGACTGTCCTGGCACCTAGCCTTTAAATGGGACTGAACAAGTCACGCCCACTTGAGGATCCAAATGATAACCTTGGACTGATTCTCAACAGAGGCAGGACTGACTAGTGCTTAGGAGACTAGATGTTAGTGTTGGCTCAGCTGGGTTCAAACCCTGGCTTTTTCTTTCCCTCTCGCTATGAGCTTCATGCTACTTAAATCCTCCAGGCCCCAGTTTTCTCTTGAAACTTGCATACCTGAGAGAATTGGATGCATATTCAACACAGGAACACAGCAAGTGTCGAGTGTGAGGTCACTACCTACTCTCCCTTCTACTGCTTAGCCACAGGCTTCCCTGAAGCTCTGATCCTTGACTTTGATGTTACTATCCAGTCTCTCTGGCTGGAGAGTTCTTTGGGGAACCCCCATTTGCTATTACATTATCCCCTGTATTCATTTTAGACCTGATCTCACCTCCAGCTCTACCCCACCCCAAGAACATCACTGGTTATTCAGGCCCTATGCTGCAGGGTGCTGAGGCAGGGGGAGTGCTCAGATGGGTGGTTGTTCCACTGTGGGTTTGCTGTTGACCAAGGCTCTTGGAGGGATTGCATACCTCATACTAGGAGGGTCATACTCCCAGCTCCTACTGTGAGCCTCAGGATGCTGTTTCCCTCTGGTGTTTTCTCCTCACCCTTGAGTGGATCTCAGGCTGGAGTCCTGGTTGGGGATGTACTTTGCTTGTAGACTATTGTATCAAACCCTGTCTTAATCGGGGTTTCTTTGCTGTGAAGGGCACCATGACTAAGGCAACTCTTATAAAGGAAAACATTTCACTGAGGCTGGCTCACAGTCTCAGAGGTTTAGTTCATTATGACCATGGTGGGAAGCATGGCAGCGTGCAGGCAGACGTGGGGCTGGAGGAGGAGCTGAGGGTTCTACATCTTGAACTTCAGGCAGCAAGGAGGAGTCTGTGTTTGCACTGGGCATAGCTTGAGCTTATATAAGACCTCAAAGTACTACCCTCCCCCACATACACAGAGTGACACACTTCCTCCAACAAAGCCACTCCAATAAGAGTGGGCCAAGCATTAAAACACATGAATCTATAGGGGCCATACCTACTCAAACCACCACAGACCCCATGTCCCTTAAGCAGTGCTCAGTTTGACTTGAGTTTCTAACATGGAGGTTTCTCCCCCAGGCCTTGGTCCAGCAGGCAGCTTCGAACTGAAACAGGACCTCCCCGTGGCAGCACTCTTTGCAATTGGTGTGCTTAGGCAAGACATGGCATGTTGGCGTGTTCAGACACTCAGATGCACAGATAACCATATATGAAGTCCTGGAGTGGGTCAGAGGGCATTCTAATCTTCTACAAGTGTGGATTACTAGCTCTATTGTGCATGAGAAAATGAATGGAACCTTTGTATGCTGCGTCTTTCTCCTGGGTACAAAGCCCATGGACCTCAGGAGCAGCCTTTTGGGTCAGTTCATTCCACTACTGAAAGGGAGCCTGGAGTAACTTGGGATTTGCTCTGTGTGCAGTCCAGGTACTCAGGCAGGCTCTGAAAGAACCCAGATGAAGAGGACCACTGCAGAACCTCCTTCCACTCATCCTCAGGACCATACCTTCTATAAGGTCAGGGGACAAGCCCGCATGTCAGGTGGATTATCTAATTTCACAGTCAAACTTGTAAAATGTATAGGAAGTACCAGCAGAGCTACTGAGAAGAGCTCGGTCCTTTCAGAATGAAAGATCTTGTTCAAACCCAGTGATGCGCTAGCGGTGTCATCTCGGCAACATTCTCTTCTATCTCTAAGCCTCAGGTTACCTGTCTGCAAAATGGGGTACAAATGTCCTGTGGGATTGTGGCAGTAATGAGGTGGCTAATCTTACTACATCAGAGACATCCCCCTTCTCACTTCTAAACCCATACACTCCAGTCTGTCACAGGCCATGCGATCTGTGGGGGAGTCTCCTGTGTACTCCACTTATAAGCATGGATTCAATCTTTTCTAATACATCTCCGTCCTCTGTCGATTGCCCTTCTTCCCATCCTCACGGCTACCCTGCTTCCCCAGTCCTCCAGTTCTCAGCTCTAGTGCAGCCCACCACTGGTCACTACCATGAACATCTGGCACTCAGAGCCTTTTGGAAGAGATAGGACTAGGGGTGTGTTTGGTTGGACTTTAGAGTCTTTCAAGTATCCCCTGACTCATATATTTTGAAGGAACAGTTGAAGACTAGAGTTGACTAAGACTGAAACAGGTGTGCAAGCAAATCAAAAACCCATGGTGGTGTGGTACCTGACTCTGCTCTACGCTCCCTTCAGGACACATCCAATGTGAATAGTAGCTAAGGGTTAGCACATGTAGTCATGGCAACAATCATTATGTCTGAAGAGCAAGCTGTCTTTGAACTACAACTTTCTGACCGTGAAGTGTTCCTGTTTTAACTGTATGGCTGTTCCCTTTCTTCAGAATGGAAAAGATTAAATGCCAGCTTTTCTCCTCGACTCAGAGACTGGTCCTTGATCCTTCCTGGGTTGCTCAGCACACTGTGCTCTGCTCTGTGCATTTTGTGGAAACCCAACAAGTGCCGTGTTTTATGAAGGAGGAGGAACCAGCAGGAATAAAGCAAGCGAGGCATACATGTGGCTCCTACTGTATGCCTCACACCATGCTGGGCACTAGTGAGCATTCAAGGGTTCTTAGCCATGTCACCGAAGTTAAGTTACCTTCATTCTGAGGAGTCTTGGATTCCCAATCCATAAGATGGGGAGCCCCTCTTAAACAATGTCACATGTCTCCTTATTGGGCTGAAATCATACTTTGACTCAAGCTCTCCAAAGGACACCTTGCTTTCTGTTATGTATCAGAGATCTAGAATGGCCAATAGGTTTTCACAACCTAGGCAAGCACCTAGATTCCCAGCCCTCTTCATTTTTGTTTTAGTACTGGGCTTGATGACAATGTCCTGGCTGGCCTTGGATTCACTCTACAGCTCAGGCAGACTCTGACTTTGCAATCTTCCTGCCTCTGTCGCCTCTGTATCTGGGACTCGAGGGTTGTTCTACATGCCCGGTCCAGGAGCCATTTCTTCCCGTTGGCTCCCATTTCCTCTTTTTTCTTTTTTTTTTTTTTTGTGGAGATGTGGGGAGGGAATTATGCATCCTCAAATCTTTGCTTCCTCCAGAGGCCCACACTTCTACAGCATCCTCCCATCACTCTCTGCTCAGGGAGTAAGTGATTGAGAGCTCAGGGAGGAGGGACACCCCAGCCAGGGATGAAGTCTCACTTAATGAGGGACTGTGGGAGGGTGGAGAACACACCCGATTTATCTCTGTTGCCTAAATACCTCTTAAATTCTCTGTTGAATACTTCTAATTCAGCAGAATGTGAACAATTATAGCAGGAAGCTATTCATAGGTGGAAGGGGCTGATGGAATTATTTATCAAAGTGACATTTTAATTATAGTGAAGAATGAGTTTGTTGTCACTGAGATGGAAGGGTGGTGTTTCCCGGCCTCCACACTCCCCAGGGTAAATTAAAAGGAGTCCCCTCTTCACGATAAGTCCATTAGGTGTTGGAAACACAGGAAGCCTATGGCAGGTTTTACGGGAAACATTTCTGAGATGGGATGAAGTGAGTCCCCGTGAGAGTGTCTGCTTCATGCTCAGAAGTGTGAGATCTCCAGGATATGATGAATCGGAAGGCAGGATCCAGATGTCTCTGGCAGGTCCCTCTTCTCCCCAGCATACCTGTGAGACAACTCTCCCGCCCACACCGATCTGGCTTGACACTGTGTTAAAAAGTAAAATAAATGCGTGGCAAATTCCAGTGTGCCAAAGTGTGTGTGGACCAAATTAAGTCACTTGTAGTGAATGCAACTGTTTCCTTGACCGCCCTGACCCCAGTTCTCCTTCTCCAAGGCAACACATTTAGATTCTCCTGAATCGGCCTGGAGATGATTGACACATCCGTAGCTTATTTGTAGTCTGCATTGCTTTCACTTTTCTACTTTAGTTCTCACTGGCGTATTTTATCTCCCCAACTAGGAGGGAAGCAAGCAGAGGCATGAATTATGTTGGAAGCTTCTCTCGTGTTGGCCCATAGCTCAAAGAACGTGGCATTAATAATTCTGCAACACGGTCTCCTGCCAGACACATGCATAACGGTCTGCAGAATCTCCATTCAAATCTTCCATACAACCCAACGAGATGCCTATTTCTACTCCCATATCATAGAAGAGGCAGTCCAGGTGGGCTAGTCTGAGTGTTCCTGGTCACTGATGCCACGTGCCTTGTGGGGGTAATCTTGGCCTTGCTGCTGTACATGCAAGACTTAACAGAGTCACGTGTCTGCCAGGCATCGGGACACGGTCTCTGTTCTCAGAGGATTTAAATTTATGCACCGAGCAATGGCAGGGAGAGGGCGGGTAAGTATGCCAGCATAATAAGATGCAATGATGGCGGGATGCACTTAGAGTTCAAAGGAAGAAGTCCAATGTTTAAAACAAGCTCTGTCGCTTTCTTGGTGCCTGCCTGGCTTCAAAGAATTGACTTGTTCGTTTTAGGCCTCAGTTTACACTACTGTGAAATGAGATAGTCCTTCATCTCAACGGGACTGTTCCAGGGTTAGGAATAATATCTATGAAGAAGTGAGAGGTGTTGGATGGCCATTTTGTCCTGAGAGATATACAAATAGCCATTATATACAAGGAGTCTCAGTATTATTAACCTCATCAGGGAAATGCAAATCAGAGCCATAGTGGGATCTGAATAATGTGGCTGCCTTGCTTCTCACCCTATCATAGTAACCAATAGCACAGCATCCCACAGGCACACATACAAGATGATGCTTACTTCATGTGAAGTCTTGCAAGACTACAAATTGTGCACTCAGTCTCTCATGGGAGTGGGAAGCTCCCCTGAGGGTAGGCTGCGTGGCCCCAGGAGTGGGTTTATGAATCATGTGTAGTGAGCATAAGGATGCTGGTTCTGCAGAGGGCAAATCTGTCCTGCATTAGTTGTGTGAGTGCATAGAGCCCCTCTCTGTGCCTCATCTGGGAAATGACTATTGTTTATCAGATAAAAATATTCTAAGTTAGGACTCCATATGTGGTTGCCTTCTCAGGTCCCTCCTGGCTTTTGGCTTAATGGCACTCATGTCTTTATTTTATGACCCTAAAATGTTTAACTCCTTGCAGGTGTGACCCCTGACAATTGAGGTCACATTGATGGGCAAAGAAACAGGTGTCTGGAGTGCATTGGAACCCACATCAAGGCTCGACCTCATTGCCAGGTTAGTGTTTGTTGTTTTTCTGTCTGTGTCTCTCTGAATCTCTGATGCGTTAAAAATAATGAGCTTGGTGACTTCAAGACTTCTTGCCTTCCATGGATGTCCAGAGAGTAACCCCTGGAATCTCCAGATAAAGTACCATATGTAGTAAGAGGACTGTAGATGTGCTTACATGAAGGTCTCTGGTTGGAGGCTTGTTGTTGCTTGCATGCAGTTGGACTAATGTAACCTCCAGGCCTTCATGAGAGAGAGGTAGAGGACCAGAGTTGAGGAGACATGATGGCAGAGCAAAGATGAAGTGTTGAGTTATAACGATGGAGGACTCCCTACAATGGTCCTGAACAAAATGAGAAGCTGTGGTCCAGACCTAGAGGACTGAGCTCATCATGCAGAGGATGGTAAGTTTGGTATACTCACTGGGTTCTAAGGTTAACTCAGTTTGCACTGCAACAAACTGACACTCTGTGACTACTGAGACCCACTAGGGATGCTGATTTTTACCTGTTCTCCCTTTCCTCTTCCTTTCCTCCACCACCATCACCACCACTACCACCACTGTCATGGCATCCTCCTTCAACATCTAACAAGATTTGCTACAGGCTACTAGGAGCATGCCTTCTTAAAGTCCTGACAGATGAGTTTCAGGGGGTGGACCATGCTGCAGCAAGTTACAGAGAGGAATGGATGAGAATAACAACCACTTACTAAACACCTGCTATGTATCAGGCACCATGCTACATTTAAATTCACAGAAATATTCTCAGGACCATCCTCAAGGGTGGTTATTATCTGCACTTTATATATGAGGGTACAAACCTCCACACACATTGCTCAGCTTGCTCAATGATGAGAAGGGTCAATACTGAGGCATCCCTCTGCTCCCTAACTTCTATAAGAGCCGGAGCAAGGCCAGGTTTTCAAAAGAAGTTGTAAGAGTTATCTGGAAGTACCGACTCCTTCTGGCTTTGGGAGCACTGGGTGTAGAGCTCTCTGACACACAGTCAAACTGAAAAATAGCCATGACATGATGGGGGATTGGAGTGGCCCATGTGAACATCTGCCATATGCCACCTGGAGAATGGCCCTGTCTGCCTGGAAGGTTACACATGGTGAACGAATTAAGTTCTAAATCCCTCTGTTCGCCATTCTATCACGAGCTGAGTTCTGGAAGCCACTGGGGGTGCTGATTGCTTCTGTAATGACAGAATCATCTTCACATCGGGGCTGAGACATGGGCTAGGAGGCTCACAGGTGTCGTGGTGGGTCTGGTAATGGACAGAAATGAGACAGGCAAGGGGAAGATAGCAAGCAGAGCTAAGCAGCTCCAATCAAGGTGAGGGTGAGCTGGAAGGATCGGGGTGTGTCACAATCACAGATTTTGTCCTCAGTAAGACCTGGCTGAGGAGATGCAAGGATCACAACCTGCCAGACCTGCCCTAGCATGCCTAGCTGCAGGAGTGCAGTGGATGTGATCAGGGGATGTGCAGGAAGCTGTGAATCTCACACACAGTTCATCCGCTAACACTGCTCACCTTGGGTGGACCACTTCCCTTCTCTCTACCTCTGAAAACTGAAAGAGTCAGGGTTGGGGAGATGATTGAGTTGGTAATGTGTTTGCTTGCTGTTCAAGGATGGGGACAAGAGTTTAGTTCCCCAGCTCCCATATACAAGATGAATGCAGCATTCAGGCTAGAAACAGGTAGATCCCCGAGGTTTCCTGGACAGCCAGCCCAGCCACTCAGTGGGAGAGCCTGTTTCAAAAGACAAGGTAGAAAGAGATAGAGAGAAACACCAGACATTGACTTTTGGCTTGTACATGTACACGTACTTGTTGGGGCACGTGCACACACCCACACATAAATACACACACACACACACACACACACACACACACACACACACACACACAC
>JANHMN010000002.1:77566234-77580933 GCA_030674055.1 Rhabdomys pumilio | reverse complement strand
GGGAGAGGGAGAGGGAGAGGGAGAGATATTTTACCTTTATATGCTCAAGTTAGATGATGCATACCAACCAATAGCTGTAGTTAGGTGCTATAGTTTGCCTCCACGAATACTTAGGGTGAAATTTGACTTCCAGTGTAATGGTGTTGAAAGGTAGTGGGAAGAGACAATTAAGTTTTAGGAGCTCCACTTTTATGACTGGATTAATGTTTTCCCAGAGAGACTAGGTTATGCCTCTCAAGAAAGGACTAGAGCTCCTGGACCTGGATTAATTACAAGAGCAGGATGCTATGAGTGAGATTATCCTTGGTATTTCGTTCATTTTCAAATGTGCTTTCTGTTAGGAAGCCCTTGCCAGAGCCAGTGGGTTCTGACCTCAGTATCATGTTCTCCAACCTCTAGAACCTCTGGAGTGCCCAGCCTTCAGTACTTTGTTTTAGTAACAGAAATGCACTCTGACAGGAGGCGCACTGTGTGACTTCTGAGGCTGGGTCACCAAAGGTACTAAGGATCTAACTTTGCTTCCTGGGATACTAACTGTAGAAGACTACAGCTACTATGTAAGGAGTTCAGTTGATGTGAGATTGCTTTAAACTGTGAGGTTCAAAATAAAGATGCTTATGAAGATAGAAACCAAGCTTCTACTGAAAGCCAGGCATATAGCATCCGTTGGGGAAGACGTTCAGAGCCTTGTGCGTGCTGGCCACATGCTCTACTGTTTAAATGCACCACCAGCCATCCTGAAAGTAGATCTTTTACATACCACGCGCACTACATCATGATGTTTTTCACAGAGCAGACGCAAATACTTCTGCAGGAACTGTAGACTTAGACTGACGAGCAAAAGAAATGATTCTTGCTGTTATAAGGTATTGATTTGGGGAATTTGCAACAGTTAACACTGAGGAACTTTGGTGTTCCCTTCACCCGGCTTCTTCAGTACCCAGGTAAAACTTTTCAGTTAAAAATAATGTAGAAACCTATGGAGAAGTTGCAATAAGATACATTGTTACATCCAGTCCTGTTAGCAGCCCTCTTTGCTTTCACAGTGAAAAGTCAAGCCAGCATTTTGCTTCTGAAAGCTTACTGAGAAAAGCTCCACCCTCTTTGCCCGGACGGAGAAAGAAAAAAAGAAGTGGGAAGGGAGACAGGCAGAAAGACTAAGTGCGGGGCAACTCGAGCCTCTTTGGGTGACAGTGCTTAAGGAAAGAATAGTTCTGCACACACCGATGTAGTGTAGACAAAGAAGTGTGTGCTTGCACTTTCTGTTACTGTGATGCCCCACACAAATCAGGTTATAAGAAAGAGAGGTTTAAGTTTCAAAGACAGGGACTGGTTGGTTTGTTGTTGGGGACCTGTGGTGAGGTGGCATATCATGAAGGCAGAAGAAAGCCTGCTCATCTGGTGGTACCCAGAAAGAGGAAAGAGAGAAAGACACCCAGGCTCTACTACTTCCTTCAAAGGCACACTGCAATAACCTGATTTCCTTCCCCAAGATCTCGCTCCTGGAAGTTCCCACCACTTCCAATAGCATTGTTAGTTAGTGACAAGACTTTAGTGCACAGTCCTTGGTGAAGCGCTTACCCAAATCAGAGCAACCAATATTAAGAAGTGGCCATTGGCCCACCAGAGAACTCAGTCTCAACTTAAGCTTGGGTTTTTTATTTGATAAGCCGCCACAGAGATAGAAGCAGAGATTCCCCCAAATAACTGAAACAGAATTTTCTGCTAGGGTGGCAGGTAGTGGCTCAGGATACTCTGACTTAAAGACAAAATAGAACTAAATTCTCCTACACCTATTTTTCCTTCTTAAATGTAAGCAACACATGCTTTATGAAAGGGGACAATTTCACTAAGCATTGATTTAAATGATTTTTTATCTTAATGTTGCTTAATATGTATAAACATAAAACTTAGATATAAAATCCTTATGCTTATAGCGCCATTCAGCTATAAAACTGAAACAAATTTCTAAATTAAATACCAATAAGACTGTAGAACCAATAAACTTCAAATTAACAGCATTAGTTTAATATAAGGCTGGTTGTTGGAATGGCCTATAGATTGCAATGTGCCTGAAGTGTAGGGTTCATGTTTTTATATCCCTTTTCAGTTTGCCCATGAGACCCTCTGTCCCTCTCTGCAAGGTCTCAGAGAGTTACATTTCTTCTGCTGCATATGCTCTGGTACTGGAATCTCTTTCCCTCCCTCCTTCCTCCCTTCCCTTCCCTTTCAATCCCATCCCATCTCTCCCCCTCTTTTTCTCTTTCTTGTCTTATTAGCCCCAGTGGCACTAAACACAACTATAAAAAAGACAACTGGTCCCATTCTGCCAGAAGCATAAATGAGGGCTGCCAAAAATCACATCCCATAGGGCAGGGCTCAGCAAAGTTTATGGAACACCAAACAGTAAACATTTTCAGCTGGTGGGCCATACAGTCTCTGCTGCAGCTACTGTTGTATTTGTGTAAGCTGCTTCGGGTGTGAAATAGGCTCCTCCATATCTGTAGGGCACTGGTTTGAGGGGGACCTGCAGAGACCAGCATCTGTGGATGCTCAAGTGGATCCTTCCCACAAATGCCATAGTGTGTGCTTTTGCACATCTTTGAGTGCACTTTGATCATCTCTGGATGACTTATAAAATTCAATACCCTGAGAGCGCTGCACAAATGGCTGTGATACTGTAGTGTGTGTGTGTGTGTGTGTGTGTGTGTGTGTGTGTGTGTGTGTGTGTCTGTCTGTCTGTCTGTCTTCTTTAACTGTGGGCAATGGCAACTGACGGTGGAGGGTCAGGGAAAACATTGGCAATAGTATTTTGGAATGTGTAACAACCAAAGATTCATTCAAAATCAAATGTCTAATGGATTTGGGGTGTGTCTGTCAGCAGTCACCTATGTTTTAGTGTGCAACTTCATCAAAGCCTGAGTTCTGAGCACACATGCACACACACACACACACACACACACACACCTTTCATAGTGTATGCTGTGACAGCATGCAATGTCACAAGCCCTGCCCAACTACAGGCAGAGTTGTGAACATGGTTTTTTTTTTCTTCTTTCTGCTGTACATATGGAGTTGTCTTCTCTTACAGAAATGTAATGAAAGAATTACAGGAAACAAATATTTTTAATGTATTCCTACTGTCATTTGTTGGCAGGTAAGTCTTGTCAATATGTCTTTGGATTGGATTATCCTGGAGTGTTTGGTTTTTAAAATTGCTGTTTGAGCTGCTGCCTGGGTTTCATAAAAAAAAAAATACTCAGGGAATTTGGGGTTGAGATTAGGACAGAATTTTTGTCAATTTTGAAATGCCTCTAAATGTGCTTTTGCATTTTGTACCATGAATTTGTGTGGAGTGTCATTCTCAGTGCTGGTGGTTATAACATCGAAAAGATGCTCCACATTCAGAGCCAAATATTCAGACAGGAGCCAAGTTTTCATGTAAGAATGTACATCCATGTCATTAGTATGCAAGTATACTCCCATACGAAATCAGTGAGAACATATCTACCAACTAACTGTTTTAAAACTTATTTCTTTATCATTTGTTATCACTAAATATTTAATTTGTATGTTTAGTTTATATACCCAGGTCCTGTAAAAATTTCTTTGGTAAAGATGGTAAATTTTGGTAAACTTTTTGGGTAATGATGGAAAAGTTTAATGTCAGTGCTCAGCAAAGGCCAGCTGAATTGTGAACTTGCACCTTCTGTGCAGAGGGTCAGCTGCACACGGTGAAGGGGGTTGCTGGGTTATGCTATTACAGACTCTGGAAATCAACTTGAGTGAGTCTTTGAAGGGTCCTGAAATACTCTTCTTTCGATTTTTTTTCTTGATCACAATGATTTAAATTGTCAAACTATTCTCTCTGTGTAGAACATATAAAAACAGATTGAGGACTCATTGAACAGCCTGCATGCAGCCTGGAGTTTGTGGACCGCTAACATGGACAGCTAGGAAGAGAACAGTAAAAAAAGTTGCTGTAGAGTTAGATTGTACTGTGACATCACTGAAAGGTTTAAATTAAAGGCAACTGTCACTCTGGAGGATTCACAGACTCAGGGACTCTCTCTCAGGATTTGAGTGTGAGCAAACCTATATGGGGGCAGCCCAGGGAGCAGAGTGTTCAACGGGACTCCAGAAGAATATTTGAAGGCTCCAGAAAGAGTTCTATGTCTTTAGACGGCCACTGAATCTTCTGGCCCAGCTCCAGGACAAACCACACATTAGGAGAACACCAACAGGGGGGCTAGCTAAAGGGCTCAGTGGCACATGCATGAGGATCTGAATTCAGATTCCTAGCTCTCATGTAACAGTCAGGCATAGTGACACACACCCACAACCCTAGTGCTGGGTCAAGAGAGATAGGGGGTCTCCAGGAACTCTCCTGTCAGTCAGCTAAAACATCAAGCTAGAGGTTTAGAGAGAGTCTGTCTCAAAAAATAAGGTGGAGAGAGCTAAAGTCCACCTGTTTCTACATGAGCACAAAGGGATGAAGGTACTGTACACATGTACACACACACATACACTCACATACACATAGACACACTCACACACATAGACACACACACATAGAGACATACACATATACACACACATAGACACAATACACATATACTCATACACATAAACACACACACTCACACACACATAGAGACATACACACATAGAGACATACACACATACACACACATAGACACTATACACATATACTCATACACATAAACACACACACACATAGATACTCTTGCACACATAGATATATACACTCACACACACACATAGACAAACACATACACACACATAGACACCACACACATAGACACACTCACACACATAGATACACACGCTCACATACACATAGACACACACATACTCTCATACAAATACTTACACATACAAAGACACCACACACACACACATAGAGACACACACACACAGACACCACACACACACAGACCACACACATACCCCCCCCACACACACATGCACACACAGCAAACAGAATCCCAGACTGTCCATGGAAGATTATAGTAACTTAAGTTCCTAAAAAAACAAAACAAAACAAAAAAAAACGAAGACGCAAACCTCATTGCTTGCTGTCTAGTTTGGCTTTTGTTGCTCTGAGCAGCAGCATCACAAAACACATCTTGGGATAGAAATGGTTTATTCACCTTAGAGATGACAGTCCACCACCAATGGGAACTAAGATTTGAACCTCCCAAGTATGACTGTGGGTCTTAGAGATCTAACAGAGCAGGTACGATTAACCTTCGTAACTGCTGGTTCCAGGTTATCAGATCCCACCACTGTTGATTGGAAGAAAAAAAAAAGAAAGAAAGAGATGATGAGCATCCTGAGCAGAGATGGACATTTTCTTGTCTTTATTCCTTAAACAATACAATGTAACTACTATTTACATAGCATTTGCACAGAGAGTAGGAATTAGAAGTCATCTAGAGATGATATAAAGTACCCAGGAGGGTGTGCAGATAATGTACTGGTTATTTTTGACAGGAACTTAAGCATCTGCAGAATTTCGTACCCTCGAGGATTCTGGAAGTAATTTTTGGGTAACAAGGGACAGCTGTGTATGTGGTGTGCTTGGTATAATAATACGACATAGAGCTTTCAGCGGGATAACCATTAAAGAAGCCATATTAACGCTTGTTGGATAGCTGAGTTCCATTAGCCCCATCAGAGGTTGAAGTGGTCTGGGTTGGGCTGAATTGGGCAGCACAGAAATAATGTGCAGCTTGCAAGCCTCAGGCAAGCATTGCCTCACCCCAGAGCTTGCGTGTTCCAGCAGCTAAGCTGCACAATGAATATATCTGTTCAATCAATAACGTTGTACAACTTGTGGTGGAAACCGAGCAGCGATTAATCATTGGAACGGGAAGCATTTGATCCCTCAGCAGAGAGGAAAAAGGAACGACTTGCCAGGGAGTTCAGCTCTCTGTGATCTTTTAAGTGCTGTTTGCTGGGCTTAGGAACTGTTTTCCTTTGGTGTGGGGGTTTGTTGAGGCTTCAGGAAGGCGCTGGGAGTCTGAGAAAGGCGGGCTTGAGATTCAAACAAGTACTCAGAACCTGCTGGATTCTGGAAGTTAAGGGTCTCTGCTGAATTCACCTGCAAGGCTAATTTTTAGTTCTCCTTGGGAAAATTTACGTAGAAGTTGTAATCTAAGAAGCCAAACCCCTGCACAGATGTTTGATTGTGTATTTGATTTTTACAGGAGTGTGTGTGTGTGTGTGTGTGTGTGTGTGTGTGTGTGTGTGTGTGTTTAATGAAGGCAACTCTTTAAAAAATTGGAATATTATACATATGGTCTGGTCTGTTTCTAGCTTCTCTTGAAAATGGGAAATCTGGCCACATGGCTCCACACTCCCCAAGGCACACAGGCTGGGGCTGAGCAGCAGGTGCTCCTATGGAGGGTCTGTGAGCCTCAGCTGCCTCACCTCCACCCCTTGCCTCTGTCTGGCAGGCACAGCCCCGGTCTGCTTACCATTTATCACTGTGCGCAGGGTCTATTTGTCTTGAAGTAGAGACACGCACTCTGTAATCACATCTCCATTAAATGTGGGGAAATGAAGGATAGATCAAGAGGGGTACATTTTTCAAGAAAAATCATGGAGCACACATTTTCGTGTGATATTGAATAATATTCTTAGTTATTTTTATATGCAAATGGCCACCTTGGCTCTCTTGCTTCATCTGACCAAGAACTGCAGACTGCTCTGTTCTCCAAGCTTCCACAGACCTCTGTGTGGGGGCACAGACATGATAAAACTCACGCGGCCAATATTGGCTGAGGTCCTGCTTTGTGCTAAGTACTGGGCTCCAACACAGGTGAGTGGCTTAGGTACCTTCTCTGTCCTCCTCCAGCCTGGCCAGTATAAGGAATTCCAGCAGTTTAAATCAGTTTCCCCTAGGCTATTGATGGAAAGCCACAACCACATGGTGTGAATTGGTGGAGCAGAGGGAGGGGTGGGAGTGGAGAGTGGAATAGATAATCGGGGGCTGACAATCTTTCCAGAGAGAAATGCTGTCTCCATGGAGCCGTGCCAGCTATTCCAGATGAGGAAAGATGGGTCAAAGCAGAGGGCAGGAGGAAACAGTACAGGAGCTGAGAAACTGGAAGAAGCCAGGGCTGTCTGGAGTATTCAGCTTATGTTCCTGCCGCTGTGTAGAAGGACCTGGGTCTGGATTTTCAGCAGGGCATAGCAGCACTTACCTGTGACCCTCATGATGGGGAGGGGATTGGATGGAGACAGGTGGATTCCAGGGCCTATCTCAAAAGGTAAGTTTGAGAGAGATAGAGAAAGACACTTGAAATTGACTCCTGGCCTTCAGACATGCATGCATGGACATGCATGTGTACACACAGGTATACAATGCACACACGTACACACATGCAAACACACACAGAAGCCTACATATATACACATGAACTGGGCTGCTGAGGGATGCATGACTCTAAGGGCAGTGGCCCTTTAGCATATGTAGGAGACCTTCAAATCTGAGGTTTGCCAAGTCTCAGGAAACTAATTAAAAGGCTTCCAAGCAGGATAAGAGCTGGTGCCTGGCTTTAGGACACCACTGGACACTTTCCAGCTTCAGTTCCCTCGTTTATAATCAGGATAATGACAAATGCCTCTCAGAGTAGCTACAAGGTTAGATGCAGTGTAAAAATCCCACACAGGGGAAAACGTAATAAGAGTAAGCTAATTTTCAGCAGATTCAGGTGTGCAGTTCCAAACTTGACACCTAACCTGGGACGACTTAGCTTCATTTCCTCCCATGAGGCACCTCCTGCTTGAGTCCCCGTTGGGAGGAGACCTCCCTAGTTGCTGCCCGCCATCTGTCGCTGGCGCTCCAGTGCCGACCTGCCGCTTGGCACAGGGCTGCAGTCATAATTACCACTTCTGAATCGATTCCTCCGAGCCCTTTTGAGAAGGCCGAGGAATGCTGTGATTAAAATGATTTAAAACCGGCCTCCTCTTTCACAGCTTTTAATATTTGATAAGATTTTGGAGGGAGTGAAGGATGAGGGCAAGGCGGGAGGTCTGGTGGTTTGCAATCTCAGCTGCAGCTGGGTCTGTAACCTATTGGGATATTCCAAACAGAAAAACATGGTGGGGAAAGAAGGAGAGAGAGAGGGAGAGGAAGAGAGGGAAGGAGAGAGAGAGAAGGAGAGAGGGACAGAGAGACAGAGACAGAGAGACAGAGACAGAGAGAGGAGGGAAGGGAGGAGGGAGGGTGGAGAGAGCATAGAAGTGGGGGATGAAAGAAGAGAGAGAAAGAGAGGGAAGGGAGGGAGGAGGCAAGGTTAAGGGACAAGGGAGGAAGAAAGGAGAGAGGGAAGAAGGGAGGGAGGGAGAAAGAGGTTGGGGGAGGATGTGGGGGAAGAAACCAATGGTACATTCTTTACTCCGAAGGAGAAAATACCAGAAAGGAAGGGAAAGCCTTATTCTTCTAAGCTGTGGGTGGATTTAAATTCCAACAATAATTAAAATTGCTATTATAGAAATAATAATAAGAAAACTATAATAGCAGTCAATTATCAGGGACTGAGAACTTGTTTGGCATGAGTGTTAGGAATATATCTTTTTAAAGATTTTCTCGCCCAACAGTCACAGAAGCGAGTTTGGTTTTTCTTAGACACTGGAGAGGCTCAGAGAAGTAAAGTGACTTTAGCTATCGTTCAGCCAGTTGCAAGGAAAGCACAAGTCCAGCTCCATCATCCCCCACACGGCTGAACATCAAGGTATACACTGGAAACAGAGAAACAGGGCATTCTGGAGGATCCTCCTGCCACCACCCACAGTGGTTATCCCAGGAGCCAACAAGTCCCAGGGCTGCAAAGCCCTGGCCTTTTATTCCCTTAACAGTCTGGTTTTGTTCTCTTCCTGCTAATTCCTTTCTACCAGCTTTTGGCATCTTTCAGGAATCTACCATCTATGAGGACAATGTAAATCAGAATTATCCTGGCAAAGCTGCACTAGAACTTCCTAAGTACTCGGCATTGTTAACCCACCCTCTCCCACCCCTTGCCATCTGGCACTGTCCTGGCTTTGCCTACCAACCCCCTGAGTTCATCATTTGGACCCCTGAGGAGAGTAAGACTCAGAAGTGTTGGGAAGTTTGTCTTAATATCTCCTGGGTGCCAGAAGTAATATGGAAGTTTCACAAAGCCAGGCTACAACATGTACCCTGAAATGTGGACATGCCTGAGAGAGCAGAGGAAGCCCTTCCTGCTGTACCCCAACCTCAGATTCCAGGCAGTGTATCTACTTGGGTGTGCCTGGAGAGCTTTGTTCTCTTGATCTCAGGAAGGTACTGATCCAAAGTCACCACTGAAGAGCTGTCTCTGTCTTTCTGGGGACAATTAGGTCCCCTGAAGAACCCGAATGTTGTAGGGATAGGGGTGGAAGTGTTGCAGTAGTTTGCCTCTTTCCACTTTGAAGGGAAGTTGAGAAGGCTCACCCAGTCATGTCAGGGCTAAAACTCCATCATGACAATAGGAAGGGATAGGGTGGGGGATATGGCATCGCAAATCCCCATGGGATTGGAGAGAAAGGCAGCAAGCTTAGATGGTTACACACACACACACACACACACACACACACACACACACACACACACACACACACACGGGGTGCGAGTGAGGGAGAGAGAGGAGCAAGAAGTTGTTAGTTTAGTGCAGGTGTGTGTCATGTGTGTCAACACTCTCCTGGTCCAAGTTGTCTGTCTTTTAAGCCAGCTGTGTGTCCTCAGAGCTTCAGGCCACCGGAAGTGCAGGAGCCCTGGTACCAACAGGAGATGTACTTAAGTGTCTGAATAAAGTTCTTAAGTTTCAACATGTCTTTCAACCCCCAGGAGCTCAGTAAACAAATAATCATTTCTATTCAGTATAGTGTTTGAAATGTACTAGATTCCCCCAAAATGCTGTTGGATGAGAGTCAAGATTCTCCTGCGCAGACTCACAGTAGCGTTCTAACAGGAATAATAGCAATTTGCCAAGTCCTCTAAGCTTTAAATGCTACATCAAGGTTATCTCTATTGTTCCCATTACACATATTTATCTTTGTCTGTATATGTAGTACGTGTATGTGCATGTGTATGTGCGTGCATGTACCATGAGTATGCAGGAGTCTGTGGAGGTAAGAAGAGGTGTTGGATTCCTCCAAAACTGTAATGAGATTCATGAGCCACCATGTGGGTGCTGGGAACAGAATCCAGGTCTGCAAAGCCACAAGTGCTCTTATTTATTGGGAGTCATCTCTCTAGCCCCTAACGCTCTCAGTTTATAGGTGAGGAAATGGAGCTCTCAAGGGAGTCAGCCACCTATAAAAAGTGTTACCTGTTGTGGACAGTGGACCTAGAACTTCATGAATCTGACTCTGTGGCCCATGATCCACACACCAAGGCCAGTATGACCCTGGCTGCCAGCTTCCCACTTTGCTGAGGGCAGGGCTCTTCCGGGGGCCTCTGGGTTCAGTGTGGGTATTATTAGGGCCAGCTCAAGAACTGTGCAGTGAGCAATGACTTACATAGTTTGCCTGCAAGGCTTACTCTTTTCTGCTTGGCAATGATTGATCAGATCCCTGCTATCCTAAGAGAACCCTCTTGTCTTCTTTCTCCCTTCATTTCCCTCTATGGAAGTTCTCAGCCACTGCAGGAGGACTACTACCCAGTGACCCTGCCCTGACCGTTAGAGCCTGGGGTGAATGTTTGAAAGCCTGAATTCATTGTCAGCCCCTGGTAGCAAAGCACCCACAGATTTATCCAAACGTCAGCCCAGAACAGCATCATCTTGAACCACATTGCTACAGATGTTCCTCACCCAAGCTCCTCATAGGAGGCCTTTCTTCCTGGCTATGGCTCCAGCCGTTCTCCTCCATTGTATGTAGGTCTTCACTCATTAGGGGCAGAATTCTTACTTTTTAGCTAAGCACGATGTTTGTTTCTCCCTTCTGAATTTCTCTAGGACTGTATAACGTAGTGGTTAACTGCCATACTTCCTTGTGACCCCTTTCTTCCTGACTTCCCATTGGATGTTTGCCTTGACCCCTGACCTTACCTCTTCTCTCCCTCCTCTCAAATATTCTTTGTGTTGATAGGGTTTTTTTTTTCTGTTTTTTTTTTGTTTGTTTTTTGTTTTTGTATATTTTGTTGTTGTTTCTTTGGGATTTTTTTGTTATTGCAGTCAGCTAGGCCTAGAACCATGTACACTAGGTTGGGCTCAAACTCAAGATCCTCCTGTACCAGCCTCCCAGGTGCTAAGATTAAAGCTGTACATCAGTTTCCATTCATCTCTAAATCAGGGTTGCTACACAGTGACACTGGATACTTTGCATTTTTATTTATTTATTTATTTATTTATTTATTTATTTATTTATTTATTGCCATTCCTGGTGGCTGGTTAGCAGCATCTCAGGAACTTAGGTAGAATATATGAATGGCCAGTGATACTATAGCCATGACAATTAATGCATCTCCAGATATGACCACATTGTATGTGCAGAAAGTGTGACTAGACCCCGTTTTCAGGAGCAACTGGGACTCCGGCACTTCTGTTTCCAGATCTAGGTACTAGCTACTCAAGCTCCTCAAACTACGAAGCCCTGACCTGCTAGCCCCCAACACACGGCTGCTAGCTTTCTGTCCTTAGTACTCTATGCTGCTTCTTGCTTCTTCCTGACTCTTAGTGTTTGTTTTCGGCCTTCTTCTAGTTTGTGATTTTGCATTTTAATGATCATCTCAATTTCTTAGGTGCTCCGGGTGGGTCATTAATTTCACGGTGCTCCACTCTCATTAAGAGTTTTGGCCTTGACGATCAGGGACCTGTTAACCTGTGCCTCCCCTCCTCTGCCTTGTTTTCTGCTTCAGTTTAAGCCTCTCTCACAGTCCAGTCTCTAAGAGAAACCAATACTGCTGTTTGTATCATGGGAGGACTCCTGGGGCATTGCAAACATTCAGCTTCAGTCCTGTATGTGACCTGCTCCTTATTGTGTGACCTTTGAGAAGCCACTGAATGTCTTTGATATGCTTGTAGAGGTGGAGGGCTTCCCCTGAACAGTCCTCTTCTGTACCCTGCCCATAAGATCACTACACTCTGCATTTGTTTCATTTTCCTCATCTTCTTTCATAGTAAACACTGTCACACTTTACTGTGTCTTAGACAGCGGGTTTATGTACATTATCTAATGACTTCTGACGCAATCACAGATACGATTTCTTTCCATTTTTCAGATGATCACAAAGTCCCACCAGGAGAAAGACATAGGGTTAGATTTTATATTTTAATTATCTCTACTTAGAATGCTTGCCTTGCATATCACATTGATCCTCACATGAAAATAACACATTTGAATATAATAATACATAGACGGTAATGGATTTAGTAAGACAGATCTGACCCACTAACACTTGGCACACAGTAGGTACTTATCAGATATTAATCCCTTTCCTATTTGGGGGTGGGTAAATACATTTTAAAGTGTTTAGAAAATAACTATGTTTGGGAAATTCTTCCCTCTTTCCAGTCACTCTCTACCGAGATCTAATTTCCTTTAAGCTGAAGCAATGTCTATCCACGAGCTTCAAGAAGAACCAGGAACACCATTTAATAAATAGCTATTGATTTGGATATTAGTTAAAGCAACACACCTCTATAGTGA
Source organism: Rhabdomys pumilio (assembly GCA_030674055.1). Lineage (NCBI taxonomy): Eukaryota > Metazoa > Chordata > Mammalia > Rodentia > Muridae > Rhabdomys > Rhabdomys pumilio. The sequence continues at coordinate 77,568,252 of JANHMN010000002.1, read as the reverse complement.
CTCTGGGGGAGGCTGGTGCTGTGGCCCATGGCTGCTCTCAGACAAGGACATTTGTGTATCTGGAACGATCTGTCCCCATCTCTAATAGAGATCTGAACGTCACTAATTGGCAGGCAGAGGCTGTGCTCTCTCTATGGGTATCAGAAGGGGGCTGGATGTGCCTTGAATGTTAATCTCTTCATCAGCCTGAACTTGGAGGCCAGGGAGAGAAATGGAGAGGGAGCAGGCTGAGGGACAACAGATACCACACACAGAGCTCTGATGTCTACATTTGTACACAATTAGAAGCTCCATTCTATGCTCATTCCCTATATACTTGCATACATGCTTGTGGTCATTCCATGAGAATGTCCTAAAGTAAATTTGAAGGACATAGGATTCGGAATCTGGTAACTTAGAGCAAGTCCTGAAATCTCTTTCTTACCAGCTAAAAAAGAGAAGCAAATCTCTTAGCCTCGTTAGCCCCAGTTTTGTGTCTATTAAATAAAACTAAAACCATAAGAAATGCAACCGGTACAAAGATTTGTTGAATACATTGAGGGAATAAATTGGGGAAATAGATTTTTCAAAAAGATGCAGCAATATTTATGAAAATTGTCTGTTCTGCAAGGGCATGAGCAGATACCAAAGTGTCCTAAAATGCAGATCCTAACCAACCGAATGCAGGTTACTGGAGAGGGTTGGACAAGACCCACCTCCTTTAAGAAGCACTGTGTTGTACCAGCAGACTAATGTCCATGCCCAGGTCGGGGGTTCGGATGCTTTTTAAGAATCCAGATCCACAGGCTACATCTTTGATCAGAGTGTGGCTTAACAGTTTGGAGGCCAGGCAGGGTCCAGGCCATCAGAGGTTTTCTTCAAGTCTGCGACAAGTCTAAACACAATAATGGTTCAGGACCATGGTCAGCGCCAAGGTTACATTCTTTATTGGCAACACTTCTCTGATTTAAAAGGAAGACTGAAAGGGGTATCAGAGCAAGGGTGCTATTCAAATAAGTGGAGATTGGCCAAGTTTGCCTTCCCAGATATCTGGAAACATTTCAAGTGCATTTGTAAGATAATCAGGTGTGCTGGGCTACAATTTTTGAATACTTCCTGTATATTATGTCATATGAGATACACTGTATCTTATGATTCATTCATAATTTTATAACTTTAAAATTATAAAATAAACATTTGTTTCTAGGAAGCCCAGTTGTGTCTTCCTGAATCTGAAAAGTCCAGTAGAGGAGCCAGGGCTGTCTGTGTGTGCAGGCACATGGTATAGGACTCTTATGAGTACACCTGAATCATGAAATGCCAGAAACATTACATGTTTCCCTTCCTAAGATGTGTGCATCTGCTTTTGCTTTTTCTACAGAAGAAAGGTAGAGGAAATAGAGAAGCTATAAGCATGGCTCAAAAGGAGAGTCCTAACCCAGCAGTTTTGAGGCCCGGGGTTTATCCACAATACTAAAAACACAACAAACAAGAAACCAAGATAATTTTCTGCACGTCTTTCATTGGAAAGAATCCCTCATTGTGAAGCCTTGAGTTAGAGCACAAGGTGTGGATCAGAGCAAGACAGAGCCCTGTAGAGAAGATGCCACATCTATGAAGCTGTGATAAGGAAGGTGAGGTTGAGTCCAGCAGGGTCTGGGTACCAGGCCATTAATAGTAGTCTCTGGGCTGTAATTCCAATCAACTGATAAACGGATTGATCCAAAGCCAGAATAATCACAAGCCTCCTCCACTTCCTGATGACTTTGTGGGGAAGGGTGGTATAAACTGTGCCCCAACTGAGGTGAAGAACAGAAGCATCTGCAAAATTAATCTGTGATACACTGCCCTCAGGAAGGCTCCTCACTGGAAGTAGGGATAAGGATATGATTGACTGGTGGATGGAGGACGGAGAGGCTCTAGCTTTCCTGTCATCCTGGCATGTCCTTCCAAGTGTTTAAGACTAGAAAGGCAGAGTGTAAAGGGAATTAGGTGTGTGTGTGTGTGTGTGTGTGTGTGTGTGTGTGTGTGTGTGTGTG
>JANHMN010000002.1:77556189-77566224 GCA_030674055.1 Rhabdomys pumilio | reverse complement strand
GTGTGTGTGTGTGTGTGTGTGTGTGTGTGTGTGTGTGTGTGTGTGTGAGAGAGAGAGAGAGAGAGAGAGAGAGAGAGAGAGAGAGAGAGAGAAGAAGAAGGAGGAGGAGGAGGAGGAGGAGGAGGAGGAGGAGGAGGAAGAGGAGGAGGAGGAGGAGGAGGGAGGGGGAGGGAGGGGAGGGAGGCAGAGGGAGGGGGACAGAGAGAGGGAGAAAGGGAGAGAGAGAGAGAGAGAGAGAGAGAGAGAGAGAGAGAGACTCTGGATATCAGACCTGCTACCCAGGCACTCAAGGGGAAAAGAAGTGACTATCTCTTTGCTCTTGTGGTTGGGATGGCAGAGAACCCCAAAGATCTGGTCCTTGTGTGCACCTATAGAGCCTGAACCCCATTTGGGAACAGTGCCCCACTTGCTAGGGTTTAGCTCTCCACCTGCAGCTTACAGCCCTGGGCTCTGGAAGACAGATTTCTCTGTCCTACAGTTCCAGGAAACTTGGAATGCAAATGTGCCCCTGGCTGGAAGGGCTTTTTATAAGAAAATGGAACATGTGTTCAGACTTGAGACTGGGAGGTGGTGTGCAGGGAATTGAGACGTGGGACGCTCATAGGGTGTCAGCCATTGGGGAAGTCACTTGCTAAAAAGGACCCCTTGCAGGGAATCCTGGACGTTAGCAACTGGGCAAACAGAATGAGTTCAAATTAGAGATAACTCATGTACTTACTGGAAAAATGCTTACCAAGTGACTTCCATACATCAAACAAATCTAAGCCTTGGAACAACACAGTATAGGACAGAGGAAGCCTTGGGCTACATAGAGCTCATGAGCTGGCTGCAGAACCTTGTGTGGTCATGGGGTGCTTGGACAAAGCTTTCACAACGGACTTGCTGTGCTTAGAACTCACTCCGCTTATCTGTTATTCCAAGGCTCACTCCTGCCTCCACACTGGTGAGCCTGTCTATAAATGTCTCAGCCTCTTTTCTCCCTCAAAAATGCATATTCATCCTGGGGATATCTCAGCTTCATTTAATCTCCCATCCTCCAAGGGTGCTGCCCTGGAAGCTGGGCAGGAGCCACTGCTTCTCTGCTTTGCTGATATCTAGCTTAGCCAAAGGATCTGTTTTCCTTTTTGTCTTAGAGCATCTTCATTATTTTCCAGCCTGTTTCTGGGATAATCCTGACACACCCAAACACCTTATTAATATCTATCTACATATTAAATACAGGTGAATAATGTGCCATTTCCGAGTTTCTGGTGTGTGCTAGATACCAGATACATGGGTGGTACAGAGATTGATGGACTCTTAGAAAACCTCCAGTCTAATGGGGAGATGGTCAGCACAGACACTTAACAGAGGTGAGTGCAATTTGTTCCCCACACACCACAGGGATATTTAATTTTCATTACGAGATGCAGAAAGGAACACGGCTTTTTGCAGACGATTAAGGCTCCTGCCCTTAGGAGTTTATTCATCTGTGATTAGTAGATATTGTTGATTAATGGAATCACTCTAAGAGAAAGTTTAGTGCTAGGTCTCTCATGATACTGTCTTTCACTATGTATTTTAGTTAGAATTATCATTGGTGTGATGAAACACCATGACCAAAAGCAACTTGGGGGGAAAAGGTTTATTTGGTTTACATTTCCACGTTGCTGTTCACCATTGAAGGAAGTTAGGAGAGGAATTCAAACAGGCAGGAACCTGAGGCAAGGGCTGATGCAGAGGCCATGGAGGGTGCTGCTTACTGGCTTGCACCTCTTGACTTACTTGACTTGCTTTCTTATAGAATTCAAGACCACCAACCAGGGATGGCTCCACCCACAATAGACTGGGCCCTCCCCCATCAATTACTAATTAAGAAAATGACATACAAGCTTGCCTATAGCTTGGTCTTATGGAGGCATTTTTTTTTCAATTGAGGTTCCCTCCTCTCAGATGACTCTAGCTTGTGACAAGTTGACGTGGAACTAGCCAGCACACCATGTAAGACTCGGAGTCACTCTGGGACTGTGTTAGCAAGAAGGCTATTACCAAATACAGGCCTTCAACCTTGAACCCAGACCATAAGCCAAAGTAAGCCTTTTCTCTTTGTAGCTTAACTGCTCTGCTGTATTGTGTCCTTGGCAGAGAATGGACTGGGACAGTCTGGTCTGTGGGAAGAGAGCTTGAAGGTCATTGCTGTCTTTTAACTCATCTGCCATGGGCTCCAGCCAACCCCCTCCCACCACACACACACACTTACTGGTCCTGGCTACCGACAGTAAATATATACCATTCTCCTTATGAAGAACTGACAAAAACAGCTTATAGATGGAAGGGGGTTTGAAGGGACCAGGGTTTGACAGACTGTAGTCTGTCACAGAGAGCAGTACACCAGGAGTGTGAGGCAGCCAGTCACTGTTCTGCAGTCAGGGCCCAGTGACGGCTCTGCTCATGTTCTCCTTATCCAGTCCAGGACTGCTGCCCAAGACCTGTGATACTCACACATTGGGTGAGCCTTCTCCATGAAACCTTTCTGGAAACACACACAGACACACCTAGAAGTTTGTTGCCAAGGTAATTTTAAATTCTGTTGAGTTGGCAATCGGAGGTTAAACAGCACAGAAGGGTACACATAAACCTTAGCTAAAGCTCTAAAAGGCTGCAGGAAGGTTCCAAAGCCACCGCTGCCTCTACATGCCCACAGCCTCTAGCCAGCTCCCCACACTCTCCCGGTGCTGCCTAGAGCCATTTGGTTCCTGCCTGGATTCTCACGGCACCTCAGCCAGCTCAGACTTTGCCCATTTCTGTGTCATGGCTGCCATGGGCTATTGTGTCCTCTGCTTGCCAAAAGCCCCCAGTAGGGCTGGCGAGGCAGACCGAGGACAATACTCATCCAAGGATCTAGAGGCCAACCAAGCAGAACGGGGACTTTTTAATTGACATTTAAATGTCAACACGCCACATTAAATGTTATGGGTGTTTCATCTCAGCCCTCCAGGAGCATAAACACATCTCTCACTCCTTAATCACTGCCCACATTCATTACGGATGCCCTTTGGTAAGTGGAAATACACCCACTGCAGGGCTGTGCTCTAGCCAGGAGGCTGCGTCCTGCCTACAGAGTGGACGTGTGTCCATCTTACCCAGCGCTTTGTCCTCCTGGTTACTGGGCTCCAGAAAGGAGAAGGGTGGATAACAAGAAGGGAAGGTCCAGGGGAGGGAGAGACAGAAGAAAGAATAGAGAGGAAGAGAGAAGGGAGAGGTAGAAGAAGGTAGAGAAGAAGAAGCACATACAACCATTACCATAGAGAGGCTGGGGCTGGGGACAGGGATGCAGGGAAGAGACCTCAAGATGGCAGATAGAGGAGGTCAGAAAGAGACAGAAGATGAACATACTTAGATGCCTCTTACAGATCACTGCTCGCCAGTCACTGTCCACATCCCCAGCCCCACTCATCTTCCTGCGCTGGTCTGCAGCCTGACCCAAGGGACTTACATTCTAGGCTGGAGGTAGCAGTTCTGGGGCAATGGATACCTTGTTGGGCTAACCCATGATAGATGAGCAGGTCATTCTCTGGAGTCTACTGGAATCCCAGAAGCTGATGGAAGGACTCGAGGGAAGAGCTTGACCCACAAAGTACACCTCACTGAGCCCAGAAGAGGCAACGTATAATGGAAGGTGGAATTTTGGAGTCGGATTTCAAGAAAGTAGCCTACCTAATGGCCAAGAGCAGAGTGGAGTCATCTAGAACTGTAGAGAAGGTGCAAACGTATTGGGTTTAAGAAATTAGAACATATTTATAAATAATTCCAGTGCTAGGACTTGGGAAGGAACCAAAGATGAGTGACGTCTATTTCCAAATGCCATTATTTCTTGGGTAAGGATGACAGAAACAGTAGTCTGGAACTGGAGGAGTGGAATTCTTGAATGGAATGCTTTTGCCCACACCAATATCAAATTTACAGCAGGAGCTGAGGTGGGAAAGAGGGGAATTAATTCAGTCTAAAGGGAAGATAGATGCTACCATTAGAGGCGGTTCTTAAACTGGGCCCATGAAGAAGGTTCACAGATATGGTCTCTAAGATTCCAAGCAATGCAGTGCTTCCCAGCTAGGAAAAACTCAGAGTCAATCTTGTCAGGACAGATGAAAATGGAAAGCATTTTCCTCCCTCCCTCCCTCCCTCCCTCCCTCCCTCCCTCCCTCCTTCCTTCCTTCCTTCCTTCCTTCCTTCCTTCCTTCCTTCCTTCTTTCCTGAGTGTGGCACATGCATGTGACCGCATGGGTAGAAAGGCACATGCATGCAGAGGCCAGAACAAGAGTCTAGGTGTCTCTCTCTCTCTCTCTCTCTCTCTCTCTCTCTCTCTCTGCTGACTGTGTATAGACAGAGTCTTCCATTGAATGAGAGCACACTGTTTCACCAGGCTGGGTGGCCAGCAAGCTCTCTGGATCCACCTGTCTTCTTCTCTGCCCACATGCTGGGGTTACAATATACACAGCCAGGCTGGCTTTTTTTTATGGGTGCTGGGGATTTGAACCCAGTTCTCTTATCTACTGATCCATCTCCTCTGTCTAAGATAGTTTTCTATAAATCTAGTATTCTGTAGATAGAGAAACTCAAAGCCTAGGAGAAGAAGGGAGGTCTTTCTGCAGCCTTTTCTATCAATCTGCATTTCCTGAGTTTTAAACAACTTTTAGGTTTATAAACATTTTGTTTTATTTTATTAGATTTGCATGTCATGGCTAATGCCCCCAAGGATCTCGGTTTGTACTTTTACAGCTCATTAAAACATAACCATAGGCTTGGGACCATTTGGGTTTCAGCTCCCTGAGTCAGCATTCAGATGCCTCTTTTTAAAAGATGTGCAGGTGGGCTGGATGGAAGCTCTGTCATTCCCAGCTGGTCCCCCAGAGGCTGTGGGATTATGGGATGCTGGATACAGCTTTCTTCTTCTTCTTCTTCTTCTTCTTCTTCTTCTTCTTCTTCTTCTTCTTCTTCTTCTTCTTCTTCTTCTTCTTCTTCTCCTTCTCCTCCTCCTCCTCCTCCTCCTCCTCCTCCTCTTCCTCCTCTTCCTCCTCCTCCTTCTCCTTCTTCCTTCTCCTCTTCTCCAGATTTGTTTGTTTGTTTAATATATGAGTGCTTTATCTGCATGTACACCTGCGTGCCAGAAGAGGGCATCAGATCACGTTATAGATGGTTATGAGCCACTCTATGGTTGCTGGGAAATGAACTCAGACCCTCTGAACACAGCAGCCAGTGCTCTTAACCACAGAACTGTCTCTCCAGGCCATGGGTGCAGCTTTCTTACATCCCTGAAAGATTACTTTGAGTCCTCTAGACCTTGGATGGAGTTGGAGTTGCTTCGAATTCAACCTTTCTTTACAAGTGGGTCTGGTGATGTACCTGTACAGTGAAGAGGCAAGAAAGGATTTTCTCCCAGAATTCCCAAGCCACCATCCTGCCTTGACTGGCGAGAACAGTTTAGATAATAAGGACCTAACCGCTAAACTTCATGTCCATCATAGCAGTGGTCTGGGGTGTGCTGCAGCTACTCTGTCCAAATGCAGAGAAGGATGGTAACCCGATGCGTCACACAGCCAGTGAGTGGTGGAGTTGAGGCTTGATACCCAAGTCTTTCTAACTTGAAGGCATCTCCCTTCTATGTCAAAAAGTCTACGACCTTCCTAGAGAACCCAGAACTGAGTATAGAGGGATAGGGACAGCCATGGTAAAGGCTAGCTATCTTCTAAGGCCCACCCACACAAAAGGGACTGCTTTAAATACTGTCTTGTTGAAAGGATCTCTCTTTTCTCAATCTTTCTTAGAGCCCTATGCTAAATACCCAGTTTACCCCAAAGGTCTCATAGTGGCTACAAGGCACAATGACTGGATCTATGACTACTTCTCTATCTTATTTATAACACATTCTCCCTCCCTCCACTAGCCACTCTGGCCTCCTTCCTATCCCTCCATCTTGCTTTCACCTCAGAGCCTTTGCACACGGCTGCTTTATGCTTAGAAATGTGCTTCTTACTGACCATCAAACTCCGTCCTCAAAGAACCCTTCTCTGATTCCCATGTGGCACTATGTCGCCATCCTAGTGGATTCTGAGGAACAACTAGGGCCCATGCCCTGTCTCTGAGAAGATGGGGTCCTTGTTGCTCTCAACATTGTTGTGTACCTAACACACAGTTTAAGGCTTGGCACAGAGCAGGCATGAGATCCTACACCAGCCACTGCCCAGGTCATACCCATCTGGAGGTATATCAGCCCTGATCCTCATAGCTGATTCTGCACGTGGCCCCAGACTGACAGACTCCTTCCTTCTCTTCTGCCTCCAGGATCAGAGACAGACTGGTATTGAGAAAAGACTGAAGTGCCTTTCTGTTTGTTTGTTTGTTTGTTTGTTTGTTTGTCAGTCATTTTATTTGAAAGACAAGGTTTCACTGTGTAGACCAGGCTATCCTCAAACTCACAGGGATCTTCCTGCCACCCAGGTGTTGGGGTTATAGGTGTGAGCCACTGCTTCCTGCTGTAAACTACTTCTTTAACGCTAAGTTTGGCCGAGGGTTTTGAAGCAGGAAGTAGGAGAGGCTGTTCAGCCCTTTCACAAGGTTCTTAAAGACCAGCTCCAGCATTCACAGATGAGAACTGCTGGGTACCTTGGGATGAGAACTGTGGGTTCCTCGTCAACCACAGAACCTTTCTGCTTCCTCTAAAACCTGCTAAAGGGACCTTCTGTCAGCTATGTGGGCCTGAATCCTACTAAGATCCCACACTGTGCTCCTGTTTGTCTGTTTACGGCATCAATTCTGTATAAATCTCTTATATCAAAAGATAACCTACCTCAGTGTCCCTCTTAAACTCCAAACCTGAAACCAATTCTCACAGCATGAGACACAGGAAGGATGCCAAGGAGAGTCAGCAAGGAACTGGGAAAGGAAAAAGGCTACTTCCTCCTTAAGCTAACCTCACAGTAGATGCATCTTTGAAAAAAAAAAAGTTTGACTAGAGTCTACCTGCTTGAAAACGGCCACATGCTCTAAGAACAGCTAACGTGTCTGAGCATTTTCATGAGAGTCTGATCATTAAGCGACTGGATTTGCTCTGTTCTGTCAGCCTTATATGATGGATTGCTGTACCAGCCTGATTTTACAGCAGGGAGAGAGGCCCCGGGGTTCACATCTATTTGGTTAAGGTCACACATCCAGCAGACACGTAGCTGGCCTGGAGCTGGTCCTGGTCTCTGCTGCTAAACTTTAGGACCTGCTGGTTTTCACAGGAGTTGAGAGGACCTGTTCCAGGTCAGACAGACAACATCTAAAAACTGCAGGTGAATATTTGGATGGGAAATACCAGAGTGTAGAATCCAGGTCTAAAACTAGGAAGAGTATTTTACAGTTCCCTGTGAGACAGGGCCTGGAAATAGTCTAGACATTGAGGAAGAAGTCACCATAAGCATGCCTGCCTTTCCTAACAGTGGAAAAGAATTTTAGGTAAAACAAACAAACAAACAATTCCAAACAAGAAACCACCAAAGTCTTCATTCACAAGCTGTGTCTTCCACAGATGGGACTAAATAGAGACATGGTTTAGACTGCCAGACATGGAAGCGGGCTAGGGATGTCTGTCTGCAGCACCTTTCTGCTATGGTCACACACTGCTAGCCTTGTCCCATCCCTCTGCCCCTGCCTGTGCACAGGACAGTCCACCTAGATGTTACAGGGCCTGAAAGCACAGGAGGCAGAGGTCAACCACACTCCAGGTAACTACCTTAAATCTTCTTGAAAAACGGAGTTGAGGTCCGTGAACAGAAGCACTGTAGAAGAAAGGTTTGAATGGTGGTTTAGACCAGTGGATCTCAACCTGTGGGTTGTAACCTCTTTGTGATATGGAATGACCTTTTCACAGAGGTCACCGAAGACCATCTGCATATCAGATATTTACATTACAATTCATAAAAGTAGCAAAATTACAGTAGCAAAGAAAATAACTATGGTTGGGGTCACTACAACATGAGGAACTGTGTTAAAGGGTCACAGCATTAGGAAGGTTGAGAACCACTGATTTAGACAGTGTTGTGCCACCTGTTTTGGGGTACCTGTGTTTGCTGCTTGGCCCAGAGAACATGGTCTGGTGAGGTCCACTTTGTTCTGTCAAATGAGGATAATACTGCCTACTTCACAGGCTCTTGAAAGTTGCATGTGCTGATATGCACTGTGTCTGGTATGTGTTCAACAGTCAAGCTGTGTTTGTTATTCTGACAGGGTTGTGTCTGCACCAGCTTTGCCTCATGGTAGACCAAGGAGGAACTTTGTAATAAGGCTAGGCTGGAGCTGGAGGTCCCTACCATCAGAGCTGCCTCCTCTCCTGGCCTGTATCCCTGGGGCCCTCGTTTTCCTGGACTGATGGGACAGTCTCTGACCCAACACTTCACAATGCTGCACCTGCCTTGGCTGTCTAGGACTTTCAGACTTACTCCCTGAATGAGGTGCTGCCAGAGAGGCAGGGGGCCTGTGACATATGAGGCCTCACCATAGTCACATGGGTGTCATAACAGAACAAGAAATATATGCTCTGATATGGACAGAACTTTCTGGAATCCACTTAGGACATTCAGGACAGAGGCAGAACAGGTGTGTGGACTTCCTGGGAAGTGGTGCTGCAGAGTAAAGAGGACGGAAGCTGCAGAGCCAACCAGCTGTCCTTTGGTTAAGAATCTCAAGACCACCCCAAATGACCCGAAGGCTTCCTCTGCCAGGGACTCCATTTCCCTATTTATGGCATAGGTTGGTAATGCCAAGCTGGAAGTTATTGAGCAGGCTGAGTTCAATGCTCAGTGGGGTATAGTAGGTGCCACAAATATGTTGGCTCCTGGAAGAGAAAGAACAGTTTTAGGTTCTTTCTTTAGGTTCTTGGGCAAACCTGATTCCATTAGGGTCTGAAGGTTCTGCTGGGAAGCTGCTTGGCTCTGGTATAAAACAAGAGGGGGGCGGGGTGCAGACATACTGCGTCGTCAGGCAAGGCACAAGTGTGCCTGCACAGGGCTCAGTCCCACCTGATTAGTCAGTCCAGGAGCACAAGTCACTTACAGGTACAGCAACAGGGAACCCAAGGAGTCTTGTGCACAGAAAGTGGTGTCGGGAAGGAAAGGGATTCTGCCTGTGCCTGCCAGTGCTGAAAGATAATTACAGGGCTTGTCAAAATAAGACGTGGAGATGGAGCCTTCTCCTCGCCAGCCAGCTTCTCAGATCCCCTGGGAATTCCTGCTTTAATTAAATACCTGGTGCAAATGCGGGCTCAGTGCTGGGTGTGGGCTGGATTAAAAGTCCGTCCTAAACAGCTCTGATCACAAGCTCTGTGGGGTGGTGTGGAGGAAGAGCTGGGTGAGGAGAGAGGAGAGAGGGAGGGAGAAAGATGATAAACACTGGAAAGAAACAAACGGAGTCAAATGAGGCTCTGTCTGTAGCAGAAGGAATTAAGCAGGACATAAAAAGAATTTCCCAACTGGGAAGCCTGCCTGCAAAGAAAATTTCTGTCTTGATTAAGAGAAACCAAACTCACATCCTTGCAATTGGCCATGGGTGGTAAATCTCTACATGGGGAAGGAAGCTGGACCTTGCAGTCATAGACTTTGAGCTGATGCTCTCTGGAAGCTTGAGAGCCTCCAGCCCCCCTGCACCCTCAGGGCTTTCTCTTCATTGCCGTAGTTTGGCTTTGTACACAAGACACGTCCTTTAATCCCCTTACAGGGTGGTGAGCCTGGCTGCAACATTAGACAAGACTTAACTAAAATCCTGGGGTGACAACCACAAAATACACAGTGAGCGCATCTCCAATCCAGATAAGCTGGTACACAAAATGCAATTTCCTTTAAGCAGAAATCTCCTTTGGAGGCTCCTGGAAATATCATAACCTTCAGAGGATATAGTGTTTCCCAGTCCAGGGCCAATGCTGGCCCACCTCCCTCTTCCTTACTCATTCTAGCTAGATTGATGGTCTCAAACTATTGGCCTGTAGACTTGTCCCATAATCTAGATATAATTGGGGGGGGG
>JANHMN010000002.1:77501454-77556179 GCA_030674055.1 Rhabdomys pumilio | reverse complement strand
GGGGGGTCGCGACCCACAGGTTGAGAACCACAGCGCTGCAGCCCTGCCCCTCAATGTTGTGAAGTCAGCCATGTGCTGTTGGATGATTTCTTCGCTCACGTTAAAGCACAGACGAGTGAGAAGCTGGCCATGCTGAGATAGTTAACAAAAGGAGAGGAGAATAACAAGGACCCCTAATGCAGCAAAGATTATTTTGATTATGTTATCACTTAGGGATGGGAGGATGTCCAGGGAACACTGGCAAATCTCTGAAACACCCATCCTGCTGGCCTCATCCATCACGATTCGAAAGTCAAGAAAAATGAGTGACGGCTTGATTCAAACCTTTCCCTCGTGCTGCTTAAGAATGAGCGGTTAACTTTTTTTTTTTTTTTAACATGAATCTTTAAGAGGTGTTTTGTTCTTGTCATTTCCAGTTTAGAGTGCGTATATATGTGTTCATGCACATGTGTGCAGCTGGATATCAGAGGGCAATCTTGGGTGTTGTTCCTCAGGCACCTTACACTCTTGTTTGACACAGGGTATCTTATTGGCCTGGATCTTCAGCAAGGAGGCTAGGCTGACTTTGCAGTTAACTTCAGGAATCTTTCTGTCTCCACCTCCTGTCATTCCACCCCTGGGATAACTTGTGCATGCAACCATGCCTGGCTTATACTGTGGGCTCTGGGAATTGAACTCAGTTTCTCATGCTTGTGAGGCAAATGTCTTATCACTGAACCATCTCCTCAGCCCTACACGACATCTGGGATCAGCTGTCCTGAGAATGATGAATACGGTCTGTCTTCTTTTTTCTTTTCTTAACTTGGAATATAAGAATGCATTGCAGTCTGAATGTTTAAATCCTTCCATGCATACATTAAAACTCAACACTCAGGCAGTGTTGTGAGGTGCGGCATTGGGAGGTCATCATGTAGCAAGGGTGGGACCCTCACGAATGGGATTAGTGCCCTTTATAGAGGAGGTGCAAGAGAGTCCATTGCTCTAGAGACCAGGCCCTCACTAGACATTGCTAGTGCCTTGATTCTGGATTTTCCAGCCTCAGAACCATAAGAGCATCAGATAACTACATTTTATAAATCACCTACTCGAAGTTATTTTGTTATAACAATATGAATGGACTAAGATTGCTTGTGTCTATTTTCTTTCCTTTGCAAGACTAAATCTTGACACTTGACAGCTGTGAACTAGGCACTGAGGAAAATACACACCTCAAGCTACCCTCCTGGCAACTCTATGAGACATTTAGAGAAGCAGAGGTCTGGAAAGTTCACATGATAAATTCTTCTGGTGTCTCACAGGGAGTGTGTGACTCAGTCCAGCTTTACAACCCACACGGACTGGGTTTCCAAAGGAGCTTGAAAATTTGATGCCACACATCATAATTTATTTTTCTCTCTAATAGGTCACAGCAGAGCCTATTGCATAGTAGGTGTTTAATTAATGCCAGCAGGCCTGAACTATTGCTCAAAATCAGCCCTTGGTTTGGTCAGTGTGATATGGCTAGACTGTTTTGTTATCATCATTCAGCCTGACTTTGGGTGTGTGGCAAGGAGCCCAGGTGCTATCAGTTTGTGATGGTGACACCTCTTCTAACTGTTCTTTGTACCCTTGTCTTTAATCAAGATCCCTGGGTGTGTAAGGGGTATCTGGAAGGAATCCAGGGGTCATCAGATTGCTCACCCTGCCAGGCATCATCTTCAGACCCATCAGCTGCATCTCCTAGAACTCTGTGGAGGCACCGTCATCTCACTGTGGGGTGGCGAACAAAGTGGACCTCAGAGAGGTGAAGGCCACCCCAAGGCCAATGAGCCTGAAGAGACAGGGCCTGTCAGAGTATCCAGCTGTGAGCCTCTTCCCAGCCTCCCTGTCACTTCATCATTGTGGTGACAAAGAGGATTTCAGACAGCGTGGGAGGGGCTTCACCAGGGGACACTGTCACTGCTCTGAGAAGATGACAGAGTCACTCAATCACCTGCCTGGCTGGGGTGTGAAAGCCCAGGCGGAGAACTCTCTGGTGACAGGCACAAATAGCCCATCCTCCATTCTCCGGCAGGCAGGGCTGAGTATCACTCATGCAGCTGAGACTGATGAATCCCTCCCAGGGGATTGAAGGAGATGGTAGTAATGGCTGTCTGGGGCTGGCTAAAAGCTTATTGTGACTTCAGATGGAAGTCTTAGTATCAGAAGGTAGGAGAAATGATTGAGACAGAGTCCATTCAGGAGGACAGGGCACAAAGTGACCAGCCTACAAAGAAAGCCTCAGTCTGGGCACACCTGAGGGGGGCATGGGCCACTTGGAGCATTGGGTCACATGCAAGCTAGAATCATTTAGAGCAAAAGAAAAGGAATTCAGAAGTGGTTTGTTCCCAGGTTTACCACTAGCTAATTGAACAGAGGGAGAAACCCAGACTCTGAGAGGGACAAGGACTTATCCAAAGTCACACAGCCCCAAGAACCATGCTGAAGAACCTGGAGGTCAGAAGCCAGAAACTTGCCTACCTGTGACATTATCTAGGCCCACAGCCCATTCTATAGATGAGATCACTGAGGCAGAGAAAGCCCAAAGAGGAAGCATTTCAAAGCAGACACAGAAATGGCTCAGCAGGCAGAATTAGACCTGCCAGCTTCCACCCCTCTTGTGGTGTTACCACTAAACCCTCCTGTTCTGGCTGGTTTTGTGTGTCAACTTGACACAAGCTAGAGTCATCAGAGAGGAAGGAGCTTTGGTGAGAAAATGCCTCCATGAGATTCAACTGTAAGGCATTTTTCTCAATTAGTAATCAGTCGGGGAGGACCCAGTCCATTGTGGGTGGGGCTATCCCTGGGCTATGGGTCCTGGGTTCTCTAAGAAAGCAAGCTGAGCAAGCCAGGGGAAGCAAGCCAGTAAGCAGCACCTCTCCATGGCCTCTACATCAGCTCCTGCCTCCAGGTTCCAGCCCTGCTTGAGTTTCTGTCCTGACTTCCTCCAATGCTAGATGGTGAAGTGTAAAAGATTTCCCTTGCACCTCATTTGTTGCTGGGTGTAGCTTCCTAATTGAGCTCTTGTCTACAGGTGCAATGCCCTGTGTTTTATTCCTAGCATGAGAACAAGATCAGAAGGGGATCTTGGGTCTTCCTCTGCAAATGAAAGGGCCAACTTGCTTTCTGGTCATGTTGGGTTTGTCACGGCAATAAAATGTTAACTAAGACACCCCCCTTACCGGGGTGCAAAGGTCTGGACTCTTCTTATCTTATTGGCCAAGCAGTTCATACTTTTTGCCTGCTAGTCCAGTTGGGCTTTCCTGAGACTCCACTGCCTTCTTCGGTTGAGGGAGGGCCAGTTTGGAGGAGAGAATTACTGTGGGATTGGAACACAGTGGGGGGTAGTTTTGAGCTTCTGGATACCCGGGAGCAGGTCCCATTCATAATAAATGACCAAGGAGGAGCTGTTTGTTCACGGTTTAGAATTCTCCACCTGTTATTATCTGAAGAGCACCCCCATTGCGGTGTGATTGTGGATAAATCACAGTCCTGGGAGGCATATAGAGAGTTGGGTGGTGGCTTCAGGATGCTGTGTGAGGAGGGATTCCTTTACTGTTCGGCAGTCCCAGGGCTGGGACTATGCTCAAGCTCCCTCAGCTTCCCATTGTACCTCAAAGAACCTTTCCAAAAATTTTTGGGACATAGGAAGAGTGGCACTTGGAGCAGGCTCTACTCTGTCCAGGAAGCTCAGCGCGTGGTCTGTTAACAGTGTGTAGGCTGTGAGAACCACATGCCAATCAAGCTTCTAGGGCCTCTGATTTCAATATGGTTGAACCCATGCTGAGGCCGGCCCCAGTAAGATAGTATTGACAAGTCATGGGTCCTTTAAGAGGCATTTGGGTCTTGAGGGTGGATCCGCATTAGTGAGTTAGTCCCTCTTTTGTGGAAACAGGAACTAGTGATTTTCTCTTCCAGAACACACACACACACACACACACACACACACACACACACGGCCTCCCATCTTTCCTGCTTCTCCATCATGCTGGGAAGCAGCTCAAGGCCCTCACCAGAAGTGAGTTAGATGCTGGTACCATGCCTCCTAGCATCCAGAAGCAAAGTAAGCCTTCTCTTTTTAGATCTGGCCCAACTTCCATATTCTGCTTTAGTGAAAGTAAGAGAGTGGAGCCCTTGGAAAATCTTGGTTGTCTTACATTTGTGTTTTCCTCAGAATGAGAGGGAGAGGTTCCTTGGGACTCAATAGGGAAGCGTTTGAAAGTGGACAGATCTGATCTACATATCAGAAGATGGTGCCTTTGAGGCCAATACCCAGGCTGGTGGACAATCCCTTTATTTCGGTGAATTCTCATTACAGCTTGGGTGTGAGGGCCCAACAAGGGCAATGTTTTTGTTCACCAAGCCTGCTAGCACTCAACATGCCCCAAGAGTACACTGAGCTAGTCTTGGAAGACACCCTGAAAGTTCTAGCAAAGACTGGACCACTAAACAAAGAACCTAATTAACCCTGCTAGTGCTGGGGACCTGCTCCTTGCTATAGCTTGACTGCATCCTCCCAGAATCCATGTGTTAGAATCTTAACCTCCCAATTCACAGGCTGATGGTATTTTAAGGTGGGTCTTCAAAGAGTTATTAAGAATAGATGAAGCCATGCGGGTAGGCCCTCTGTCAATCAGACAAAAGGGAATTCCAGCCAGTCTGTTCAATCATGTGTTATCCTCCAGCATGGGGAGGGGCAGGAGGCATCCCCACACATCAGCACCCTGTTCTTGGACTTCTTAGCCTCTAGACCTGTGAGCTCCATAAACTTCCAAACTTCTATTGTTTATAAAGTACCGAGTCTTGATTATATTGTTGCAACAGAAAGTGGACCAAGATATCCCCATCCTCCATTAAGTTACTGCTAGGAACTCAAGCTGTGCCAGAGAAGACAGTGGGGAACAAGGATGATAAAGTGCTTGCTCGGAGGGCTCGAAGACTAATGGGGTGTCAGGCGATAGATAAGCAAGCCAGCAGCTCTAGTTGGCTCTTAGTTTGGGGTAAGTGCTATGGTGGGAATAAATCAAGGTGACGATAAGAGGCACACCATGGGGGGTGCTTCAAATGGAGTAGTCATGGAAGACTTTTTGGAGGAAGGAGCTTTTTTGTTCTAAGTCCTAAATAGTGAAATAAATAGAAGGAAGGTTGGCTGTGTGGTGTGGGGGATCAGCAGGCTGAGAGCAGGAAATATCCTACTGTCTGCAGTAGTACAAGGACATTACTACCACAGGGAGGAGGTGGGTTAAGGGAGCTCAATGGAGTCCTGAGCAGGTATGGCTTTGAGGGCTGGGGTATGGATTATACTTATTAAAAGGCTTTGCACTGAGGTGTGACCCCTGACACATAATTGATGTGACTTGCAGAAAGAAAAGTTTGTAGCAAGAAGATACTTTAGAAACCACTGCTCATCACCTAGGACAGAGATGAGGGGTGGTAGAAATAGAGAGAAGAGGGGGGACAAGGGACAGGTTGGAGGTCAGGGCTACAGGATCAGTAAATCTCTACAAGTAACACTTAAGGCAGAGATAGAGGACAGAAAGGTAGCCCAGAGCCTAGGAGCTGGGTACCATTAAGTAGGAACCGGTGGGTAAGAATCTCAGTGAGAAGAGTGAGAAAAAGTGGCTGAATACGAATTCATTAACACTGATTAAATAAATGAATGAATAAAGGAGCATGGGCCTTTATGGAGGAATGTAAATAAGCCTTTTATTTATTTTTTTTTAGAAGAGGGGAGGAGAGAGGAAGAAAGAAGAATGAGGAATGAGGAAGAAGGAGGGAGGAAGAAGAAAGGAAGAAGGGAGGAAGAGGGAGAAAGTAAGAGAGAAGAGGGAGGAGGGAGGAGGGAGGAGGGAGGAGGGAGGAGGGAGGAGGGAGGAGGGAGGAGGGAGGAGGATACCCATCTCAGGGAGTACTGAGCATCCTGTGATCAACTGCTTCAAGCCTGAATCCTCCGTGGACTCAGAGAATCCCAGGGAAGCACATAAGTCAGATTTCTGGAAACGGGGATGGGTACGGGTAAGGGTAGAGTGGAGATGAAGGGAGAGGAGCCACTGTACAGACAGAGCTTCTATGACTCTCAACCAGAAAACTTTAAAGTGTCATTGAACTGGAGCAGGAAGAAGAAAAGCTACAGAGGCCTTTGTAAGTTCAGAACCAGTGAAGCTATTTGCTCCAGTTTGTCCCCAGGATTCATGGGTTCGAAGCTTGTCCCCAGAGTGGTGACATCTTTAAGATGTGAGGCCCAGTCATTGAGGGCATATCTTTACAAGGAATTATCATAGTCCTGACCACTAACCCTCTCTCTCTCTCTCTCTCTCTATATATATATATATATATATTTTTTTTTTTCTCCTGCCATGATGACCCTTATGAAGTGACATAGCTAGAGAGGCCCACTCAGTATCAGTACTATGCTCTTAATTTGTTTTTAATATAAAAGTTTTTCAGCTTCAAGAATTGTGTCACAGTAACAGAAAAGGAATCAACATACCATCCACTTCTATGCCCAGCTATGTGGGACTGATCAATTACCCTTGTTTAATTATCAGATCAAGCTCTAGACTGTCCAGTGCCTCAGAATGATTGCAGAAAGGTCAACCACTTGGAAGTGAAAGTCCATGCCATGGGGGTTCAAGCATACGGTCTTAGGTCTTAGTAGTTTCTCTACTCTCCCTGGGGAGGGACTGAGGATAGTTACTGCAGCCTGTAAGCTTAGCAACCCTCCTTCGGCTGAGAATCATTCTCAAAGCCTATGCTTCTTCATCTGAAAAAATGGGAATTACCATTCTAGTGGTTCCTTAGGGCTCTCTGGTCAGGTGAGGTGATCCCAGAGCTGGACTCAACACTAGTGGTTATTCTTGCTTTAGATGGTGCTTAGTCTGTGGCCATAGGCAACAGCTGCTTCCGTTAGGGTCTCAGCAAGACACAACAGCCCACTCCCAGTGAACAATCTGAGGATACAGTCTAATGAAGAGACTGTATAGAGGGGGAATGTTTTCTAAGTACACAGAGAGTGCATTTGCCCCAGGATGGAAAGAGGAGTGCCTGAGTATCTCAGTTTGAGCTGTAGTGTGAGACTATCCACAAAACCAGCAAGAAAGGATAAATCAAAAGAGCCCAGCAACATATGTAGCCTACTGCAGCCCTCAGAGGAGTTGACAGTGCCCACTCCTGTCTTCAGACTCTTGCTGATATTTTGTTTATCAAACATATACAGGAGGCAGAGGGTTCCTTGCCAGGGTCCTCCCAGCTCAGTCTCCTAAATTCAGCTTGTAGGAAGGTGATCACAGAACAAATTCCAAGGACCAGCAGAGAATGTTCAGTATGAGGGGGAAGTGAGAGGGAAAGAAGGGGAAGTGGCTGCTTAAGCATGTCCATGTGACACAAAGAGAAACAAGGTCTCAGGGGGGTCACATTGGGTGCTCAGGTAGAACTTGCTGGCTTGACTCCCAAGCCAACCTTCATTCCCTGAGCTACACACCTCAGTTAGGTGTTATTTTCTTCCTTTTACAGTCCATGTATCATGTCCATAGGAAGGTAAAGTGACCCATTCAAGGACACACACACACACACACACACACACACACACACACACACACTGTCAGAACCAGGACTCTAGGCACCATGCCAGGTGCCCCCAACACCAGGCCGTTTCTAGTTTCTGTCACTCAGCACCATTCTGCTTTGTTAGAACAGAAACGCATGCAAACTATGCTTAGAGGTGCCATCTCTGAGTGAATGGAAGTGAGGTGGCATGTGGCACACAGGTGGCCCTGGGGGTGCGTCTTCCCAGGCAGCACTGGCCTAGGAATGAACCCTCATCTCAATTTGCAAAGCCATCTTCCAGGGAGAGCATGTGGTGCACGGTTTCCTCCGGCAATGATTTTTCCACGGCAGGGCTTCATGGTGTGGTTTTCCTTAATCCATCCTGCTGATCACCCTGGAGACACATCCCTGCTACTGCCCCTCCTTTGCTGCCCTCCCCACCCCAACAGCCGTTCAGTCATTCAGACTTCTGAGTGGGTTTCCTCTGACTGCTCTCTGCTCTAGACAGATGATACACAAGGCTACTTGCCAAGGTCATTTTTAACTTGGTGCACTGCAGGTGAGAGGGAAAGGAGAGTTAAATCACAGTCCAGACCACAGGGGCAGTGCATGCCTCGGGGGTCTCAGCAAGCATGCAGGGCAGGAGGGGCCACTTTGCCCTGCTCCCACTCTTCACTTCAGCTTGGTTGGGGATGGAGGACATGGGCTAGCAGCAGGGTCGTGCTTAGCTTCATTAATGAAGGAAAAGGAGAAGCCATTTCCATAACCTGGGCAGGAAGTGATCAGTTCTTGAAAGAAGATAGAATTAGGGCTCTGTTTGTTCCCAAGGGTAGAGCTTTGTCTTTTTCTCTAATAACATACCCACCCTGCTGCTGGGAAAACTGAGGTAGGGAAAGTAAGGCTGTATCCAAAGCTAAGCAGTCCATGGATTTGGTGGAATGAGATGGTCAGCCCACACCTCCTGCCAGTGGCTGGGAGAAGGCACATGCAGATTAGAACCCAGGAATCCTCAGCTCGAGTCAAAGCTTGGCACCAGCTTGCGGTGTGACCCTTGAAAAGCCACAGGCACTCTCTGGCTTGCAACATCTCACTAGAGCCTTTGTTTCTAACCTGTCTAACATGTGAGATGTGGAGATGCAGCAGGAAGCGAGCGACTACCCTTGTGCAGTTTATATCCCAGGCCGTGAGCAAGCTGAGATAATGCATGAGGCCTCTGCTATTAATGTCATTTCACACAGGACAAGAGTGAGTGTCATGCCTACATGGGATATTGGAGGGTAGGTGGTGAGATGATTCCTTGGGTCCCCTCTTACCCCGGTGGTCTATCTTCTGCATGAGAAGACACCTAGCCTTCCCCACCCAACACAACAGAGGCAGATCTTAGAGTGTTGGAATCTTATTTATTTGGTCTGCAGATGAGTGATGAGACTTTTTTTCCCCCTCAAAAATAGATTTACCTTCTTAATTATGTTTGAGTTAGAGTTAGCATGGTATTAATTCACAGTTCTTGAATAAACATGGAAAGCAGGCGTTTGCTTTGGGAAAGGCCTCTGCAAGTGCAAGGGACAGGGAGGGGTGGGGTGCCAGTATGCCCTGTGGGCTCTTAGAGGATGACAGTCACAGAGCAAAACGTGTGGGAACAGGGCCAGATTCCAACTGCCCAGCCTGAGGAGCAGAGGAAAGGCTGTTGTCATAGCATGGACAGGAAATAGCAGGGCTTGGTTTGTTCCCAAAAGCAGAGGTCTGGGCTTTTCTCTAATAACACATTCTCCCCTTTAGGGGCCCCTGGAGAAGAAGACGGGTGTAAAGTTTGTTATGTGGTCTGTTTCCTCTGAAACTCTTACTTGAGTTTGATGTCTGTTATGAAACATTAGGAGACTGGACAATCAATCTGATTGTGATGTTCAGCGGTTGGGCCTTTATGGGAAATTGAGAGTAGATAAGTCATCTAGATAGAGTCTCATGATTGAATAAAAGGAGAAGAGATCAAAGGACACACACACACACACATACACACTCATACACGTATTCACATATTCACACACACATACTCATACACACATATACACACACTCATATATACACATACTCATATACACAAACACATATATACACACACTCACACACATATACACATACAGAGACACACACAGGCACACACAGTCATACACAGTCATACACACATACACACTTATATACACAGTCATGCGCACACACTCATAATACTCATAAACATACATACTCATGTACACACATTCACACACACACACACACACACACACACACACACACACTCTTATGCCACCTTGGCACTCTATCAGCAAGCAGACTATATCCAGAACTTTGAGCTAAAAAATCTCTTTTGCTTATAATGTGTCCCTGCATCAAATATTTGATTACAGGAATCCCAAATGGTCTAATGGCGTAGGCAAGCTTAGTCTGGGGGGTTGTGTGGGGACATCCTCCTAGGCAGAGATGAAACACCTTTGCTCCTGACCCCTGCCAAGTGTCTGGGACTGCACTGGGACTGTAGTCTTTGCAGCCCTTGCTGGCTGAACCACTGGGATGATTTAGCAGCTAATGAGAAACAGAAACTAGAGCAAACAAATGAAGCAGCTACTGCCTGAGGGGAGAAACACATTTATCAGACTGCAAAGAAATAGAGGCAATCCATTGTCTTGCACAGGTGCTGCTGGGCTCGGTGGTACCAGCACAGGCTAGTGGGAGGATGCCACTGGATACCTGACTCCTAGAAAGTCCCACTTCACCAGGCAGACTCAAGTCTGTGCTACCTTATCTCCATAGCCTCTGTGAGGCACTGATCCATGACAGAGCTAGGCTCCTCCTGATGCTTCTAAATCAACATAGAGGCAGCTACACGGGAAAACACTTGAGGGTGTGAACTCAGTCCATACAGCCTAGTGAATGCTCCCTCCCCCACATCCCAACTCTCTGCTGGAACCACAGTTACTTATTCTTTCTTGGGTGTGTCCTGTTATAGTCGAAGAGCCTGGCTTTGGAGAGGGTAGTGTGGTGTCTCGACAGGCAGTCCAGGAGCTGGAATGTGAACTTGCTTCATAACAGTCTTGGGGTTTGGGTTCAAACTCTGAGCTCTTTCAGACAAAGCTTAGACTCAGTGACCCTGGGTCATGGTCTTCTATAAAGGGCTTCTACTTTACAGAACTCCCACTTTAGAGATGAGGAACTCTGGGCTTAGCAGGTTTTTGTGACTGATCCATCGCCACACAAGACGGTACACTGTTATCTTATGATATCTAGGCACTATTCTGAGTGTGTAATGTAACAAGGTAGAACCAGACTGCCATCAGCACTGGAATCCCTTCTGCTTGAAATTGACTGTTTGGTATCCAGCCCCCAGCCCCATGCCATGCCTGAACTGTGGCACGGAAGTTCCACATGGACAACCTTGGGAAAGTAGAGAGCACAGAAGGTGCCCGTTGCCTTCTGCACAGACTTGGACAACTGCAGGCCTAGACCACAGCTGGAGAGTAGAGGCTTCTGACTTCCTGGGTTCTCTGCATTCCAAAGCCCAGGATTCATAGGACTTACATAAAAAAAACGACAGAGTCTAGAAAACAATTTAGTGGAAACTTCTAACACACCTTTCCCTCTCCCGACTATCAGTGAAAATGTGCCTGGGTTGGGAATGGGGAAAAGAAGAGGGGAAGGGAAAGGGAGAAAGGAAAAAGAAAGAGAGAAGGAAGGGAAAGCAGAGAAGGAAGAGGAAGGGGAAGGAAGGGAGAAGTGAGGGGAAGGAAGACTAGAAGATGGGGAAAAGGGAAGAGGAGAGAGGGCAGAAAGAAGAGAAAGGAAGGTTATGTGTTTGTTGGGGGTCACTGGAAGAGTGGATGTCCTCATGACAGGACAATGCAGACAACCTCTCTGGTGATACTGGACAGTGTGTCTGAGAACAGAGGGACCTCACACAACAGCACTGAGGTGTCTATAGAGGAATTCATGCCAGTGGGTCTGAAGGGTATCAGCTGGCTGCCTTGCAGAAGCTCGGAGTCTCCTGAAGTCCAAGAGGGTCATGATATGAGAGATATAAAGAGATTGATTGACAGGGTCTTGAGTTGAGATGACGAGACTTCCCCATGACGATATGGGTCAAGGTTATCTCCAGAGATGCCAACACATGCATGTACCATGTTTTGTCTGTGTCTGAGTTGGTAAGATATTGTCTCATCTGAATGTATAGCCCCAGAGAAGAAGGAAGAGTCCTGGAGTCGACTAGGATTCCATTTGTGTTTTGACAAGAACATACACTTGATGGTGAAATTAAGTTCAGCAGTGGAACGATAAAGAAAACAGAATTAATTATATCCCCATGTCTGAGTATATGCTAGGCTATAAGCAAAGAAAAATGAGGTGCTAATCTCCATGATATAGGTTACTTATGGACCAGAAAAAGGAAGATCAAAGAATGCTGCCTACAGCAGGTGACCCAGGAACTCAGTCCTGAAGCCATGGCGGAGCTGAGCAGATGGGGAAGGGTGGAGGTGGCACATGTGTTCCAGGCTGGAGAACTGCCTCTGCACAGGCTTGGCAACGAGGCATCAGGGAGTGGACTGGTGCCAGGAGGCTATGGCCAACGATATGAGCTGGATTTAGAGAGAGCCAGGGCCAGTGTGGGGTTGCTTGTACTTGGTGAGGGTTCAGAAGTCTGAATCTACTTCAAGGGCCTGATTCCCCCTTGAGAACTGGGGTTGAGGAGCAGGGGCCCCATGACTTGTTGGCTCTCCCAGACTGAGCTGAGGTCACAGACAGCAAGCTACATTCCTATCACTCTGCTCCACAGGGTAATGGAACTGGTCCTGCTTTTTCACAAAGCAAATGATTAAAATGTCCTGTTAGGAGAATGCCGGTGTCACAAAGTGTGCTGATTGTGAGTTCTGAAGCTCTCATTGCCTTAGGACTGGCTCTCTAAAGATGGGAATAATTGCCACTGGAAGACTTGCCAGGGGACATTCTGGTCTCATTATGTCATGAAATTGAAGCTGGCATTTCTGAAACTTGCCAAGTTTTGCCGGAGGCATGAGCATCCCGGGAACCTCACCACCTCAGGTGGTCTTCATCCCACTGTCATCAGAATATCACAGAGTAAGGCAAGACAGGACTTTGATGGGAATGCAGGGTACCAGGTCCCAGTCCCAATTCCAATGTACCTACGCACTAAACAATGAGCTGTGATATGGGTGATGGGGAGATGAGGAGACTTCTTGCCCAGCAGAAGTCCTGGGAGAACCATTCAAAGAAGAGTTTACTTAATGACCATGACCAAGGGTGGAGTAAAGGATGCTTAAAGCTGAGAGTCCAGATGAACAAAGGAACAGACAGGCAATGTGCAAAACTGTACGGCTTGGTGACCAAGAGTCTCCATTCAAGAGTCCTAAAGGTATGTTTAAACCTCGTGACTGACTACCACTTACAAGTTGTGTCATTGGACAGCATTGTTAATCTACCATGTGCATCTGAGGTTTGCCACCCGCACAATGAGGATAACAACTGAATGAATCTCAGGGATTCCCAGGAGTTGCACTGGTGACAGAAGCAGGTGCCACATGAATGGAAATGATGACTACTGATGATTATTCTGGTTGGAGAAACCCTGTGTCTTTGAAGAAGGCAGCACCGTGTTTAGTTTCTGCTGGCGCCATGTCTGTTATTCTTCAAGCAAGAGGCTCTGCCTCTCCACAACCCAGCACAACTTCCATCAGAGTTGCCTTCTGGAGCCATTCTGGAAGGAACTCATTTTCCTGAGCCTACATTGTGCCCCAGCACTGAACACATGTCTTTTTGACTGTTCAATCAAGACATGCAGGATAGCTCCATTCCTCCAGATGAAAGAGGTTTCAGCCGAGCTACGGTATGGCCAGCAGCACTTTGCTCTAATCTAGTTGGTGCTGGGGGATGCTCTGAGGCTCTTACAGACTTTCCAAACACTGTCCAACTCCCTGGAGAAGCTGTTGACACATGTAGCTTAGTCCTTGAACATGGGGCCTGATGACTGGAGAACACCAATGAAGGTTGGGAAGAATGGATGAGGAAAAAGAGCATGGGGGTCCTGAACCTTGGTTTTCAGAGCTCACTCAGGGTGATTGGCTAATAGGATGCTGGTGTCCTCTGGGGATGTCCTTAGGCAAAATCAAATATCTCTAGCAGCCAAACCCTGGAGCTCTCAGAGGATTCTCAAGCCATTCCAAATCTTCTAGCTCACAGAGATCATTGCAGCATGGCCTGTGCACCACCCCCCACCACCAAGTGCAATGAAGGGTGACTAAAAAGTAAAATGACCCTTTTAGGATGTTTACATGAATAATTGCAAGATGATTCTCATTTAAAAATCTATTAATATAAACTTTGTCCTCCCCAAAATAAGTGCTATGTGACATTAGATTACATCATGACTCTTAAAATAAAAGCATTTGCTTTGTTTTTTTTTTTTTTTTTAAATACCTTTTACAGTTACTAGGAACCCAAGGACAAATAGAGGGGAATACAGATGTCTGGAGTGTGTGCTGAGGGATACAGTGTGTGCCAGGGGTGAGCTTGTGAGTGTGTCTGAGTTATGCAAACTCACAGCTCAGTGACTCTCACACACCAGATCTCTCGGGAATACCCTCGGAGAGGGTACCCCTGAGATAACCGTAGCCACCTGCTGTGGCTACAGATTATTCCCGAATAGTTTAAAAGTCCAATGTCAACATAGCTGCCGCTTTCTGCCATGTCTCTGAGCAGCTGTCGGCATGTGGCTATTTTACACACAACGGCTGCTGCATTCATACCCTCTCACAGAGGTTTTACAATGGCAGACATTCTACCAAAGCTTCACAAATGCATGGAGTCAGTGTCAGAATGCTTATCCATGTCTTCCTGATGCTTAGGTCCCTGTTTTCTCTGGGCTGGCAGCCTGGGTGGACTCAGTTTACTTCAGTTCTGTAAATACTACCTTGCTCATTCGATTGCCTTGTCTCTTCTCCATTTAAAATTTTTTTAAGCGTTGATTTATTTGGAGAAGGCAGTGTATAAAGTTGTATGCTACTGCACACGTGTGGCAGCGAGAGCCCAATCTGCAGGAGTTGTTTTTTTCCTTCTACTATGCGGGTCCTGGGCATTGAACTCAGGCCGACTGGTGGTGAGTGAGTGCATTTGCCTGCTGGGCTTTCTTGCTACCCTCATGTCTCTTTTTATAACAAAAGCAAAAATACTTGCAAGTGGGAATGTGTATAACTTCAGCCCTTGCTGTACACCAGACGCTGTGCTGCAGAGGCCTGGCCTCTGATCTCAAAGCTTCCTGGCTTAGAGCTCTGTATCGGAGAGCTTGTGAGGGAGTTCGGACAAGGGGAAAGCTCACCCGACCTGACTTTGGGATGAAGGAGGGACCCGCCTGTGCTGTGTCCTGAAGCAAAGAAGGCACCAGGCAGATGGAAGGCATGAGTGCTGGGCTGGGCAGAGGTGTTCCAAAGAATGGGAGCTGGTGAAGAATGCCAGAAGCGTAAGAAGCAGCTAGCAATAGCTTAGTCTTTACTCCCAGATGCTGTTCTTCAGATTTTATTATACATTTTCCAAATCTGGCAAAAAGTTTTGAAGCCCAGCATGACAGATTCCTAATTCAAGATGTATTTAACCTGAGGGGGATGCGTAGGTGCCATGGAGGGAAGTGTTCAACCTCCCATGCCAGTCAGCTCCATAGAGCCTGGGAAGACCAGAAAGCCAGACCCAAACCTATCAGGTCCAGTGGGAGCCCATTCTGTCCATATACCTTCCTAGCCCTGGTGCCTGCCTGTTTGTGCTCCCAGGAAGGGTGGATAGTGAGGATGGTTTCCAGTGACCAAGTGAGTATGGCTAGGCCCTGTTCTCAGTCCTGAAGGTGCACCTACACCCCTGCTTTCCAGTCACTGAGACTAACAAATGAGGACAATGAGTCCCTAGAAAGTTGTCCCAGAACTCCTGCATTACACTGCCAAGCCTTTGCCCCCAGATATGGCTAAGATTTACACCATAATGGAACCATTCCTTGGAGGCTCTGCAGACTGAGCCTCCTAGAGTTGGTGCACAGGAGATCATGATCAAGCATGGCTTGTGTGTCACCCCAGAGGATCACCCCAGTGGGCTCTGACTTCTCATCCATCCTGTTTCCCTGGAGACTCTGATACCAGAAGCTGGGTACAGGGTGTGGTTTCTAAGCCAGGGACATAGGAGGGAGTCCTGGCCCATACGACCTGAATTAGCATCCTTTCCCCTGGCTGAGAGAGACTCAGTACATTTTAGAATTACTACCACAGCAGACCCCATGGAGTCAGATGGCTGTCTCCAGCTTCCAGAACACTACTTCTCCTCAGGAAACCGAGAAGGGGCTTGTCACATGTTTGGCTAGCACTGCAATATTGCAGTCTGAGTCAGAGACGCACACGACAGGAAAGGTCACAGGCTCCCAAATTAACTCGAGGAAAAACTGCCAATCAGCAAAGATACACTCAGAGTTTGTAGGGAGATCCTTCTTCCTTTCTCTGCATTTGAGGTAGGGAGCACACATGTATTATGCTTAGAGACCGGGCCCCCAACACACACTACTGTATTTCCCAGAAGTTCATAAAACCCTTGCTAAACTGCAGACACTATCCCAGTGCCTTTTTGCAGGCGACAGCTTCAGCAAGGTTAAGATTAAGGCACTTGCTCAGAGTCACCATTTAGTGATGAAACTGGGATTAGCAGCAGTCAATTTGCCAAACTGTAGTCTCATGGAACCTCTGTCTCAGGCCCTCAGAGACTGGGAGCCACTTCCAAAGCACAACAACCTGGCTTGTGGGTTTGAATTCTCAACCCAATCTTGTACACACAGTGGGGATTCAATATGTTGGGCACCTCAGATGCAGCAACACAGGTCCCCAGTGTTTAGCAAAAAGCATGAACTGAAGCTTGCTCAATCACTCTTGCCACCAGAAGACATTTTATTCGTATAATATAAACCAAGCTAAGGTGTAGACTTTCCCCTCTTTCTGTGACCTGCTTCTCAGAGTCAGAGGTTATGTAGGAGAGGAATCTGTCATTTTTGGCAAGTTCAGAGAATGGGGCCCTCCAGAGGAAACAGACTTCGCTCTACCAGGTCAACCAGGCCTCAGGCAGCTAGTATTGACCTAGGATGGAGCATCACATCCCAGGATGGCCATGAAGAGAAGTATCCTTCCATCTCACATCTCAGTGTCTCCCCTGGAAAGCAGACTAGCTGGAATGTAATTTCTGTTTTTGGCTGGGCTTGACATTTCTTGAGTATCTACTCAGACGAACGCTTGATGATGTAGCTACCATGCACTCATTATGTTCGGAGTGCTTAACCTGAGTTAAGTTATTGAAGCTCCCATAAGTCTTCTCATTGCTGCAATTTCCAGGTGACAGAAGACAAGAAAGAAGTACAGGTTGCCAAGGCCAACAAGGGTAGCAATGGTAGACAGCAAGATCTACCACCTTTAGACTGGCTCCAGAGCCTAGAGTGGTTACCCTTAGAGTATTCTATTCCATCTTTGAATTCTTAGGCACACCAAACACATTCCTGAGAATCTGGGGTAAGTAGCACCCGATAGATGGAGCTGCAGTGAGTGTAGCAGCTGGGCTGGTGCACAGGCAGATTGGGAAGGGCCTTGAGCCTAAAGGGTAAAGCAGGTGCTGAAGGTGATAAAAGAAGCCAGGCACAGGAAGAGACAAGCAGATTTGCATTCAGCAAGACAGATCTGGAGGCTTTGGGAAGCTGATTTCTAAGAAGGCATGCACAAAATGAAGAGGTAACTTCTAGAAAGCCATGGATGCTCAAGAAAACTGAACGTAACCTTGTGAGTTGAGCAGAAGGAGGAGGCAGAGTGTGATATATAGATACAGTTCAGAGTGTTATAGATATTATATGTAATATATAACATATATAATATAAATAATATTATATGTGACAATATGTAATATATAGTGATATAGAGTAATGTATTATATTATCAATATCTCTACCTATCAATCTATCCATCCATCCATCCATCCATCCATCCATCCATCCATCCATCTGTCCATCTGTCTGTCTATCTATCTTGACATGGAGATATAGTGGCCTGGCTTCAGGTGGCCTGCAAATGACAGTGGAGCAAGAGAAGGTAAGAAAGACTCTTGAGTCGTAACTGGGATTCTTGGAGGATGGCTGCTGCTGGCTGAGAAGATGGAGAGAGAGCAGCCATGGGCCTGCTGAGCTCGAGAACTTCAGCATTAGATGGTGCATGGCTGAAGCCCGAAGGCCGAGACTGGTGCTCAAGCACTGGGCATCATTAGCATCCAGGCAGGGGCTGCTGAGAGGGTAAAACATCCCAGGGAGAGGGTGCCATAGAAGGGATTCAGGGTTGGGGTGCAGATCTGGGACTTTCTCTGGTAAATGTATGAGCAGAGGAAGAGGGAACTCACCAACTCTGCCTCTCTTCTGTTCTGCAAGCCATCAGCCAGGGCATTGAAGTTCTAGGAGGGGGAGGGGTTATCCTCTTTTAAACTCAACTCTGAGAACCAGCAAGCGACCATAGTCCCAGAACACTGCCTCTCTGCTCTGGCTCCTGCCCAGGGTTTTCCAGCAGGCTCCGAATTGTGTAATTATCCATACAATAATTATGCCTGGCAGAAAACTTCAGCTTTCCTGGGGGAGGGCTTTCCAGCCACCACCAGCCTGTTCTGCCTGGCTCTTGATCTGCTCAGGGTCAACGAACAACCTGGCTGGGAGGGAGCCCAGGCAGCTTGTGCTGGGGGCAAGTGGGCCCCTGTCAGACAGAGGCTCCAAGGGAACCTGTCAGTACCACTCAGTTTGATTTCCTGGATATACACAGCCCCATCCTGAATGACTCCCACCCACAGGGCTCCTACCATTTCCCAAGGCCCTATTTGTGCCAGAGTGAGGGGGAAAAATCCATCAACTCTGCAGAAGCAGCTAATCAGTTTACTTGGTTGCCTGGGGTCTTCCAATGTAATTATAATTCTTACTAAGGCGCTGGCAAGTGTCAGAGGTATTTCAACAACTGCTGCAGATACGATAATCAAAGCGCCAACATTCCTTTGTTCCAAGTCTTGTCTAGGGAGGCTCTCACAAGATATGCTTTGGAGGGAAACTCCAAGATGGGGTTAGGTTTCTCTCGCTTCCTCCCATTCCTGTTTTCTTCCTTCCAAAGCTGTCAGAAAGCTTCCTTTGCAGCTGGAAGCAGAGTTGAGCCACGGATGTGGCTCCCAAGTGCTTCCATCAAGGCCAGAAAAGCTCCATGAGGGACAGGAATGTTGCACACGAGAGGCTGCTGGCTGCTTCCCAGAGACCTTGCAAGGTGGCATTTACCTTGGCGAATTCCCCAGCTTCTGGCAGACAGCCGGGAGATTCGGAAGCTTGATTTTGCTGGCACACCCAACAGGGTCCCATCTGTTAGGAGAATACTCCTGTTAACTCAGATCATGAGACCATGCTAGAAAACACAACGTACAGAACCAGGATGCCAAAGCTGCCAGGACCAGCATCACTTCTCTCTAAGGCAGTGTGCAGTCTTAGACTCATGGGGATGCTGGGTGAACCACTGGGGTGCTTAATGGCACTGGGCTCTAGCCATCTGCTGCCTCCCCTTCTGGGAGAGGGAGGTGTTCAGCAGCAAGTTCACATAGATCTTTTCTCTCAAGGGGTTTGGTGTGAACCTTTTCCTGTTGAATTCTGCTTCCTGAGATTCCTAAGTGGTATCTGGACTCAGATTTACCGGACCCCAAATGGTACCTAGCTGAATTAGTGCCATCCCCCAACTACTGTCTGTGGCGGACCTGAGTGTGTAATCTTCCCTATTCTTCTCTTCTACTGTCTGATTCTCCAAGATGGGTAATTCAGGGCTGGGCAGGGATCAAACTTCTTCCTCATTGCAACTAAATAAGGCTTCAAAGCCTAAGTCATGTTTGCCACTGTTAGGCAAAAATGGCTAAAAATTGGGGTGTCATTTCCCTACTTTTCCCTAGATATAAAGAGGCCCTGGGCTGATGGAGTGACAAGGTAGAAAGAGGTTAGATTTCTGGGTACCATGTGGAATAAAGCTGCTTGCACACCTTGACTCGTCCTATAAAATGGTCAGTGAAATTCTGCTAATTAAGCCACTGAAATATTGGAGTTTATTTGTTATGGCAACCTGGGCTGCTTAGTCTAAGGTATAAATTATTCTGAGCCTTCCTCTTGAGAGTACAGTTGTCAGCCAACTTTAGTATTAAATATTTTGAAAGAGTTCAAATTCACATTCACACCCCACCTCTTGTAGGACTGACTCCCAGAGGTGGCTGAGGGTGTGTGCTGTGTGGGAATTTCTTCCCCTCTCTGATTCCTCTCCCAGATGTGAACTGATGTTATTTGCAGATCCTGAGTCTGACAGATAAGATGTGGCTGGTGGAATTCTAAAAGGCTGGAGAATTTGTACAAATAAATCAATACACAAATGACTAGAGTCATCTTTCAGCATGGAAGAATAGTTTCACACACACACACACACACACACACACACACACACACACACACACACTATAGAGAACAACAGGCTAGCCTGTGCAAAGCAGAAGGAATTGGAAATGTGCATTTGGTCAGAACTGGAACACAGATAACTTCGCCCTGGTAGTCTCTGCTTAGAGTGCTGTCGAGAAAGATCCCGAGGTCACACTGTATTCAGAAGAAAAAGGTTCTGTGATGGTTGATCAATATCTGCCAGGAATAATGGATGGGGGGGGGTGACAGCACAAGCCAAAAATTGTCATATTTGTAACAGTCATTAGACTTGTGATTGTTGAGGAATTTGACTTTCCTTCGCAGCACTCCACTGAGGGAGATCATATCTTTATCTTACAGATGATGAATCTGAGGCTCAAATACAGCAGGCATTTATCCAAGATCATGCATTCAGTGGAGGCTTCCTGGCTTCTAAGTCTACATGTGTCATTACACGGACAGTCTTCTGGATCAGAAGGAGAGGGACCATAGTGGCAGCCCGGAATGCAGCTTCTGCCTAACGGCATACAGTGTAGAGCAATGGTGGAAAAGGACAGCTGTGGAGACAGCATGTAGATGCCAGGCATAGGGAGGGAGATCCATGAAGCTTTTATCTTTTGAACTGGTTTACTGCTTTAGTGCTCCCCCAAAGTTTTGGAAGTCAGCCAAAAAAATTAGGAGGAGGAAGAAGAGGAGGAAGAAAAGGAAGAGGAGGAGGAAAAAGAGGAGTAAGAAGAGGAAGAGGAGGAGGAGAGGGGTGAGGGCCCAGGGAAAGAGAAGAAATGGGAGATTGGGCAGTCTGAGCTGGGATTTGGCCTCCTGGTCCTACAGGTTGGCTTTGCAACTGTAGGAAAATTTACCATTCCTGAGCCTCAACTTCCCCAGCTCTCAAATATTTGGTAATAGGAACAGAGCCTCAAACCTACGGGGACCGACACAGCTCCTCCCCTTCCCACTCACGTGACCTCAGGTTGTTCCTTCTGTCTCTATTCTGAGATTCTATTTTCTTACTTCTGAGATGTGGATCAGATGGCACTCTGCCTCACAGGGTAGTAAGGTAATTAGATGAAATAACGTGGGAGGAAGTGCCCAGCACGCTGTCTGATATTACATACGCAGCAACACGTGTTCTCCTTCCACACACGTCCACACACCAAATGCCCCTTAAGAAACACCTACTGTTTGACACATGGAGCCCCCATGTGGTATTAAGAATGTGTGTTACCTTGCCTCAGTTCCCACCCTTTGCAGAATGCACCTTGTGATCTGTCCGTGTGTCTTCTCTTCTCCTGTACCATAACTTTGCTGGAGTTCTTCCTACCCAGCCCCCTTATTCCATCTCTTTTAACATGTACATTGACAACATACAAAAACAGCAAGCAAGTAATTCTCCCCATGTGGACCACTTCCTCCAGTGGGCATTGGTTACTTCTGTTTCCCCGTGTTTACATTTCCCTCCAGACTCCCACCCTCCCTGCATCCTCCTTTTCTTCCTCTCTTTCTTGATTTTGTTCCAGGATTTTAGGGGAACAATAAATCAATTCCAGAGACACATAAAGGCTGCAGGCAGCTGTAATCCCCAAACCACTTTGGTCTTTCCATTTTCTCCTGTTCTGAGCTGCCTGAGAGATGAATTCTCACCCTCGTTCCATTTACACTTCATTTTCCATCCTCTTCCCAAGGAGCCCATGTGGTCAGCATTGCCAACCTCATGGGACTCATGAAGAATCCAAGGCCCAACAAAAGGAGTGAGCTGAGGTCATGCAGGCAGAGGAGGAAACTGCAGTGTTTAAATCTAAAACCAGTTAGTATCTAGATTCTATTCCTTATTGGGCAAAATAGCTAGCTCTTGTTCAAAGATCTAGGTTTACTCTTATCTTTCTCAATAACATGTGATCTATTCAAAGGGTCCCTTAGGATCAGAATTATGGGGTCTGGGATCCAAGACAAATGACAGCCATACCTATTGCACCAGAGACACAAAAGTCTAGCTTGATTGACCATTTGGTGCCTCCCCATTTCTCCGGCAGAAATAATAAAACCATCTCAGCATTAGTAAAGGATACACTTACTACATCCTCACTATATGTCAAAAGGCTATGCAGATGCTGTACGATGAGCATGTGATTACAGACAGACCCCAGATTACAACAGTTTGGCTCAGTGATTTGCCAGCTTGCCGGCAGGATGAACATGATACACATTCCGTCAGAATCATATTTTGAGTTTGGATCTTTCCTGAGCCAGTGAGATATAGAATCACACCCTCACAAGATATTCCCAGCCAGCCCCAGATCATGGGAGGAAACCACCAGTTCTTGGCCATGAGCTATCTGAGCACAGATGTTTGGCGGGCTGGGTAGATTCAATACATTTTTGATGTATATAACACTGTCAGTTTAAGACAGGCTGTCAGGGCACAGCCTTATCATGAGCTGAAGGGCCTGTTTTGTTTTCTACACACAGTTAATGGAGGGTTTACAGGTGTGTCTCATGTGTTGAGAGGGTGGGCTATGGAGCCTCTGTCACTTGAAGTCACTTCTTTAATGTTGATGGGTGTGGACCAAATGCCAATAAGAACATCTCTGGCTGGTGGATACATCCTGTTCCTGCTCCAGAGAAAGAGTACAAGAAGGAAACACAGGATACCTCAGAAGTGGCTGGTATAGGTTGCCA
Source organism: Rhabdomys pumilio (assembly GCA_030674055.1). Lineage (NCBI taxonomy): Eukaryota > Metazoa > Chordata > Mammalia > Rodentia > Muridae > Rhabdomys > Rhabdomys pumilio. The sequence continues at coordinate 77,533,411 of JANHMN010000002.1, read as the reverse complement.
TCTCCCCATGGGTCCTTGTAATATGTTAGCTCTGAATTAGAACCGAGAAGACATAGCTCTGGGGCAGATTAGTGGTGGTGATAGTGGTGGTGGTGGTGGTGGTGGTGGTGGTGGTGGTGGTGGTGGTGGTGGTGGTGGTTCAAGGAATCAGGCTAAGCCAACAACTAGGGGTTTCCAGGGCAGAGCTTTCCAAACTTGCCAGGAAAGAGTGGTTGCAGAGCTCACACTGCATGGTGTTAATGCAAGTGTCTTTGGAGATGATGGAGAACTTGTACCAAATAACCTCTGTGTGGTCCTCAGAGATGGAACGCTCGACTCTGATGAGGACATTCAAGATGGCTGTGTTCTTCCAAAAGTGTCTTCTGGCACAGCACAGATATTTACTGCAGACATGACTGCCTACTGGGCCCAACAGTGCGATATGTGTTGGAATACAAGTGTCAAGAAGACAGCTTAGATTACAGTTATCCTGAAAGTCCCAATTATGTAAGGGAAAAAAATCGGAAGGCATTGGGTATCTGTCTTACTTTTCTCTCTTGACAAATACATCTTGGGGTGGGGCTCAAGTAGTGGGAGTTGGAAATCCTGTGACACCTAAAGTAGTTAGTTAATACAAAGGTAATGATTGTCCCAAATCCACCAGTGCCGTTATCACCACTAACATCAGCCTTCCAACAACACTATTACTCATAAGTGCTTACTAACCACGTCGCCTGTCTGTGTAACGACCGTCATTACCATTACTACCATCGTCTTTATTATCAACAGCATTGGCCGTACTAGTTACCAGCAACACTATTAACATAGTTATCCTGCATCAGGACAAGGAGCACACATCTCATCGCGAGTTCCATTATTGTTATTCCATCTGCTATTACTGTTGTCACCAACACTTACCCCATCGTCAATAACATTTCCCCTACAGTGCTCATTACCGTCTCTGATAACACCCACCTCTATCACCGGCACCACCATTATCTCCATTACTACGATTTTTTCTTTTTACTAACATCACAACTGTAACCATCATTAATGACCACCAGCCACAAACATCATGGCCATCATAAAAAAAAAAAATCAATCCTACCACTATGACAGTTAATCTGATATCAACAACCACCACTTAGGCATTGTCTTACAGCTTCATAAACACTTCTGTTATCTCAGTCCATGTGACAAGCTAGTGAGTTAGTCCCATGATGACTGCGATTTAACAGATGAAGAGACTAATGTTCAAGGAAGATCCCAATAACTCAATTAAGCTACAGCTTACAAGGCTGGGCCTTCTGTGTTGCCTTGCTCAACATGCTGCACCTTTCCCCCATCAACTCTCATCTATATAGAATGGCCTCCAATATGCTATTTTGCTCCAAACCAGTGGTTCTCAACATTGGAGACTACTGACCCTTTCACATGGGTTGTATAAGACCATCAGAAAACACAGATATTTACATTATGAGTCACAAAAGTATCAACATTGCAGTTATGAAGTAACAATGGAAATAATCTTATAGTTGGGGGTCACCACAACGCAAAGAACTGTATTAAAGGGTCACAGCATAAGCCTGTTTGCTCTAGACAGTAGAAACTACTTTCCTAGACAACGATCTATGATGCCTGCATTAATGTATAGGCTGTGGGGGCTCAAAGTGATGCCAAATGTCTTTGCCATATAGTTGCAATTAGGAATTATGTATCACTATAAGATATGACTTCAAGTCATTAAGTGTCAGCTCTGTGCCTAGAACTATGTTAGTCTTAGAAGTGCTCAGAATGACAGAAAGAAAGGCCTTTGAAGAAAGGATGCTGATGTTAGAGAGGCAAGTATGTTCACAGGAATGGTTACACAACAGGTCAGGGCAACTAGTTTAAGTCAAGGGAGTAGCCAATAAGTAAATAGCCTTGGTAAAGTGGAGGAGGAAGAGGGGAAGAAAAAGGAGGAGGAGGAGGAGGAGGGAGAAGAAGAGGAGGAGGACAGAGCAAATGTGACTAGGAGCAATCATAGGGAGATGTCTCAGGAAACATGGGTAGGTGAAAGGACACAGTCTCATTCCCTCTTCCTGAAGCCCTGTTGCCTGACACCTCCTAGGATCCACCTTCTTGAATAGGAGAACCTTGACTCTAGTCTTGGCTTCCATTCTCTTCCCACCTATTTCTGATGGTCACTCATCCTCCAAGTCCCCTAAATACAAGCTTTATAGCTCAGATTTAATTCCTTCTTTATCCTGTTCCTCCTTCAACAGCTTTGCTCTCACTGTTTCCTCTCAGAGCTTCCTAACCTCCCTTCCGGGCAGAATCCTAGCTTCTTTGTTCACCTTCCTTGCCACCGCCTTTAGGCATCTTCCCTGGTTCTTAACGCTCCACCTTTCAGATTAAAAAAAGCTCCCTCCCCCTCTGAACCCAAATAGTGTTTCACACTCTGTAGCACAGCACAGTGAGATGCCAGATACAGCCTAGCCCTGTGATTAAGCATACAGATACGTGAGTGCAACCACTGGGTCCAAATACTAACTCAACCATCCATAAGAAATGAGTGAATCGAATATCTTTGCTACTTCGCATCTTGGAGGAATGGTTCCAGGACCTACTGGTTAAAAAACAAAATCTGAGAATGCTTATAACACATTAATAAAATATGTAGTATTTTTATATAGCCTCTACACATTCTCCCATATACCTAAAACTCATTTCTTGGTGACTACTACTACCTCAGAAAATGACAACACACCACTACATGTATGTACTTGGTACTTTGGCCTGCTGCTCGGTGTGGACTCTGGGGCTTGAACACATGTCCCCTTGTTTGCAAGGAGTATACTTTATCACTGAGCCATCTCTTCAGCCCTCAAGTTTTACCTTTTAAATGTTCTGGAACTTTCATTTCTGAATATTTTCTGTATGAATTGGTTGAATCTGAAGCCATGGAGCTCACAGGTATGGAGGGATAACTTATCCACCCATGTCCTTTAGCCTCCCCTTTCCTTGGCTGGAAATAGTGTTTACAACCTTGGGTACTTCAAGACTGAAAGAAAAACAAATTGCTGGGCTGTTAGGTGAATAATCTACAGATTTTCTGCCCTCTTAGTCATTGCCAGACTGAAGACCCTCAAGGACAAAGGCTTTAGAGTCATTCCGATCTGGTGCCAATCCCTTGTTTTCTTACCAGCACCTAAGGGAACTTGAGCAAGTTGCTTCTTCCAGAAGCTCCCTTAGCACCTACGTCCTGCTGTTTGAGACTGCATGGCTCTAAGGATTAAATCAGTCTACAGCATCAGAAGTACTTAATAAAGTACTAGGCACAATGAGCCACATAAACATTTTGCCTGACTCCTCTGCTTTCCACTCTGTCTATTTAACTATTGTTTTTCATTTTGTTGTTATTTTGCTGACACTGTGTGCAGCCTCTGGCACACAATAGGTCTCCAAAGCACCTTTCTTCTTGTTGTCTGCTCTGATTCCAGTGCTCAGACATCAAAAGTCTCATTCAAGATGTTCCTATGGTACCAGCAAAGCACAGGCAACCAGACACTGAATAAATGTGTTTTGACAACATATTGTATTCGAAATTTGTTGCCAGCGTAGTCGTCATGGGAAGAAATTCAAATATTCTTGGGTTTTTGTTTTCTTAACTGTTTTGTCTTGAATTGTCTAAATAGCTGTCAGTGGAAAGTTAAGAGATGAGATTGTTTTAGCATTGGGGTCTGTGGGGCTTGGAGGCCCAATCCAGTCCAGTACTCATCATGTATAAGAAGAGAAGAAGGATGAGGAGCCCCTTGAAACTACTCTAAGAGATGCTTGATGTGCATGCAACGTGGCCTTCTGGGAGAGTCCTGTGAGGCTAACTTTGAGGCTTCTGTGCATGAATGTAAATGCACTGGCCTTCCCTTGGAGGCTGAAACTGCATGGTTTCTCTTAGAACCTTTCTCTCAGCAGGTCAAGGACAGCACAGTGAGGAGTTGATGAGCCAAGAAGAGGCTGATGGCTGCCAATTTTGGTTCCTAGGAACCCAAAGCTGGCAGCACTTGTTAGCTTCTCCCTAGGGACCAGAGGCTTGAAGGTGTAGCCTTGGTATCAGACCTGGTACAAGGTGACTCACTGTCTAATCACTAGACAATCAGGCCCTCAACCTCTCATTTCCCACTCTACAAAGAATTACAATATGGCTGTAGAAGCTAGCATAAATGTGGAATGAGATTACAGCACCTAGCCCCGCAGAGGGGACTTGACTTCATGCTTCAGGGATTTCTTTATCTGCTCAGAATCCACTAACTTCTATTAAGTTTTCTGGCTTCACATCCCAACTTAAAAGCTTTGTATATACATCTAGGCTGCCAGGCTCCTTGGAGGATCTTGGTATTCTCAACACTATCTCCTGTGCTGGAAAGTGTCTAGTTGCAAGCCACCAGACTCTGTTGTGATTTCTGTCTTAGAAAGAAGGAAGGAGGCCCCAAATCTCTGCTCATTGTATCTTAGGGTAGCAGAGAACATGGTTGGTAGAATCAATATTGAGTCTTTTCATTGGCTGGCCTAACAGGTTCAATTCCCAGAACCCACATGGTGGTTTGTGACACACTGTAACTCTTGTTCTTCTGGCTTCCACGTACATGAAACACGTAAACTCATACAGGCTTACACATGTATGCACAGATAAATGTCTAAAAATTAATGGGTATGCCTAGTCCTGCACCTCTGTTTCATCGAAAAGAAACAAAATCTCAGTTGTGGAAATGCTAATCTTGGGACTCTGGAGTGAAATAATTCATATGAAGACAAGCGACCAAGGGCAGTCAGTCAGGCTGACATTCAAGTCATGTGGCCATGGGCAATGCACCTTTCTTCTTCATCTTTATTATCCATAATGACAGGCTTGAGCCAGAGGATTCCAGAGGTCCCTACCTACTTGATGCATTACCTTAGGTCACGTAACCTATATATTTCTAGAATACATGTTCTGGTCCACTGCTTCTCAAAGCTCAGTGGGCATACAAACCATCTGGGAATCTTGTTAGGATTTTCTAGGGCTGAGTTGGGGCCCGAGATTCTGCATTCCTAACAAGCTCCAAGCTAAGGTGAGGTTACTGGTCTGAGGTCATGCTTTGAACCAGCACAAACAGAGAGAGCAATGACTCACTTTGATTGGATTCTTTCTGTGTGCTGACCACACCTTGAAGGTACTGCTGTACTTACTTCTCACAACAATATTGAAGGCATTACTATCAGTGCCCCAGTTTTCTAGATGATGCGGAGATTAAAGCTTATATAGACAATGTGACCCAGCCAAGGTCATGAAGCTAGTATGTTGCTGAGAATTAGGTCTGTCTAGCTATGAGTATGTACTCACGGTGACTGCCACATACATGTGACTTGAGCTAAGGATGCCTGACAAAGAACAGGGTAGAAGTAAAGAGAAGGCTGCTGTGTATTTGTGGATGTATAGCAGTCTCTTGCATCTGGCTGCTTTGTGTGGATACCACTCATAATTTGCTTGAGCCTCCTGCCCATCTAGACCATGTGAAACCCTGGGATGCCTGTCTACTACCGGAGCTCTGAGAATCTAAGAGACTTGAAGATGCTTAAATAGTTGCTCGATCCTTCCCTGACAAGTCATGATGGCTGCAACAAAGGGAGAGATATCTAGTTCACATAAATGATTAGAGGAGAAGAGAGAGGTTTAATCCTATTAATGAATTTGCTAATTGGCCTTCTGCCCCCAATCATTTCAAGCTCTGGCTTTCACAGCATCAGACAAAATGAAAGCAGACCCAGGAGTGGTTTGTAGACAGGCTAAGAGTGTTTTTCTTGGGGTTTGCAGGCAGCTCACTGCTCGGTATGGCTAATGAAGAGCTCCAGTCTCTCCTTGAATACGACTTTTGACAACCACACCCGCATTTTGACTGCCCCCCAAGTTCCCCAGGCTCCTGGTATGAGGCCAGGAGGGAGGAGGCTGGCATGAGTTTTTATTCTGCCACTGGCCAGAGGCAGACTCTGCTGTCCTAGGGCCCCAGCAAATCACTTCCCTTCTTAGAGCCTCAATTTCCTTAGCTATAAAATGAGAACTAACATGGCATCTTGTCCTGCAGGGTAAAGCAATCCAGGAATTGGAAGAGCAAGGAGCCTGGCATCCCATAGAGCCTTGACCAATTTTGGGTAGTATTAGATTTGGACGCTGATCTGTTCGCATATCTCATAGTTGGGAATTTCTGTTATCAACTGAACCTGACAATTTCCCATAATGGGGAATGGCTATGAAATGGCTCAGAATCTCAGAGACTGTGGCTATAATAGCTCCGGGTCTCCAAGGCATAGAATCAAATGCCATAGCTGAAAGGGGTAAAACATTCCTATAAATAGAGTGACACAGGACGTAAGTCTTTGTAACCTTGACCCAGTGGTCCTAACCATTATGCACCCCTCTCCTGGCACCCTGATTTTAATGAGGTCTCTTTCTCTGGAACAGGTTTTTATTAATATGGCCTGGAATAATAAGAATTTATCCAAAGTATTCCCATCATGGCTAGCACATGGGGAAAGAGCAATATCCCACCTGACTACAGCTACTTCTAGAAGGTGACCTACTTAAAATAGCACCTGGAGGGAGCTGAGGAGCAGAAACTAGATTCTCTGAAAGCCCCAGGACCTTTCTTTCTCCCTCTCTTCTCTTTCTAATTATGTCCTTTCCCTGCCTGACAAATGGGAGCACTGGCTCCAGAACCATTATGCAGAATGTTGCAGGCTTCTTCCCAGGTGCAGACTTGGATCTTGGATGTCTCTCTCCCCTGCACCAAAGTGTGCTTTCCCTCCCCCAATCCATCCATTCCTTCCTCCACACAGCCAACATCCATCAAGACTAGACCAGGTGTCATGCTCGAACGGGGGCTCTCGAATAAGAATCAGCCTTCCAGAGCCAGGCACAGGGATAATTGTGTAAACCCATAATGATAGCCTTGTGTAGACAAAATATCAATGTGTGTTCATGTAATGTGGCATCAACATCCGTGGTGGGCCAGAGAAGGGGAAATGTGCTCTGTCTGCAGGAGTGTGAGATGATGGTGGGTGGGCCTTTGAAGAATAAGTAGGAGTTCACCAGGTGACTGGGGTTGGGTGGGGAATAGAGATGGAAGGAGGCACAGGGACCGGAGTTGATCTTGGGCAGAATTGATACTGGGGATCAAGGTTAGATCATAATTATAGGATTGGCCAAGTGAACAAATGAAGGGGTGGACATGTAGACTAAGTAACAATGAACTTGGAAAACAAGAGGTGATGTTGGAGAGCAATCCTGGCCTTTGTTGCAGCAAAAGTATGAAGCTAAGAAAGAGATAAGCTACCCTCTCCCTGCTTTCCCTACAGACACTACGTGCCTATTGGCAGCCAAAACTTCCCAGGACCTTCTAAACTGTGTTCCAGAAGGTACTTCCTATAAATTTTGCTATTAACTTTCTGCGCTAAAGTTTCCTGTGCCTCGATTCCTCTATGTTTCCCCGTGGGTGTTGTTACAGCTTGTCTCCTCTGAAGCTCATGTGAGAGCTTGATTCCCATCATGGGGTATGAAGAGAGTGGAAACTTGAACTATCCAGTTTAGAGTATTTGGGAAGTTACTGATTAGGATTCAATAAGGCCTTCCGAGTGGAGTCATCATTGAGTGTTGGAAGCTCTTAAAGAGAGAGGAAACCCCTAGGGTGCCTCTCACCCTGGGATGCCCTCTGTGCCTCAGGCCTCTGCCAGCAAGAAGGCTACCAGTGCCCACATGGGCTACTTTCACCTGTGACCATTAGAGCTTCATTACTCCAGAGCTGTAGACCAAAATCAGTGTTTTTTTTTTTTCTTTAACTTGCTCATCTGTGGTCTTGTGTTGTTAGCAGCAGCCATGAACTGAGACAAACGCATAGGTGCAGGGACAAGGAAGCACAATCATTGCTATTAGTTTTCATAAAAATAGTTTTTTGCTACAGTTTTTCCAGGACGTCATCATTCATTCATTCATGCATTCATTCATTCATGGATACAGTCATTTAATCACATGCTCACTTATTCAATCACCCTCTGCCATTCATTTGATTATTCACTTGCTCCTTCATTCATTTTTCTTGTTTATTGATTCTCTTATTTGTGCAATCATCCATCACTCGCTTGTCTCCTAAGGAATGCACCTACTCTCCTCCCCATATAGTTACTGAGCAAAGCCCTTCTCGGTAGACAAAGGGGTCTCTCAGTCCTGTTCCTGGAACCAGACTGAAAGCACCTCTGATTTTAGGCAGCACATCCCTTTACCCCGGTGAAGATCGGGAGCCGAGGAGTGGAAACGCTGGTCTCAGCGCTTCCTTCTAAATGGTAAACAGACTCAGTACACTTCACAGACCACACCAATTCAAAGCCAGCACATGAAATGAGAGAATTCATTCAGGCATATGGAGGGGCTGATAACTGAAAGTCAGTAGTGAGCTAACTTTTCCTGTGAGGCTGCAATTCTTAGGAATAATGAAGGGAGACCAACCATCTCATTGTTTATAGTTTTTATATAGTTGAAAGTAGTCACTGAGTACCTACTATGTGCAAGTAACCAAGCCAGGGATTGTGAAGAATGACTCAGACACATTTTTGGCCCCAAGAATCCCATACTATAATGATGGGGAGAGGGTTAACACTTCCATTGACTGTCTGATTCTAAGCATGAGTTGTGAGTCAGGAGAGCAAACGCCTTAAAAATGTTATGAATTCCGATGGGAGAAGTCACTTCTCTCTGGGGCTTGGAGAAGGCTTCTTGAATACAGAAACAGCTGAGTGAGCTCTTGGGATGTGGGTAGAATTTGAATTAGTTGATGAGATGGGGACGTGGGGGGAGAGACATACAGAGCTTAAATGATGGACAGAGATGCTGAGGTGGGAAAAGCCCACAGCACACACACGTCTATTGCTTGAGACTTCCCTTTCACAGATGAAGAAAAGGGTCTTTCTAAGGCAGAGTGGTTTGCCAGTGTTCTCTCAACCCATGCGGGGATGATTTGGGACCACCGATTCTTCATTACTATCTGCCCATAGCTGCCTCTGAAGGCTCTCTATCCCCATCCATCAACTTCAAGGCCAGACTCATCGGGCATTCTATGCTTCTACAATTCTCCAAAAGGCTGTCCAATTTAGGATCCACAAGACCAGTCTCATATTTGACCCTGTCTTGCCGTGTGACCTGATAAAAATCCTTCGACAGCCCTGGGTTCTTTCTCAGTGACTCAGTGGGCAAAGGGGAGGTCCAAAAGTCAGCCTCTCAAAGTTCCACATGCTGCACTTGATCACGGAGGAACTGGAATTCAGTTACCTAAGCAACACGGGGGCCATTTGCTTACAGAAAAAGTCTCTGTTAGATGGAGCTGGGCTAATGTTTTCCTGAAGTCTCCTGATTCCCATGGAGGTTGAAACTGCACCTGCATGCTCCTCCTCTGCTTAGCCATAAGCCATCCTTACTCCCACATTCAAACCTGAGAGCAGAGTCTTTGGAAGAAAAAGCACACATGAAACTACCTGCAAAAGAAACTCTACCTAAGGTTGGGGACAATGCCTGAAACCCCCAGGCAAGGTTTTTCCTATTTTCAATTAAAGACACACCAAGATTCCAAACAGAGGACAGAAAGTGAACTCTGTGCTTTTCTTCCATGGCAAAGCTCTTAGATTTCTTCTGCCTTCAGGGAGTGCTTCCTGAGCTCGAGGTTGGGCTAGGTGCAGTCTTTTCCCAGCACTAATCACATGGGATTGCTGCCCTGTTTTAAAGATGTGCATGTATTTCCAAGTTGTGTTTCTAAGCGCTTGGGGTGGTAGCTGAGTCAGCTGTGGTGTTTCCAGGATCTGCCACAGTGCAGAGGGTCAGTGGGCCGTGGCAAAGCCTCAGCATCCCAGTGCCTGGCTTTTGGTGCTGCTTGCCTGTACAGGGCTTGGATGGCAATCCAGGAATGAATTGTAAGACTCTCAACAGTATTGCCTGCTTGCAGGATAGCCCAGTTCTTGGCTTTCAGATGGCCTAAGCTGTGTAGCCATACACTGAACAGGACCTAAAAGTTGCTGACCACTGATCACGTACAGGGTCTGTGCAAAGTGCTTGCCTTCCGTCATCCCTGAAACATACACAACACAACAGCTATTTTAAGATGGTAACTACTACTGTCCCTGATTCACAGTGAAAGAAAATAAGGCTTAGTCATACAGTTAGTATGGTAGAGCCTGGATTTGAACCCAGCAGGGAGACAGATTCTTCTGTTGAAAATCCCCACCACCTTCTCCTGACTGCATCTAATTAGGTCTGAACCTGACATCTCAGAGCTGAGAACAGTGGTTCCCGTGACAGCACCAACGGTAAAGCCTTTAGAAGCTGAGGTCCAAATGGAACCTGAAAAATGTCCAGTGAGATGCTTTCCCTCTACAGTGATTAAAATGCTAAGCAAGAAAGTGACCACAGGATAGGATTCCTGAGTGTGAGCCTCCCAGCACAGCCCTGTCCATAGCCCTAAGCTTCTCCCCTTTGGAGAGTCTTTTACTGATTAGCGTTCTAATGGGTAAGACACTGAGGCTGGACTATGTTCTGGGGGCAAATGCTTAGGAAAAAATATATAGCTGCACCAGTGGACAGTTCAGGCTAAAGTCTACTGCTCTGAATAAGAGTTAGCTTGGGGACCCAGCCAGTGACCCTGAACACTCTTATAAAGATCAAATGAAAACGTTTGGATAATATACTCTGCCAGACACTCCGTGGTGGCACACACAGTAGGTGGCAATATACTCTCCTATTTCTTAAGTTCCTAGAAGAGAGAAAATGCTTCTGTGGCCTCAGGAATCCTGCAGGAAGTATCCCCAGGTAGTCAGGATTTGAGAGTGAGAGACTAGAATCGCAGATGGTGACCCCTGAGCCCTACAGCTCTGTACATCTCCGTGGCCATCAGTCATCTCTCCATTTGCTCATACAACCTCTTGAAGTGGCTTCAGAAAGCAGAGTGAATGAGATGAGGTATCCCTCCCTTCATACTCGCCGGCTTTCATATAGGGCAGCATCCTCATCCATTCGATGTAGGTGGAAATTGAGACTGTTAGGGAGAGTGGTATTTGCCCAAGGTCCAAGACTGAAGTGATAGGGGTAAGATTTCCACCTGCACTCTGCTGGATTATAGAACCACAGACCTCTCTGTGATGACTCGCTGCCTCTCAAGGAGATACAGACATTGCAGGTGATTTAAAAGAAACCCAAGCTAACTGTGTCCTGCAGTCCCCTCCACGGCCTGTGGGACCTCATGTTGTTAAAAAGGATGACTGGGGAGCCGACTTGGACTTGGTGTTGAATACTGTCCCAGTTAAGCAGAACCTTGAGATTCTGGAGAGGCAGAGCTCAGAGTATCAAGACCGAGCGACAAGGTTTGCAGACCTGCTTTTCTCTGGTTTACTGAAAGGTACCAGTGCCTTCCTTGCAGGGCAAAGAACTTAACAAATAAGCAGAAGCTCCTTCTGCTTCAGGTCTGTCATGTAAGCCTGGTCTCATCACCTGGGATCTGCACCTGAAGATATCATTCTATAGTCCTCAGCCAGTTCCGCTGGGGACTGGACCAGAAGCCTGACCCCTTTCTTCCTGGGTATCTCTGTGTATGATCCCAACCAAGACGAGATGGAGCGGATCTCACTATCGTCCTCACACAGCTCTGGTCACCAGTCAGCATAAAGTGTGTGTTGTGCCCCCACCTGTAGTCAGAATATGTTAAATATCAGAACTTGGATATTTAAGTGTGAAACTATTCAGAACCCTTCTGCTGCTGTCTGCGATGGCTTTTGAGCATTAAGCAAGCCAAGCCTGTCATTTATCTTTTCCCTGATTGTTTCCAGCCTCCTTGTTCCTATAAGCAACTTTTTGCCTGTTGAAAAGGAGGCCTGCATTGTATGCTTTTGGCCCAACAAGGTCACCCGACACCACATGGACATCTAATGACTGTCCCACCATTAATAGGTATGCCACAGCTAGAGAAAGGCAGCTGTGGAGCAGGCTCCTGACAGGGACATTACAGGCTATGTGAGCTTGGCACCTCAGCCACCTTTTTACAGTTCTCCCGTTCCTCTGAAGTCCTCAGACCACCATAGCAGCAGAGCCGTGCTATTTGTTCTTTCCTACAGACTGTGTGTGTCCCAGGACCTGTGCCTGGGGGTTCTACCACCTGGACGTAGCTGATTCCTTTTGGCTTGCAGAGGTTTTAAGGATGGACAGGTAAATCACTGTTCCCCTCATGATTAGACTCCCAGGTCAGCACCTGGCAAGGCATGGCCATTCCCAAGAAGACATGCACGAGTGTAAGTGCCCTTGCTGGACGCTCGAGGTTGCACCAACGTCAGCTCTCATGGGAGCGGGAAGAGCCTCCCAACATTTCCGCCCACCCCAGAGAACGCAGTTTTCTCCACCTGTGAATCTGCCTCCTTTTGCTCCCATATAGTCCCTAGAAGAGAAGGGTACACATATCCCTGCTGGGGGGCAGAGCCCACTCTGGCTGCTGCCCCTGGGTGTTCACACCAACCCTCCCACAAGGTTCTTAATCCCTTGGACACATGAGGCTGTCCAAAACCCTCATGGACAGTGGATTTGGAACTAAGGGAGACAGACGTTTCATCCCAACACAACACCCAGTGTCCCCAAACCTATCCAGGGGAGCAAATGGAGGACAGAGTGCTTACCTTTAGAGGGTCGCCTTTGTTTGGTCTGCAGGGATGAGAAGGTGCCCATGACGGCCCCCATGGCAGCGAAGACTTGTGTGAGACTTGGGACCCCAGGCCCTGTCTCTTCCCTCCCCTAAAAAGAAATCGGCGTGGATTGCCCACTTTGAATTGGAGAAGAGGGAAAGCAGGAAAGCAAAAAAGCCCCGGGCAGCTCGCCTGCAGCTTGGTATTCAGAAAGCGTGGGGCCGGGGCGCTTGGAGCTTGTGTCTGCTGCCTTCTCCAGCCAGGCACATGCACTGACTCCCGGGGCCAGGGGCTCGCGGGAGCCTTCACAGGCGCCCCCCTGTGCGGGCACCCAACCGGGCCACTGGCCTCTCCGAGGGCTAAGCCCTGAGCCCCAAAGCCTGTCTGATGCTGGACACGGGGCCGGCGTGCCCGCCCGGCCGAGGCTGCCGAGCCCGCGCCGCGTGCGGTGCGGGAGCTGCGCTCCGCCCGCCCGCCCCTGCTGCCACCCGGCCGCTCCGCCCCGCGCTCGGGCTGGATCTCAGGGGGCCGAGTACCAATCATGAATGAACAGCGCTGGGGACCAGCGCGGAGTGGAGCAGGGCTGAGAACCTGGTGCAGGGTGGTGGGAAGTGGGGGTGGTGGTGGAGGCCGCTGCGGGGGACCGCGGAGGGGCGGGGTGGGGAGCTGGTCCAGCTGTCTGTACTGCTCTACTCCTGGCTGTGTGGGACACTGGGGATGTCCAACTGGGCAGACAGATGCGGTCAGGCACCTGGCTGGTGGATGCAGCTTGGGAAGGAGGCAGCAGGTGACCCCAAGGATGAACATGAATATGTGAGTGTGCCTGTGTGCCTGTGTGTGTGCCTGTGTGTGTGTGTGTGTGTGTGTGTGTGTGTGTGTGTGTGTGTGAGACGGAGGGCGTTAAGATTTCATTTGACTTCAGAGAAAATCATTTAACCACTGCCTGCCTTTCTGGGGTGGGGGAAAGTCTGCCCCACCCAAAAAGAGTTGTCATGAAGCTCCCCTGAACTCTGTAGGAGGTGTTGGGGACCTGCAGAATACCCCAGAGCCAGGGCTCATTTCTAGTGACAGGAAGTGGGGGAAGTGGGGAGAAAGAGGTAGCTGCAAGTCCCCTTAGGCTCTTGCTGCCCCTCCCCCTCTTTGTGTTCTCTCTCTCTCTCTCTCTCTCTCTCTCTCTCTCTCTCTCTCTCTCTGTGTGTGTGTGTGTGTGTGTGTGTGTGTGTGTGTGTGTGTGTGTTTGCTTTCTCACCTGCTGATCAATCATCTGTGGGGGCAGTCCTTGAGTTAGGGACCCAGGAGGTAACCCTTGAATTTAGAAAGCAATCTCCCTTCCATGGCCTTCCCTTCAGGTGACAAGGACCCTCAAGCCCCACTTCAGCTTTCCACTGAAAAGGCAATGATTGGGGACCTGTGGCCTCACCTCCTGGTAGCAGCTGATGACAGGTGTCTCCCTAGAAAGCTCCAAATTTCCTCTTCCCCAGCTTAACTGCCTGTTTGTCCTGTCTGCCTAGACTTTCACTGAGAATTCCATGTGCATTTGCCCAGAGAATCCCCAACCCCCCCCCCCCCGATGTTCCCAGACCCCTGTCCAGTCATTTCCTCTGCAGCACCCAGACACATGCTGTGTTTGGAGCTCACAGCATCCCTCAACATATGGCTTCATAAACACGCATATATATGCTACCACGAACATATGGGCACAGGTCTCTCAAGCCTACACAGACATTGAGATGCTGCACACAGACTCCAAGCCCATAATACACACAAGGGTGTGTGTGTGTGCACCTGTAAGACCTCAGCCAAGACCCTCATATATGCTCATGGTGCAAAGAGCCATCAGCTCCCTCACACAGGTAAACTTGCACGTAGAGGAGTGCAGTCTGACTCCAGTTAGGACTGGTGAGGAACTACCTCTCTTCATCCAGCCCACTAGCTGCCCTTCAGGGCCACAGGTGGCCAGCACCTTGGCTCAGGGACTTGGAATAGTGTGCTTCACCTCAACAGCACTTAACCCTTGCTCAGATCGCAACAGGAGTCCTGTTTCCTGCAGCCAGGATGATGCACTCAGTATTACATGCGCCTTTCATTTGCATTGCTCCCTGCTGTGGGATCACATCACCCATGTGACGCCCACGAAAGCCCTGTAGGCTGGTTGCTTCAGGCCTGCCATCACCATGGAGAGAAACTGAGGACTGTTCAGAATTAGGAACTTGTCTGAAGTTGTCCAGCCAGAACTTGGGGCTAGAATTTATTATCCAGGGCTCCATCATCATCTCCTAGGGTCATTCGTGTTGGCAAATGAGGGCACTAGGGGACCTCTGGGCTGAAAAGATCTGCTCTGAGTTCCACCCAGTTCAAAGCCTCGGCTCTCTACCAGGTGTTTCGGGATTGCCTGAGCCTTTTCCCCTGGAGTGCTGGATGGTGATGGACATGGGAAGTGGTTCATTTCTCTTTCTTGTCCTCTGGGAAAGGTAGGAAAACCTGATGTTGGGGTTCCCAGAAGGTCTAGTGTGATTCAAGGAACAGAGAAGGGCCTTGATAAGGAGAACATGGTGCTGCCCCAGATGTCTTTACAAGTTCCTCCAAGATATCACACGGAGACATACCATAGTGCCCCCGCTGGCTCTGCTACTCACATGATTTGAATCCTCATAAGCAGGGCAGTATTTGCAAGGTTACCAAAGGCCAGGATGCCACTCTCTTGTTTCCTTGCTACAGTCCTCAGTCCTCTGATGAAGCAGCCTACAGAGGAATCCCTCTGCTTTACAGACCAGACATGGCTGCGTTCTAGAGGTATAGATTTAGTTGTCTCTGAGCCATGGGAATAGCATGAAGTTACCAGTATGAAGTTCCAGACGCTGAGCCTTTTGTAACCTGGCTTCATCTACCAATTCTTCCTGTCTATTAGTCTGCCTTTGGGGGATATAACCACACAAGCCCTATCTATTGCCCAGAGGTGCCCTTTAGGACCCTGCTTCAGGCCACTTGCGTCTCCTCTGCCTAGTGTATCCTACATCTGCTCTCTCTCTGGTAACCCTCTGCCAGTGTTGATCACATCTCATCTCCATTAGGAAGCTCTCCTGGTGCCCAGCCAGTACCTCCTTTGGAGTTTCCAAAAAAAAAAAAAAGCACCTGAGGCTCCCTTTGCCCCCCTTACAACCTTCGATTTCATTGTCTTTCTTTCTATTTGGCTTTCCCTATGCCCTGCTATAGCGCTACCCTATCTGTTCAGCTGCTGGTCTGACACAGATGTAGTCACTCTATGTGGGAGGGAGGGAGGAAGGAAGATGAGAGCTTTTTTGTTCTTGGTTTTGTTTTTGGCTAAGATCTTAGTTACTTTCTTTTAACTGTGAAGAGATATCATGTCCAAGGCAACTAATAGAAGAAAGATTACTGGGAACTTGCTTACAGTTTCAGAGGGTGAGCCCATGCCCTTTATGACAGGGAGCATGGTGGCAGGCAGGCGGGCGGGCAGGCAGGCAGGCAGGCATGGTATTGGAGCACTAGCTGAAAGCTTATAGTATTATGCACAAGCACAGACAGGGATAGCTAACTGGGAATGCTGTGGGCTTTTGAAATCTCAAAGCCCACCCCAGTGACACACCTCCTCCAACAAGACCACACCTCCTAAACCTTTCCAGTCCCACCAACTAGGGACCAAAAATCCAAATATATGAGCCTCTGGGGGGCCATTCTCATTCAAACCACCAGGCTCAGTGTTCAGTTAATTACTAAAAATTGATAATTGCTAGATTATTCTTGACCATTTAAGAAGCACACTGTCTCAAGAGAAGAATCATTCACTACATCAGTCATTCAACAACTATTTGTGACACATCTTCCCACTCTCAACCAAATAGTTATACTCAAACTAGCCTATTTTTTCTTGCTATTACTCTAAGGCATAGGTCTTATCCACAAATGAACACCACACATACCACACACTGTACAACAAAAGAAAATACACCATGTGGGACACATTCACCAAGCCTGAGGAATACATGGAGAAGAACACCAAGAAGAGGGAAGGGAGGCAAACGCAGTCCCTCCATGAACCCTACATGCACAAAGATGGGTGTGCATACTGGGATTCTGTACCACTTGTGATCAATGATTTCAGGTCTTGGTTGTAGACTTCCTGAGTCTGGGACTGCAAGAGACAGCTCCCTATTGTCCGAGCCACCTTGACTAGAGGGTATAGTGTTCAGTCTATACCCTCAGAATACACAAGAATCAAGACATGAGCGTCTACATAGTACTCCTTTAGAACATTCCTCTGAGGCTATTTGGGAGGAAAGGATGAGGTGGTCAGAGGTGTATGGGGATCCTGAGAAAGTATGTCAGTGCTTATCTGAGCATATTTAACATAAAGCTTGTTCTTGCCCCCTCCTCTGACCACTCTCCTGCTCCCTCACCTTTCTTTTGTCCCTAACTTCATTCTTGCCTACCTCATTTTTCACCTTTCACCTCTCACCTTTCTTAGTCCCCCATTCTTTTCCTTCCTATTCATCCTCCTCAAACCTCACATCCTCCCATCCATAAGGTCAACGGCAGTTCCTCTTGCCACAGACAGAAGTAACAAGATGGCTGGAATTTGGGAGTTGATAGAACTGAGTTCAGATCCACCCTGCCCCCTTGCTGTGTGATGCTGGGTATGATGAGCAATTTCTCTGAGCCCAACTTTCATCTTGTGTAGTATATGGACATTTCCCTCACCCTGCTGCTGTGAGGTTGGTGAGACACTTCTTGCAAAGCCCTCAATATGTACCTAATACATCCATCAGCCTGTGACCAAGGCTGACCACTTGCCATGCCTGCTGTTATGGACCAAGCATGGTGATGCATTAATGGGTACAGAACCCAGTAAGCCTCAGCTTTCCCTGTGGCTTCCATCTATGCTCTTCATCTGTCGGGTAAGAAATCTATTCTCAGGGTCCCCATCTGGTATTAAGAGACTGAGATTAGTGAAAGCAGAGAATGCAGTTGGCACCTGATTATGTATAGTTCAGTGCTACGCTCTCTCATTGCTTCTTGTCCCATTTCCCAAATGTTCTGCATACATAAGTTGGCCTCCTCAAATAGATGGGAAGCTTTAGAAAGCAAAGTCAGAGGTTCCTGCTTTGCATCCATACCCACTCCACCTCACCCCATCCCCCACACATGAAGGAGCTCCAGAGCCTCCCCAGGGGTCACAGATAGCCAACCTGACACCAGTCAAGATGTAAAGATGATTTCATCACTTAGCTCCTGAGGTCAAGCCCCTTCTAGTGACTGTGTCTCTGTGTCCACTTCCTCGTCTGACACATGAACATAGCCACTTCGTGGGTTGGCATGAGGACTGGGCAAGACCAAAAGGAGAAAGGACATTGGTACCCTCCCCAAAGCACATAGCCGGTGTGCTGCCCTTTACTTGGGGCTCGGTTAACAATCCGGTCGTCGATTCTACACATGATCGTTGAGCATTGTACAGCTACGTCAGGCTATGTCCTGATCGTGCAAGTCCACACTGCATAAGAAAAAGCAAGAAGTTCTGAACTGAAGGAGCTGCGAGTTGTGGCTGCAGATTGTCCCCTTACAGTGTCAATCCATGCTGGAAGAAAAGAAGGATGATGGAGAGTTCAGGGTGTCAGGCACTCGGAGGATCCTCACAGGACACATCTGTGCAGATTGATTCCATAAGCACAGCGAAGCTTCACGGGCCATGAATGAGAATACAACTCTTAAAGCAGGTTGTGAGTTCCAGACTTGCTATGTGACCTTGGGTAAAGCATCCAACTGTTGAGAAAGTTACCCCCAACCCCCCACTCCATACCCCTCCCTAACCATGCTGAGAACATCAATGGCAAGAACGGGCTGAAGCTGAAAGTGGTTTTAATTATCAAAGTACCTGGTGAGGGTCTCCAGAGCCGGATGGCTGTCCTGACTTAGAAAATTTCACTCTGTGCCTCAATTTCCCCTGCTGGTCCCTTTTACTCACATCTCCTCTGTCTCCCCAGGAAAGAGAAGAAAACTTTGAATAGGACTTGGGCTTCAAGAGGAGCGTCCTCTCAGGCCATGTTCCTGTGTATCAAGCATGGCTTCATCTGTCGATGCTCATCATGTTCTCTTGGGAGCAGAACTAATGTGAGCTTCAGGGGAAAGGAGGAGGGGGCTGGGGACATCCAAACACACAGGCTCTGGCACGTGCCCTGAGTGGCTGCACTGGCTCAAGGGATCCCCCTTCCTACTCTATCGCTGGCGCAGGCGTCACCAGGGCCGGGTGAGTTCAGACAGAGTGCAGCCACCCACGCAGCTGAGATGCTGCCAGCCGAGTGCTAAGTTGCCCAGATCCTGTGGAGGAGGGGGATTCCTGGATCCCAGAGGCTTGGTTCCCACACTACACTAGGAAAAGGGTAGATACTTCATGCACCTTGATCGAGTGGCTCTCCAGGGGTGGGCATGGGAAGATGGGTGGATTCAGATCTGTTCAGGCACTAGAGTATCAGGAGACACTCTCGACCTTTCCCACTAGAGCTACTGTGTGAGCATGAGCGTGCACTTAGATCCATGAGTCTCCCACAAAGCACATTTGTGGACATCCGGTTCAGCAGCTATACCCATGAAAGAGGGAAGAAGGAAGGGGCATGACCTATTTACCTCCGGGCTGTGTGATTTCAACTTTATAAGGTCCGGTATTCACATCTGTAAGATAGGCATGGTAACATCTAGGGTTCACTGAGGGCAGCATGTAAGGGTTTCCGTGGGTGGTTCGGAGGACTTCGAGGCCCAAGGTCATTGTTGCATTGATGATGACCTTCATGCAGTCATCTGTCACGCCAGTGAAGGTGCTGAGTGAGCGCCTTTTGTTTGTCACAGCTGAGCCTGCCTTGGGAATGACAGGTCTGTGCTTACTGTGTTGCTCACAGTCTCAGGGGATGAAAAATCTGACAAAAAAAATCACATGCCAGCCATCAGAATCCCTTCTTCGTGTGTGCTATTCAGGATACCAGGCTTGACTCTGGCCACTGGCGAGCTCCACTCAAAATCCTAGGATAAGTAAAAGTAGAGACCACCAGAGGTCTAGGTCAGCTTTGGGAGATGAAAATCATAGGAGAGGAACCACACACAAAGGATGAGAGACAGAGGATGTGGAGAGTCAGGGATGAGGGTCTGAGCAGGGATGGGGCACAAAGGTGAGGGAGGCTGTGGGTCACGATCCCTTGTCTCCCTGTGGTATTGATCTTCGTGGCAGACATGCACTGTCAAATTCACTCAGAACTTCTTGTCTTTGTTAAGTATGTGCAGAAAGTGGCTCCCTCTCACCTCCTTGGGCAAGTGCATTCATTCCCTGGCATCACTCTTCTCTGGTTATGTAATTGTTACGTTAACGAGGGCAGCCATTCTCCTTGGTGTTCTTACCATGTTCCAGTCACACGCTGAGCCTCACTCCATCATTTCAATAGCCTCCTGTGGCCAGCACTTTCATTAGCTCTCATTTAGTATATGAGGCACCTATGGCGCAGAGAGGGTGCTGGCCTGTCCAATGTCATATAGAAAGTGAGTGGTGGAGCCAGCTTGCAGTTCAGTACCTCTGTTTCTTGAGCTCCCAGTTTTCCCTCCTGCCACCCAGGAAACTGCCTTCTCCTCTGGGGAGGCAGAAGCATACTGAGGGCTAGCAGATATTCTACATTTTCTCAGAGCTGAAAGACAGAAGCCAAGTGAAGGTGCAGGGTCCTGGAGCCTCTGAATGACAAGTCTAACTCTCAGGGTACCCCCAGTGCTCTGGGGCTGCAGACATAGCCTGCTAGGGCATATGCAGGATCTGTTTTCCTTCCAGGAATTCGACAAACGAAGACCCAGGAGGAAGAGATCAGGAAGGGAGGATGGAAAGGCAGCCAGAGACCTGATGATCATTAGTAATAATGCCAGCTATAAGCGGATGGATGCACCCAGCACCACACCGCAGCAATGAACCTGTCAGTATGTATGATCCAGTTCCCAGTGCACACAGCTGTCTGGGAGTAAGGCAGCCCTAGCGGAGTGAGAGATAGAGGGATTCCTGTCACTATTGTGTTGTGGGCTGACTCTGGAACAAGATTTGCTGAAACATGAGAGTATAGAGCTGGCGGAATCTTCACAGAATTTGTTATTTCCTGTGAGCACATACTCACCTCCACATTTGAGACCTGTGGACTCTCCTGCCTGGGCTACGTGTTATAGAAACAATGGGTTATTTTCTTGGGTTTTGGCACATGGAAGTTTAGCATGCAATAAAAAGCCTGGAATGGTCTACTCTTATCAGTGAGAGAGTAGCTGAGGGAGATTTCATCCTTGACAATTGCAGGGGGGCGCCTGGGGGGTTGGTTTCTGCTTAGCTCATTGGAAGTACAAGCTCCGGTAGGGTGTGGATGCTGAGAGAACTCCAAAGACTGGATATGGCAAGAGTGATGGAAAGGGCTCCTTTCTGTGTAGGAATGTTATACAGTTGCATGCCCCGTGCCTACACCAAACAAGAGTCCTGATCTGCCCTTCTGGGTGAGTCTCTCGAGAACAATCATGCTCTCAAGCCCAAGAGTAGTTGGCTCAGAAGTCACAGGGAGCCAGCAAATGTCTGGTCTAGGCTGAGAGGTCCCAGCTGTGACTCAGTGGCACAGTGATCAGATTGGGCATAAGGAGGGGCTATCTGGGGCTGCATACCCCAGGTGGAGCCTACCTCTACTGCAGTGTACTGTAAGCTTGCTCCAAATGTTCAGACGATGTTGGGCGCTGGGTATTTTAAACTATTTCTTTTATCACTGAGAGAAATGGGAACTTGGAACAGAAATTAAAGTTCAGCCATTTGTGAAATAGGCAGAGAGCCACACTGCTGGCACATCACAGTAAGCTGTGGATATGGAGATTCCAGCAGCATCCCCGTGACAGGTAGTGCTCTCTTCTCCATTTCATAGATTGGTAAACCGAGGCACAGATTGATGATGGCATCTGCCCCAGATACAAACCTGACGTGATCTATAGCATAAGGCTCTGAGCTCAGCTTTGTCTGCCTTCAAGGGCCAAGCTCTTCTCCTCTCAGATGAGAGGCCAGAGAGAAACAAGGAGCCAGAGAGAAAGAGGGAGGTAACTATGGCATCATGAAGTGGGGTGACCGAAGATATGCACCCCCATACTCCAGAATGGCTACCTCACATCACAGAAGAGCAGCTAGAGAAAGCCTTTGTCTTGAATGACATCACAGAACCCATGCACAGGGCTCAGCACATCCAAGGGCAGGAGGAGTGGGAAGAGGAGGAGGGACAATTGCTACCTGCTTTCCTGAGAAGACCACCCTTTCCCCCAGGAGCTGAGGGAGAGGGTGAAAGGCAGGAGAGTTGAAGCTGCTTCTCCCCTCTGTGTATTTTATGCAAAGTTTCCCTTCCTTGTTCCCACAGAACAGTCTTGGCAATGGTTGCTCATTGGGTTCATTTCTGGTTTCTGTTGTCCTGTCTTGCACTGAGCTGACCCACAATATCTGAATGTGTTGGGTTCATTCTGATGCTAGGGTTGTTAATGGATAGTCCTGAGCTCATTTCTGGGCTGGAATCTTCATGGTGCATTAATATTCAGGCTCACAGCGCGGGGATGCTGCAGATGGGGGATGCTAGGCAGATGAGCCTCACTTTCAGGCTGATGTGCAATGCAGAAGAGAGACGGTTTGTGAAGAACCAGTGGCATCAAGAGAGGACACTAAGAAAGGCAAAAGACCTAAGGCCGGAACCCTACAAGGAGCCTCTCACACTTCCGGTGTCAGTAGGATCTGCCATCTGTGATGGATGCCCTCCTAGCCACTCTTCCTCCAGCAATCTATTCAACTTGGGGTCCTGCTTGGCCTCACTTGTCCTGGGATGACACCAAAGATGCAGAGACAGGTAAGTTGTCATGAGTCTTGCCCTTAGGAAGCTCACAGTCCTGAGGAGATCATTTGAAGATAGAGAGAGAGGTAATAGCCATATTAGCTTAGAGAAGAGACATAAAAATTTAATTTAGGAAAGAAAAACTGAGAGGGCAAATGGACCAGACAGGGCTCTTTCAAAACGATGTTTGACTGGAGCCTTGAGAGGCCATAAGAATTTGCTAACTTAAGGCTTTTGTCAACAGATGATTTCACGCATGGACCTCCCTTTCCTCAGCACCAAAGGAGTCAACCTATTTCAAGCTCAGAGCCCGCTGGGCCAGGTAATAGTGCATCATGAATCCTACTATGGATTCCCCAAACCTACAGCTGGAGAAAGCAGATACAAACATCATGAGTGGCTTTACAAAGCCTGTGATTTGTGATTGAAATGAGGGGCTGAGTCAGCCAGAAACAACTGGATTGTCCTAAACCTCTGGGGATGGAACCTTCCTAGCTTCTGTAGACATCCTCTGTTAGCCAACTTTCTGTCACAATCATACCTGAGAAAACCAGTGTATGAAGATGAAAGGTTTACTGTGCTATGGACCTGTGGTGGCACACTGTCACTTCCCTTTTACTGTTATTGTAAAATACCACAGCAAAGGCAACTTAAGAGTGGAAGGTTTCACTTGCCTGTTAGTTCCATCATGGTAGTAGGAGCGTGAGGCAGCTGGTCACACTGCACTTGCTGTCAGGAAGCAGAGAGATGAACGCTGTCAATTTCTAGTTCATTTTTACTCAGTTCAGGACCTAGCCTGTGAAATGTTGCTTCCTACTTTTAGAGTGGGTCATCATACCTCAGTTTACCTCCGCAGAAAAATCCCTCATAAGCACGCCCTTATCTTATTTTCCTGTCAAGCTGATATCAATATAAAACACCATAAATCTAGCCCTTGTCAACTTGATGCTCCAACATATCACTTTAAAATCATAATGCTTCATCCTTTGTCCCCATAGGTTCATGGCTGTCTCATAATGCAAAACCACCAATAGGAATCAACAGTTTCAACATCATTTAAAAGTATAGTGGTAGAGTGTCTTCTGAGATGCAAGTTCTCCCTTAACTCTGAGCCCCCGTACAATCAAAAACAAGTCTCATAGTTCAATTATTCGACGGCATAGAGGAAACATTCTCATTCCAAAACAGAATATAGCAAGAGATGGTTAGACCAAAGCAACACCAAAACTCAGTGGGTAAAACACCATATGGCTGCCGCTGCCAAGTTCTGATAAGTTCCCAGGAGTGTGAACAGGGATTAGTGCAGAGGGGAAGGTGATGGGGCCTGGTCCCAGTGAAGCACAGCAGAATAGCTTTGTGCACTGATCCCAGGAAAACACTTCCCTGGGTATTTGCTTTCTAGGAGCAGAAGACCCCTTTAGCTGAATTCTCTGTTCAAACTCTCTCCTTTTAGATAAATTTACATTTTAAAAAGTTAGAGACTTTCACAGGTGGGATCACACACACACACACACACACACACACACACACACACACACACCCCTACTATCCCATGTCAGGGCAGGATAGTGTTCTTTAACCATTATAGCCTCCTTTGAAGCTCTCATGGCTGTAATTTTTACTGTGTTCAAACTCTCATCCTCAACAAACTGCACATTTTCAATGTGCCAAACTTTATGCTCTTTTCACTACAGACTTGAATAAGTGCAGTAAACAGAAGCCATATCCCAGTCTGAATATTTCCCTGCCTTGAAATTTCCTCCATCAAACAAAATAACTAGCCCATTATATTTAGATTCAACCTCATGCAAGCTCTCAGAACACGGACAGAATGAAGCCAATACATGGATTTTCAAAAACATCACACAAATGGTCCTTAACCCTTTTCCCAATGTAGCCCTTGCTTCCTTCTCAAACCTCATGATTCAAACTTCTATTTTCCACGTTTCTTTAAGCGTTTCCATATTCCAAGCCCTGAGAGAATGGCCCATTAAGCTCTGCTTCCAGCATGCTAACCTAAAGCACTGAACACTTCCACATTCCAGCCTCAAAATATTTCCCAAGAATTACACAGTCAGGTTTATCACAGCAATGGTCCCACTCACTGTTTCTGTATTGTTTCTGTATTGGTTACTTTTCTTACTGATATGATG
Source organism: Rhabdomys pumilio (assembly GCA_030674055.1). Taxonomy (NCBI): domain Eukaryota; kingdom Metazoa; phylum Chordata; class Mammalia; order Rodentia; family Muridae; genus Rhabdomys; species Rhabdomys pumilio. The sequence continues at coordinate 77,508,693 of JANHMN010000002.1, read as the reverse complement.
GAATGGCCAGCTCAAAGCAACAAGAAAGAGAGAGAGAGAGGAGAGAGAGGGAGGAGAGAAAGAGGAAAAGAGAGAGGGAGGGAAGAAAGAGAGGAGAGAGGAAAGATGAGAAAGAGTGAGAGAGAGAAGAAAGAGAAGAGAGAGAGAGAAGAGGGAGAGAGAGGGAGGGAGGGAGAGAGAGAGTTTGTTTTTCCTTTCTGGAAAACAAGATCTCCCGTGGAGCTACTACACCCAGTGCTAAAAGGGATTTTGTCTGTCAACATTTTACAGATGCTCTGGAATCAGCAGAAAGAGAAATAGACCTGGGACTGTACTTGAGGATCTCAGACAATTCTGGCATAATTTAGAGCATAGAGACGTTTTCACTGCCATGACTTTTCATCTAGAGCCAGACTGAATTTGCTCTTCACTTTCCACGAGGCACAATGCCATGAAAGAAACAGAAAAGGCTTCTGTCCCAAAATGTCCCTCCTTTCCCTGACTGACTTTGTTATTAGTGAGAAAGTTGGAACTAATATGGAATTTAGGCTAGAGCAGAAATAGCCTAATTGTGAGCCAGATTGCCCAGAGTAGTGGTTAGCAAAAATGTTTTGCTAGGGAAGTATTTTCCTAGGGTAAGCAGAAAAAAGGGCACTTCAAGGTGGGAAACACAGATCATGACAGAACCCAAGGGGCATTATTGATGAGGGGGGGGTTCCACATGTAGCCAGCAGCATAAATCCTGGCTGAAGATTTGCACCAGACAACTTTCTCTTGACCTCTGTGGGAATGTTGTCTTCCATTGTGCAATGTATTCATTCATTCATTCATTCATTCCCTCACACATTCTTTCTCAAACACTATTGATTGCTATCCACAAAACACACACACACACACACACACACACACACACACACACACACACCTACACACCTGCTTGTTTCTGTTTGTGTTGCAGGCATCAGCACATACCCATGACCAGCCCTGACATTTTTTTCTGCTTCCTGGAGCCCAGGAGTCTGAATTCTGAAAAACATAAGACTTTCCTTCAAGTGCAGTATTTGGGGTGCATGAACTCAGCTGTGGGTTGGGGAAGCAGAGCAATCCAGGCAGTGTGAAGTGAGCTTGGTGCAGAAAGTACACAGAACTGTAATGGGGAAGGGCTAGAATGTTCAGAAGAGGCAGAGAGGCCAGAAGGCTCGGAGTCTGAGGTCCTCATGGCAGGGTTGGGATCTCATTCTTGGGAGCAATGGAAAGCCCCAAGGAGTTTTCTAAATAGAATTTTTATTTAGAAAGAATCACAGACCCAAAGGCAATGCTGGTGACTGGTGATATCTTGCATACTATGTTAAATACTCACATCAGGACCTGCCACTGGGACCACCCACATGCCTGGCTCAGCTCTCACCGATGTTGCTGGTTCCCACTTGGCTCTTCATATAGCTCTGAACTATGTCTTCCTGTGAATTTGTGCAACCAACATCAGTTAAGATGTGTGTATGTCCAGTGTCAGAGGCTTATCAATTTACTCTTCCCCAACCCCTCTTCTAATATCTCAACACCCGTAATCAGCTTGAAGAAGTTAAAGAAGAGTCAGCGCCCCTAATCCCTGGGCTTGGAGACTAAGGTGGTTAATATTGGGCTGTCTCTCTGGGGAAAAGTAGTGGTTTTGTTGGAACAGGGAAGATTAGCTAGGATTTATGGAATAGCCATAACCTATCGGTAGAAATCTGTATAATTAGTATCAAGATGAAGTTATAATTTCTTAAATGGTACAAAATTTACTTGGATTTCAAATTTAAGGTTTTCATTGGTATGAGCTTCTTATTGATATAAAAGTAAAATGAATATTGATACTCTCATGGGCATTGTGCCTGTATAACACATTTAGGAATACAAGGCTTAGACCCAGTCCTTCTTTAACTTTTTTAACTGATTTGGGACGGTAAGCCTGTGAGTTAAGGGACTATAGCAAATTCATGACTTTGAGTTTATTGTTAGGGTGTTTTCTATATATTATTTAGAAATAGCAGCTGAGAGGAGATAACAGACAACAGTCCAGGTTACCTGACATGGATAGTTGGATTTCAAAAGGTCAGAAATCCACAGAATTGATGTCACAAATATTTCCATATTAATGTTCATTTTGATTAGAGACCTGTCTGCTCCTGACAGCTTCCTGTCTTGGATTCTAAGAAGAAATTGAGCATCCTTGGAGTTACCCCAGTTGTGTGGAGACAGCCACTAGGCAAGAATTGCCTCTTTCCATCTACAGACAAATTACTGTCCAGAAAAGGATACACTCGCAGAATAGTCGACTGATTATATCTGCCTAGACAGAGTAATCAGCCCTTAATAATTCTGCATCACTAAGGTCAGTCAGATGAGTCTGGGCCAGAAGGCTGAAGATTTGATGCTCCAACGTTTGGTAGTATAGGGGCTGTCCAGGTGTTCAGTGGTCTCTATAAATTGGCTAAGTTTTAGAAACTATGCTTAGTGCTTCCCATAACTTCAGTTAACTCAGTCATTCTGGATTTCTGACAGGGTTGAAGACCTATAGTCTCATAGCCAATCTTGGCTATTTACTTTGAGAGAAAAGATCTGAGTGGATGGTTTTCAGCTGACATTCATTCTAAAGCCAAGAAAAAAAGCCAGGTTCAAAACTAAGTGTTTTAGTCAAGAGAGACAACAGAGGTTCTGGTTAGTCAACAAAATGATGGACTGGGTATTAAGACTATCTTGTACCTCACTGGTACAAATAGAAATAATTATGCGCTAATTGTATTTTGAGAGAAAAGTTTTATTTTAACAGGAAGGGTGATATGTAGGAGGAGCTAAGGGGGAAGGAGCACTGAGAGGAAGAGGTGGAGTAAGGAGAGGAGAAGATGAAGTAGAGGAGAAGCTAGGTGATGAGAGAGAGAAAGAGAGAGGGGGCATGGAGGCAGATGTTCACATGTCTCCACCAGTCAAAGATAGTTTATATATCTAGGTTGGGTATTGGGTTACATTTCTGATTGAGCATTACCATGCTTATAAAGCCTTTGATTAACATTTAAAAAAATTGTATAAAAGCAAAAAGGAAAAGGGGGCACGGGATAGGGGTTTTCTAGGGAGGGAAAATGGGGAAAGGGAATGGCATCTGAAATGTAAATAAAATATCCAATTAAAAAAAAAGTATGGGCCTCACAAAAAGTGTTTGACAGAATTCCTGCCATTTAAAATTGTGGATAGTTTAAGAATTAGAATTAATTTTCTTAAAATGTTTTATAGAGTCCAGCAGGAGAGCCTTCAGACCCTAGATTTTTTTTTTTAAACCAAAGGCAGATTTCTAATCATTGCTTCAATCTTATCATGCATTTTGGTCTGTTTATATTTTCTATTTATTTGTGATTCGACTTTTGTAGTTTATGTACTTAAGCATTTATTTACATATTCTTCCTGGACCTCCAGTTTGCTAGAATGTAACTGTTTAGCTAACATGTAACTGTTTCTACCAGTGTCCTGGTAGGTATCTCTGGTTTGCTAGCATATAATTGTTCATAACAGTATCTTTGGCCTCTGGTTTGCTAACATGTAACTATAATTGCTCATAATAGTATTTCTGTTGAATAATAATAAAAAAAAGAAGCCAAACCAAAAAAAAAGAAAGATGTGTGTATGTCCTTGTGTGCACAAAAGGATACCCGTACCACCTGGTTAGAGTCTCCTCTTGCCCTTCACAAAATGAGAATGATGAGAATGCTCAGAAAAGAAGTGACTGAGAGAATCTCCTGCATCAAGGCCATGGCCTGACTTTGGATGCCCTACAAGGCCTTTGGACAAATTCCTTCTGCATGAATGAGGCTTTGTTTAGAAGTCTTCCCGTTGCAGCTGAAGATTGTAAACAGAGAGGCTCATCAACTCAACCATAGTCTTAGAGTACTACTTACTCGTGGTCTCCCAGAGGTATCAATTTAGAGGTTTCTAACAACTGCCACATGTCCTGTCCCCAGAGTAGAAGAATGGCCTGTCACCTGCCTCAAACAGTCATAGTAAGGAATTGATCAGCAGATGCTTTCGAAATACCAAGTGTAAAGAAAAAAGTTCCACTCTGAACATGTTGGCATGAGCCCAAGGGTGGTTGAGGAAAACTTGTTTTCCTTCATTCTCTTTACCAGAGAGGGGAGGGTCAGGCGAACTCCTCAGCAATGGGCCAAAGGCTCTCAAAGCCTGAAACTCTTCCATTGTGTGACTGTCTGGCCCATGCCCCTGGAATGTTGCATACATCTCAGGTCCAGCCTAGCTGTGGCACAGGAAGAATGGAGACCCTGAACCTCCCATGGTTCTGATGAGTCCCAGTAAATAAGCTGACTCTCTGAGGCCAGAGGCTAGGTGTGTCTCTGGGCTCCAGCTCCCAGCAGTTCTGAAGGTACCTGAGCCTGTCTACCTCCCAAATGATTCACAAGAGAGGCATGCTTCAGAAGCAAGCACAACTCTGGATCTAAAACCCCTGCCCTCAGATAATGGATTGTTTTGCTCAGAATTATCCTTGGGTGGAATATTATATCGGATCGAAACGCTGGGTGGGGCAAGATGGAGAGCAGAAGAGGATTTAACAGCTAGTGGGCCTTTGCCCTTAAGCATCCATTAGCTCAGGATAGCCACCTCTACCATGCCCTGGCTAGATCCTGGCAGCCACCAGACAGCCTCATTCCTTTTCTGCTCAAAGGCACATGGTCCTGCCCTCCTCTGTCTCACAGGGCAGCTCTGCCATTTCTGGCAGACATTCTTATCAGCCAAGGGCACTGCTGAGCTGATGGATGGAGCTGCCTCACCCCCTTCTTATGTTTCTAAGCTCCCAGGCTGCTCAGATCACTATGGTGGAGCTTTGAGATCAGTCTTCCATCTGCCCTACCAGTGCCCTCCGGGCTCACAGGAGCAGACACAGGCCTCCTCTCCATTGCCAGTGAGATTCTCCTGCTAAGACACTGTGAGTGTGGACCTTGCCACAGCCATGCTGGCTCAGCTCCTCCATACACTGTCCACAGAGAGGCATGGGAAGTCCTCAGTGGGCTTCAGGGCCTGATGATGTGTTTTTAAAGGCTTTGCCTGCCCACACAAATGCTCTCTCACCCCCAACCCACACTCAGGACACCTTTCTGTGCCCTGTCCCACATACTTTTGTGGTCCTGGATTCTGCACATTCTGGTACACCTCCTCCTGGAAGCTTTCCAAGGATGACCAAGGCATCAAATGACTGTATTTGTATTACAGTAAGAATGGTGGCTCTCCCTCTAGTGTGTCAGGGCCATAGGGTACATGTCACTAGTTCTATAACACCTTCCTCCCCAGCCAGAGATGCAAGACAGTCACAGTGTCTCACTGCTTCCTTTACTTCTAAACTACAATTCGTATCACCATTTCAAAATGCTCTTTCAGTGAGGGTTTAGATACATTAGTGAACCATCTCATCCAAGGGCACAGAGTGACCCAGTGTGGCCCACTCAGACCTCAGCAAGACAATTTGATGCAGCTGCAGCACTGTAATAGTTGAATTGGGCTTATTTAATTTTTTTTAATTGCAAGCAACAGAAATTGAGTCTAAGAAATGACTGGGAGGGTTTGTGGGGGAAGGGGTTGCTCATGATCAGAAAATGCATAGCAATCAAATTCGCAAGCTGCCGGGACAGTTAAGACATCTTGGCAGCAGGAGCTTGCCAGCTGCATTTCCGCAGGGTAGATCACCTCCAGCTCTCAGTTGCTCTACTCAAAGCTCACACTTGCCACAAAGAGAGTAAGTCTGTGCGCTGCTCAACTTTTGTGCAGGAGTAAAAGGTGGGAACCTGCCCTTCAACCTTCTTACAAGATGCGGTGTCCTGGAAGCATACTCAGGGGCTTTGCCGAGCAAAAAGTGATGAAAGTTGGCAGGGGGTAGCCATGGAAACTCACACTGCTGAACAACACTGAAAGCTTAGCCAACCAGAGAACGTGTGCAGGTCTGGGGGCCAAGGCATTGGATGACTGTATTTGTATTACAGTAAGGATGTTGGCTCTCCCTCTAGTGTGTCAGGGCCATAAGGTACCTGTCACTAGTACACAAAGTTCAAGGAGGACTAAAGCAAGCTAGACAGGCCCCTCACACTTTGTGCTGTGTGGTCTCGGTTAACTCCGTAGCTTCTCTTCCTCGTGCACACCTGCTTCGGAGCAGAGCATCTAACTTGATGGCTATGTATTTCTGGAAGAGTTAAATACAATGACACTGGGAAGGTGCCAGCTCAGAGTGCTCTACATCCCAACCATGCATCCTGCTCCTTTCTTCTATGGAAGGACTCCAGTCTTGACCATAATGCTGGATCTGAAAGAAGGGTGTGGGAATCCTTTCCTGCCTGTTCTCATAGTCATGAGCTGGATGATGAAGATTCCACTAAATGTGAACTATGCATAAAGACCAGTAGAGAGGTGGAGCCGGCATCACAGTGAAGCCTATCGCTCACATGCGTGTGGCGACAACGGTGTGAACAACTCAGTAATACTGCCTGTCATGTACGAACTTACTTCCCTCAGTGATGTACCGGGCGCGACACTTGATAATCATAATTAATGACCGTGTCTGACTTACATATTTACTGTACATCACTTGAATCAGGATTTTTACCATGTCCTCCCTCGACTTATAAAACAGTTTATGGAAATCAGTGTTCTGAGTTATGGTGGCAGCGGCCTAATCCATTTCCTTTATCACATCCTTTTGTGGCGTCCAGAAGCCCTGTCAGACAATTGGTCTATCCCATCCAGGTTTGTGTAAGTGCATGCTGTTAAGCTTACTCAGTGACAGACTTGCTTAGTGACACAGTCCTCGGGAGACACCCTAGCATTAAGCAATATATGCTTATGATGTGAGAGCTGAGGCTACGCCTGGGGACCAGAGTGTGGGTCCTTGGATTGAGCTAAGTTGCTCTTTCTTTGGGCTCCATACTTTCTCCTCTTCCTACAACAGAGGGAGTGCCCAAGCTGTTCTCCATCCCCTGAGAACTGTGTTCTTAGCTGCACCCCCTCCCAGGCCCATGAGAAGGGAACAGAAGTTCAGCCCCCTGAGAGGCGGAGGGTGGGTCCCATGGAGAGGCAGACTTGCCCTAGCTCTTTTGTGGATTCCTGGAGGTGGTTTCCAGAATAGTCCTCACAAACCCACACCACCCTGAAGGTAGGTGCTCTGTGTATGTCTGTGAGTATGACCGTGTGTGTGTGTGTGTGTGTGTGTGTGTGTGTGTGTGTGTGTGTGTG
>JANHMN010000002.1:77484443-77501444 GCA_030674055.1 Rhabdomys pumilio | reverse complement strand
TGTGTGTGTGTGTGTGTGTGTGTGTGTGTGTGTGTGTGTGTGTGTGTTTGTGTGTGTGTTTTTTAACTGGCAGGCCTCAATTCCTAAACATCAATCACCAGGATTGGCCATACCCTGAATTCTGTAGGCTTCAGTTTGGAATGCAGAAGAAGGTTGAAAGGGCAAGGCCACCATGAAGGAAGGGAAAGTGGCAGGATTCTCCAAGGCCCTGGCCATCGGGCCTGCAGGCTACATAGGTATAGTCTGAAGGGCCAGCTCTAGTGTACGCCTCCCCCACACTGGTGTAACTTCGAAGGAGGAGGGAAATGGCAATGGGAGATGTGGACGGAAGTAAAGAGAGTCCAAGCTCGAGTGATGGTGCACCAAAGAGAGTGAGAAGGAGAGAGGGGCAGGAAAGACAGAGGGTGTAAGGATCACAGGAGGAAGAATCCTGGTGGAGAGAGATTTAGAAGAAGAGGAGAACAGGAGGAAAGAAGAAAGAAGAAGCAGGAGGGAAGGTAGAGAGAAGGAAATTGGAGAAAGGAGACATGGAGAGGGAAACTAGAATCAGGAAGGAGATAGGCTTGATAGGCATGCAGGGGCCGTGGAGCAGAGCAGGAGGGGCAGCGAGCAGGCCCCTGCCAGCCACCACCCATATGTGAGGCAGATTCAAAGAGGAAGCCAGTGCCTGCTTAGTGTCTTCTGACTCTCTGATGTGTGACATGTTCTAAATGATCTATTAAAGCAGAGTGAATTCTACAAATGCCTCCACCCACCACCACTCCCTGGGGAAAATACACTATATTTGTGAAGTGACTCATCTTGGCTGCTGCAACCCCTGGAGATCTGAGGCAGAATGTTTCTCATGAGTTCACCTTCAAAGGACCACAAGACAGCAGGGAAGGGCCAAGTGGGGTGGGGGAGGGGGCATGGGCCAAGCACACTGGGTGAGTGAGCTTGTTAATCACATTGGGATTGTTGCTATCACAAACGGCCAGAGGCACAACGAAGTGACAGCAAGATGTTGCCAACATGTCAGTTTGTCTTGAAGTGCATGCAGTCTTTCTCTCTTGCCTTGTTGAAGCAAATTCCACTGGAATGACCAGAGACTATAACAACTTCCTGTTTAACTTGGAAGCAAATGGGTAAGCTGGAAAATGGTTGCTCTTCTGTCATCCAACGCTCATTTCACACTGTCACTGCACTTCCTCCCTGAATGTTGCTGTATTCCCAGGCAGTGTGACGTGTTCTCGTTATCATCAGCATCTTTTGTGCCAGGAGACCCAAAGCTCTGTTTGTTAAAAATGGTTATTGGTCTGGCTCACCGTTTTCTGCTCAGCATCCTGGCACCCTTTATATGAGTAAAGACCAGAGAAAGAGCACCAAACAAGAACATACAATTTTAAAAGAAGGTTTACTGATTTAGCCTACATGATTAGAAAACAGATAATGGAGAAGAAGATGTAGGAACTACTTAGCCCAACAAGCTGGCAGCCTCAGAGTGAGGAGCACAGTTGACATAGATCCTGCCCAATGTTGAAGGAAGCTGCCATGACTCACATTGAAGGGCTAAAAACACTGGAACCAACATCCATGGGGAATGGCAGCAGCATTGAATCTGAGATAATGGAGCTTAAATGTGCTGGGCAGTTTCCTCCTTACTCTTCTCTCTATCTGGACCTCAGGCTGTGAAATGTGGCTGTCCATTCATGACTCCTCACACCTTAACTAACAGACTCATCTGTACATGTGCCTGGCTAATCCTCTAGGCATCTCTCAAGCTAATCAAGTTGACACAATCAACTACCACACCTCTCAAGAACACCATGGGATGGGGGATGGGGAGATGGCCCAGTAGATAACATACTTCACATAAAAGCATGAGACCAGATGCCTCAGTACCCACAGGAAAGCCAGGCTCAGTGGCACACACCTATAACCTCAGTGCTGAGAGGCAGAGATGAATCCCAGGGCCTCCTTGTCCAGGTATGTGATGGAGCATCACATTCAGTAAAGAATGTGATCACATTTCAAAAAACAAGATGGAGACATGACTGAGAGAGATATGCTGATGCCAACTGTCTGCCTGAACATATCCATCCATTGGTTAGCACACTAGTACAACACACACACACACACACACACACGCCTGTTTGTAATCTGGTGACAATGAGTGTTTATCCCATGAAGGACTTTCTAATATCCTTTTGCAATGGATGGATTTTTTTATTACAAATTTGAATGGCTTTAGAATCTTCTAGGGGGACATACTTCAGACATGCCTATAAGGACATCACCAGAGACATTTGAGAAAACTACACCCTAAACATGAGTGGCCCCATCGCAAGGGCCTGGGGCACAGACAAAATAAAAATGGAAAATGACAATGTGAATTAAGGACCAGTAGTAATCTCTCTTTTCCTCCATGTTGGACTGTCTCCTTTTCAACTGTAAGCCAAACCAAATCCTTCCTCTCTTCAGTTGCTTCTTGTTAAATATTTGGTCACAGCAAAGAGAAAAACATCGACCAGCATATAAGGCAAGTGAAGCTGGGAGACACTGGGTAACTGGTCTGAGGGACAGAGTGAGCGAGGTGACATCAAGGAGTCTGGAAGCCCACATAGTTCATCAACAGACATTCACTTAAGTTAAAAATTTGTTATAAAGTTATAAAAATTTGTACTCTTCTTTGATATATTGAATTAATAAAATAAGCTAGAGTTCTTGAGAGAGAGGGAGAGGGAGAGGGAGAGGGAGAGGGAGAGGGAGAGGGAGAGAGAGAGAGAGAGAGAGAGAGAGAGAGAGAGAGAGAGAGAGAAAGACGCAAGGCCTTAGGGAAGTAGCTAGGCCTGTGAAGTGATTGTTTTGCAAGCATCACTAGGTCTGATCCACAGAGCCAGTTTATTTAGTAAGAATACCAGAGAAGGATGGAGTGTTCTTATGATTCTAGCACTGGGAGGCAGAGGAAGGCAGACTCATGGGGATTTCTAGCCAGCTAACCTAGTTTACTTGGTGTATTCTAGACCAGTGAAAGACTAGTCTTTAAAAAATTAAAATATAAAAACAAATGATGAATGATATCTGAGGGCCTACATACACACACACACCCCACATATACACAATACACCACATACATGCCCATACACACACACATGCACACACATCACACATATATACACATATACCACATACACACATACATGCACACATACCACATACCTACATATAAACACACACCACATACACATAAATATACCTCACATACACACAAACCACACACACATACACAGACATACACATACCACACACATATATACACATAAATAACATACATACATACACATATGCATACTCATACACATATACATATACGCACATACTACACACATACACACACACCAAATACATATATACACCACTCACACATATACACATACTCCACACACACCCCACACATGTGCTTACACACACATATACACTCACCACACACATACACATACACACACACACACACACATTGGGTTGATGTGTGTCCCGGACCAGTTGTTGGGTTAAAGTGTGTCCTGTGTCTGTCCCACCACGGGGCTAGGGCTACTCTGGGAAGACATAGGCACAGGAAGTTTGACTGTTCTCACTCCATGCCAGCATCAGGCAGGCATCCCTGGTGACTGCCAGAGTTGGCTGGGGGTTCCAGGGCCAAAAGGCAGTTCAGGGACTGGCTGGTTCTCAGGCTCTTATGCCTCCAGGTGCCGCTAGAAGCCATAGAAGAGCTGAGAACAAAGTTGGGGCATACGTGCTGGATTGGTCCACAGCTGAAGGTGAAGAAAATTGGGAGAGAAGCTGTGGTTGTGTCCCACCAGGATGAGACATTGTTCCCCATGGCAGATCCCGATGAAAGAGAATTGGTCCATGGTTTTAAGATGTTTATTGTCATGGTGGAAAGTGGATGAGAAACTGTACCCCAGTTTCCTCAGGATGGGCCTGAGGTTAAATACCTTTTTGCAGGGAGGAGGGTCTGGGAAGAAATGCTTAATTGGCTATGCCCCTCTGGTCTTTAGGTATCTCATTAATATAGAGATCTGTCTTGAGGATCCATGATCTATAGTCATGCCTTCTACCTGTGGAGGAACTAGTAGAGGTATTGCCCTACGTGATTAAAGGACACAAATCTATGAAAGGCTGTGGCCTCATGTCAAGAGCCTGGAGTCCGGAAGTGTGGCAAACACCTACTGTCTTTTGAAGCGAATCCTGCAGGGTCACCTGCTGGGTCACTGGGGTTTCAAACCTAGCTCAGCCAGAAATCAGGCTGCCTTTCATGGTCACACACACACACACACACACACACACACACACACACACACACACACGGAGGTTATAGAAGATAGGAGAAGTAACCCAAATGTGGGAGGCGAGATATGTTCATCTGAAAGACATGACAGGGTATCACATGCAGGTTCATGCAGAAGTCAAGGGACGGTCATCAGAGTGTATAAGATTTGCAGTGCCTCCTGTAGGTATGGGGCTGGCATTTTGTCTTTTAATCTTCAATTCAAAGATGCCTAGATTTTGGACCACCAAGGATTGTTCCACTGTAGCTTGGACTTCTCCAAGTACTGCAGGGTCACTACAATTTGGGTCCCCATAAAAATGACAAGGTACATCCATAAACTCTCAGCTCAGCAACCTTCCTATGAACCTGGTAGCCAAACTACTCTCATTTGTCCTTGGAAGCAAGGCTAGTAACTGAAAGGGAAGAAGAGCTATTTTTCCTAACCCATGCTTAAAATTTAGAATTTGGGTTATGTTTACCTGAGCACACTGGATCCCCTTGAAATTTGTTTGCTTTTTCTTAATATATTAAGAACCTTCAGAAAGAACCCTGCAGGGTAGAAGCACAAAGGGATGAATGCTCCAAGCTCATGGCTACAAATGTCACCAGAGATGGTCCATGCAGGATGGGATTGGTAGAAAAAGACTTTGGAAGAAGGGAATGGAGAGATGGCTCAGTGTGTGCTACTCTTGATGAGGACGACAGTTCCCTTCTCAGCACACAGCTCACAACTCTCTGCAAGTTGAGCAACGGGGGATCTGATGCCCTCTTCTGGCCTCCATGAGCATCTGCACTCAGGTGCACAAACCCATAATCATACACACATAGAAGACACTTGACTTAAAAAGTAAAAATAAAATCTTTTTTAAAAGACTTCAGGTATTACTATAACATATAAAAACCACCTGACCCTGAACTTTACCTTGTACCTTGCTTGAGTATCACAGTGTATTAGATGAAATATGGATGCTGGAGATTTAAACTATCAATGCTCACATATCATGCCCAAACTCCCAAGACCCAAGAATCATTGCAGAAGAGGAAGAGGAAAGAGCCAGAGGCACAGCAGACTGTGCACGCATGAACTCACAGTGGTTACAACAGAATGTACAAAACCTGAGCAAGCCAAAGCCAGACCAAATCCCAGTACGAAGAAAGGAATTTGGTGAATAGTCCCACCCTTAACTAGAATTACTGGGGAATTCTTAGCTGCTGAGAGAGGGAGAGACAGTTTTCTCTAATGGTGTAGCACCAGGTAAGCTTCCACTCTCTAGGGGAAGAACACAGATCCAAGAATATTTGAGCAGTGCCAATCCGTTTCTAAGGACTTAAAATAAAGGCTCAAAGTTGGGTGGGTAGAGAAGGGGAGTGGATCTGGGAAGAGATAGGGAAGGGAGTGGAAAATGATCAAAATGTATCATACAGAATCTTGAAGGACTAATTCTCTTTCAAAAGTCAATGCCCAAGTTCTACCAAAGAAAATTGCATAGGAACACATGAAGGCTGTGGCTTTGGGGTAATGGTTCTTTAAAACACTACCAGCAGATACACCTAGTTCTGGGTTTTGCCACTAAACTGGTATGAGGTAGTGAGACACTATCTTAAACCTAATCAAGAGAGATATCAGTTACCCCCACTCCCTGAATGGTGTTAGCAGTATCTCACCAGTAGGTACATCTTGCCTGGGAGGCAGGTATCATAGCATGAAGAACCTGTCACAGGTTAACACCATTGATGTCCTTTCTCTCCCACCAGACTGCATAATACCTCCCATTTACAATGAAAGCCAGCTATCCAGGAGAGTTTCCTGGTCAGTTCAAGATTTGGTTGTTGTTATTTGTTGTTGTTGTTATTTTCCAAACAGCTCCTTTTTTTTTTTTTTGGAGGGTTTCTATCTCCTAGATTCTTAACTCTCCTGATACAACTCACTATAGGGATTGCTAACATAGCACATTTAGCATAAAAGAGAGACTGTATAACATCCCATCACCACAGCAACATTCTGGTAATCATATCAGAGGGAAGCAAAATGAATTATCAGTTAATAAGGGACACGCACTCAAGGAATTCACTCTACACAGAAGCAAAGAATAAACTTATCTATAAGAGCTCAGAGACAAGAGTAGCTATTTCAATCCCGATGTGCCTGCCTAGCTCCTTCAGGAAAGCATCCACTATGGATTAAGTCTCTCTGTCATCATAAAAGATAATTATCTACCATCTTAGAGGGTGGGGAGTTATTATATAACGTAAGTTGAAGGTTGCCTTCACCAAGACAGACTCATCTTCATGCTTACACACTCCAGAGGCCAGAGGATTCATGATAAATATTAAGCATTTTAAGCATATTTATTTCATGAGTCTGAACCACAAGAAAAGTTAGACATAATTGGTAGTGTTGAATGAGGGTTTGAGATGCTATCTGAGCAGACGGTTGGTAACACAGATTGGAAATATTTAAAGTAGAGAAGTGTAATTGAGCAATTCTAACGTTAAAGTATAGCTACTGACATGAACTCTTCAAGTTACCATTTCTCTTCTCTGTGACTGACTGAATGCAGTATCAGTGACACTGGTATTGATGTCCACCACCAAATCCCGACATGCAATGCCTCTAACACCCAGATTTTGTATATAATACTTTTCTCTACCAAAAAAAAAAAAAAAAAATAGGGAAGGGTTACATAGCGTCAAATCAGATGAGACCTGGAAGACTCTTCTTTAACCAGAAAGCAAAAGTGATCTCAGGAGTACACAGAGAAGCTATGGAAAGACAAAGAAAATGGACTGAGGAGGTTTTTTCATGACCAATCTGATACCTAGAGTATCAAATACAACCGATAACTTAATCAAAACACATGCGAAGGGCCATAAATTCCCGAGCAGTTCTCAAGAGAGCAGTTGGATAAATGATGAACATGACAAGCTTTCATTTTCTACTCCTGTGATATCATCTCTGTATACGTGGATGGTACCAGTCCTTCTATTAAACATGTGTTAGCTTGTTATGCCTGGGAAGGTTCTATGCACTGCCTTGCAGGGAAGAGCACATTTTGAATATATCTAATAGTTTGGGAAGAGAAAGAAAAGAGTAGTTCTGTCCAATGACACAAAAAGGAACCAATAACACAGCAGGAGAGGTAGTCAAATGTCCTCACGAGTACAGCAAACTGCTGGTTTCCTAGGAGATGAAATGGGTTCAGAGAAAACCTCTGTTCACAGAAAGGAGGACCCATGTGAAAGAGACATCTGCATTCTTAGTCAGACCACATTGCAGCTTAAATACAGTAATGCTGGTAGACTTTACCGGATCCCAAACCAGAGTATGTAACCCCCCAGTCTGCCGATGATATCACTTGCCCTTTTCAAGGAGGACTCTATATTTACAGGACTAGGTGATTTGATAGCCTATTTCTGGGAAACAATCCCATGAAATGTATAATAGTAACTTGTAGCTAACCCACCCCTTGTATATACCCAGGATCTCCGTACTTGCCTGAGCAGTCGGAGTTAAGTAGAAGCATGTATTTTTTTAATCAGTGCGATGTTTTGTGTGCACTTGAATGGTTTTTAAGTGTTGGAAGCATTTAAGAGAAGCTGACACACTAAATTTATTATTTTAATTAAAAGTGTTGGAGAGTGTGGTTAAATAATTTTGTAAGCAATGCTTGTAAGTTTGTGAGATTTTAGTTAGTTCAATTTTTAATGCCTCGACTTATCAATTATGCACATAGTGTTTGAATGTCAAGAGGAATGTTGGTTAATAGCTTCATGAGGCTAGGAAGTTGAACATTAAAGCCCAAGTAGAGTTTCCCTCACAATAAATATTCTGGAAGTTTAAAGGATACACCAATGTATTGCAACCCAAACTCCGGAATGGGCCACCGAGCAGACAAAAACTGAGATATTATCATCGGTCCACACTAAGAGCAGACAGGAAGGATGCTAATTTTAGCCTTTCTGTATGTTGGATTACTTTGCATGCATATTAACCTGGAGATGTAAATGAAAAAATATGTATATCTCAAAGGAATTGATCCAGGGATTTATCTGGATCCTACTCAAATCATAAGAGGGATGAAAACGTGCTGGACAGCTCAATCTTCCACCCAGCTGAGTCCAGTGTTTTCTGCAAGTCTACCCAGACCCCAAATCCACTCCCCACCCAAACTCTGACATCCTTTGTAGCAGTTAATTTTGTTATCACCACAAGAAAATGCCTCACACAAACAACTTAAAAGAAGAAAGGTTTATTTTGGCTCAGGGTTTTAGAATATTCAGTTCATGGCTACTCAGCCCCATAGGCTTGTGTCGAACACAGTGAAGGTGGGAATGAGCGGCCAAAGGGAGCTGGGGACACAAGGGCAAGATATCCCAAAGGATTCCCTATATGAGCTACTTCTGTCACTGAGATCTAACCTACTGAAAGTTCCAGAACCTTCCAGAATAATACCACAAGCTGAAGATCCGACTCTCAACACATGAACCTTTTAGGCAGTGGTTCTCAACCTTCCTAAGGCTGTGACCTTTTAATAGTTCCTCATGCTGTAGTGACCCCCCAGCCATACAATTATTTTCATTGTTACTTCGCAACTGTAAATTTCCTGCTGTTATGAATCATATGTATGTAATGTAAATACCTGCTCTTTCTGATGGTCTTAGGCGACCCTTTGAAAGGATAGTTTGACCCTGGGAGGGGTCGCGACCTGCAGGTTGAGGACTGCTCTTTTAAGGAACACTCAAATTATGACACCTGTGGGTTTTCTTTTCAGCCTAAAAAGCAGCGTATAGGAAGCAATCTGAAGTCACCTTCTCAATACCTCCTGCTAGTGGCTCCTTCCCCCAGGGAGCAAATCCAAGCCAAGGCTCTCTTGGAGTTTGCCCCCTCGTGGGACACCACCCACAAAAATGCTTTCTCCACCTTGCAGTTTCCCTCACAGGTGACTTGCACTCTCACGTTTCAAAGTCCAAAGAAATTAGGATTGAATTAATTGGGAGCAAATGCCCTAAAACATCGTCAGCCTTTCTTCTCTCTTTCCTTTACATGAACTGCACTGAGAGTCGTACATAAAACTCAGACTCACACCTCCACGCTGCTGTTTCTTTTGCAGAGAATATTCGGCTGCCCATACTATCGGTGTTCACCTCAGCACCTCCACTGCCCCGCTGCACTGTAATCTTGAAAGCTAACACCCAGCAGGAGACCCTTTCCTCTGGACTTCAGAGCTCACAACTGTGCCCTAGTTAAAAGAAACCCAAGATGCCGACATTCTCACCCAGACATTCAGACACACTGGTAATGTGTTTCGTAATGGGAAAATAATAGGGAGATGTTTTCTCTGGGAATCTGACTACAAGAGGGGATCAGAGAGTCCCACAGCTTTGAAGGAGACAGCAAAGCTCAGGCTGTGTTCGGTGTCCAGGGACACCTGAGACTCTTTGGTTCGATTGGCCAAGGAAGGCTACACATGCCTGAGGGGTCTAAACTGGCCTTCGAACAGCACTGAGTGATTAACCTTATGGGACCTGGACTAGAAAAGCTGAGTGTTGCTGGGTCTTCTACTCCATCAAAAAGAGCCAAAATTAAAGGAAATCATATCCCTTGCATCCTCCAGTGATGTCTCTCTGACCCAAAAGCCACCAAAGTTTTGTACAGTTGCATAACGACTAACAAAGAACTTACAAAAAGTATCTAAAGATCACAGCTTCCAAAGACATACTTGGACAAAGGTCCCATTGTTACCTGGCCCACCAGGATGTCTGTCATCTGGCCTCTGCTGCCTGTCTCTCCATTCTTGAACAGTATTCCTGATGTGCTGTGTACTAAAGACTCAACCTTCCAGGAGGCCTGAAGACCTCAGCAGCTCTCGTCCCATAGCTGTCCCCACAGGAGGTCCCCAATCACATCACCTCCACAACCCTCCAACTGTGCACTTGACAGATGTTTGTGTTTGCTGTTCCAGGTATTATTTTACAAAGTTGTGAAGTTGAAGATGTCCATGCTGGGACCAGGCTGTCAGATCCATGGCTGAATCTCCCAGTGGCCTGTAGATGGCAGCATTCAAAACTGGTCAATGAGTAAGTGACTAATAACTGAGGAAGACTGATTCTAATCTAGGCTATCAAGGAGATGATTGAGAACCAAACTATGGACCAAACATCCAGGGAAGGCAGTTATTAATTTGACTTTTAGGAGGAAATGCTTATTTTTTGAGAGGTATAAACCTTAGAGTGAATTTATGGTTCCTTAGGACTTACAGGAAATGACTTCATCTCTGGGTCATGTGACATGGCGCTACTGAATTATTTTATTGAGCAGGGTTCAGTTTGTAGGAAATGGAATGGAGAATAAACATGGCTTTTGTTCACACCATGTCCCCACACAGATGCCATCCCCTACACCAGAGCAGGGTATTTATACCATCTGTGATTTCCTTCCACACATCATTATGGCTCGGTGTCTGAGGATTACTTTAGAATTTAGGGTGTTGTAGAGAGGTCACTTCTAATTAGATAGTTCACATTTTAAAAGTCTCTCTGTGGGGCATGTTTATACTGGTCATCACGGTTGAGAGGGAATATTTTCATTTTTTCTGAGAACCTTAAGTGCATTTGCCTCATAGTGGGGCATGCTGTGCTAACTTGTGAAGTAGCAATGCTTTTCCTTGAGAAAAAGCCAAATCCTGATCCCCAGAGTCAAAGTCAGCAGAAATAGTTCATCTCATTTACCAGACTTTGCCTTAGCAGTCAGAATTCCAGGTTAGGAACCATATCAGCAAGCCACTTTATCACCCAAGATCAGAACTTTAACACACACAGTGACCAAAGGAAAAACAAACAAACAGACCCAAAAGCCAAGCCAAACAAACAAACCAAGCTATAGCATGCCTGTTTCTGTAAAGCCACACAGGGTTGTTTTGATTCATGCTGTGATTGTCAACAATGTGTTTACATCTAACTGAGTGAGCCCTTCTTAACTGAAGGGCTGGGGCTCAGATTGGAGGACAAGTCTGTATCTAATGTAAGACGCTCTTCAAATCCTAAGTCTGAGTGTTGGAATCAAAAGAGGAACATGGTACCAACACTTCACCACCTACTGGTATAATTACCAAGATGATTAGAGTGTCTGCCAACCCAAACTTTTATATCAGAAGCAAGCTTGCATTAGTAACATTCTAATTTCTGCCTTGTCCCCCTTGGTCCTCAAGACATGGACCAATTGCCACCTCTCAACCCGGCACAGACTAAATCACTCAGGATTTGGTCCTGAAGTAGGAGTCAGGTCTATTTCCATGCAGAGTCTATTCCTGAATAAATCTGAGTCTTCCAGTAGTAAGAGGGGGAGGGAGGCCAATAGAAACGGGTTAGAAGGCAACAGCTGACATTTGGGGGAGCCATCGAAGATTTGCAGATTAAAGCCCCTCCAAGGAGTCCTTGCTCTAAGTGTATGGGAGAAGTATCCAAAAGACAGGATATTTTGGAGCCTCTTGTAACTTTGTAACTGTCTCCTTTGGTTATTTTTATCTCCGCTGTGTCCTTGTCTTCCTAACAGCTAGAACCCTTGACTTAAAAAAAGAAAGAAAAAAAAAGAACAAGAAAGAAAAAAGCTAGTGTTTGCTTCTGGGATGGGATGTGGGAGACCATTTCCCTCATGACTCCAGCTGAAAGTCAGAGGCTCCATAGCAGGGACCCTCCTGGGACAGAGCAAGCACACAAGCTCTTGTGGTCAAGCAGCTGGAGCCAGTACCTGGCAAGTATTGGTGGTCAGTGTGTGGTTGGTTGTAGTTTGAGAAGCCAGAGGAAAAGTGAAAAGGTTTGGGGGGTGGGTGAGCCTCTTCTCCCAACACCGTTGTCTCCTAGTTGCGTAACCTTGGGCATGTCACAGATGTCTTCAGAGCTTGAGTTTTCTGATCTGCAAGATGGAGGTCCAACTGCTGTGGGAGACAGCAGCTAAGAGCGTGAGGCAGACAGTATGGGGCCTGGCCCTTAACGGGAGTTCAATGGGCAAAAGCTACTCTTTCTCTCCTGGGCCTGTACACTCCAAGTGTTTTAAAACTGAATATGGCCTACTCAGCTCTGTGCCAGCTACTCCAACACCACTCTGGCTCCTTTCGTACCTCTCGGCACAGGGCTAAGGGCATGACATTGGCGAGACTCCAGGACCACAATGCCAGTTGACGATTTGTCGGTGAAGCAGCAATGATGAAATTCACTCCATGTGTGTAATAACAAGTGCTCTGTGTCTGGACTAAATGTCCCTCCCAAGTCCCACATCAGGCTGCTGGGGGGATGGAGGGCGGGGCAGGGGGCGTGGCGTGCTCAGCTGAAGTCCTACACGCCTTTGACTTTATAGAAAGATTGCTTACAATGGGAAGATTCCTGACTTCCCCCTGGTTTTTCCAGTAGGAAGGCAGAGGCTGGAGTTGACCCAGCTCTGTAACTTCAGACACCTTCCTCTTCCGTTCCTGTGCCTTCATGTTTTTATTTATAAGGGAGAACTAGTTCCGTGATACTAGTAATGATCGGAGAAGCCCGGATGTTTGTCAGAACCATCTGCGCAAGTCAAGCCTTTGGCGCAGAGCCTGTGATTATAACGCATTTAGGAAATATTAGCTATTATTTATTATAATTACTAGAGACTCTAAGTTTTACCCCTCCCTTATCCAAAAGAGCAGCCCCTCAGGCACTGGGGCTGATACTTGTTCTCTTACCTGTCAGCTGGCTCCCAGCCTGCCAGGCAGTCCTCCTTCCTAGAGCTTTCTTCCACCTCTGCATGCCCCTGTCAGGTTTAGATTGAAAGTGGTTCCATTTTGCAGACTTGAGCTGGAGCCTAAGGGAACTGCATCTCTCCCTTAAACTCTGTGAAGCTGTCTGCTAAAGAAGGGGTCTCCTGACCCGTGTTCCCTGCGGTTTGTGTCCCAGCCTTTGAGAAGAAAGGAGAGGAGGAGGACAGGCAGGAAAAGGGCTGGGTATGGCTGCTTCCCCAGCCTAACTCCTTCAGGGCCCAGAAAGGGCTCTGACACCCCCTCTTCCCTGCAGCCTCTGCTCTCCCACCTGGCTGCCAGGAGGCCTCCAACAGAGAAGTGAAAAATGAGCCACTAAATCTATTATGACTCGTGAGCCTGTCTTAATAATTAAGTTTTATTAAAACGAACACCAAGAAATTTCCTGACATGGCCTGCCTGGCGGAGCTCATCAAAAGCTGATAAGTGAATAGGTTCTGGAGACAGAGTGGATCCAGAGTTGGGAGTAGGGACAGGGAAAGAGACCTCTGTGGGAATGCCAGTAGGAGAAAGGTTCGGGGGCTTTGAGCAAAGGGACAGAAGTTCTCACTAACCACTGTGCTTCCTGGTTCTTCTCTGGATTACAGCCAAGACAGGCAGTCTTGCAGAGGAGCTGTTGCTTGCTAATCAGCTCAGGCTTTAGAGCCTGGCCAACTCATGTGCCCCTCAGCTTCACTATTCCTTGAGTTGGAAAAGTGCCAGATTTAGAGGTAGTCGGCCACCTTTTGTGGGAAAATTTGTTCCCTCTTCTGTAGACATTGATGAGACACAGAACTGACAGCGTTTTCCCCTGAAAAGGCCCTGTGAGTAGAGATAAGACCAGCTAGAGCAACTCCATCATCTGGATATTCAATCAGTCTTGGTTGCTTTTGAATGGCAAATGAACGAACATCTCCACCCACGTGTTCTAGAGACCTTGAGTGAGGATCAGCCCAAGGTAGAGAAGACAGTCTATCAAGATACCATCAAAGCCAGTGGGATCCCAGCACATAGCTGTCTGGGGTCTTAAGGGGCTAGGAGTCTTTGTGTAATAGGTGTTTGCCGATGTGTTCTAAGGGTTGCAGCAGAGGTGAGCCCCTGGGGTGTTTGGCAAACGGTACAATGGTCAAGCAGACACCTCAGTTGAGTGTTGCTTATATGGGACTGTTTAGCATGAGAAAGGCAGGACTGGAGGGCAGCTGAGCCCACAGGCCTGTCTAATCACCAGAAACCAGAGTGTGGGGATGGGCACTCTCTGATTGGCTCTTCAGTTTCCACACTCGAAGACTACAGATTTTAAGCTGCTAGGCTGATAACACTATCCTCAATCAATACCCGAGAATAATGATATTCTTGCCAGAATGTAGCTGTGAACCTCTGTCATCCCCTTCTCCCATTAGGAAAGAAAGAAAATCTCTCTCGAAGGAATTATTGTTTGTGGAAGATTGGCTGAAGGACACTCATTGCCCAGGACTCTGCATTTTACCCTTGAATCAAGTCAGAAAACTTGTACTCGGGGAAATCAATGAAACCAAGTGGACAAAACAGAAATAGCCCTTGCTAGGAATGAGAATCAGCCAGGGACACCATAGGGGTGCTCACAAGCTATTTGGAACAAAATAAAACAGAAGCCTTACACCTCACACATAACCATGACTAAGTTCATATGGGAGGGAAGAGAGGAGAGGAGAGGGAAGGGAAGGGGAGAGGAGAGGACGATAAAACAAACTTCAAACACAGAAAACAAGAGAGAGTGATTTTTTTTAATTGAGTAGGGGGACATCGCCTAAAAAGAGCAATCACAAATGCTACAAAAAGAAGCAGTGACAAATAGGATTATAAAAACAGAGAAATTCCAATTTTCTAGAAACAACCATGACAAAGTTAAAAGAAAAATGCTGGGGTGGGAGGGGAGAGGAAGCATCCCATGGAAAACCAGCTATGTTGCTGCTCTTTGTGAGTTCTTTTTCCTAGCCTTTCTCTCTCTAACCCCACCCTTGGTTTCACTCCTTCTCACTAGATAGGAGAGAAATAAGAATACCAAAGAGATTGAGAGAGAGAAAGAGAGAGAGAGAGAGAGAGAGAGAGAGAGAGAGAGAAGAGAGAGAGAGAGACTTGAATCTAGTTTCTTTTTGTTTTATTTTTTCTCTGAGCACGAACTACTTACAAACTGCAACCAACCCCCCTGTACAAGCAATAACCACCCACACCACCTATTGGCACTCTAACATGTATATACCCTCAGAAAAAAAATCCCAGAATTCCAAGCGTCACACACTCGAAGAAACTATCTGCAGTTGGCAAAGCCACACCTGTGCTAGGGCATTAAACAAATCACATTCAGCTGCTGTGAACAGTCCAAAGCAGCCACATATCCCATACCTGAGATTAAAACAAAACCGTATTCTTATAAAATTTCTGTGATCTTTAAAAAAACAAAAATTCTAGAATTCTCACTTCAAGTGACTGTATAGGGGTTTGAATGAAATACCTCCCATGAGTCTGGG
Organism: Rhabdomys pumilio; assembly: GCA_030674055.1. Classification (NCBI taxonomy): domain Eukaryota; kingdom Metazoa; phylum Chordata; class Mammalia; order Rodentia; family Muridae; genus Rhabdomys; species Rhabdomys pumilio. The sequence continues at coordinate 77,485,866 of JANHMN010000002.1, read as the reverse complement.
GTATTTGAATACTTGGTCCCCAATTGGAGGCTGTTAGGGGGAGAGTTAGCAGATGTGGCCTTGTTGGAGCAGATGTCTCATTGGGAGCAGGCTTTGTGGTTTGAGATATAAACTCTCAGCTGCTCCAGCAGCATGCCTACCTGTGTACTGCCATGCTTCCCAGCATGATAATGACTTGATTCTTATCCCTCTGGAATCATAATCCCTGCCCCCTTCTCTAAATTGTGTTGGCCATGGTATTATTACAGTTAAGGAAAAGTAACAAAGTCTTTGTGAGTTTGTGAGTATGTTTTAAGCCAAGGATGTAAACTAAGGGAGTTTATGTGGAGTGGATAATTTTCATAGTTTTACGTTTTAAAAAGAAAATGCTGAGTGTGGTGGTGCCTACCTGTAGTTTCAGCTTCTCAGGGTATAGTTAGAACTTGTCTCAAAATATAAACCTCTCTGGACATATTGGGAATTATGGAATTAAGAGGATCCTATTGGAAATGGGGAGAAAGGTAGGGTTGGTGGGAATCAGAGAAAGGCTCTTGATGAAAGCTCAGATAGGAGACCGTGGCCACTAGAGGCCAGGCATTTGATCACTAGCATGGCTATGAATGAGTAATATATGGGACTAGATATATATACAGGGACTTAGTGGTACACTGGATCAAGGGGCCAGAGGAACACAGGTCCCTCCCAGCTTTGAGGGTCACACAGCTGGCTGATGGTGGTATCATCCACAGGGGGAAAAAAAAGGAAGAAAAGAGATTTAGTTGGAGAGGAGGCAGGTGTATGTTTTCTTTTAATCTGAAGAGTTTGAGATGTCTTTGAACAAGGTAAGCCTCATGGACCAGCAAATTGAGCTGTCCACAGGTCCCCGTACTTGGTTTAATCTCCTCCGTCACCATCTTAAAATCCTTTATAGCTTTGAAGCAAAGTGGCTTGTGTTTTCATTACATACTGAGCTCAGATAACTTTGTAGCTAGTCCTTTGAGGTATTTTTGAGGAGATACTGTTTAACAGTGGTCTGGATCCCGCAGGAGCTCAAAGAACCTTCCTTGGATGGCAGTAATCACTTCCAGAAGTGCCTAAAATGACAAGAGGGTAGCAAAGCATGAAGTTTGGACATCCTTGTAGATGGCTCTGAGGATCTGAGAGTAAAGTAACAGGATAATGCAGGAAGTCTGGGAAAGGTAGTGGATAGGGAAAGCAGTCAACATCTGTGGTGATTTGAATAAGAATGGCTTCCATAAGCTCACGAATTTAAATGCTTTGTCACCATGGATGAGCACTATTAGTAAAGATTAGAAGGATTAGGAGGTGTGACCTGTTGGAGGAAGTGTGTCACAGAGGGTGGGCTTTGGGGTTTCAAAACCAAATCAGGCCCAGTTTCTCTCTCTCTCTCTCTCTCTCTCTCTCTCTCTCTCTCTCTCTCTCT
>JANHMN010000002.1:77453149-77484433 GCA_030674055.1 Rhabdomys pumilio | reverse complement strand
TCTCTCTCTCTCTCTCTCTCTCTCTCTCTCTCTCTCTCTCTCTCTCTGTTTGAAGACCAGAATATAGCTCTCAGCTACTACTCCGGTGCCATGCTTGCTGCTATACTCCTTGTAATGACGATAATGAACTAAACCCCTAAAACCGTAAAGAATCCTCAATTAAATGCTTTCCATTCATATGGGTTGCCTTGGCCATGGTGTCTAAGACAGTATCTAAAACCAGAAATCAAGAAAGATGCAACCTGCAAAGCCTAGTGAGCATGGGTAGTAGTTAATTTTCATTGCAGCTTGACACAATGCTGAATCACCTGAGAATAGAATCTCAATAAAATATCATCTAAATCAGGTTGGCCCGTGAGCATGTCTCTGGGAATTGTCTTCATTACAGTAGTTGGGATGAGAAGACCTGCCTACTATGGGTAGCATTATTCCCTAAGTTTGGGTCCTGAACTGTTTGAGAACTGAGAACTTGAGCTGAGCACTAACTACACATGCACTCTTTCTCTCAGCCCTTGACAAAGGATGGGATATAATCAATTCTTTTTAACTTCTAGTGTAGCATCTTAACTAGTCCACTATGATGGGCTGTAACCTGGAATCGTGAACTAAAGGAAACCCTTTCTCCCCCAAGTTGCTTTTTGTCAAGGAATTTTAATCACAGCAACACAAATGAAACTAGGACATTGATGAATGCATGTGTCACTAGTGTGTGTGTGTGTGTGTGTGTGTGTGTGTGTGTGTGTGTATACACATATGCTGAGAGAGCTTCTGAGAGTGGCAGAGTGAGCTACTTGAGAGATTGACCATGACCAATGGCAGGGATGAGGCTGTGAGCTCCATTGAAATGTGAAGGGTAGAGTGAGGGATTTTTAATAGTTATTTTTGTAAGAGACATGAACATGTCTTTTAAGCAGAAAATCTGTAGAATATTAGACACAGAACAAGCCTCTGTTAAAGTAGAGCAAGGGTTATGTGTGCATGCAAAAAGAACTCTGGGAAGATACACAAGAAGCTTATAATACTTTCTCTAAGAAGTGGGTCAAAGGGTTTACTGTATTTCTTCCCTGTGTTTTTTTTTTCCAACACAAGCATATGTTTTTTAAATAATGAAAACTATTAATTTGATGCCCTCAAGGGCATTTCTTAGACACTGAAAGAATTGATCAAAGGTTTCTCTGGCTTTTAAAATTAATCTTCAATTTATTAAAGTTACAAATTTATTCAGACCTAAGTTCTTCCATAAGCTTTGAAATTCAGCTTACAAGTCTTATTATTTATTTATAAGTGTAGCAAATTTTAACAGTCACTTTTAAAGGGACCTCTGAGAAATGTCACAGCTCATTTACAAATGTCCTTAATTTAATTGCGGTAAACACTGTAAACTGTATTCATGCACACTTAATATATTTGGATTATTTTTTAAATACTTTAATTCAAGCCTCTTCAACTGTTTAAGTAACTGCTTTAAATCTAATCTGTTGGACCTACAATTACTTACAAAAATCTTAAATTCTTCTCTAGGTTCCAATACTTAAGTATAGCAAGGTTTTGATGCCAAAATCAATTTCTCAAACACTTCACTCGAGAATGGAAAGGTTACTTCCTAACTCAGAAGGACCGTATCTTCATAAATTGCAAGGATATAAACTTAGCTTCTTCCAGAGCACACATGTCTTAGCAGGAAGGCTCAATTCTTTTCACACTTCTATGCTTAGTTCTGAAAGATGCTCACCCATGCCCCCACCACACACCTCCCTTCTCCTGAGACATGTACCATGGGCAGGACCTTATTCTGTGTGCTTTGTATCATGCTTGCCACCTCTCCTTAGGCACCTGTCTCTGCTTTCTCTCCATCTGGCCTCTGAGCTTTCTCTGCCCTGGCTAAGGGTGTAGTTATGGCCTTTTATGTTTTTAACGATCTGCTGGGCATTATTTTTTCTTGTCTCATGTTTCTAATAGTTTTTGCTTAACTTGAAACTTTCACACCAGCATTTTGTCTATCTCTTTATTCAAAGGAAGTTAAGAATGTTAACTACCTGTCAAGATTGGCTTTTTAAGGAGTGATGGTCGTTGGAGTTTTCATTCCTTAACCTCTGGTCATTTAACATACGCCAGAAAAATGTCTGTAGTGTTACTGATGACATTCCTGTTATGGTATCAATCAGCCATTTTTGAGGCTATCAACCCCTCAGTACCACTGGACTCGTGACTGTGGTTGGAACAATGAACTCTCTTGCCTACTGTGGAATCACTCTTCCCTGATTCTCATCCTTCCTTCCTGGCTATAGGATAAAAGTTTGTATCTCTACCTCCCACACCCGAAACTGAAAAGTTACCCCATAAGGTGATGGCACCTGGAGGCAAGCCTTTGGGAGTGATTAGAGTGGAATCTCATAAATGAGGTCAGTGTCCCTCTAAATGACAATCTGAATAGTTGCTGTGTCCTTTACACCAACCATATGAGGACATAGCCAGAAGTAATCACCAATGGGCCCGAATACAGATCAGGCACCAAATATGCTGGCACACTGCCCTTGACCTTCTAGCCTCCAGAACAGTGAGAAATAACTTCTGTTACAAGTGAACAGTCTACAATGTTTTACTAGCTCGTCCCTTGTGGATAGAGACATCTATATGTCAAAGGTTGGGTTTCTTCAGATCTTTCTCCTAGGTCTTGTATTTCCACTCCCCACTCTTGCTGGTAAGCTCTCCTGTTCTTTAAATTCAACCAACATCTCTTCGAGGTGACACCTATGTTTGAATTTTCATTCTAAGCTCTGTACCTCGTAGTCTAGAGGTATTGGCCTTTCAGTTGCAATCAGGGATCAGGTCCTAGAACCTTGAATGTGCTCTTTTCTATAACCTAGAATGTTCTCTTGAGCATCTCACAACTGGATGACTAGCAAATTTTACTTTTTTTTTCCCCAGATACCAGTTTAGAACACCTTTCTGCTCTCTTGGTGTGATAAAGATCAGAGGATCATTTCCATTGCTGATAGTGTGTGTGTGTGTGTGTGTGTGTGTGTGTGTGTGTGTGTGTGTGTGAAGTCTGTTTCTTTCAGTAAACTGTAATCCCATTGAAGTTGGAGACCATGCATTTCTTGCCTCTTCAGCCTCTGCAAATGCCAGCAGTGCTGGGTCTCTAGTAGATGTTCAATAAATTAAATGGCCTGTGATAAGAAAAGCTCCTGGAAGAAAGAGGGAAAGGAGGAGGGGAAGAGAAATAGCCAGGGGTGGTTTATGGCCTTAAATCAGAAGCTAGCTGTGCTTCAAATATTTCCCTGAGGAATATGCAGAGTTATGTCCACATACTAATGAGAACTAATGGCTCTGCTGTTAGATATCTCCTGAGGGATTGTTGTGCCAACAGTTTTCATCCTTTCTCCCCCTCCCACCAGTACCCTGACAGGCTTTAGCACAGGAGCACAGACAACTCTGCTGGCTGCTTTGTTCTCCCTGCCCAGCACCTCCTAGGACTCCTGTCTCACTTGGGCCTCTCTGAAAGGCTGCAGAGCAGATTATGAGAGCAGAAGATGTGTACAGGCGCCAATACCACACTGACTGTTGTAGAAGCATTCAAATATGGAGCCCTGGGGCTCTCCTGCACACATGTATCTACACGCTCAGTTTAACACCAGTTAAAGAGAAATGGATAGCATCCACAGAGTGGCCACCTCCAGAAACATGACTAAGGTGGGACAGGCCCCTACGTGGAATTTGTGCAGGAGGTGAGAGTAGATGAAGGCTCTACTATCTCCCTCTGAGGTTAGGATTCCACCGTACGCAGTTTCTTGGCTTCCTTACAAAGGAGTTTGTACAGTTTTTCTTCTTGTCGAGATTACTTTGGCTCTTTGAAGTCATTCTTCACCCCTTTGCAGCTGCTATCACAGCTATCAGATGACTGCATAATATATAAAGGTGAAGGGTTATTTGACTTGCAGTTTTGAAGAGCATGGTGGCCGCATCTGCTCCATTTCTGCTGAGAGCCTCTTGTTGAAAGGGGAAAGAGGATCCATGAGAGCCTGTGTGGGTGAGGGCAAGAGCAAGGCCCAGATTCACTTGACATGGACCAGCTCTCAGGGAAAAGCATCAATCCCCTCATGAGGGTGGCGATCCTGTTACCTAATTATATCTGAATGGCCCCAACACCTCTCAACATTACATTTGAGATCAGGCCTTTACTATAATATGGATCAACAAACCCTATTCAGACCATAGCAAGGTTTCAGGGAACTCACATGCATTCCAGCATTGGCTTGTCCATTTCTCTTCCAGAAGAAAAAGATACATGCCCTAGGGTTTGATGGGGATAGCACTGAATCTGTAAATCACTCTGTTACATTAGGTATCACCATATTAACAACTCACTTTTTGTTTTCTTTCTTTGAGGCAGGCTATTGATGTGTAGCCCAGTTTGGCCTTGAGTTTGCAACCACCCCGTGCTGTGGGCTTCTTGCCCACCAACATTACTATAATGAAATCAGAGGCACTATGCATGTGCACAGGAGATCCCTACCTAAGTTTCCAGCCACTGCTTGCCCCTCCCCCACCTCGTACCTGCACATGGCTCAGGAAGTGCTAGGACACACAGACGGAGGAAACTGAACTGAAAGGGGCCTCAGTAATGCATCTTTTGGGAGTTCATCACCCATGCTTGCCGGACTTTTCAGTACTGCGGCTGCCTTGAGTCGTCCTTCCTTCCTTCCTTTCTTCCTTCCTTTCTTCTTTTCATCCTTCCTTCCTTCCCTCCCTCCATTCCTTCTTCCATCACACCTTCCTTTTATCCTTCTGTCTTTCTGCACTTTTATTCATCTTTCTTTTTGTTTTGCACAGCGGGCTGAATCCAGAGCCTTATGGCTGCTCCGCACTTGCTATACCACTAAACCACAGCACAGTCCCTACAACTGTCAGGTTTAGAAGATACATGCTGTATTTGTGTCAAGATTATTCATTAGGGGCTGGGGTTGTAGCTCATTAAGTAGGATGCTTGCCTAGCATGCAGGAAGCCCTGGGCTTTACAGGAAGTGGGCTTCACAGGAAGTGGGCTTCACAGGAAGTGGGCACCACAGGAAGCCCCAGCACACAGGAAGGGTCTACCTAGTGAATTGGAGGAAGCCTGGACTACTCCAGACCCTGACTCAATAAAACCAAAATCAAACAAACAAGCAAAAAGATTGACTTTTTTCATAAAGATTTTATTCTTTTCTTGCTATTATATCTGAAATTACTTTTACAATTTTATTTTTTGTTATTTGCTACTAAAATATAGGAATATAACTGATTTTATATTAATTTTATAGTCTATAATTTGACAAACTTTGTTAGTTATGATAATTATGATAATGAAATCTTTGGACTTGCTGATATGTAAATGCTAAGGAAAGTATACCCTAGTGGCTATAAACTGAAGGCTCATTTATTGGAGTGAGGATGTTAGGAGGTCCTGGAAATAGTCATAAGATCTCTAGGGGAGGAGGGGATGCCTTCAAAGCATATCATAATGCCCCAGTCTCTTCCTTTCTCTGCTTCTTGGCTCAGGATGTGACCGTCTATCTGGACATTTCTTCTTGTCTTTATCACTCTTCCCAGACATACAACCTCAAGTTACTGAACTTGTTAGCCAAATAAACATTTTTCTCTTGGTATGCAAGCTGTCTCAAATATTTCACTCTCTGGGTGTATATAGGTGTATTTGTGTGTGTGTGTGTATGCATGTATGTACACACATGCAGATGCACGTGTGAGCACAGGTGTATGAAGGTCAGAAATCAGCTTTATCTGTTGTTCCTTGGATGTCCTCCTACCTGTGTCCCTGAGACAGTGGTGACAGTGACACTCACTCATCTTGGTCCCAACCAATTAGGTTGGGCTAGCTGACAAGTGAGCCTCAAGGACCCTCCTGCCTCTGCCTCCCCAGTGCTGGGATTACAAGCAGGTGCTTTCATACCTAGCTTTTTAAAAAATTAAATACAGATTTGGGGAATCACAGTAAAGATCTCATATTTGTGCAGCAAGCATGCTATATGTCCCTGCCTGCTTTATGCCCCTGGCTACCTCACAGGCTTTTTCAGCTTGGAAATGTGAAGCTGGTTGAAACAAGACCACATCATCTACATTAAAAATAATTGTACTGCTTCTTTTCCACATTTAATGGGTTTTATTTCATTTTCTTGCCAAGTTTCCCTGGCTAGGGATTCCAGGATAAGGCAAGTCTTGAGCAGACAGCCTTTCATTTTTCTGATGAAGTTCCCTTTATTTCTTGTTTGTTGAGATTATTGTTGTAAGGAGGGAGCTTGGATTTGACCTATTCAGTGGTTTTTTTCTGTATCTATTGAGATGACCATTTGGGAAGTTTTGTTGGTCTTCACCCAAACCTAGTATTTAAATGGTTAAATACTAAGCTAACTTCATATTTTGGTATAAATCTCATTTTTTCATGATTATTGGACTCAATTTGGTAGTATTTTATTGAGGATTTTTTTAGGTTTTCAATGTTCATAATAGTGTGTGTGTGTGTGTGTGTGTGTGTGTGTGTGTGTGTGTGTGTGCCTTGATAGTGTGAATTACTGACCTCCTAACAGCTGAGAAATATTTTTTTTTTCTGTTTTTAAGAAGGAGTAAAGAAAGTCTGTAAAGAATAGGTGCTAATTTCTTCCTAAATGGTTGGTAGAATTCTACAGTGAGGCCAGCTGTGCTTGAAGTTTTCCTTTGGAAAGACTTGAGATTATTAATACTTTTAAGCGTCTATTTAGATTTTGCATTTCTCCATGAGTCCATTTTTAAGAATGTTTCTTTTTTATGTGTTGGTTAATTCTTGTCACACAGATGTGCACTGTGCTCTCTTTTCCCACAAGGTTGGAAATCATGTCCCTTCATTTACTCTTGACCTTTAGATTTTTTTTTTTTGATCAGTTTAGACATAACACTCAAAGAGTTTAAGGTGTGCTTGAGAATAATGTGCAGGCTTCCATTGTTGAGTATATTATTCAACATATCAGCGTGCAGTCTAGATATTTTTAGTGTTATCTAAATAACCTATTTTTCTTGTCTGTTGTTATGCCAATTATTGGGAGTAGGGCATTAAAGTTTCAAAACATTATTGAGCTTTCCATTTATCCCTTCAGTGTTCAGTGTTTGTTTTATATATTCGAGGAGTTGCACTATTAAAGGGTCATGTGTATTTGTAAAAGGCGTAGCTTTCTGGCATTTTTGACAGCCTTTTCCTTCTCTTTGGTGTGTGGGAGCAGTTTCATCTGATTGTCTCGTTTGTCAACATTGGTGTAGCCATACGTGCTGTCACTGAAGTTTACAGAGAGAAGAAAGGTAACAGAAATATCAATGGACTATGAAGATTAGAGGATCTATAAAAATAACCAATTCCTAATGCTTCCTGGAAAGTATGTTGAGGCATTGCTAGGATTCTATCTTAAGAAGTTCTGAAACTTTTGGTGCATTCACAGTTATGAAATGCTTCTGTCTACTCTCCTTTTTTCTTTTTCAAAGAAAGCTACAGACAAGATTTCAGGACGTTTATCAGGAAAAGTATACTATCTTTCCCTAACAGGCATCAGAAAGTTTTCTAAACTTCTGACTTGAAATCCTTAGTTCTTAGTTTATGTAAGGCAGCACCCAGAAAACAGTTCAAATGTGTCCCTGACTCATAGATAAAACTCTTTTATAAAATTCAGTAATCTCCACTCAAAGCCACTTGGAATGCACTCAGGTTAGGGAACAATCCTTGTTCTTTCCTTCCCTTGTTGATGGCCTTCTGAGATGACTCATCTCTGTGGTGTGGGTACAATGTGTTCTTTCCAGAACTCACACTGGGCTTTAATGCCTCTTGACAGGGAGAGGAACTTAATCAAACTGTTTTTATTTAGAGGTCAGACTTTTAGGAAGTGATGGAAATCAGACAAGGTCACATGGCTGGGGCCTCTGATTGAATCCTGGTGGTTACATAAGAGAGACTGAGAGACACACATGTGCTCTGTAACACCCTGTACCACCTCAAGATTCTACTAATAGTGAAGATATCCTCAGATGTAGGCCCTTGACCTTGGGCCAGAACTGTGATTCAAATAAACTTCTTGGTAATTGGTTCAGGGTATCAAGTTATCAGCAGCAAAACCAGACTGTTGAGCTCTGTGCAACTTGGAGAAGTCTCATCTATATGTATAAAAATTTAATATTTTTCTTCACATTTTCTCAGAGCTAATTCTATTCAGTTCCCTGAGTCCCAAGTAAAAACCAACCAAACATAAACCTTGAATGTGGTGAGAAAGATATGCTCTTCTCAAACAAAACAAAACAAAACAAAACAAAACAAAACAAAACAAAACAAAAGGCAAATTACTATACTAAGAATAGAGATTGCTTTTCTAGAACTTGACTGAATTCTCGAGCCAGCCATCCTTCCTATGCTACCATATTTGCTTTTATCATATCCTTCCTGCCACCAGTTCCTCACAGATCACATTTCCAACTTCATGTTTGTTCTCTCTCTTAAAAGGAAAATACACACACACACACACACACACACACACACACACACACACACACAAATGGAGTCCAATTTGTGTTGGCCAGCTGCTACTGAGCAAGACACAGTCTTACTTTGTGGTCCCAGCTAGCCTGGTATCCACTATGTAGCCCAGGCTGGTCTGGAATTCACAGCCATTTGCCTGTTTACACCTCTCAAGTGCTGAGATTAAAGAGATGTAAAGCCACCATGCCTGACTAAATCTAAGTAATTTCTCAGTTCCCTCATGTCTGGAGTATCGGTATACTTTAGACATGCTTTCTTAGGTCTCAGGATCATTATCAAAGAACTAACTGGTCTATTCTATCTCATAGGCTTTATTTTGGGATAAGGTGGTGTTAAGCTTGCCCAGGTGTTGGTGGAACCCTGTGGTTATACAACCAAAGGCGTCATCTTTTTTTTTTTGCTTGCTGTTTGTTCATTGGAGGCCAGCACGAGTACCTGGCAGCTGCCTACAGTTCCTGGCCATGGCCTTCTTCATCAGACTTGCATATGCTGTCAAGTCAACAGGGAGACTCTCTAGTCTAGTATGCATCATCTAGCATAGGAGTCATGCAAAGTTGGCATAGTCATGGGAGTGACACACTATCACTTTACTTGCAGTCTGTTGGTCAAAAACAAGTCACAGCTCGAAGCTATCTTCAGGAGGAAAGTATCTTACAGAGATATGGATGTTGGATGCCAGAAGTCACAGGCAACTAATCTGCAACCTGTCTACTTGTTGGACTAGAATGGTCTAGATGTCCCAAAGTTACCTTAAGATACTTTATAAAGCAAAATGAACCTAGAAGATGGTCCCTTCCCCTCTTCCCTCTCTCCTCAGTACTTGGAGGCAGACCTGTCACCTGTGTGGTGTGGAGACTGCAGGTAACTGTGCACTGTCCTCCTTCACCTCTCAGCACTAGAAACCATGTAGAAAGAAGTGACAAAGCCCATTACATAGAAATAGAGGCCCTTTCCCCCAATACAGTTACTTTGCTTTAAAGCTAAATTGAGAAACAAAGTGACTGCCTGATACCCTTTTAATGGTAGTGGAGTGTAAATGTCTTTTGAAAGAACATGCTCTTTCAGAAAAGATTGTTTCTAATGTTCTTTCAAATTATCAATTTGGAGGGGGAAGGAAATGTGATTAGGAGACCAAAATAACAAAGCATTTTCAGACCAGCAAAAAACGTCAACCGAGTGAATGTGTAATTCAAGCTGCCAAAGTGCTCACACATTTTTGATGCCAAGTATACTTAATCAGTAATAATCCTGCCCCTCAAGAAGGCTCCTAATTTGTTTTATTGCCATTTTAGATCTGTCGCCTTTCATTTCCTAAAATATAATCAGGGTTCAGTGTCTCCATCTGTGAGCGACACTGTGATGGATTCTGGGTGGCATCGATATGCCTTAATCACGCCATCTCCCCAATTGCTGCCTCATTTGAATTCACAGATTTCAGAAAATTCAATTATATTTACAATGTCATCAAGAAAGTAAGCTGATAAATGACTGACAGTTCACTTACTCAGAGGTTGGTGGCGGAGGGCCAGGGAAGGGGCAAGAAGAAATAGGAGAGGGCATATGTGATCAGAAGTGTCATAATGGAGTCCTGATGGTTGAGAAGCAAAGGGGAGAGCTTACAATTTTAGAGCCTGTGCAGAGAATGTGACAGGAGCCATCCCCTGATCAGGCCTGGCCTAAAGACCCTCCCTGGAGCTGTCAGAGGACCTCAGCTGTATCTGTGATGCCCTGGTCTTCAGTCCAGGAAGAAACTAATGGTGGGATATTGGAAATTCTTACTACCACCTTTATCACCTGCAATTCCTATTGAGCATCTGCTGCCACACATCAGGGACTTCTGGTGGCTGAGGAGAGGCCTTACCTTGACTTTAATCTTGTCAATAAAGATTCTCTGAGAGGAGAAACAAATTTATCTCTCTTCACAGCTAACATCTGTTGGCATCCTGTCAGAATGATTCGGCCCATTAGCCAACTACTGTCAGAGAAGAACCAGTCACCACAGAGCCTCTGACCCACATGTAGACCCCAAATCTGTACAGTTCTCAGCCCTGAATGCCATCAACTAAGGGCCTCTGGATCTTTCCATGGAAAACCCAAGGAGAATGGTGACCTCTGGCACCATAGTGGTGCCTGTTGGGTAGGAGAGATGACTGTGAGCACCGTTGCTGATTCATATTCACTGCTACCCCTTGGAGACTGGGCAGGGAAGATAGCATTTGCTTTGAGTCCCCTTGGAAATGTGTGTCATCACCCACTAGAGCACCATCTTTTTCATCGCATCTTAGCTGATGTCCCTTTAGATAAAACTTAGCCAGAGACACTCAAGACTGAAGGCCTGCCTTTGTCTATCCAGGGCCCTATTGTGGACACAAACAGAGGCATGCATAGGCACAGGATGAGACAAGTTCCCCAGAAAGCATGCACACTATCTTATTATGAACAAGAATGTTGTAGTAATTATTTAAAAATGGCCACCAGTCAAGCTGACTGTCTAGGCTGCAATGTCTCAGTCTAGATCAGACACCGTGTTCCAAGGCCATGAGGCCACATGCATGCCACAGCTAGAAACAGCCAGCCAGAGACACCAGCCCTGCCATCCACAAGACGCCAGCATGGGAGATGGCTCTGCCATCTACCATTGACTGCTACAGACAAGCGAACATCAGCCTCCATGTCCCCCCCTCCTCTCTTCTCTTAGCTCCTCCTCTTCCTCCCTTCCTCCTCCTCCTCTTCCTAACTTACTCCTCCCACCTTAGCTCCTCCTACACAAGAGGATTGGCTTCAACAGTCTCCATGTGTACCAAAATCTGCAGATGTTCAAGTCTTTCATATAAATGTAGTAGTATTTGCATATGACTTCTGCAAACCTCCTCCATACTTTAAGTCATCCCCACAAGGCTTTTAACAGTCAATACAGTATACATGGTCCCACAAATAGATACTACAGTGTATTATTTCAGGGAAAAATGACAAGAAAATGGTCAGTGTATATTTAATGCAGACACAATTTTGTTGATTTGGTATTGGTGTTGGTTATGTTGGTGTTGGTTGTGTTAGTGTTGGTTTTAGAGACAAAGTCTTAGCACTTAGCTTTGCCTGAACTAGAACTCACTATGTAGATCAGGCTGGTCTTGAACTTACAGAGAACCCTTCCATTTAAGGTGTATATAACCACAGCCAGCTTTATTGACATATTTTTGATGTGTGGTTGATTGACTCTGCAATGTGAATCTGTTAACATGGATAGAGCACCTATATACAATATTATTTACTCCAGCCAGATATTTTTCCATCAGAAATACATCATCATCAACAACTTTTAAAGACTTTTTAATATAAATTTAGAGTTGTCAACCAAGCTGTTGACAATTTTCATTAACTGAAGACCTCTAGGAACATTCCTATAACAGAAAAGAGAGTGTATTGGCCCATTGCAGTGAGGGCCAGATGTATCATGGGAGTAGTGAGGTGACTCTGTAAGAAGTACTAGATAAGACCAATCGTGCTGTGGTAGGTGATTTAGGGGAGAGTTTAAATGGATTCTATTAGGTGACAGGGGATGGCTAATAGCCGTATATCTTCAGGAAGCTGGTGATAACACAGAAGGAGTTCCTCAGCGTGAATGTGGCCATGGGAAGATATGCAGTAGTTACTCATCACCCACACAGGGCAAGCTGTTGACCTTTAGTGCTTTGGGTCACGCACTTGTGCTGTCATCTGCTCTCAAATGCAACCTTATAATGCTCTTGTTTCTCTCTTACTCCATCACAGTCTTGGCCTTATCTGATGCTACATCTGTGAAATCATTCAAGTTCAACAGGAGAGCACAGGGCTCAGCTGTGGAGACCAGGCTGGCTCCTCTCTATGTGGACTATGAGGCCCTCCCTCAATAATAGGCATTTTCAAGGCTATAAAAACCATGTTCCTACCCTCAGTAGTTCCTATTCTCAGTAATTTTATTCTCTTCTCAAAGTGATTAAACTCCTGCTCTATGCCAAGTGCCTGGTGATGAGACAATAGCCACAAGACGATGTCCTTGTAGCTCTATTATCCCCTGACAGTCAAGGGAGACAACTATGGTCACTACAGTAGATGCTTAGAGAATCATGAGGTGTTCTCGGCTGCAATTGGATGTGACTCAGCATAGCCAGGGGAGCATTACCAAAAGAGCTAGCCTCATACAGCCTAAGAAACAACTCAGAGTGGCTCAGGGGAAAGAAGGGGAAAGTGTTTCCCTCAGAAGACACTTGTAGAGAAAGCTGCAAGGGGTTTAGTGGGAGTGCAAGTGAGGTTGAGAGTAGAAAATAGGTGAGAGGCGGGGTGGAGAGAGGGCTCAGTGGTTAAGAGCACCTACTGTGTCAGTAGTGCCTCTGTGTGTGTGCGTGTGTGTGCGCGTGTGTGTGTGTATGTGTGTGTGTGTGCGTGTGTGTCTTGCATGCTTGAACGCACAAACACACATACAATCACACACAATCTCAAGAAAGAAAGTGAGAAAGCATTAGATCTGCAGGGGTCTTAGTAAATTGTTTGGAGGAGTCTTGACTGATTTTGGCCCGACAGGAAGTTATAGGAGTCCAAGGACGGTTTACAGCCAGGGAGAGTTATGGTCTATCTAATGTGTCCTAGTCAGTCACATGAAGATATGCTTACAGGGTGATTAAGAGAAAGGAAGGTCTTACGTTTAGAGCTGTGGGCAGAGATCCCAAGACACATAACTGTTTCTAGTTCTGGAATCTGGAGAACAAAGTGCATGGAATCTGAGAGAGCTGTCTTATCCCAGCGCTCCTGGCATACTGCCACTTCTAGCGTTGGCTTCTGCTCACTTGGCACCCGACATGTGCCCAGTACTAACCCTTTAGTGGATTATTCTATTACAATAGAATCAATGGGGTTTTGCTTTTAATTTACAGATAAGAAAACGAAAGAACAAAGGGGTTAAACAGTCTTCTCCCTGTGATTCAGCTAATCACTGTGGGAACTGGAGTTGGGACTTGCTATCTCTCTCTCTCTCTCTGGGCATGCCTGAGAGCCCTAAGTACCCAGTTCTGCTCGAAATACTTTAATCTTTGTGGTTCATCCAGGCCTCAAATATGTGTAGTTCAAGAATGTATACAGCCCAGGGTAGCAAAGGCAGGCCCAAGTGCTGAGTGGGAAGAGCAGTCAGGAAAGAACTGAAAACATGGTGGCTTAGTTTATTTTCTGCTGTAATCACAGAATACCTAAGTCTGGATTGTTGCTGTTGTTGTTGTTGTTGTTGTTGTTGTTGTTTTCCAAAGGCAAGCAAACAAGCAGACAAGCAAAACAAGATTCTTTGGATTCACGGTCCTGGGGACTAGGGAGTCTTAGATCAGGTGTCTGCAACTGATGAGAGTCACTTGCCACTTCAACTCATGGAAGAAAACATATAAGAGCAAATGAGTACATGTGAAAATAAAGGAGATTCAACGCTTGTTTTAGGCACCTGGATCCAGTGAGAAAAGCACTCATCCATCCCTGAGAGCTCCACGCCACGATACATGGACCTAGCCCTGTGGCCCACCTCTGAACACTGCCATGCTGGGGACTTGAACCTCCATGTATTGTTTGGTGGGAACAAACCACACTCAGTCTAAGTCCAAAGGGCAGAATTTGCAATAGATGTTTGCAATTGTTATAAATGAATGATTTGGCCAACCAACCAACTCCCTTCTAAACAGACAACAATAGAAACACTGTGAAGCCAAGACAGGAAGAGGCTGGAGTCTCACTTCTGAGGAAACTTTCTGATGTAGTGCCCTGACTGTCAACTGTTCTGTCAGCAGTACAGGGAGAAGTTGCTTCCTCAACCTAAGCATGGACCTGTGCACAGGTTGATGGGCAAGTGTCTTGCTAGGTCACTTAAATGTTGTGGACTTCAGCTTTTCCTTCTGTAGGATAGAAACAATAGTGCTTATTTCAAAAAGTGTATGTGTTTTGTGTGTGTGTGTGTGTGTGTGTGTGTGTGTGTGTGTGTGTGTGTATTTTAAAGAATTATTTTCATTGTTATGTGTGTTGGTGTTTTTCCTAAATGTTTGTCTGTTTACCACACGTATCCAGTGCCAGAGGGGGACAGAAAAGGGCATTAGATCCTTAGAAACTGGAGTCACAGAAGGTTGTGAGCCACTATAAGGGTGCTGGGAACCAAATTCAGGTCTTCTACAAGAGCAACAATTGCTCTGAAACCCTGAGCCATCTCTTCAGCCATTGTTTTGTTTGTTTAAACCAGAACTCACGATGTAGCTGTAACTGAGCATGGACTTTTGATCCTCCTGCCTCCACTATTCAAGTACTATAATTATAGGCCTGTGACACCAAGCTTGAGATCAAATATTGGACACTCTACCGACTAAATTGCATCCTGAGCCCTAGAAAGTCCATTTACAATTTGTGTTAAGGTACACGATGGATAATGGATACTGGGTAAAGGACAGGTTGTATTAAAAAACCAGGCATATTAGTATAATATGATGAATCCCTACATGGCTCAGCTTCATTTTCTTAACTTAGGGAGAGGAGTGGGAACAGGCCTTGTGCTGGCTACAGAGAAGCTCACACACTGTTATTTGTCTGCCGCATCTATTCACTTGCTGCTTTATGTCTTGCTTTTTCTCAAGAAACTATCAAAGAAATGGGTGTTGCTTTGGGAATTATTCCCCATGGTGGTCTGTACCACAGGCAACTCTGTCTATTAGAGTGTTGTCATGGCAACCTGCCCATTCAAGGGGCTTGCAGGTGGCCCACTTGTATCCTAAGATACAGGCAGCTGTTCTTCCCAGTGCTGGGGGGTCTTGGTGACTTAGCAGTGATAGGGGAGAATCAGTGAAGTAAACTCGCCTTCCTGAAGGTCTAAAATGTGGGTTTAAGAAGACGTAGGACCTAGCAGTTGGTAGACACACAAAAGATGGAAATAAACTACAACATGTTAGCAAGATGCCATGGGTTCTGGAAGAGAGTAATCTTCCTGAACACAAAAATGTAAGACATCCTATTGTAATCAGGCATTAATAATGAAGATTTCCTTGGAGACTGTTTTGTCCTGAAATGGTTCCACTCATCTGCCCATCCATTACATAACCACCCCACCTACCCATCTATCCATTCACTCATCAAAATTAATAGGTAAGACATAACATAAATGTATTTTCTATCCTCAATTAGGTCATAGAATCCTGGGCCAAGTGTTACTATGAGGTTCATATGGATTTGGGGTAGTCTGGGAGAATTTCTCCGGGGAAGAAGGGCCAAGTTTGATAGTTGGATAGATAAGTAGATATTGCACAATAGAAAAAGGAAGGAAAATGGTTGTTGCAGGTTGAATAAATGACAAGTTAAAAGTTTCAAAGTGAGATGAATATATATAACTCCAAAGGGAAACCCAAGACCATCTATCTCAGTCAGGGTCTTCATTTTAAGCAACAAAGATAAATACTGACTCGTCTAAGAAGAAATGGAATTGATTTGATAAGCTGACTCAGCTCACTGATCTCTCAGACATATTCTAATTAACAAGGCTGTGAGCTAGGCGGGGCCCATGAAATAACACCACAGAACTGGTCCCGTGAAGACATTCTGATAGTTGGCACTGTTTGTTGTGGCTGTGTGACCAACATTACTGAGGCTGATGCTGGATGTTGTTCCTGAGAAAGGTGAGGGAGGGGGGATCCTCTGCTATCCCCTTCACAAACACAGTCTCTGAGTGTCTCCTAATTCTTTGAATCTTAGCTTCCATTTCAAACCATAGGATGCAAGAATTTGATCAACTGCCCTAGTTCGTTAATATTCGCTATAGCTGCAAGGGAGGCTGACATGGAGACAATTTGACAAGTCTAGTTTTATGATGAGAATGGGCCCCACATCATAAATAGTAGTGGTAAAACACTAGTGAAACTCAATCATGGAAAATCTTTCTACCCATAAAGTAAGACATGGTAATTACCTTCAAAGGTATTTGAAGCCTAATACAGGAAATGCAAGACTTCAGCAGTACAGATGATAGACAAGAAATAGAATGAGTGAGCATTAGGTTCATAGCTTATGATGTAGAAGAAGCTACACTATTACCTTGTGTGATTAATACTAACTCTGACACCCCATTGTCCCCCCGAGGTAATATAACTACAGGACAAGAATAGCCTCCTCTGACAGGGGTGTCCTCCAACAACCAAGTTCCCTCCATTAGCCATTAGTCTTGTGCTTCCAGTAACAATTTCTGTTTCATTTTAATGACGTGTCAGCTCCATACATACAGAGCTGAGATTTCACAATTTATTTCCCCAAAGTCCCTGACATTCCTTCTAATATTTCAGGCTCTGGAGTAATATAATATAACACAACTGCTTAAATCCTGATAAATTTGGGGGGTTTTCAATGATCTGCATCTAACAGACTGCTGAGGGACTGGAGGAGGAGAATGAATTTAACACCTCAATAGAATAAGTACAGGAATGGAGGCCTCACTTAACAGTTGGATCATTTAGATTACAGTTTCTCTAAATCTCCTGTCCTAAGGACTGAGCACACAAGTCTCTTTATCTGACACACAGGACATACTGTATGTGTTTTTTCCTTAAAATCCTTTTGTCTTACCTCAACTTATTTATGTAATTCTGCCCTTCTGCTTTGTTGTTGTAAGTGTAGGTTTTTGAGAAAGTTCACATTCCTCTAAAATTCCCTCAGGGTTTTTGTTGTGTAGAATCTTAGCTTTTGTAAGATTTCAGTGTCATTGTTCCCAGAAACCATGGCCATCGTGGGAAAACTAGGGTGAAAGAGGCCTGTAGACAGGATTAAAGATGCAAACTAGTTGACTTTAACCTGAAGAGATCATTGTGGGTTATCCAGGTTGTCTTATGCTCTCACAAATATCCTTTGCATGTGGAAAGGCAAACAGAATACTGACACACCCAAAAATGTCAAGATTCTACGTTGATTTTTAAGCTGGAGGAAAGAGGTCATGAACCACAGGTGGCCCTGGCAAGCTGTAACAAGCAAATTAAGTTAAAGTGTGGTTAATCTTGATTGGCAACTTACCAGGACTTAGAATCACTTAGGAGACATTCTTTTGAGAGTTAGCACCAGGGAGGTTTAACTGAAGAGGGGAGCCTTCCCTCAATGCAGTCAATATCATCACACAGACTGGGTCTTGAAACAAATAAAAATATGGAAAAGAGGAAGCCAACAAAGTCCCTGTCTGGAGGAGCAGGCTTCAGAAATCCTAGAGGGCTATATTAAGCAGAGCTGAATGGACCATTCTTGTGGGAAACTGAAAGATCAGAATGCTGAAGAAAATGTAAATGGTGGAGGCCAGGCTCATGAGGTTTCAGAGAGGAATAAGAACACCATTAAAAACATCATGTAACATTCTGCAACAAACAAAACTAAATAAATAAGTAAATAAACAAATAAGTAAACTCTAGCTACGTTCTGCCTGGAGATTCTACATTTGCTCTTGAAAATCTGAATGAAGTTTACATTCCAAAGGAATGGACTAAGTTGTTTGGTGGAGGGAATTTCAAGACAGAATGTATATTAATGCGAACCCTAGCATGTTTAGTGTTTACTACTGTTAATCAGAGCTATAGAAAAACAGAATAGGATATACGGTTTGGAGAGAAGAAGTGAGTGAGGACTTTTCGGGTTTTAGACCAGGCTGCTGTGAAAAATGAAGCTGTGACTGTTAAATGAATTAGCACTACTAAACAGAATCCTTGAATTCTATATTGGAACAATAGGAAAAATGCCCTGAAGGCAAGAACCCATCCTGTAAATGCTCCAGCTGTGAAGATGCACACATTCCTCATCTAGGAATGCCACAGGATCCATACTGAGATTGTAAATATTCACCAGGGGAGTATTTTCCCAGGTTCAATTGCCAAAGCACACAGAGGCCACTATAGGTGTGGTAGAAGAGAGGCAGGCTATAGCTCAGGTTGGTAGCAGAACTGGGCAGCATCACCACATGGTTTTGCAAACATGCAAAATCCAAGGGTAAGAGATAATAGAGGCTTCAAACAGGTTCCAGAAAGCTGTTTCCAGAAAGCTGGTTCCAGAAAGCTGGTTCCAGAAAGCTTTTTAGTTCAGAAAATTTGCAGCAGGACCAGCTTCTTTGCAAGGAGGTCCAGAGAGGGTATTATATAGATCTGTGAAGGTAAAGCCCAATTTGCCATGACTTTTCCAGGGTGCTGAAGACTCCACACTCATGGGGCATCTACTGTGGAAAGCTGCACGCACTGAGAGAAGCCAACCCAAGAGAGACGCTTTGGGTGCTACAGGTAGCAGAACTAGAGGAGTTAAGCTATCTAAGACCTGTGGAACATAGATGAGACCATCTAAAGACCCAGAGGCTGGACATAAAGATTTAGCATTTCGTATTTGCCTTGCTGGGTTTCAAACTGGCTTTACTCACCAGTCTTTTCTTGATAGCCTCCATTTTCCCCTACTGGAATGGGTTTGTTTACTCTGAGTCACTATACATTGGAAGTATGCAGCTTGTGTTTTGATCCTGTTGGGGATCAGTGAAAGTTTGCCTTGAGTCTCCAAAGACATCTTGGGCTTTTTTTTTTTTTTTTTTTTTTTTTTTTTTTTTTTTTTTTTTTAGCAGTGTTGGAACTGTTAAGCTTTAAGGACTCTTAGATGTGAGTGAAATACTGTGGGGAGCCGACAGAAGGCGGCTATCATCCTTGCAGCCATCTTGAGCCATATACCCTGACAAGAGACTTGATTACAATAGCCTACAACAGCTGAGCACACTCTGATAATATCTTGTTTTAGATACCCAGGATTTTCCCTTGGGTGTGTGAGACTTAAAGGTGTGATTTAGAGATAAGACCTAAGGGCATGACTTAAAGGCAAGACTTAAAGGCATGACTTAAAGACATGGTTTAGAAGTGAGACATATAAAAGGCGAGAGGCAGACAGAAGAAATTATTAGCAATTAGGCACTTGGCACTTGGAGGAAGAACTTGGAATTAGACATTAGACACTTGTACTCGAGACAGGCACTTGGAGAAAGAACTTGGACTAGGAAGAGAGACTGAAGAATAAATGGGATTGAACCACACTCTGTCTGGCCTACATTCTTCGAGTCCGTCCTCACTCTCTCTCTCTTGTTGAACCCCGACCCTTGGACTGGAGCAGCTTGGGGCAGTGCAAGCTCTAACAATTTAGCCCCCAAGACTTTTTGGCAGTGCAGGTTCCAACATTGACAGAGTGGTCTGTGACATTTTGGCCCCCAAGTGTGGGGCAGAGCAGCTCTCAACATTTTTGGCACCTAATGTGGGGCAGCTCGGGCCTCAACAAAATACCTTTTGCTCTTAGGAGATACTCATTAGCCATGGAGGACTGTGCATGGGAACGTCATGATTAAAGGTGATCTGTCTGCAGGTCAGATTGACAAATAGCGAATTCATGATGGTAAATCCTGATTTCAACTTAACGATATTTAGAGCCACCTAGAAGTTACACCTCTGCATGTTTCATAAAGATGTTTCCCTCATAGTGGGCAGCTTTATCCATGTAGCATTTACCCTAGAGCAAATTAGCAAGAAAAGAAAGAGATCAACCAGCATTCATTTCATTCTGCTTCCAACTGACTGCTGTGTGAGTGATGTCTTACCCTCTACTGCTACTCATTCCTCACCATGATGCTACTCTTAGACCATAAACCAGAATAAACCCTCCATTCTTAAGGTGCCTTTTGTCAGGCATTTTGCAACACAGAAAATAGAGTTTCTCCAGGGCCTTCCAAGGGAGTTCAGCCCCCATCGAAACCTTGGCTTTAATTCAGCGAGTCGCATTTCAGATTTCCAACCTCCAGACCACTAAGATGATAAAGCCATGTTATTTTAAGCCAGGCACCGGGTCATGGTTTGTGACAGCAGCAGCAGATAAAAAAGTTATCTTCTGAATTGCCAGGGCCTTTCTACAGAACAGGAAACCAAAACAGGGCAAGGACCAGGCCCCTGAGAACACAGAGGTCTGAATGAAGAACAACCCCACATTGGTGGACGTTCCTCCTGCTGACTGGTCCCAGGGTCTAGCCATGGGTTACATTGCTGTGGTAGTAGGATGGAGTTGGTCTGAATAAAAAAGAGATTTTTTTTATTGTTCAAGAAGCAAAAATATTAAGCCACAGGTTTCTTCGATTGAATCCCATGATGCTGTGTCAGTACATCACCGCAGACTGGTCCCTGGGACTGAGTTTCTGATTTCTATTCTCCAAGACTCACATCTGCTATTCCCAGTAACAGGACTGACAATCATGGAAACCAGAGGTAAGTGAATTAAGAAGAGTAACTTCTCTGTTTAGGAACTCAGATTTTATATGCAGCATTGTCAGTGCTGTAGCTTCTGTTGCTGCAGGGGCTCCTCCAAGCTTGGTCTTGGGGGATGAGAACTGAAAAGACTGGGATTTGCAGATCAAAATAGATCCTAATTAAAAATGCAGAAAAAGTTCAACTAAAGGATCCATCCTTGGGCATTTGATGAGAACTGGATTATATTCAGTGAAACTGTTTTTAACCAAACCAACGAATAGGAACAGACACCTTACTTTTTATGTATGTTTGCATTATATTTTCTTTCAGCTAAGAAATACCCAGCACTCCTTCAAGAGACTGTCCCTCCATCTCTTTATCCTCTGGGACAAGACGAAATTTAATGAATCTCTTCATTCTCCACATGGAGCATAACTTAGAACTGGCCAACCACAGCATTCTACTGTCATGACGATAGGCTTGTGGTAGGGTACATGACCAGAGGGGGCCAGCAAAATGTCATTAGGATGGCAAAAAACACTGAAGCTAATCTGAGGGCTACTGGTGACACTGTTATCACCCTTCAGGACAGCAAGGTCACTATGTAGATAGCATCAACAGCAAACACATTTCCAAAGAGTCTTTGAACATCTACTCAAAGCTATACCCTAGGCCCCATCTATATCAGATATTGGTATTACGATTCATAACAACATAAAAATTACAGTTATAAAGTGTCAATTAAATACTTTTGTGGTTGGAGGTCACTACAACCTTAGGAACTATCTTTAAGGGTCAGATGCATTAGGAAGCTTGAGAACCTCTGCCCTAGCCTCTTCTCTCTTTGCTTCCTGGCTGGTACAAGGAATAGAACACTAAGAAACACAGAAGGAAACGGGCTCTGCTAGTGTCTTATTCTTGTAATAGGGCTCTTTTCTGGCCATTGCTCTTGTGGTTATCAAGAAAATCAAACTGAAGTCTTGGAAGACAGTGGCAGAGCTAGCTAACAACTGTTACCAGACGGTAGTTATCCCAAACTGTATTTTTCAGTTTCAGTTACTACACAGTCAACAAAGTTCTGAAAGCACAAGATGGGAAATATCACAAATAAGGAATCCCCGTGTCTTAAGGTACACATCATTTACAAGTGGCATAATAAAACTTCTCTCCATTCCATTTCACCCTCCCAGGAACGAACCATCCTCTTGCTGAGTATGCATGGTTGTATATGCTTCCTGCTGACCGGTAATTTGTTATCACCACTCGGCTATCAATTTAGCTTGTCTTCAAGGAAGCCCGCAGTAAGAGCTGGGTGCTGTCAGTCTGCCAACATAATTCACCTCACCTCACCTCATTACCAGGCATTGTATCACCTCACACCATCAGGAGAAGGATGACTGTCATACAATTAAATACGTTTAAACAAAGAAGGGACAACCCATCTACAGAACTATCTTAGATTGTTAGAATTGTTCTGTTTTATCATAGTGTGGCTAATAATTTGCTACTATTTCTTATTCATAAATTAAAATTTAATATGAAAGCAGCATATTCAGGGTCGAGTATAATCCATTGTTTCAGAAATCCACTAGGGATCCTGGGACATGTTCCCACAGACAAGCATGCTGTGTCTTGCTCATCAACTCTGTCTCCAGCCTTGAGTACTATTCCTGACACAGGATAGAGGCTACACTAGTATTTGTTAAGTGGATGAGTAAGTGAATTAAAAATGCCCAGCAGTGTATCATTCTAACTGTGGCCTTCATGAGAACAATCTAGGAGAAAGGATCTGTGAGAGACGAGGTCAGTCTGTCCACTGTATGACCCCAATTCAATTTTCCCTCTGCAAAGGATGGGTTGAGGGAGCTGAAATGGGCTTCATTTCTTCTCCTAGAATATTACATCTGGTGCCGAAGCAACCTAACGACGTCAATCAGAAATGCAATTGCCTGTTCCCAGGCTTGCTGGCGTCTCACACAGAGAGCCTGAAGCATAAGGGGAGCAGACTCTGAGGAGAAAGTTGCTGTTTTATTTCTTCTTAAGAAAAGGCAACTCTCGGACTCTAGCAATATTCCTTAAAGAGTTCAACCAACCATGTTTTGTTTATCAGCTTTCAATTTTTCTCAATTAAAAGTTTATATGTGTGCTATATATACACACTTATACACATGTGTATCTATACGTGTGTACAGATACATATGTGTGTAAGTGTGTATATACATAAAATACACACACACACACACACATATACTTACATATGTGTATGAGTCTGTGTATATGTTGTGCATATGCATGTAGAAGTCAGAGGACAACAGCAAGTACCATTCCTCCTAAGGCTCCATCCACTTTGGCTTTTGAGACAGGGCCTCTAACTGGCTTGGATTTCACTTGATTAGAGGAGGCCGGCTTGCAGGAGAGCCTCAGGGATTCATCTGTCTCCATTTCCCCAGAGCTGAGGTGATGAGTTTGTATAGCCGTGACCAGCTTCTTCATGTGGGTTCTGGAGGGCCCAAATTCAGGTCCTAATGCTGTGGCAAGCATTTTAGCAACTCACTTATTTGCCCTAAACTTTCTTTTATTACGACAAAATGGCTTCAACAATCATCACCAGTGAAGGAAAGCTCCCAGGAAGAAGCTGAACCTTGTACTGAACCTTCTGCCAGGCTGAGTAACTGCTTAAAACTTCAATGATTGTGGAGAGGTTGGGATACGTTGCTGGTCTGAAGTCTAATTACAGTGATCTTGAGATATCCTTAATCACTTAAATAGCCATACCGTGCCAACTTCTGTTTGACCCAATATCCTGTAAATAACAGGTCAAACTTTTTGGAATACATTAGCTTAACAAAACCCTAGGTTCCACCGACCCGAAGGCTAGGCTGTCATCAGATAGCATTGAGGCCTAAGGTTGAGATTCCAATCTTAGTTGTAACCCACCCACTTATGCTCCTCTAGGCTATTTGAAAAACGTCTTGATCTTAAAACTTCTTTTTTTTTTTTTTTCTGTTACCATAAAAACCTCTTCAAACTGCTTCTGGGATAATCTAATCCTGTATCCTCAGGATACATGGTCACTCATATTTGCTTCAGAATAAACTATCTTTTATCCTCTTTGAGGCAAGATCTGTGGTTTGTTTTTGTTTGTTTGTTTTTGTGGTTATTGCTGTTGCTGTTGATGGGTGGTGGTGGTGGTGGTGGTATGTGTGTATTGATTTACTTTGCCTCATATTTTCAAAGACCTTTAGACCTTGGGTTAGGAGACACATCAGACAGAAACATGTGTCAAAGAGGCAACTCATGACAACTGAGAAGAAAGAGAAAAAGTAAAAGGCTATCAGTAGCTCCTTCAAATGCTTGTCCCCAATGACCTAACTTCCTTCCACCAGGCCCCACCTCCTAAAAGCTAAATTACTTCTGTTAGGGCTACCAGCTGGTCCCCAAATCTTTTAGCACACAAGTTTTTGAGGGACATTTAACATCTAAATCCTAACATTTCCCTAGATTCATCATTGCATCTTACAAGAATATCTATGGAAGCCATGGAAGCACAATAGCCGTCTAAAGATGTCTGCATCCCAATTCCCAGATCCTGTGAATATATTACGTGGCATGGCAAAGGGTCTTGTGGGTGTAGAAGAAGCTAAGGCTGATAAGGCTGAATTTAGAACAATTGTTCAAAGTGCTGTGTCTGAATCTAATGTTAACTCTGGGGTCCTAGACTGTGAACAAAGAAGACAGGAAAGACAACCACAGGGAAGGCAATATGAAAAACCTTTGGCCATGGAGGTGGAGGAAGAAGGGAAAAAGACCAAAGGTGTTCCCATCATGTTGTGTGGTGGGTAGGTGTTCCCATCATGTTGTGTAGTGGGTAGGTGTTCCCATTATGTTGTGTGGGTAGCCTCCCAAAGCAAGAAAAGACAGGTGACAGATTCTTCCCCAGAGCCTCCAGAAGAAAGGTTACCCTGCTGACCTCTGTCAAAGAGTAAATCTGTGTTGTCCTAAGCCAATATGTTTTTGATAAATTCTTCCAGCAGCAGAGAAGAATCCCAAGACTCACTCCCCAAGTGTCTAAATGGTTCAAGTTATAAATGGAGTCAATTATAATGCTCATTAAACAGGACAAGTTATGCGTGTCTAAGTCAGACTTCTTGTCACTGTGACAAATATCTGACACAACTTAAGGGAGGAAGGATTTATCTAGGAAGCTCATGGTTCCAGAGATCTTAGCCCTTCATTGGGGAGGATAGCTCACATCATGGCAGCAAGGAAGTATATTTAAATGAAAGCCCAAGTTATTGAATTTCCCCCTTCTTCCTCTTTTATTCCATCCAGGTCCTCAGTCTAGAGGATGGTGCTGTCAAAACTCAGGGTGGGCCTCCCTCTCCTTGTTAATCCTCTAGAAACATCCTCATGGGCACAGCCAGAGATGTATCTGGCTGATCTATTGGGCAATCTACAGCTTAGTGAAGTTGATAATGAGAATGAACTGTTACACTACACTAACAAAAATTTGGATTTATGAATTTTCTTATTCCTGGGCATTTTCTCAACTGGAACATCATATCATGGTAGTTCAAAGAGTAATCTGGAGTGAACTCTTTCTCTCTCTCTCTCTCTCTCTCTCTCTCTCTCTCTCCTTTCCTCCCCCTCTCTCCCTCCCTCCCTCTCTGCCTTGGCTGGGTCCCTGTCTACTCATTCCATTTTTCCCTCATACCCAGAGGCAACTCTACATATAGTTATGGGATTCCAGCTTAATGTCCACTCCTCTTCATGACCTCAGGTGAACAGATAATGCTCAGAAAGACAGACACAGACACTTCCAGCCTATGCAGGCCCTGGTATCTTGGTGCCCAGAGTATGTTTGGTGGTTCTCAACCTGTAGGGCACAGCTCCTTCTTTGGGAGTCAAACAATACCTTCACAGGAGTCACCTAAGACTACCCAGAAATACACATATTTACGTTAAGATTTGTAACAGTAGCAAAATTATAATTGTTAAGCAGCAATGAAAACAATTTTATGCCCCAGGGAGGCCGGGATTACCACAACATGAAGAACTGTATTAAAGGGTCACAGCAATAGGAAAGTTGAGAACCACTGTTCTAAATAGAAGGGGCATGTGGCTTCTATGTGGGCAAAAGTACCCCTTAGTTCTTCTAACTCTTCCTCCAGTTCAAAGAGAGCTAGCAGATGGTCAGTGTGGTAATAAGAAGGAGCAACTCTGTCTATTACTAAAGGATGACATGATCACCACCCAGGGAATATTGAGGAGAGAGAGTTTTATTGCCACATAAAAGTACCTGACTTTTCCAAACATTTCTCAGTTAGTATTTCTCTTACCTTTAGGGAAAACCCCACTGAGCTTCTGCCTGCCTGCTATTTCACACCAAGTAGACAGTCTTGTACTGTAAGCGAGTCTCCACAAAGCCCTGTGCTGACCCGTCTTCAGTGTGATGATGCTGAGAGATGGTGGGCCTGCTGGAAGCCATTAGCTCACAGTAGAAACTAACACCTTTCTCTCGAGACTTGGTTAATTCTCACAGCAGTGAGAGAGTGTTCCGCTTAGTGTTTGTCAGTCATTATACAGCAAGGCTGTCCCTCCTCTTCTGTCTCTTCTGGACATGTTCATTTGTTCTTCTGCTTTTAAAAGGCCACACTGGACTCTGAACAGATACAAGTCATTCTGGGGTGTCTTGGCATCCAGAAATACAAGCTAAAACTTATAAACTTATAAGTTACCAAGCATCTGCTATTCTGTTACAGCAACAAAAATATTGAGCTGAAATGAGCCTATAGTTCAATCCAGAGTGAGGGCTTGGAAATCAAATGGAGCATAGGAAAAGGCAGGGAAAGGCCAAGTGAAGTGGAAATTTCTGGTTTCTTTGGAGACTCAGTTGTGTCCTTTGATGTTTTCCTGAAAACTTGAGACGATGTTTTGCTAGAGCAGACATGTAGTGTTTTTCTGGAAGTTGCCTGGAAAAATGGCATGTGATGCTTTGTTAGAGCAGATGCCTAAGAGAACATGTGATGTTTGGAAAGACTGTAAGTATAACCCAACAGACAGTGGATGGCACTGTGTGACATTGGTTTGCCTCGCCACTCTTTGTTGGTCTTCCTTGGGCTTTGCTGATGCTGTTCTTTAATGACGACACTGTGGCATTGGTTCACCTTGCCTCCCACCCTCCATCACCATTTGCTGCGACTTCATAAAAAGAAATGCACCCAGGAATTTCTCATGATATTCCAGTGACTTCTTGCCACTTGCACTGACTTGGGGCTATTAGCAGAGCCTTGTGGTTGCTTTTGGATCAAAATGTTGTTGATGATTTGTGAATAGCATTTGCAAATGGATTGAGCTGCCCCTGCTGATTTGTGTGAACTAAACTGCTGATATTCTGACAATGAAGATTGAAATCACCCCAAAGAACTATTTCTAAACAAGTTCACATTCCCCTCTGCCCTATTAACCCTTCCTTTCTGTTACCTAGAGTGGGTGGTGGGCTAGAAGGAAGGTTAACACATTTAAGAACCCTTGTTAAAGTAGGTGTTAAAAAAATGTAAGCCTACAGCCAAGGGACCAATGAAGAAAGTGGGATTGGCCTGGAGATTTTCACCATTAAACACATGACCATGTAAAGCAGTTGAATCTCCTCTGGGAAGCGTAATTCAAGAACAAGACAAATGGCTGTTGCTCATGGGGTTTGAGAAAGGATTCCTGCGCACAAAACAGTCTATGTTCCCTAGAGCATGATCACATCAGAAAGCCTCACACACTAGCCACTGCCTACACTTGTCCTCTGTTCTGAGTTCTCCTGATCCATGCTTAGACTCAGGAACTTGTTTGAAAACTGTTCTTCTGTCTCCCAGCACAGAGACCTCTACCCTAGAGATGATACTGAAGGCATCACAGTACTCAGTGAGTAACATCATCTCTAGATGATCTAGGCAGAAATGAGAAGCTGCTGGGTACAGTAAGCAAGCATTCTAAGTGTCCACAGCCCAACTGGGCTAGACAGGGTGCTCACTGGAAGCAGTTTTCCTGCACATGAGGGAGGCCTTTTCTTAACTGAACATGCAGGCCTAGCTTTAGGCTGACTCCTGGAAGGGCAGCCCCAGAATCCTTTGCAGGAGGGAGAACTACAGCTCAGAGTAAGACAGGGACCTGATTAATGTCATCATTGCCAATGTTAGTATATCCCTTCTAGCAGAAATAATGGTAACCCGGCTCCTGGACCCTGAGGATATGGCCCTGATGAACTTCTCCATCTTCCTTAAGGTTGACAGGACTTTGCCTCCTT
Organism: Rhabdomys pumilio; assembly: GCA_030674055.1. Classification (NCBI taxonomy): domain Eukaryota; kingdom Metazoa; phylum Chordata; class Mammalia; order Rodentia; family Muridae; genus Rhabdomys; species Rhabdomys pumilio. The sequence continues at coordinate 77,456,322 of JANHMN010000002.1, read as the reverse complement.
CCTAACCAGGAGCTGCAGCTCCTTCCCTTATGTCTTCCCATGCTGCTTGCTCTGCAAGACACTCTTAGAAACAGAGAGGATTGCAGGAAGGATCATATAGTTTGCAAGTAGCCAAACTAGGGTGGACTTAACCACCTTATTATGCATACCCATTGGTGACAGCGATCAATAAAGGTTTGGAGAAAGGACAAAAGCTCCCGAGGCAGCTGTGGCTCTGTGGCAGTGATGCTTGCTGTAAGGCAGTAGCTCACAGTCTTGTTCATTTGAGGATCTCATTCTTTCTTGAAACAAGCCTGTGATCAGCGTCAAGCAGCCAACCCTCAGGGAGGGTTCAGACAAGGCTCCAAGGGCTGCAGATGCTTCTTGTCTCCTATGATTTGGGCTCTGCTACCTGAGTCCTTAGACCAGAAGAGAAAAACCACTGATGGCCTGACACACAGAGGTACCAAAGTGAATTCAGATACAAATTCTGTACATGGTGGGTTCACCAGCCCTGAGGCTCACAAGCAGCCTAGTGGCTCCCATCAGGGGTGTGCACAGAGCTGTCTCTTCCTCCTCAGAGGTCCCCTTTGTTCTCTCTTCCCAGAGCCAGTCTGTTGTCTGAATTACAAAGCTTCCCTGCAGAGGTGCCCTGTTCTCTCTGTCTCTTACAGACTTCACACATAGGCAGCATGTAGCTAGCCACACAGGCACAGAGGAGCTAAGAGATCTGATGGCATCACTGACAGCGTCCTCAGGCCACCACTGGCCTGGAATGACACCTGGAGGAACAGTTATGGGAACTAATGTTCACTATGTGTAGGAAATAAAGAAGGTCACCTTTCTTACACAATGGAGGCTGCAGACTAAATCCATGCAGGTGTGCCATCTCTGATGGGGAAGGAAGGCAGTGGAAGGGAAAGAGTCCTGGACAGGTATGGGAAGGAGAGGCCCAGGCTGAGGAAGGCTGGTTGGAGACTGAACACTGGCATCAGAGAAGAAGATGCCCATAGCTGGAGAGGTGGGATGGAGCTTGGGACAGAGGAACCCAGGCTTTATACTAAATACAAAGTTCTCAATAACTCACGAGGCTATCTTTACCATCCTGGGTGGAGTCTGATCCAAGGACGAGACCTGTCACTTCCTATCATCTTGTAGCTGATTTCATTTGGTTCAGCCAATTCTCGCTGCATCCATGATTTCCCAAAATCAGAAAAAGGAGGCAAGGTGAGGCCTAAGTTACGCCACAAATTCAAGGTGTGGCAGTGGAATCTGAACACTAAACACCTCTGCACTGTTTGCCATTGTTCAACTAAATAAGCCCTTCCAATGGTTATGGGCTCCTCTTGGTCATTTTCCACCCATGGTCCCCGCCCCCACCTTGGCTACAAACCACTCCTTGTCCATGCTGTACCCAGGTCCACTGTGATTGTATCCGTAGCTGATTCTGTTCTCCCCACTTGCATTGGTTGCATTTCTATTGCAGTGATAAGTTGTCTTAGCATGAGTAAGGCAACTTACAGAAGGAAGCATTTAGTTATGGCTTATGGTTCCAGAGGTTCAGGATCCCAGCTCATTATGAGTGGGGAGCACTCATAATAGGCAGAGACAGGCAAGGCACTGGAACTAAGAGCTGAAAGCTCACATTTAAATCAACAAACAGGACACAGAGAGTGCAGTGGGAATGGCAGGGAGGTTTTTGAAGCCTTAAAGCTAGCCCCTGTGACATACCTTGTCCAACAAGACCACACCTTCTAATCCTTCCCAAATAGTTCCATGGACTGAGAAACATGTATTCAAGCACATGATCCTATGGGGGGGGGGGCATTCTCATTCAAACCAATATGACTTAAATGTAGTCATATCTTTTTATCTACACTTCTGCTTTTTGTGGTCATGCTTGCCCATGGCCTAGGAATGTTAAATAGAAAATTTCAGAAATAAGGTATAAATCTAGCATTTCAGGATATTCTAAAAAGCACATTGTGAAATCTCTTGTTGCTTGCTCTGTCTAATTGAATCACAAATCACCCACTTGTCCATAGTCTCTATGGAGTATATGCTACCTGCCTGTCAGTCACCTAGAAGCATTCTTGGCGATCAGATTTTCTGACTTGGTATCACAGTGCTTGTCCAGAGCTCTGACTTAATAATAACACAAAGAACAAGAGTGGCAATCCAGATATACCAAGGAAACCTGAAAGTGCTTTAAGCTGAATGGTTAAACTATAACAAGGTATTTTGAGAGAGACTATATTTATATAACATATATATATGTATATATATATATAATTCATAAATATATAAAATAATAAACAATGATATATTGTTATAATTATTTTTCTTAGTAGTAGTTTGATAATCTCCTACAGTGCCTAGTGCATGAACTAAACTTTGTGATGTGTACATGTGTGTGTACAGGAAAAAAACAGGACACGCCTAGAATCCTGTACCACCTATAGTGTTGAAATCCAGTGAGGTCTTGGAGCAAGCAGTCCTGTTATCGAGGCGTTCACTTTACCACATTTCAACAGTGCTGTGGGCAGTGGGTTTTGTTTTTGTTTTTCTTAACAGTGAGTGAATACTTTTCTCATTGACAGACATCGACTGTCTTGTTTTGTTACACACACTCAGCTGAAGCTCTGTCATTTGAACAAAACCAGACTCTCCACGAAGCCATGTCCACCTGCGTGCTCAGTGTCCAGATGCCTGTGGGACTCCCAAAAATTTCCTAGGAGGGTACCAGGAACTGATTTCACTAAAAGCCAGTTCGTGTTGCTTTCTCTTTTCCTCCGAGTGGCTCTGTGACTTCGGTGGGCCCTCAGCCTCTATCCAGACCCCCCAGTGCCCTAATCCGTGGAATAGCTGAGTCCTGCTGGGGAGCAGTTCTCTTATCTGATCCCTTGTAACAGCTTATTTAGGCTGACATCACAGATCCCAGTGCAGGGTGGCTTAATGGCCAGGCATTGCCTGGAAGATCTAAGGTAGATGCAGCTTAGGGTGTGGGTGAGCACTTTCCAAGGACTCTTTTTTCAGTGTACGGATGATGCTCTCCTTGACTCTTAGGGCTTCCTTGTCTTCTGATCTGTTTGAGAATCACATCAGTACTGGTCCCACCCTAATGATGACATTTTAATTCGACTACCGTGTGTGTGTGTGTGTGTGTGTGTGTGTGTGTGTGTGTGTGTGTGTGT
>JANHMN010000002.1:77439025-77453139 GCA_030674055.1 Rhabdomys pumilio | reverse complement strand
TGTGTGTGTGTGTGTGTGTGTGTGTGTGTGTGTGTGTGTGTGTGTGTACATATGTTCATGTTGTAGGTGCACATGTGTGTGCATGTGGAAGTGATAGGTCCACCCAGGATATTCTTACTCAGGTGCCATCCACTTTGAGACAGACTCTCACTGGCCCAGAACACTCTGAGTAGCCTAGGTTGGGTAGATAGTGAGGTTCAGGGACCTGCCTTCACCTCCCCAAAGATGGACTCATAAGTGCATTTTACAACACCCAGCTTTTCTCTCCATGGTTTCTGGGGATTGAAGTTGGGTCTGAGCTATCAACTGAGCTATCTGTCCCATGCCTATCTGTGTCAACACTGTTTATATGGTAACATTATGAACCATCAGAACTAGGATTGTTGTAGGCAGTAATACATTGTGGCCTGTGACACCCTGATTGCCCTCTATGGACAGTCAGGGAAACCCTGGCCACTTGAAAGAAGAGAGGAATCCCTCTTTGTGCTACAAGCCCTCCAGATTTTGCAAGCTCACCTGCAGACTGGTGGATTACCTGGTGGGCTATCACCTGGTAGACTGGTCCAGGTGGGTGCCCTTCCATGATAGAACCATGGATTGGAGCTTATAGCCTGAGAAGAGAGAATGGCTGCAAGTCTCCAGGGCTTGCCATTCCATTCCAGCCCTGAAATACTGAGGGGGTGCTTCCCCAGACTCAGAATCCCTCTGCACAGCATTCATTGCTCCCACTATAAGCTTAGCTTAGGCTGGCCCTTCAACACAGTCAAACTTGACTCCCTGCCTCTCACACCAGCAAGCAGCAAGCCTCTTACTGACAGTCAGCCAGAATTGACAGATGGACAGAAGCCAAGTGTTCCCTGCGCACAAGTCCCATATCATGCCAGGCTCCCTGACATGATCTAGGAGTAAGCTACAGTGGCAGATGGCAAGGGGACCTTTCTTGAAGGTGGCACAGGACCTGGGCATATGGCCAAGGCTGCAGTCTCGTCCCTCACCTGCCCCTCACCTGTAACTGCCTGCTTTCTTGGCTTTACAGAGCTGTAGTTTACAAGATTAAAATTCCTTCCTACTTACTTTGGCAGCTTAGGACCAGGAAGCAGAGGATCAGGAGGGGAGTCCAGGGTTTCTGATTGGTTCTTGGGTTTACATTGGAGATGCTAAATCTCTCCTTCCCCGTTCCCCTGGTTCCTTCAAGGATAGAATCAGTGGAGGGAGAACCACAGGAGGCAAAAAAGCACAGGCAGTGATAGGTGGTCATGGAAGGCACCCGGTGTTCCAGAAATCATTACAATTGCCTAGTGTTGATCAAGGCTGCTGCTGCTCTCCAGTCTTCAGCCATGAGGGAGGACAGAGATAAACTCTGAGTTTGTTCTCTGTTGCTGATTGCACACCACCACAGACTAAGTTATAAAGACAAGAGGCTTATTTCATCTTATGATTCAAAGGCCAAAGGACCATATATAGTAGTGGCCTTCTTGCTGATATAGAGTCCTGTGACTGAGCACCACATGGTGAGAAACAGAGAGAGACGGAATGAACTAGCCAGACTGTCACAGAAGCCCCATATAGTCTATCCATCACAAGAATGATTAGTCCACTCGTGAGGACGTTTCCTGATCACTCCTAATGGCCTCACCTGATCCTGCCTCTTGATATGTCGTAATGGGGACTAGGTTTCATGTGCGTTTGGAGGAGACAAATCACACCAGAGCCCTAGTATAGACCCTGAGTCCAGACACTGGGCAATGATTCATGGATATAGCCTTTCTAGTGGAAAGCACTGAGATGCAGACGAGCATGAATTGTGTGATGCTGGCCAGGCTCAGGCTCGAGCCTGACACTTGCAGAGACCCCAGGAAGCTAAATGGCACTCCAGGGCTTGGCCCACCTCAAGACAAGAGATGCATGCTCTCTCACTCTTGTGTGGTGGCTGTGATTTCCCCGGAGGATTGACTGTGCTCTCCCAAGGCTCCAGGTGCTAAGCACTGAAAAGGCAGCTCCCTCTCCTGGGACAGGATTCCAGAGTGTGACAATGACAGCATAAAGACACTGATTTGGCAGGAGGGTTATTTTAAGCTGAGAGTACAGTTCCGGCAGCTGCAGGGTGAGCCTCTCCCCCTGAGGTTCTCCTTTCTGCCCAAGGTGGCACTCTTGGAACTCAGTTGCTGCTGTTCTTTGGATATGGCTTTTCTCCATTGACTTCATGTGGAGGCTTGGTCACCATGTGACCATGGGAGACCCACTGGGACCTTTAAGGTGTGTTGACTGGGTTATTCAGTGTGCTGCTTTTGAAAGAGATTGGGTAGTCCTCGCAGGACCCTGAGTTTATAATTTATGGTGGGTTGTTTTAAAGGGAGCAAGACCAATCCCTCTGTTTTGCCTTATGATTTCTGTCTCTCTGTTTCTCTCTCTGTGTGTGGGTGTGTCTGTCTATATCTCTGCCATGTCTCTGTCTCTACATCTCTGTGTCTCTGTGTCTGTCTCTGTGTCTGTCTCTGTCTCTCTCTCTGTCTCTCTCTATCTCTCTGTCTCTCTCTCTCTTCCTCTCTCTCTCTCTTTTTCTTTCTCTCTCCCTTGCATGTTCTCCCGTAACCATCTACTTTGAGATGACATGAGGACTCACTGTAAAGACCCTCATTGCAACCAATGTCATACTGGACTGTATATTTCTAAAACTGTTAGCTAGCTAAAAAATTTTTCTTCATACAGTAGGCAGCATTTTCAAGCATTTTGGTTTAATAATGCCACAATCCCTCTCCTAGGGCTTCTCCAACCAGAAAAGATTATTTTAAAGCCTTGATCTTCCAAGAAACTTGGGTCACCAAGCCTCAAACTATCCCACTGAAATCCTAACCCCACGCCTTTTCCAACTAGCTGATATATAATCTCCCACCCCAGTTCTTTAATCTCCGTGATGCCTGTGAATGAAACGAGTTCCCCTCGTGTTCATCTACCCATGGTCAATTAAATCACAGCGGCTCATCCCATCATTAGAACCTGGCTGGCAGAAAGTTTCCCTTCTCACAGAACGTGAGAAATGTGCAGATTTCCATGTGGGCATGCTGGGCGAGGTGAAAGGAATCAGTCAGTGCAGTACAGACTGTGTCCCAAGTGTGTAGGGAAGTACACTGCAGATACACGAGGCCCCACGGTGTACTGCTCAGTGCAGGGTGCTGATGGGAGCAGGCAACAGAGGTACCGGTGGCAGTCCTCCTGCAGTTGAGACATCAGAGAAGAAGCCTGTGGGAATGAGTGGGAGCTGTGCAAGGACCTGGGGTAGGGAAGAGTATGGGTGGCTTTGGAATGTTATGAATCTCCTATCAAGGAAAGGGGATGACAGAGCATGCTGAGGCCAGTGGGATTGGAATATTGCCCGTCACTGCAGGGTGGAGGAGGGGCTGGGGCTCAAATTGAAGTCAAGGCAGCCCTGTTAAGGACACTGAAATACAAGTGAAGTTCTCTCTGGGAGCAAAGGAAGCAATTTTAGAGTTGGCAGAGCAGCAGAGGATTGGGGAGAGGGGTTACCATATAGTCCAACCGGACCAGAGTCCTGCTCACTCTCCGGTATGCTCTGCTGCCTCACCACACCTAAGCCTGTTAAGACTAAGAAGAGACTAGGCATGAGGGGTGAGGGACTGACAGAGAGAACAAGGGCACAGGTGCCAATTGCCTTCCTGCCACAGACCCTGCCCAGAGGGCCACTTCAGCTCATCCTAGAGACAGTGCTGAAGGGAATGCTGGGGTCTTCCCAGCCTTCCCTCCTCTCTCAGCTTGCTGAGGTCTTTCAAAGCCTTTCCAGCTGCCTCTGGCTTCACTTCTGGGATCTATTACACAGAGTTGGTCTCTCTCTCTCTCTCTCTCTCTCTCTCTCTCTCTCTTTCTCTCTCTCTCTCTCTGTGTGTGTGTATGTGTGTCTTTCTGTCTATGTGCCCCCCCCGCCTTATCTCTGAGCTCCCGACAGAGGTCTGTATATCTGTTTTGAGGATAGTCTTATTAAATATGCACTTATAGCCGTGAAGGGATGGCATGTGGGAAGCCCATACATGGGACAGCATGCAGGATGCTTCTGCCCAAACACGCCTTGGCATCTGAGAGAACTGAAGAAACAAAGTCAGCCTACAGCCCTCTCCCTTCCTCCTTCTTGGATGCTAGCCATAAAAGGATCCTTGGCTCTCACTGTGAGGCAAGTTGATATTGTGTCTGAAGAGTCACCTCTTTACGAAACCTCCAGAAGAGGGTCGTTATCACTGAAGATGCAGGGACACAGAGGCACCAGGACAAACAGGCCTTGATGAGTCCCCTGTTTGTGATCACCAAATCACAGCTCCTTTGTTCAGACACAAGTCCTCACATCATGACTGACGTAAGGACACACCTGTTTCCCGCTTGCTTTGCCTCTTCATGTCTGGAGGCTCTTAAACAAAATACCAAGAAACTGTGATTTTCTCCTCTTATGCTGATGCCTCAGCTGGGAACCTAACCAAGGCTGACAAGACATCCTTTCTCTCCTGTAGATGCATTTTGAAAGCAGTATATGTGTGTGTAGGTATGTGTGTCATCTATGTGTGCATGTATGTGTGTGTATGCATGTATGTATATCTGTGTGTATATGTGTGTGTATATATGTATGTGTGTGTAGGTGTGTGCATGTGTGTATATGTATGTGTGTATGTTTATATGTGTCTCTATATCTGTCAGCATATGTGTTTCTGAGTTTATGTGTCTGTGTGTGGTATGTGTACATGTGTGTATGTTTATCTGTATGTATATGTGTGTATGTATGTGTATATGTGTGATATGTGTGTATGCATGTGTGTATTTGTTTGGTATGTAAATATGTGTGTCTCTGCATCTGTGTATATGTGTATAGGTGTGTTTGTATGTGTCTGTGTGTGTCTGAGTATATCTATGTGTGTGTATATGTGTGTGTATATGTGTACACGTGTGTACATGTGTCTGAGTATGCATATGTGTGGTATATGTATGCTTGTGTATATATGTGTGCTGTATATGTGTATAGTGTATGTGGATTTTAAGGAGGTAACCAGGTGGCAATATTCTTTTTGGTCTAGTCTGACCCTCTGGCTAGAAATGAGGCCTGTAAGAAAATTCTTGTTTTGGAAGTCTTCCAGTACACATGTATGCTCACACTCACATATGTGAACACACCTGCATGCTCACACTCATGCATGCTGACATGGAACTCTCTGCCTCCCCACTAGACGTTCTGAATCAGTGCTGAGGTGCAATGCAGTCACCTGAGTTTCCAGAGCCTCTCAGTCCCATGGAGATTGAGAAGCACCGAGTAGGACAGGTAGACTCCACAATTCTGGCCACAAGCCTAGTGTGTGCTCCTGTGACGCAGCAGAAAGCTTGCTGACCTTTGAAGATGCAGCTTCTGCTCAATATTGCAACATTCTTCATCTGCTTCTGATGTTACCTCTTGTCAATTAGGTCTTGAGTGGCCTGGCATATGTGCGCAATAGCTTTCCTCCCTTTCACTTGCATTAATAAACGGCTGTAGAATTCTATTTTTCCTTCTCTTTGCCTACAACAGCAGCTCTACAACTTTATAGGCCTCCATATCTGCCAGAGGGGAGCTTGGGAAAATGCAGGGATTTCCCCTGCCCCTTTGCTTACTTCAGAGTTCTGCTGTGCAGCTGGAAGTGAGAAAATAAATCTTGCTTTACATAAAACAGGTTCATCCTGGGGTTAATCAGTGATGCCTGTGGGGAACGAGAGCCAGGCCAGATGCTAGACTGAGGTGGAGGAACAGCCCTAGCCCCAGAGTGTTTTAGAATATGGGTGTGGGTATGGGATGCAGTCCAGTTCAGGCAAGGATGCCCCTGATTCTTGAAGTGACATGCATCTTTTCTGTGTTCTCTGTGTGACATAACCTGAGACCATAGGCCTCTGAGCCCTGGGCCATGCTCCTGCACAAGGCTCCTTGCTTAGGCCTCCTGGAGCTCTACAGGCAGAACTGATGGAGATGACATCTCATCTCTGAGTCTGCAGAGGGTAGGGACGGGGCATTGCTGCCTCTAGTCAGAACCAGACTCTTCTGCAAACCTCGAACTTCCCTCTGGAAGAAAGTGTGGTGCACCAAGCTCAATACTGACCTTCCAAACTTGCCAACGAGAATGGCTACCCCTTCCAGTCTACCTTACAGAGGAAGATTCAGGAACGTGAGAGTCAGGGTTGTCTATTCTTTAAACAAGAATTCTGGGTTGAAGCAAAAACTTGAAGGAGGCTAAAAGATACCCTGAAAGACATTGGAACGAGAAGGGTGTCTATTTGTGATTAATCCAAGACTCTTCCTCTGTAGAGCTCAGCAAGGAGATACACAAAGCAGAATTCTAGACTTCAGTCAAACTTTGCTAGGAAAAACTGGGCTAAAGTGCAGACGTTGGCCAGCTCACGGCCTGTGCCTCCCTCTGCTGGTCATCACTGGAACTGGCTGTTGCTGGTTCTGACAGTGTTATGTACCTTTGGAGCAGCAAAGGCAGCTGGCTAGGAACTGGGCACTCTCTTCCAGTCTGTTCTTGGAGGAGCTTTGCCATTTTACCCTTCTGGTCACCCCATGTTTCTGCCTGCCATTCTTTCTATCTACAGGAACCATCTATGACAGAGCTTTCTGACTGTAGGTTAATTCATGCAGGAGGACACAGATGCATATCCCACCTGAGTCAGAATGCCTGAGTCTGCCTTCTTCAAATTTCCAACCCTGATTCCTGAGGCAAGACATAATGTCTTCTGTCTGAGTTGCCACATAATTTGTAAGTTGGTTACAGACCCCAGAGAAACAGTAACAGAATCTAGCATTAACTGAATATTGATGATACTCATGTCAGCTTTTAAGACATGAAAGACGTGCCTGAGTGTGTACATGCGTGTGGGGTGTGCGTGTGGGGTGTGTGTGTGTGTGTGTGTGTGTGTGTGTGTGTGTGTGTGTGTGTGTTTGTGTGTGTGGCAAACTTAGTAGGTTGGGGCCTGAAAATAATATCTGAAGTTTAGCACTTTGACATGCTGAGCTGCAGAGAGAGTATTGATTTTGAGGAAGGTCTTCTACCGTCTTCTATCTCTCTGTTGTCTTTCTCTTGATAGACATAGGAATGGATTTTCTTGTAATGTCCTAGAAAGAAATGTAGTTATCCTAAACTCTTTCTAAGAATCTTATTGAACACAAAGAAAATTCAAGAGAACTAGAAGTTGTCCTCCACACCCAGGGAAGACATTCCATCTTTTCTTCAAGTGCAAACCTGAGAGACTCCATCTATGCAAAAGCCCACTTTTCCTATATGTGATAGATTAAGGGGAGTCATGAGGTTCTATCTACCATTGTAGAGGAACTATTGCCAGTTAATGGTTAGTGGGGATGCAGGAGTCATTTTTTTCAGTTATGTAGTCACTGACAAATTGTATATGATCCAGTGAATACCTCCCCACCAACACACCACATCCTGCTCCTGCAAGAAACCCTAATTAAACTCAGTGGACCACACATACAGAGAGACATAAAAGCAGGAGATGACTTTTTTAGGAAGAAAAGGAACTTCAATGGGAGAAGGCTAAGAGGGTTATGAGGGCATAAATTAACAAAGTGTATTATACAAAGTTATGTAATGGTCAAAGAATAAAGCACAATGACAGAAGTCAATCTCAATTCATAGGGCAATACTACCTCTTGCCTTTCCTAGCATATTCACAAACTAGTCTGTCTCAGCCTAATCATTCATACACCACTGTCTGGTCCATTAGCTGTTGTGGTCCTCTCATCCACACAGGGTGCTCTACATAAGCACCTGCTGTAGTTTGAATCTGAAATGTTCCCCAGCAGATAGTGCTGGAGGCTCCAGAACCTTCACGAGGTTCCAGAGGGACTGATCTGGTAAAAGTGAGTCACTGGGGGTAATGCTGTCCGTGTTTCCTGTAGCATCCTCTGCTTCCTGGTCCACTGTGGCGTGAATAGCCTGTGCCATAATCTCCTGCCACTGTGAACTTATCTTTTTTGTTGTTGTTGTTACTAAAAGTTTGCTTTATTTTTTGTGATGGCAAGTGCTAGCTATTAATTACAGTTAGATTTTGTTTTCATTCTTTTCAAATGTTATCAGAATAGTTAGCATCACCTTATCAGTAATCAAATACACTAGGTTCCAATGTTTCTGTCCACGTTTAGATTGTTCAAGTGATCAGGAACTCTCTTACTGGATTCCTTTAGGTTTGAGTTCTTGATTATATCTCCAAATCCGTAACAGCTGAGAGGCTCCTGCTGACCCCACAAAGAAATTAACAGCGAACGAACTCCAATTTGTTGGTATAATTACAAGTGAGTATCTTGACCGAATAAACCCTGTAGCCATCAGTACGGTGGATTGAGCTGTGCTGAGTTTCTCTGCAGGTCTAGCCATGTCAGCTAATCCAGCAATTACCAATCCCCATTTCATTATCGGAGCCCAGAAAAAAAAACTGTTCTGGGGCCTGCAGGGTGGTTGTACAGCGGCCTCAATTTCTTTGGCAGCAACAACTCCACTTTATCCATGAGTCGGTGGTAGGTGGCCCGCAGGCCTCAGGCGCCGGCAGCTGCCATCTCAGCGGCCCAGGGATCCACAGCAGCTGGGTGAGAGCATGCTGAGTCTGCCAAACTTATCTCTTTCATATGCCTTCTCAGTTACTATGGACTGGAGCCCCCTGAAACCAAGGGCCAAAGTAAACTTTTCTCCATCCAGTTGTTTCTGCACATTGCTATGGTTACAGTGAAGCAAAGGTTAACTAGCGCATTGTCTGAGCCCCACCGGGACACTTGGTAATTGTTCTTCTGCTACACTGTGAGGAGTAGATACATTTTCATGTCCTTTCTCTTCTTTAGTCTGTCTGCTGTTAGCTCATTTCAGGAAACCTTCGGAGGCTCTGCTGCTGTACTGATATTATTTTCATGCTATAGAAACAAAACCAAATCCAAATACCACTAACAGTTTGAGATCCCACAGCACACAGGCAGGATTTGGATTCAGACAGTGTGTCTCCTTAGTCTCTCCTTCTCTGAACCACTCTGATAAGGAAGACAATCCACAGACCAACGCCATAGAACCCACCAGCAGTCACCCATGCAGGAATGAGAGATGAGACCAGTGGGAGGTTTCTCTGGATGGCAGTGCAGAGGTCTCCAGTATGGACTCTGGATTCAGACAGGAATGGAAAGAGTTCTCCAGCTGTCCCCTGTGAGCCACGAGACCCCAAGAAAGCTGACACTTGGTCCCGAGGCTCAAATACTTCATCTGTAATGTATTAGAATCACACCATTTTCACTGAGTTTTCAAACATAAAATGGAACCAACCACAACGTTTAGCATAGTGTGTGGCAGCACGAAGCCTCACCAAAGCTTCCTTCCTTCCTTTGAAGTTGGACTGAGGCAGCCATCTGCAACAGAGACGATCATGGCAACAGTGTTGCTGAGGGTTTTCACAGTAACTCTTAGTGACTCTATTGTCAGAGAACATATGAGCGTTGGACACACAGGTTGTTCCACCTCAACGGTTCATCCATGAAGAATCAGAACACATCTTTGTGAACGAAGATGCTCTGGTGAAAATCCTCACTCTGTATACTAGTCCAAACAATTGCTTCCCAGGCACAGACGTCCAGGTCCCACTCATTTAGCAGAACCCAGGTCATGAATTCCCAGGAGGTTGATATTCTCCATTTAAGATGGAGCCACTGAATTTCCCTCCACCAGCCCTTGTTTAACACTTACCACTGAGATCTCAGCTCAATTGTCACTTTTTAAAAAGCCTCTCACTGTGTAACCAAAGCTGACCTTGAACTCAAAATCCTCCTGCCTCAGTATCCTGAACCCTGGGTTTACCACTTTGTTTTCATATCATTGTATATCCCCATTTTTTTCCTCCAGGGAGAATTTATGTTCTATTTATTTGAGTGGCTATATCAACAATGTCTGTCTCTCTAATAAAATGTTTTCCCTTCTGTAAAAGGGTAAGGTTGGCTCTGGCATCACAGGATTGAAATAATATCATCATCAACAACAACAGTAACAACAACAACAAAACACATGAAGAGCCTGGCTCGGTGTTGTGACTTTGAATGTGACTCCCTGCATCTTGTCTTAGAAGGTCCGTAGGACAAAGCAGCACACTTTCTACTTAGCATCAAACTGCAGCTCTGTTTGTTCCCCTTGATACGGCTGGTTCTTACATCACCAGAGCCTCACTATTAAATATGGACTCATAATATTCTCTGAAACCACCACAAATTTCTCATGACCTTAAGTTCTAGCTTCTAGCTAGATCTACACTGAGTGTATCCAGTGATTTTTCTTTGTGAATTAGCCAGATGATTCACCAAATATTTATTGAGAACAGCCGGATGCCAGGCATCCTTCTGAATGCTTTGGATGCATCATCTCTGCTGACTGGTTTCTGCCGTAACTGGTCTGCTTCTTAGTAAAACCTGACATCAGTGTCTGCTGGGACAGATGGACATACAGGAGTGCAGGGAGGACTACTTTTTTGGAAGGGAAGGGAGGAACCTCTCGGCTGCTAGGACTCGGGTTCAGGAAAGATCCAGATCTCCTCCAGCTTCACTACAGTTTCCACAGAATTGCCTGACTGCCTGCCCTACATGTAAAAAGAAGCCTGTATTTTCGGTAGACAAATCCTTGCTGTTTAGAATAGGCTTAAATCTTTTAAAGAAAAAGGCATAGACAGAAGCTGTCCTGAAATACGTTCTCACATACTGCCTGACAGGAGTCTCAGGGTAGAGAGTGGCCAGCTGTCCGAGGGGCCTGGGAGAGGAGTTGATGGGGGTAGTGCAGGACAGAGGCAGAAAAAAGCACAGAGAGAAAGGAGGGAGAAGAAACTGGTATCACAGAGAGAAATAGACCAAGCTGTGTGTTCTGCAGTCAGGTGGCAGTACCAGGCAGCAATGCTGACTCAAATGCCTGGGGGGGGGGGGCAGGAGTCCAGCTTTGGTTGACAATTGGTGCCCTGGAGAACCCAAGTAGAGAGCTTCAGACTTCCATAGGGGGCAGAGCTAACCTGAGAGAGAAGAGGATGCTTGGAGCACTCCCTGAGGGAGGACTCATCATTTGTGTTCACAGCCCTTCCTGACAGGGATAGGGTGCAGGTGAGATGTTCCTTCCTGGCCTGAGGTGACTTGCTGGAAACTTCTCTGAGGGAGAGGTAGGCTCCAGCACCTCCTTCCTGGGACTCCGGTACCACACCACCAGAAAAAAAAGGAAGGGCAGGATGTTTGCTGGGTGAGCTGAAAGTTCTGGAGTCCCGCTAGGGTCCTGAAGGGACTGGAATGTGTGTCTACTGCCCCCAGGTGTGTGGAGACTGGGAGGAAGAAATTGGGTGCTGAGACCGCTGCAGAGAAGTCTCCTGGCTTGCAGTGAGCTTGGATGCTTTACGCTTCACTTCCCAGCCCAACTACCCGTGAAAAGAGGATGCCTTCCTCAAGTACCGTAATTGGAATCCATTTCTCCACTTTGGTTCTGGCAGGGCCAGAAGTGGAGGGACAGGAGTGGAGGAAAACCTGCCTGCTCAGCCAGCCTGGGTGAAAGAGGCAGAGACTGAGGAAGTTCAGACCCTCTGGGACAGTGGACAGATTATTAAAGAAAGGGCCAACCATGCAACCATGATCCTGGGAGACAATGACCCAGCCGGAATGCAGAAAACTGTCATGGCTGCAATTTCCAGGTCACCTCTTCTGAACTGAGACTTGCACATTTTCTCACAAAACCCCTTTAGCCACTTTTTTTTTCAGTCTGTCCTTCACTGGGGTTCACTCAGAGGGGACCCAGGCTTCCCAAGGTGAATCTTTGGTTTAGGATGATGTGCCAGGCTCCAGATTCTATCTATTTAACTGTTGTCAGGGAGCATTGAGAGAGATATCCACTTGTTTTTCCCTTGGATTTATGTGAGTGGCTGTATGATGCTGTGGTGCTTACAGCTGACACAGTCAGTCGGTGACTGCTGACGTGACAGTAGACAGACCCACAGAGTCTTGAGGTGGTAAAGCTGTTGATGGAATTGAATCAGGTAGTGTGTTCCTCAGTGCTGAACTCAGTCAGTATGGCGTATTGCTTTCATAAAAATAAAAGTCAGACTTGGAGATGTAGCTCAGTGGTAAGCTGATTTCTTAGGGTGTCAGGCCTATAGTTAAATGCGCAGAACTGAGGGTATGAAAATTCCCGGAGACCACATTATACACAAATCCAGCTCCACACATGCTGTGGTTTAGAGCTGGACAGTTCTCCAAAGGCCCGTGTGCAGGAGACTTGATGCTGTTGAGAGATGGCAGAGCTTTTGGAGGATGGGGCTTGGTGGTGGGAATGTGGGTCACTGAAGTCATGCCTTTGACCCAAACCCCCTCTTGTCTGCCTTTCTTGTTCCCCTCCACTTGCTCTACTGACCGCAGGCCCCAAGGTTGATAAAAACCAGTTAATCATGGGCTTATAAAACCCTCTGATACCGTGTCTAGAAGTCAACCTTTCTTTCTTCTGGGATACCTCAGGTAATTTTGTCACAGTGGGGAGCCACGCATGCAGAAATTACTGAGTGGGATAGATGGTGAGGTACCACGAGGAACCAGGAGGAAAGTAAAGCAGATTATTTATCACTCCCGAAGTCTTAGGATTTCTATGACTGTGAAGAGACACCTTGACCACAGCAAGTCTTATAAGGGAAAACATTTAATTGGGGCTGGCTTACAGTTCCAGAGGTTTAGTGCATCGTCATTAAGGTGGGGTGCTTGGCAGCATGCAGGCAGTCATGGTGGGTGCTGCGAGTTCTACATCTGGATCCACTATCAGCAGAAATGAGAGCAACACTGGGCCCAGCTTGACCATTTGAGACCTCAAAACCCACCCCCAGTGACACACTTTCTCCATCAAAGCCACACCTACTCCCACAAGACCACGCCTCTAAATTGTGCCACTCCCAATGAGCCTATGGGGCCATTTCATTCAAACTGACAAAAGGAGGAACATCTGTATGCCCTAATAATCTGTATGCCTTTTGCAGTGCCCTGAAAATGTCGAATTCCAAGTTAAGCCATCAACCTCATCTGGGAGGCTCCTGCAGCTCCAGGCTTAGGGATTAGATCCAGGTTTGCAGGGTGATAAAAGGTTATCTGGGCTTGTTTTGTGGTAACGAGAGAAGTAAGGGGTGGGATTAGCTTCTAGGAGGATGGGAAGGGCTGTGGACACCATGGATGTGGTGTGAGTGTAGCCACAGTGCCCAGCAGCAGCTTGACATGTAAAGACCTGGCACAGGGGGAGCTGCATGTCCCTGTGTGTCTCTGCTGGAAACAGGCTTGGGTGTGAGCTTTCTGAGCGGGGAGGAGCTAATTCTCTTGCGGACCCTGTATAAGCTGTACTTGGGAGTCCACTCTTATGGTGCAGTTCTAGTTTGCTTTCTACTGCTGTGATAAACACCAGGACCAAATGCAGCTTGGTGAAGAAAAGGGTTATTCCATCTTACAGCTTACAGTCCAGCATGGAGGGAAATCAGGACAGGAGCTCGAGGCAGGAACTGAAGTAGAGGCCATGGAAGAATGGTGCTTACTGTCTTGTTCTCCATGGCTTGCTCAGTCTGCTTTCTTATACAATGCAGGACCACCTGCCTGAGGGTGGCACCACCCACAATGGTTTGAGTTCTCTAGCATCTGTCATTAGTCAAGAAAATGTCCCCACAGACTTCCCCGCAGGCCAATATGATGGATGCAGTTCCTCAGCTGAGGTCTTCTTCCTGGATGACTCTACCTTATGTCAAATTGACAAAAAACTAACCGGCACACTCAATTGTGTGACCATCTCCTAGTAAGGAAAGCAGATAGTTACTCTATGGGGATTAAATGAGGTAGTTTAGCTGGAGATAAAAGAAGAGACTAACTAAGCAAACTGTACCTGGCCCAATGTCCTGCCCCTGGTGATTTTCTGTCCTGGTCCTTAGAGGCCACGGGAAGGGCTGGGAAGGCAGGAGTTCAGTTCACTCCTAGTACACTAGGCCCTGAGCTCAGCACCTCACTGAGGCCAGGGCTATTAGAGGTGCTGCTGCTGCTGCTGCTGCTGCTGCTGCTGCTGCTGCTGCTGCTG
>JANHMN010000002.1:77399790-77439015 GCA_030674055.1 Rhabdomys pumilio | reverse complement strand
TGCTGCTGCTGCTGCTGCTGCTGCTGCTGCTGCTGCTGCTGCTGCTGCCTTTTGTACCAGTTCACTGGAGCTCTGGGGGTTTTGCTTTCTGCATTGCCCACAGGGAGCATGGAGCCTGCTTTCTAGGGGACCCATTGGTTTGAGTTAGTTGGTGTCCTGACTAAGAGGAGGCCTCTTCCTCTTTCTCTTAGAAATAGTCTTAGGGGCTGTAAAAGCTGTAGGTGATTTTACTACTCTTTGGATCCCTACTCCTCAAGGCCAAAAAGATCATTACTTTAAGCAAGCTGAGACAGGGGGATGGCTTTTAGTTTCAGCTTCCTTGGAGCCATGGTAAGCATGAGCCTTGCGGGAGTGCTCCCTGCTGCTGCACTGGACATCTAGGTAGAGTAACATTTCCTTCCAGGAAGTCAGACACCAACAGACATCAGCACCAGCAAGTCCAGACTCCCACATGTACCAGACACTGAAGACTGAGGTCCATGAACACAGACCCCTGAGTGCTAGATGCTGGGAATTGTTCCATTTCACAAACTGATAATACCGAGTCTCTGGTCCCTGACTTGCTCAAGTCAAGCACGCAGTGACTTTCAGATGTTGGATTAATGCATGTGACTTTGTGACTCAATTGGCATCCTTTATTTTGTCCTGATGCTGATTCCCTAAAGAGGCAAAGCAAGAGAAAGAGGAGAAGGTCACGCTTCCAAATTGAGCTAGAAAATGACACAGAAGACAGTATTATTAAGGGCAGGAAAAGGGCAGCTGTTTTACTGGGCTAATGCAACTGATGCTATTAAAGCTCTGTCTATGTGTCTGTTTCTGTCTGTCTGTCTGTCTGTCTCATGTGTGTGTGTATGTGTCTGTCTGTGTGTCTGTCTGTCTCCCCCATCCTCCATGTCTATGTGTCTGTGTGTCTGTCTCCCTGCCCGTGTGTGTGTGTGTCTGTGTGTCTGTCTCCCTGTCCCTGTTTGTGTGTGTATGTATGCCGTATACAGCTGTCTGTCTGTGTGTATATCTGTGTGTCTATCTATCTGTCTGTCTGTATGTCTGTCTTCCATGCTGCCATGCATGTATGCATGGTGTGTGTGAGTGTGTGTGTGTGTGTGTGTGTGTGTGTGTACAAGTAACTCCTTTTTGGTTTCAAAGTCCTAACAGTAACAGCACTAACAGCTTCAGGCACACTGGGCCCTGAGGACAGAGAGCCACCAGAGTGACCCACCCTCTGAGAAGCTCTGTATCAGGGTTCCATACAACACAGAGGTGCCACTATACCTTTAAGAAGGAAAGGATTCACTGTGCCCTAGGAAGTAGCAGCTTAAAACTCCCAGAGTTAGAGAAGTGGCCCTGGGGACTCGCTCGTTATTATGTTCATGCTGGGTGCTGCCATTTGTTCAGAGTGGTGAGGAGCCACAAGACTGCTCTGTGAAGAGGAAGAGTGACTGACCCAGGACTGGGGTTCTGCTCAGTATCAACTATCGTCACCCAGCCAAAAGGACTTGCCTACTCTGGCTCTTGGCCTGCTTTGGTCCCAACATTGCCAGCAGGTAGAAGACGTATGAACACTTTGTTCTCAGGGACAGATCAATGCTTGGGGGATTCTGGTAGGTTTCCTTCATTTCCAAAAGAGGCCTCAGTCTCCACATCTGTAAAATCGGAAGGATAACGCCTCTCTCTTCTGGTGACGAGATGGGGTGCAGCACACCAGTCCAGCAGGACACTTACAAAGGGTTTTGTACTGGCTGGTTTTGTGAGCAAAAGGAGCCTCCCTTGAGGAAATGCCTCCATGAGATCCAGCTGTAAGGCATTTTCTCATTTAGTGATCAATGGGGGAGAGCCCATTGTGGGTGGTGCCGTCCCTAGGTTCGTAGTCCCTGGTTCTGTAAGAAAGCAAGCTGAGCAAGGCAGGGGAAGCAATCCAGTAAGCAACATCCCTCCATGGCCCCTGCATCAGCTTCTGCTTCCTGACCTGCTTGAGTTCCTGTCCTGACTTCCTGTGGTGATGAACAGCAATGTGGAAGTGTAAGCTAAATAAATCCTCTCTCCCCAACTTGCTTCTTGGTCATGATGTTTGTGCAGGAGTACAAGCCCTGACTAAGACAGGGCTGCTAATAAAACAGGCTTCTGCCTGTCTTCTGTCCAACTCCTCACTCCTATGCCTGCCACCCAGCATGCCAGCACATAGGGTCCCATGCAGCATGTCTGAAAAGTTACAGAGTCACGCAAAATTGCTGCCATGCCGGGGAAGGCGTGGTGTGCTGTCCGGGTAATGGTTACATAAGCAGCTGTTACAGTTAATGGCATCATGCAAACAATATGAAACATTTATTCAAGTGGCTCCACACTCCTGGGAATTTGATTTAATCAGCTTGCACTTCTGCTCTCATTAGAATGAAGCCTGACAGCTCTGGTCCACAGTCCTACCTCCGCTCAGCAGCTTACAGCTACTGAAAGCAAATATTTTTACTGTGCCACAATTAAACATTTATATAGCACCCGGCTCCCCATCTGGCCTGCGGATGAGAAGGGGGATGCAGTGAACTCATGTTAGAGAAGGCTCCTGAAGAAGAAGGCTGATGCCTATCAGGGTGAACACGCCATCTGAGGGGCATGCCAGGGGAGGAAGCGGTCCACTGGTCCCCGCACTTCTCTGATGCTGAAGCTGGAGGCAGCCAAGAGAAGCTGCTTCTCCCTGCTCTTCATTTTCCCCATTCTGAGCCAAGTGGGATTTTAGTGATTTCAATTAGAATTCTAATCTGTCACAACTTAGAAGCCATGGGCGATGCTCAGAGGAGCCTCCAAAGATGTGTGACTTAAACTTACTGGGTATGAAAGCAAAGCAGCCAAAATTCCATCTTTACTCAGCCACAGTTTCTGCAGACTTCCAACTCATTTCTGGTCCTTTCTGGGCCCCAGTCTCTTTAGCTATAAGAAGCCAGGGGCACAGAATATTTCTTAAAATGGGCTCTCTGTAACTAGTCACAAGTGAGATCTCTTCAAAGTAAAGGGCGGGGGAGGTGGCTGAGTGGGTCATGTGACTGCTAAATGAGTGTGATGACCTGAGTTCAAATCCCCAGCACCCGTGTGCAAACACAAGGTGGTACAATCTGTAACTCCCTTCCTGGGGAGGCAGAGAAGGGTGGATCTTGTGGGCTTGGTGGACAGCCAACTAAGGCAAAATTCTCCAGGTTCAGAAAGAAACCTTGTCATGCCACACATGCCTGACAGCCTGAGTTCAGTCCCTGGAACCCACATATAGGCAGAAGGATCGAGTGGACTCCACAAGGTGTCCTCTGACCTCCACATGTCTCAGGGCACAGGCGCCACCCCCATCAGCACACACCCATGCTCAACTTTAATAAATAAATGGAAAAATAAGGTGAAAAGCGATAGATGGAGACACTTATGTCAAACTCTAGTCTCTGTGTGGTACATATGGGTAAATATACATGGGTGAGCTGCTCAGAGATGTGTACACACACATACACAGAAAGAAAAATGAGAAAAAGGAAGGAATGAACAAACAAAGAAACAAAGAAACAAGGAGAGAGTCCCACAGTTAAGAAAGTTTGGGAAATGCTGTTTACCATCTGGGAAAGAAATAGAATATTAAAGAGGTTGAGAAATCTGTAGCCAAGAAGCCTGTTTTGTTGAATATCGCTAATATCACAAATGTCTACCAATATTGATTCAGAGAACTGTCAGGCTGGATTACCTCCAAGGTCTTTTCGCTTTTCAATCCTTCAAGTCAGCTCAGACCAGCTTCCTGCCTCCAAACAGGAGGCTCACTGTCTATCTTTGCAATCAAGCCCAGCTGCACAGTTCCGTCCAGCTTAGTAGCTCAGTGAGCCCTGTCTTTCTCTTCTTGTGCCTGGGCTCACCCTCCTGACCAAGCTGCTAGAATACCCAGAGTTTCACTTTCCCTTTCTCCTTGGCTTCCCACTATAGAAACTGCAAACAACTCATTGCTCTGCTTGATATGCTGAAACTAAGGATCAGAGAAGGTGTGTGACTAAGACATAATCACACAGCAATGTGGATTTGATTTATATTCTATCCTGTGCTACGGTTTAACCTCAGGTTCTCAGAAGAATTATTCTGAAGCTCCTTTCTCACTATGTATGATTTTTATCATGCCCAGAATGATGAGATTCTCCTTAAAGAGTATCTATTTGCCTGTACAAGTCTCACCTTTGACAGAAGACAGCATGGTGTTGAAAACACTCTCTCTGCCAGGCCAGCAAGTGCCCAGCTGCCTCCTGTTCCCTCTCCTCTGCCAGCTCTCAAAGCCAATCACTATGCTCTCTGGAGTGATTTAGTCAGGCATTCTGTTGAAAACCATGTTTAAACTCTCCTCGGTGTGGGGTTAGTCAGAAGTCTAGAATCAAGCCATCTCTAACAAGGGTTCTCTGTCAATTAGTCATCCACGCTGGAAAGGGCCTTGGTGAACTGGACCCTTGAGTGACTGACTCACCCTCCCATGAGTGACAGTGAGGTAACCTGGCAGGTGTGATAGTCTGGGTGCTGTAGTCTCCTTTGTCATCTGGGGAGGTGGTTAACACCTTATCATAGAGCCCCAGGCATACCTGCACCAGGCCAGGGACAGTCAGGTGGCCCTATCCTATCCCTGAACCAGATCAAGCCCTGGCTAGACACCAGAGTCCAGCTTCTAGAATTATAAGGAGTAAAGCTGCACTATCCACCAGTCCCCCGGTTTAGGATGCTTATGTCAGCTGCTAAATGGACCCTAATAGATGGGGCAGTGAATGAAGAGGCAGGTTACAGGACTCTCACTTATAAAATGACTGGGGTAAGGGCTGTGTTTCAAAGACAATAAAAATGCTTCATCTTTACAACAAAATAAAATGCCTCTGAAAGCATCGCTTTCTATCAGATCCGTTGTGACCAGCAAACAAGAACACCCCATGGCCATGTTTACCAGCAGAGGCAGAGACATGAGTTATCCTGGTTGTGTGCCTGCTCCAGGGACCCCTTCAGAACCAGTGTTCCCCATCCCATGATCTCTTTTCTAGGGGCGGGATTGCTAGGCTGATCCAAGGTGCAGTTTATTCATGGTTTTCCAGGTGAGGAACATCTGCCCACCAGATGGCAGTGTGCCTATGACATCTTACACAATATCATTTTGACCCGCTAGTGCAGTGGTTCTCACCCTTAGTTTCATTGCTACTTTGTAGCTGTGATTTTGCCACTGTTATGAATCCTAATATAAACACCTGTGTTTTTGCAGGTCTTAGGCGACCCATGTGAAAGGGTTGTTTAACCCCCAAAGGAATCGCAACCCACAGGTTGAGAACCACAGCGCTACAGGCTAGATTAGCCTTCTACAAGTGGTAAATTGTGTTGTAACAGGCTAGTAGGGCCCAAAATGCAGCTAGACTGAATTGAGAAGCCCTGTAGGGATGAGACACCTGCAGAAATAGAAAAGGAGGTGAAGGGATGTGGCCGTGGCAGCACAACATCTCACAGGTAATCATTCCATGTGGATTACAGATTAGATGATAATATTTTGAATATACAGGGTTAGATGATTGATTTTAAAAAATGACTTACTTGTCTTTCCCCCTATAACACACTACCAGAGAGTCTACCTCACCGAACGTGGCCTTACGTGTCCCTGTTGGCTTGAGAGGAGACATTGTGGGTAGGGGTAGGTGTCAGAGGCAAAGCTGCTGGAGCAAATGGTCCCAGTCCCATGGGGCCTGGAAAACGAAGACTTGCAAATTCCCCTGGCTTGAGCTGTGGTGCCTTAGTTTATTTTGCAGTTTTGACTCAACTGTGTGAAGCGTCAGCGTCCCCAAGCGTCCCCATCTGTCAGTGAACATAAAAATGTACTATGGACTCCATCCAGACCCCACGTGCTCACACCTCCTTTCCAGTGTGACTCTGACCAGCACCCCTTCATGGAGAACTTTGCAGGGAAAACTGATCTCCAGTGCTAAATGAGCTCACACACACTAAGCATCTGCCAACAGCAAGCACACATCCACAGGGAAAGATCATACAATTCCATGTGGAAGACTTAACTTTGTTTATTCCAACTGACGTCTAACTTCAGTCCCATTTCAGCACGAAGTAAAAAATTCAGCCTGGTCACTTTCAGTTTCATGGAAGCTTCTGGATGGGAGAATGCAAAATTTGTGATTAGTGATTTTATTTTTAAACTAGAAGAATAGCTGGAATCAGAACTGGCTTTTAAAGACCTTGGCTCAGTGGTTCTCAACCTTCCTAACGCTGCAACTCTTTAATACAGCTGCTCATGTAATGGTGAACCCCAGCCATAAAATTACATCATTGCTACTTTATGTCTGTAATTTTGTTGCTGTTATAAATCATAATGTAAATATCTGATACACAGGATATCTGATATGTGATCCGGAGGGATCGCAACCCACACACACACACACACACACACACACACACAGACAGAGAGAGAGAGAGAGAGAGAGAGAGAGAGAAAGAGAGAGAGAGCACAGCACAAGGAAGGAGAAGCAGGCACGACACAAAGGCTGGAGGAAGTTGAAAAAAAAGAATCAGCAGTGAGTTTCTTGAAAGAGTTGCCACCAAGTGGCAATCACAGGCTTTCACGCATCGATAGAGTGTGAGAAAGTAAAGCCAGAAGGTCAGATAAAACCAACCTTGAGGCTTGGGGTAGGTGAGAAAGGGCAGAAAGGAGAGAATTTAGGTTGACCAAGAAGATGGGAAGTCCAGCAATGGATAAGTGAGTGGTCTAGTCACCCAAAAGAAGGCTAGATTCGTAGACACCAGAAGAGGAGGCCAGGCAGGACAGTCCAGAGGTGCATTCTTCTAGAGGATTCGAACTGGAAAGATCTGGCAGGCAGGTAAAACCAATGAGCTGTTTATCACTGCTCCCCAGGAAGCTGAGTCTATGCTACCCTCCAGGAGGCGTTGTTAGGGGAAGGGGTTGAGGCCAGGGCCTGCACCCAGAACTCTGACTGCCCTTCTACCACAGTAAAGGGGAAGAGAGGAGGCAGGGCCACCAGAAGGCAGAGAATACAGGATAGGGTGGAGCTGACACCTGAAAGAGCAGGAATCCTCTCTCTGTAAAGCTGAGCCATGGATCAGAGCTGTCTCAGCTGGCTGGGCGTGGATCCTGGGCACAGCAGAACTCCTGTCATGTAGAAGAACAGCTGCACTGATTCCTCAGGAGATCATGGTTGCTGGCAGCCTAGTCTCTTATCCAATAACTCTTATTGGGTTTGTTTTTTTTTTATTATAAATGTAGAACATGTTCGTTGTAGAGAAACAAGAGGCCACAGACAAATGGAGAGAAGAAATTAAAAGTCAGGAGCTGTCCTACTCTTCAGAGAAAATGGCTGCTTCTGAATTTACCATTTTTTTTTCCTGGACTTTCCCCTGACAAACATAATTCAGAATTTGTTTTCTGCTGGTACATATGAATATATGTAATTTTAACTAATCCCTATTAGTGAAATTCCTTACAGTCTATATCTGAAACAGACCTGCCAGCTCGTGACTAAAATTTTATACCTCCTGAGACACATCTCCTCCTCCCTCCTCTCATCCTCTTTTTTCCTCTCCCCCTCCTCCTCTCTCTTTCCCCTTCCCCCAACCTCCCACTTCCTTCTCTTTTTCCAGGTATATCATGGAACTGTGGTTTGGACTAAATTACTAAGCTTGGGATAGGTACCTAGGCTCAATCCTACACACAGGGAAACACTCCAAAAATATATGTCACCACTGTCACAAGCTTTTATTCAGGAGCCAGCTGAGTGTTCTCCATGTTAAATGTGGAGATCTGGCTCTTCCTAAAGGGTTTCAGGTTGTAGGATAAAACAGAGAAGATGAAAAGCTGTTTTGACAGGGCTGCATCTGTCCCTTGACTTCTAGGATGGCTTAGCTGGGAAAGACAAGTCTCTTCCAGGATCTTCCTAAGCATGGATTCTTTCAACTGAGTTTTAGAAGGAGGACACAACAAATTCAGGCCTCTTGCCTGATCCTGGGCTTATGGTTTCTCATGTAGCAGACTATGGGCCAGCCTGCTCAAGTTAGAAAGGGAGCCCTGTTACTAAGATCCAAGTTGCCGGATAGCTTTGTCCCCTGATGGACAACTGTCCCCATCTGCAATGTGGCAAGAGGCCAGGTGTACTTCTTTTTTACCTTCAGTCTCAAGAGTTTCTTAGGGACCTGCCCCAACCTCCCTGTGATGGGAGACAGAACAGGAAGGGGCAGAGGAAAGACTCAAGGACTCAGGGGGCTTCTGGAGGCTTGTGTCCCTCTAAGAATAATGCCTTCCCCCTCACTTTGTCCTCCCGAGCCTCTTGATCAACGTTCATTGGCTCATGGACCTTCTTCTTCTGTTATCCAGCCACATACAGAGCAGCCCCCCACAAGCTCAACCCATCCTGAGCATCATAGAGGCTGTTCCCCAGTCTGGAGCGCGCTTCCTAAACTTTCCTTGCTTTCAGCCAGCCTCCTGATACAGAGCAGCGGTCACCTCTACAGGAGAAGTCCCCTGCTTCTTCTCATTTCCCATGTTGAATGTGCACAATATTAGCCTTGAGGATGGAGGGACACCCAGGATAGGAATGGCCCTTCATGGGGACAGGGGACACTTCAGAGGGGAAAGGTCAACAGCAAACATCTAAGTCAGACACAAGCAGGTGCACCACAGAGAAATGACACTGGGGTCCTGGATAGAAGGCCTCAAGCTGGGTTCACACCAAGTGATAGGAGGGCCCTTTACAGAGACAACTTAAGCCTGAAATTGCCAAACAGAAGGGTACAGCTTTGCTTCCAGGGACACAGTAGCAGGTTACACTCTGAGTAGTTTGTCCGGAGATGTTGACAGCTATGACAACGGGGCATAGTAGGTGGTAAGCCAAGCTACTTTTAGCATCCCTGAGGTTCAATGTCACCATAGATAAATTAGTCTCCATGACTAGAAACTATCCTCCAACGGTCAGTAGTTTTGTGTCTGAGACTCAAGAATGGAAATTAGTTAAGAAAACACAGTAAATACAAAAATAGAAGCCCATTAGTGAGAGAGCCTTCCCCCAGCTTTCCTGCAGCTGGCTCATTTGGGATGCAAAAGGACAACAGAAAACCCACACCGTTTGCCCGTAACAGCCAGTATCTGTTTAGGAAGAAAGGGCAAAGATGACAGCAGGTGGAAGACCTCATCGTGTTGTGCTAAAGGAAAAATGTTTACAAACACAAACATAGGCAGAGATGCAGTGTGTCATTCGAAAGGATTCGCTGAGCACCTGCTATGTGCTAGAAGCCTTTATCAGAGATTCACCTCACTTCCACCCCGCACCTCCCAGACACACAGACAGAAGTCAGAGCCACATCGTGATTTCTAGTTCATGGGCACACACCACACTCTCAGCTCAAGGGCTCAAAGTATATTGTGATAGGAAATTATAAATAACCATCTGTCTGTCTGTGTATCTGTCTGTCTCTCTATCTCTCTGTCTCTCCCTGCTTTTCCTTTTTCTTCTCCCATACATCTTCTCTCTGTTTCTTAAATACACACACACAGACGCACACATGCAGACACACAGACACACACACACACGCACACACATTCTCTCTCTGTCTTCCCCTCTCTCTTTCTTCCTTTCCCCCTCACCCCTCTCTCCTTAACAGGTTTTCTTCTAGGAAAGTCCAAGAAAGTTCAGATTCTGTTTGGACTTCATTCCTGCAGGCAAAGAAATGGAGATCAAAGCAACAGCAGCACTTTGGTAATTCTGGATGGGGGCGGGGCTGAGATGGGGTGGAGCGATTGCAGAGCTGCCCCTGCTGTTTCTTTCAAACATCACCCTAGATTTACCAGTGCCTTCACCTATGTGGTTACAGCAGGAGTAACTGAGCAATGTTTTCTGGCTTTTAAAAAGCTCTTAGGTTAGCTTGCATCTTCCACCAGACCTTGCAACATTGCTAGAGTCATTATTAACCCCATCCTACAAAGATTCTGAAGCTCAGGTAAGCCAACTGCCACATGCTTGAGACAGAGATACGGACAGGCAGTCAGGAGTTGGAGCCATCTCTCCCAATTTTTGGATCTGAGTCCTATCTATAATGGCACAGCTGCATCGCAAGTGCCATGACATTTTAATTGCACATAGCTATGTTTAGAAAGGTTTCATAATGAGAGGAACTGACCCATTGAGAGACAAGGCATGGGCATGATCAATCTGAAGTGGCCATCCCGTAGCCCTGACTCCTGTTCCCAGCCAGTCCAGGCAGGTGCAGTTCTGCAAGGGTGTATGGAGCCATGGCCTTCGCTAAGCAGTCTGAGGCTCTAGAAACAACACTGGTATTAAGGCATGCCTCATTCTGAGGATGGGATTGGGGTTTTTGTTCTTTTCTACTCCAAGATGAGTTATTTCTTTGTCAAGTGTATCCACACGCTATGTTGCCAACTGTTATATTAAGGTTTCTATTGTCTAATAAAAACCACAGCTGAAAGAAACTTGGTGAGGAAAGAACATGGCCCATCACCGTCCATCACTGAGAGAAGCCATGGCAAGGACTCACACAGGGCAGGAACCTGGAGGCAGGAGCCGACTCACAGGCCATGGAGGAGTGCTGCTTATTGGCTTGCTTTCCATGGTTTACTCGGTTTGATTTCTTATATGACCCAGGACCATCTGCCCAAGGTGGCCCCACCTTCAGTGGGATGGGCCTTTCCCACCTCAGACATTAGCCATGGAAATGCCCCACACACTTGCCCAGATGACCAGAGCTTTTGTCAAGTTGATTTAAACTAACCAGCACACTGGCCTACTAGTTATCTGTTTGATCCACACTAACCAGCACACTGGCCTACTAGTTATCTGTTTGAGCCACACGAAGCAGCACACTGGCCCACTGTTACCTGTCTGCCTCTCGCTTTCAGATCTCTTGTTCTGGTATTGCTTATGGTTAAGTAACCTTTACTCAACTGATGAATGGCCTCAAAGAGAAGCAACACTAGTAATTCAGACACGATGTAGCATCTTCTCTTTAGGTGCAGAGGTGAAATTTTTTAATAAAAAGGAAAATAGAATAATGGTTTTGCCAAGGTCTCCTATGTTATGTCATTTTTGGCAATCTCTCATTTAAGTTGAGCTGTGTCTCAGGCGTGCACACACAGAAGAGTGCAAAAGTGCATATAATGCATGCTTTCCAGCATCCCCTGGGAAGCTTATGATGCATCCCTCAAGAACAATGGGACGGTACTGTCAGAAAATGTAGAGTGTGTTAATGCTGCTTAAGAAAGGAAGGTAAAGCCGTGCAGGCATGTGGGGCTGTGGTGTGTGTATGGGAACTGGAGATGCCGTTTGAAGTGTGCAAGGGTTATGGGGGTGTGGAGATCTGCATGGGTGCTGTGTAGGATGTGTGTGTGTGTGTGTGTGTGTGTGTGTGTGTGGTTCTGTGGGTGTAGGGGTCCACGTGTGTGGTATGGGTGCTGTGTGGACTGTGGGGACTGTGGAAGTGTTTGTGGAATGTGTGCAGTGGCATTATGGGGGTGTGGAGAGCTGTGTGGGTTCTGAGTGGCAGTGTGGGGTGCTGAATGAGTGTGTGCAGGTGCTGTGTGAAGTGCCTGGAATGTGCAGGGGCCATACGGTGTGGAGGGCTGTGTGGGGCTGAGGGAGTGTGGGGCTGTCGGGGTGCACTGTAAGTCGGGGTGAAGAAATATTTACCTAGGGTGGTCAGGAGATATCACCAGGAAGGGAGCTGTTGGGGAGCACTGAGCCATGTGCCTGTGAGTGGATAAACAGAAAGCATAACAGAGGAAACAGCTCTGTAGGCCCTAAGGTGAGAAAGGATGCATGAGGGCAGGCTGGGGCAGGCTAGCCCTACTGTGCTGTGCCACTAGAGGGTGCTGTTCTCTGCTTCTCTCTAGTCTAGGCAGCAGCCTTGGCGCTGGGAAGTATTTCAATTTGTTCTTTCTTTTCTCACATTAGGTCTGTGATCTACTCAGCACAATAGTTCAGAAAGAGAGTTTCTAAATCAAAGGGTTTGAACATCCGAGCTGTAGGTATCTATCTCCACCACAGCTCTTCAAATGCTAACTAGCTCGATCTGTCCCAAACTGGCTTGGCATTCAAGGTCTCCTTTACTTTCCCTAAAGCTGTCTCTCATCTGTTTTCTTCTGCCACCCCCTTGGACAGAGTCTGCTTGCTTAGTCAACTCATGTGTAACCCCAGAAAGCTAACGGAAAGAAGCAAATGTGGCTGGTAGGACCCGACTCTAGTAAATTGCTCACGGTTGTTGGTTAGAGTCTGGCCACTCCTAGGCCTCAGTTTCCCCTGTCATACTCACCTCTTAGCCATCTGTCCTTTCCTATATATCCTTTTATATCTCATCCAGTGTCTTCCGTGGACCAGCTCTCTGCTAAGGACAAGGCCCCACAGCATGAGAGATGGGCTCTGATGCTCAGACACTTTACCTAAAGATCTTGCTGTACTCCTTAAAACCCCACCTTCCATGGGAGCCTTTCCTGGCTATCCAGAGCCCCGGTAAGCTCCTCCAATACGTGGTGTTTGACACTTGGTATTTGTTAACTGACACTGCCATCAAGTATTATTTATTTATTTTTAATAATCCATATTTCTTCTGTCTCCCTGGTTGGGAGAGACCAGGGATTGACTACCTGTTAGGTCAGTTTTTGAAACTCTCTATGCTCTAGAAATTATCTGGAACACAGTAATTGCTTATTGGGTATTATTAAGTGTTGGCTTCTTAAGAACCTGATTGCCACCTCAGCTCATAAAAGATGAATAGAGTCTAAATTTCTTAACCCAGTACATGAGGGTTTTCCTTTAGGCCTCTTCTAGAGCACCTCCTGAGAGCCTTCACCCTGCGCACGCACACACACACACACACACACACACACACACACACGAGAGAGAGAGAGAGAGAGAGAGAGAGAGAGAGAGAGAGAGAGAGAGAGAGGGGAGGAGGGAGGGAGGGAGGGAGAGAGGGAGAGATGGATGGGGAGAGAGAGAAACAGACACTGACTCCTCCCAGGCTGTCTGCCCTGTGGCTGAGAACCTAGTCTCTGAAGTTACAAACCCTGGGCTTGAATAGACATTGTGTGGCAGTTCCCCTTTCCCCTTGCACCTCACTTTCCTACCATGTGAAATGGGCATCATAGTTGTATTTGCCTCAGGGAGGAGGTAAGAAGTGTAGGGAAACACTAGGCCTGTGGGGAGCAGAAAGCTCACCGCCATCTTCTTGGTCACATGCCATATTTGGGTGCTTCCCCAGGGCTCCAGAGTTGCCCTTCCTTCTCACAGACACAATAGGCTCCTCCATTGTCTGTGGCCAAAGGCATGGGTCTCATTTGAGGGCCATGACCATCACATTGGCTCTGAGGGAAAACCTGGCAGACTCAGTAGTGGGGCACCCTGGGCTGCACTTAGAAGATTCTGGTGGGTCGGCAAGAGTATGAATTCAGTCCGGGGAGGTGGTACAGTGGGTAACACACTTGCCAAGAAAACATGGGAACCAGAGGTTAGATCCCTGGCATCCTCATAAAACCGGGTAAACATGGCTTGCCTGTAATCACAGCACTTGAGAAATAGAAACGAAATCCTTGGGACAGGTGAGCTGTCTGGCTAGCTGAGTTGGTGGACTCAGGGTTCAGCTAGAGACCCTGCCTCAGCAAATAAGGTGGAGAGTGACTGAGGAAGACTCCCCTCAAAGCCAACATACGGCCTCTAAAGCTGTTCATATGAGAACACATGGGCACTGCACACACACACACACACACACACACACACACAGAGAGAGAGAGAGAGAGAGAGAGAGAGAGAGAGAGAGAGAGAGAGAGAACTTGCAGGCATCAGGCATAACTGGGAGGTCACATCTGCCCACAGTGGGGCCTGTTTTACTTCTTTACCATACCGCACTCAGCCAACCCTAAACCCACTGGCAC
Source organism: Rhabdomys pumilio (assembly GCA_030674055.1). Taxonomy (NCBI): domain Eukaryota; kingdom Metazoa; phylum Chordata; class Mammalia; order Rodentia; family Muridae; genus Rhabdomys; species Rhabdomys pumilio. Next base: position 77,425,091 of record JANHMN010000002.1, on the reverse strand, counting down.
ATGCCCCCTGGCACCATTAGCCTCTCCTTTTTCATCTTGGTCTGAATATGCTGTATCTTCCCATTATAATTGAATTTCCCTTCCTCCCAAACCAGAGCACTTTACCCATGAGATGTGGGCCACTGTTGGCATTTATAGCAGCCTTATTAATCCAGCCCTGACCCCTGAGCTTAGAGCTCAGCCTGGGGAAACGGCTGCAGTGTCTCTCCACAGGGCCTATTAAAATGCTGGTCTTTTAATTGGTCCAAAGAGAAGATGAGCTAAAAAAGAAAGAAAGAAAAAAATAGCCAGCTTTCTCATCACTTTTCAGGGTGTCAGAAGGACACACAAGTGCACCTGTGTGGTGTCTGTCACCCCTTGAGAAGGACCCAGGTTACCAAGTGCTGAGCAGGTTGGCAAGGCAGGGTGATTGGTGGGAGCTTGTGGCCCTCTCATGTGTTTGAACTCTCTGTCGCTACTCCGGGACGTAGGACAAATCCTTTGAAGCCAGCAGATACTTAAATACAGAGATTGGCAAAACTGGCTTTTAAAACTGATGCACAAGGCCCTGGTCTCCATCCCCAGCACTTATACACAACAGAGGTGGGGGGAAGAGGAGGACAGAAGAAGGAAGGGGCCAAAGGGAGGAAGAAAATAAAGAAGTCGGGCACACAGCGCTAGCAAAGCCTTGTCTACGTACTCATTGCATTGGAGTGTGTCTGATGCCACAGTTACTGCTCAAAGTGCTTTCTGGATATCAGTACCCTGAAGCCTCACCGCGGTTCAGAGGAGGATCTATTATTTTTTTTTTCCACTTTCAGATGGAATTATTAAAGCACAATAAAAATGTAAGTCAACCAGTCTCCAGTCCCTCGGCTCCATGACTAACTGTGTGAACCCCTCGTGGGCTGATGATAAGACACTCTTTTTAAAACGAAGACCCCTAAAGGGCAAAGTGAAAGGGACTCAGCACAGACGCCAGCCCCTCCCCCACTTGGCACAGAGCCATCACACACAGCCACGCCCACCCTTCCTGGCAGGCTGCTCTGTGACACGGGTGAGAAGGGAATTCGGATTGGTCCTGTAACCTGAGCTCATGCCTGTAATTTGTCCCCTGCCAGTTTACTCATAGGTTCCTTCACCCCTGAGAGTGAAGGGGCCGAGGGGCCAAACACGCACCCAGGGCCCAAGGCCTGGGATGAACAGTGTGAGTCGCAGGCCCTAGGAAGCTTCCACATGAATCTGAGTGTATCTACAAGCAAGTCCTGGCCAACCAAGGCATGAGTACTAGCGCACCCAAGTGTGATATTGCCAGTCTAGGAGATCCAGTGGTGGCAAAGGTGGCTCAGGTTACAACACAGCTCCTCCTCTTACTGCCCACGTGACCTTGACTGCGGCAGTGACCAGACTGAGACTGAACGGGTCAGGATTGCTGCGTACCTTGAAGGGTGTCTTCTGCCATATTTCTCCAGTTTCTGTAGCTTGGAAGATCCACCCACCTCAGTAATCTCCCCCTTCACCCACAAGGCCTGCAGCCTGTGACCAGAGGAGACATCGTAGCTCCTTGAACAAAAGCATTTCTGACTGCAAATGCCCAGGGTGCACGTGCTGCTGGTGGCCTTCAGAGCTTAGGTGTTCCAGTAGCGAGCCATGTTCAAGGCCACCATCTGGACTGCCACCAGCTGAACTGCCCCTCACCTTCTTTTTATCGCCCACACGGAGACCCAGAACCCACAGAATATTTCCACTTCTTTTATCTTGTGCTTTCCTTTTCGATTTTCAGCGGAGACCTTTTAACAAGGGCTGCGGGGACAGAAAGGCGTTGTGCAAAACCAGAAGGCATTTAAAAATAATTTTTTTGTTTCCAACAAAGCCAACCAAATAGAATGAAACAAAACTACCTGCAAAATTATCCCAATGTATGTTCTCTGTAGGCTGAGAGGGAGAGAAGGCCTTTTTCATTGGGGGGGCAACCACCTGCTTTGTGTCTGGCTGCTCTGCAGGGTGGAGTGGGTGTGAGTGGCTTGAGAACATGGATGTGGTTTTGGCAAGGTGTTTTCTACCTGTTCTGGGTGGGATGCTGAATAATTCTGTTTGTACTCTCAAAAATCCAGGCTACTTGACTCCTGAGGAATTATTTGACAAAGCATATTCGGTAAATGTTTGGGGAGCAGGGCAGGGGGGAAGCAGGTTACAGCCCAGGGTCTGGTTAAATTGTGGAGATTCTCTAGTGGTTAATGAGCTCACAGTAAGTTGCTCCTGCAGCACACAGTCCTGCTCTAAGCCAGGCCTCAGGGGTAGGGAACTTCCATAAGCCACTCACAGTTCTTTCTCCACCCTTCTTCCATACTCTCTGGCTTTCTCCTCTCCACTCCTCTGGTTGAAGGCCCTCTGCTGAGATTACAAGTTGACTCTATTCAACCAGGTAACATCAGCAACTGCTGGTGCCCTTTTGTTCCTTGTAGTAGATGCTTTGTCCGAAATGCTTGCTCTTCCTGTACCACAAAAGAGGATAAGCACTGTGGCTCAGCAACTCAGCAACTCTAGGCAGCTTGCCCGAAGCCACACAGCTGAGCCGCTTTGTGATTCAAGCCTCCTCTTGCTGTGGAGGGCCAGCTCCTTAATTAGACATCACTGTGAAGAAGGTCACTGTCACCTTCCTGCTGAGGATGAGGCTGTGTTCTGAGCACCAGTGTAATCTTCACCCTTATGTCTGCAGTGGCATGTCAGGAGCCTCTCTGCAGGAGCAGGATGCAGTTACAGAGTAGGCCCCAGTCCTCTCCGTGACACTGTGAGGTTTGCTCTGCCTTCAGGAAGTGTGCAGTCTAGGTGGAGATATGAGATAGGGTATTGTAGATTCAGGGATACACAGGTGGATTCTGAATCATGTTCTGTAAGTTACCAATATTATCAGGCAGAGCTTTCCAAACTGCATTTCAAAGAAGCATGGCTCCCTAGCGTGTTGATGTCTTTTTAAAAAATTCATTGGTCACATCCTGGTCTAACAGTCAGCTAAGTGGTTAGTTCTGCTTCCAAACTACGAGAGTTGCCAGATTGAGACCCCTCCTTGAGACTCTCCGGGCTACCTTTCCTTAGTCATGAGAAGCCATTGATTTTGAGATGAGCCATTTATCTAATGACTACTTCCCCAGGAAATAGACATGTCACACTTGGTACATAGTCATGTTTACAGTATAGTCATGCTCACACGAGGTTATTTGATGATCTGATAGATCGCATCATCTACTGGCCAACAGTAGATGCGGTAGCTTGGTATGTGCCATGTGCTTGTGTGAGGAAGAAACTGGCCAGGCAAGATAGTGCAGAGGTTCCTCCATCCTGTATCCTTGCTGAGGCCATTTCTAGTTTAACTGGAATCTGATCTCCTTGATGAAGAATACCATGGAAGATTACCCAACTCTGTTCTAGGAACCAAGTTCCTAGCTAGCTTATCTTAACTTTTGTTAAAAACTGCCTGTTTGCACAGAACCTCCTCCAGCTAACCACTTATCTTAGCATCTGTTAAAACTGCTTACTTTGAACTTCTTCCTCTGTGAAGTCTCCTCACCCCACCCCACCCCACCCCACCCCACCCCACCCCACTCCTGCCTCTGTCCTCACTCTGCAGCTGCTAAGCAAAATGCAAGGATGAGGTTTTTGCCTTTAAAAAAAAGAAGAAAAGCCCATGTTTTGGATGCTCTCAGACCACACCTTGGTCCCTGAACTCTTGAGTGTGGTCCCAGTCTGTTAGAATAAAGACTTTTAATTGGGTATCCATTGTGTCTGAGTGGTCATCTTTTGTGATCTTTCCTGTAACAGTTTAGAAGTTCTCCTGAGGTCCCAGAGACTGAATTCAGACATGTAGTGGACTCACAATTCCCATGAGTAGGGAAGAGTACATAGGCAGGGAGTACTCTTACTGGACACCCATCTTGAGACATTCCAGGGCCCTAAGAAAATCCTTTCTGAACAAATGCTGCTGAACGTTCCAGTGGCACCTGGATGCAGCCTCCAACAAGATCGAATTGGATGTCATTTGTTCTGAACACCTCCGGGGGTAAGTTTGGTCTGCAGAACTTGCCATTTGAATAGGACACAAAAGGAGAGGTCAGGCACGGGACTGTAGGTCCTCTGTCCAGGCTTTGTGTGAGAGTCACCAGAGTTCCCCAGGTTTGTTGAATGAATGAATGCTTGGTGACCACCCATGATTTATCTGTTGGCTGTTGACTGTGTCTGCATTGTCTTTGTCTCTTTGTAAGTCAATCTGTCATTTCCTCTAGTGATGGGAAGGAAAGCGAGCTCCAGGGGAATCCCTCAAAAGTGTGTGTTAGACACATTCAGAAGGGCTTCCAGATGAGAATGATTATGGTATTTGTTTCTCCCTAGGAAAATCCTGCAGTCTGTAAATGTGAGCTAGTCTCTTTTAAGGTAGGACGGCCACCTGAAGGGTCTTTGGATCCCCAGACACTCAGGGCAGTCTGGAACTTTGTGACAGGCTTTTCTGGCTATCCCAATCAGTTCCCTTATGCTGATCATTGGCTTACCCTTGCTCTTTCAACCTCATGGTTGAAAATGAGTGCTCTTTCTTTGGGACCCAGGCTGTTCTTGGTCTGGTCAGAACACTCTCAGAAAGGGTGAGAGTACTGCAAATTCTCTTTACTCTATTTGAATAGATGGGCATTCCTCTCCTGATGTTCTGACTGGACCAATAAAAAATGCTAAAGGAAATGGAAATGGTTCTCTCCAGAGTGAAAGCCAAGAGGCCAACACTACTACCTGGTGCCTTCTCTCCCCTGGCTTTGCCTATAGAGAGGCCAGACAGACTTTGTCTGAGGTTATGAGACCATTGTCTGTTCTCCCTTTAAAGGAAGCATGGGGATCCTGATACAGAAAAGGGAAAGAGGGGGAGGGAGGAGCTCCCTGACCCCCATTTATGTTTTATGTTTCCTTCACCACTAGTGATTTATATAATTGGAAGACTCCAAATTCTCATTTTAAAGAGAAGCTCCTAGTCCTTACAAACCTGTTGGAAACTGTTTTTTATCTATACAAGCTGTCTTGGAACCACTGTCATCCTTGGACACCATGCTTATGTCCAAGGTGTGAGACCAAATCCAGCTGGAAAGTAGGAAGTAGGCTTTGGGGCCGAGAAGCAGGACACTGCCTGATGCAAAGGCCTGAGTAGAGCAAACCTTCCCATCTACCCAACCTAATTGGGGCCCTGATACCTATGAAGTTAAGAAGTCATTGAGCACTTTTCACCAAATATTGTTGGGAGAATTCAGTCAAAATAACTCTACCTACCAACATTCTGAATACCTGTCTTATATTCAAGGACTACCTCTTATACTAGGACTCAGCCACCAGGAAGGAAGAGTAACCTCAGGCTACCCGCAAGAACTCAAAGCACTCTGCTTCAGTATGTAGATGACCTTCTCCTAACTTTGACTTCTGAGGAGAATGTAGATGGGCAACAGGAGGCCTTTAAAACTCCCCCTAAGCCCTGCAGTACAGAGTACCAGAAAACCTACCAGATCATCCAAGGTTAGCTAGTCAATTCAGAGGCCTGATGAATTGCCCTCTGGGTTCTGGAAAGACTCTGTGAGGCACATCAGGGATTTACTCCCATAGATTCAGATGCCTCCCACCCCACACAAACCAGTGAGTCATTAATATTGCCTTTGTCATGCAATCAGCCCCAGACATAAGGAGGAAGTTCCAGAAATTAGAGGGATTTGAAGGGATGAATGGGTCTCAACTTTTAGAACTTGCTCAGAAAGTTTATAATAGCCTGGATTCAGCCTAAAACTGACAGAAAGAAACTTTCCCATGTAGTAATTGGAAATGAACAAGAGAGAAAATAGGAGAAAAGAAAACATCCAGAAAAGAACCAATGTGCCATTTGTAAGTAGAAGGGGCACCAGAAGAATAAATGTCCAAGCAGAAAAGAAAAAGAGGATAGACGTCCAGTCCTCCAGCTAGCTGAACATTGACAGGGCTTGGGCTCCATGTGGCTCTGTCCCTGGGAGCCTAGAATGATAACAAGAGTAAGGGACAAACCCATTAACTTTCTAATAGACACTAGAGCAACCCACTTAGTCTTGATAGAACTCATTGGACCTCTCACCTTCAGGAAGACAGTAGCAGTTCAAGAAGCAAAAGGCCAAGCTACCTACTTTACACGGACAACCTCCCTGTGGTGGTTTGAGTAGGTTCGGCCCCCATTGACTCGTGTTTGAATGCTTGGCTCATAAGGAGTAGCACTATATAAGGATATGTGGCCTTATTGGAGGAAGTTATTCACTGTGGAGGTGGAACTTTGAGGTCTTAAGTGCCCAAGCTATGCCCAGTGTAAAATAAATCTAGTTTCTTCCTGACTGCCTTCAATTAAGATATAGAACTTCTAGCTCCTTCTCCAGCTCCAAGTCTGCCTGCATGATGCCATTTTTCCTACCATGATGATAATGAACTGAACCTCTGAAACTGTAAACCAGCTCCAATTAAATGTTTTCCTTTATAAGAGTTGCCTTGGTCATGACATTTCTTCATAGCAATAAAACCCTAGCTAAGACACTCTTAGACCATAGATACAAGGAACAGCCACTCAGTCTTTTCTGGTTATACTGGATTGCTCATACACATTGATTGGAAGAGACTTATTACAAAAATTCAGAGCCACCATCTCTTTTTTGAGGAACTTGGCCAGTATAACTCTGAACTCAGGCAAAGCATCTACCAACATTCTGAGCATCTGTCCTATATTCAAAGAGTACCTCTTATCAGCCACCAGGAAGGAAGCACTAACATCAGCTCCCTGCAAGAACTCAAAGCACTCTGCTACAGTTTGTAGATGATCTTCTCCTAACTTTGACCTCTGAGGAGGAATGTAGACAGGCAACAGGAGGCCTTTAAAAAACTCTCCAAGCCCAGTAGTACAAAGTCACAGACAAAAAGGCCCAACTGTGTACCCCTTTGGTTACATACCTAGGCTACAACCTAGAGGAAGAAAGTAGATGCTTTCCCATGACTGTATTTCAACCATCTTGTGAATCCCCAACCACCACATTGAAAAGACGGGTACATGAATTCCTAGAGACAGTTGGATATTGCTGGCTATGGATAATGGATTTGCTGAGATGGCCAAGTTTCTCTATGATAGAACAGAGCCTTTGGAGTGGGTTGAGGCTGAGCAGAGGACCTTCAAAGCCTTGAAAAGAGCTTTAGTGTCTGCCCTGGTTGTAGCCAATGCAGATATTACTAAACAATTTCCATTTGTATTTGGATGAGGCCAGAGGCATTGCCAAGGGAGTCCTCATGCAAATCCTGGAACCCCATGAAAAGACCAGTGGCATGTTTATTAAAGAGATTTGACCCAGTTATAGCTGGGTAGCCAGCATGTTTAAGGACCATAGCTGCCACTGACCTGATAGGAAAATAAGTTGACAAACTAAATTTTGGGCACAAAGTGTTCCTAACAGCCCCCCTCTCTCTCTGTTGAGGTCCTCTGTTGGTGACTCAATACCAAGCCCTGCTTCTGGATCAACCCCACATTTGACTGCATAAGACATCATCCCTCAACACTGCTAGTCTCCTGCTGGACAATGACCTGAAGGAACTCCTTCATGACTATCTGGAAGCAACTGATCTAATTCGGCCCATCAAGCCCAATATTTAAGGGAGTGGTGGTGACTCAAGATAGGATTATCTGGGCAAAGTCTTTGAACATGGGGATATCAGCTCAACCAGCTGAGCTTTTGGCTCTGGATCAAGCACTCCTTTAGGGGAAAGATAAGGCTATTGTCATAGACACTGATAGCCAATATGCTTTTACCATTGGCATGTCTCCATACAGGGAGTAAGGACTACTAACTTCAGCAGAAGAAGAGACCAAAACAGAGAAGAAATCTTAGCCCTACTGGAAGCTCTCTGTGAGGACCTATATTTTGAGAAAGAAATTCATGAAATACAGCTCTATGCATGTCTTTGAATGGGCTCCCACACCTTTAGGGACCAGGTAATGGGGGGGGGTGGGAGGGTATTGTAATAAGTAGGATTGTAAAAATGAAACTTACTGAAAGCATGCTGACAACTATATATAAAGTGGAAATTTCTGGTTTCTTTGGAGACTCAGTTGTGTCATGCGATGTTTTTCTGGAAACTGGATTATGAGAGAATATTTTTACTGAAGCAGACACGTGGGAGGATGTTTTGGTGAGAACAGACATGTAGTGTTCTTCTGGAAGCAGCCTGAGAAAAGGGCATGTGATGTTTAGCTAGAGCAGAAGCTTGAGAGAATATGTTTGGATGTCTGGAAAGGTTATAAATATAACCCAACAGACATTGGACGACGTTGTGTGGCATTAGTGCAACTTGATACTCTTTGCTGGTCATCTAGCTTTGCTGGCACTGATCCTCACTGACGACAATGTGTGGTATTGGTTCACCTTGGCACTCTTTGTTGGTCATTGTTTATTGTGATTTCATAGAAAGAAACACACCAAAAAACTTCTTGTGGTGTTGTGGTGGCTTCTTTCCACTTCTGTGGATTTGGGACGAATGGCAGAGCCTCACAGTTTCTTCTAGATTGAGCTACCATTGCTGATTCATGAATGGTGTTTGAGAGTGGATCGAGCTACCACTGCTGAACTCAACTGCTGATATCCTGACAATGCAGATTTGATTCACGTCAAAGAACTATTTCTAAACAAGCCTACATTCTCTTTTGCCTTATCAACCTTACCTTTCCACTATCTTTGGTCGGTGGTGGGCTAGAAGGAAGGTTATATCATTTAAGTACACTCATTAAAGAAAGTTTTGAAAAATATAAACATACACACACAGAGAAAGAAAAGTACCTCCTAAATACTGTACAATAGGGAACTCTAATCCCATAACCACAAGACTGAGAGATTGGAGACAACATAAGAATGACTATGTTTTTTATGGGATACTGAAAGAACCTGGGAACTAAAATTCTATTATTCTACCAAAAGAGACTCAGGGAATAAGTTACCATTCAGATGAGGCTACCTCTCCTGGTCCCCAGACCCATGGGTTCAAAAGAGACCTTCTACCCAATCCAAGGGGAAAGATCCAAACCTGACCAAGATTGGCCCCAACCAGCACAAAAAGCATCACTACCTTAGGCCTCACTGGCACTGGGTCCAGAAATCCTTATATATTCTCTACCCTTGATAAGGTTCACCAGGTTCACCCTTTGCTTAGCCACTCACAACTGGGAATTGGTTGGGATTGCTGGCTGTGCCTGAACCTTTGACCTCCTTACTACATAGGGCTATGGACCAGGCAGACTGTTGGTATACCAGCAAGTTAAAAAAAAAAAAAAAAACATTGTAACTGGATACAGCCTCAGCTAACACTGGGGGACCTACAGGGAGATGGAACCTGCCTGTTGTCCAGGACTTTTGACCTAGAAGCTTCACTTTACTCTCATGCTTCTATTCCTTTCTCCAGGCCAATTCTCATTAGCAGCAATATGCTGTGGCCTCTGACACCACTTGATAGCATGCTCAAGTGGTTTAACTAAATGTGCCTCCTCAGAAGTACTTTCAAAACCAAGTGTTTTTATGTGTCCTTGTACACATCCTGCTGTGGGTGTGCTTATACAATGGAGAAGGAAGAGCCCATGGTACAATAGACTTCAGGCTGCAAGGGGAGAAGCAAGCCGTAGACATCTTTGCTCCACTCCTGCTCAGAGCCAGTATTGCTGGGGCAACAGCCATAGGAATATTGTTCCTGATAGGCAATGATAAAAAAAAAGTTTAGAAAATTAAGTAAACAAGTGGACCAGGACTAAGGGATATTAGAGGTCTCTATATCCAGGCTAGACAAGCAAGTATACTCCTTAGTAGAAGTGACTCTGTAAAAATCAAAGAGTCATTGATCTTCTCTTGATAAAACAAGGATTGCTTGTGGCTTTAAGAGAGACATGTTGTTTCTATGCCAACCAATCAAGTAAATCGAGGGAAAACTTTGCCATGGTCAAAGAAAGGGAGGGAGGCATAGATCAAATCATTGGTATCAGTCTCCATTTTCCTGGTCCCCGTGGCTGACTGTCTTCCTGCAGCATTAGCTGGACCATTGATTCTTATTCTGATCAGGCTAACCGTGGGACCACGCATCTCCACCTGCATGGGCAGCTACATCAGACAGAGAATAAACTCAGTTAATGCTCACGGCATTGCAACCAACTATACCCTTCGAGAGCAGGATGGGTCAATGACTTGACTCATATCCATAGATCCAATGGAGAATGTGAAGGGACAAGATAGTGCAGAGGTTCGGCCATCTTGTATTCTTGCTGAGACCATTCCAGTTTTAACTATGATCATCTCCTTATTGAGAATCCTATGGGATTCTCTATTGTAGGAAACAAGAGTCACCTAACTTACAAACTTTCGTCAAAACTGCCTGTTTGTATAGACCCCCCTGCCCCCTATTCCCCACCCCCACCCCCCACCCCTGCTAATCTATTACCCCAGCTTCTGTCACCACTGCTTCTTTTGAAGTGCTTACTCTATGGAGCACTGCCCCCACCCCCACAGCTTCCAAGTGAGATGGCAGGACAAGCTTTTTTTTTTTTTTCCTCAAAAGACTCCTGTGTTCTAAATAGTTATGTGTAGTCCCAGTTTGCTGTGATAAAGACTTTCAAACTTTAAACTTTCTGGCTGTAAACTGTGTCTGAGTGGTCATCTCTGCTGAGCTCACCACAACAAAACTAACAAGTTCCTCAAAGCATTTCTTATCGTGAAGCAATCATCCTTCTAGATAAGTGAAATGTATTGCCATGTGCTGATTCCTGAATCATCAACATGCAGAAGCAAACACATTTGTTACTAGGCACTATCTCCCTGGATTGGTGGCCAGAGAACCATCTCTTTCAGGACTGAGGACCTCAGGACAGTCTTTGGGAATCATGGGTTGGAGGAGCAAGCTCCCTCAGAGACATAGTGGGAGCCTGGACTGGGTTTTCAAACAGGGCAGGAAAAGCTGGAGGGGTGGAGGAGATGGTGAGCAGGCAACAAGCCACTACAGCCTCACACAAAGCAGCAGGAAGTGAGAGTTACTCTCAAGACCTACTCTCTTAATGCCTTATGGCCAGAGTAATCACTTCTACAAAACCCAGAGCGTTCACCATGTGCCAGGCTCTGTGCAGGGGTTTGGAGATAGAACAGAAAAAAAGCAGCCCATCCTCTCCTTGCCACTGTATCCAGTCCTTTATTGAGACAAAGCAAAAGGCAATTTCAGCCTTGAGACAGAAGATACCACAAAAGCCCACCAGAGGGCACCCCTCCAGGCTGGCTTCCCAGAAGAAGCTGCCTTTAAGTCAAAGTCTGAATAGCAGGAAGAAAAAAAAAAAAAAAAAAAAGAAGAAGAAGAAAAAGTCATCTTGATATCACACAGAGAATAGGATGCTGGAAGAAAGGGTAGAAGTTTAGTTTAGAGAGAGTGGATGGGGCGTGCTGGGAAGTTGAGATCATTGTGGGAAAGGACCATGAGGGCTAGAAGACCATGAGGGACCATGGAGACACTCAGATTAATGGAAATTAAGACCATGTGCTCTGCAGCCAGGCCAGCCAGTGTCCCATTTCCTGCCTTTCTATTACAAGACCCTGGATAAGTTACTTCCAGAATGAGCATCAGCCTGTATATGCAAAATGTCTGCCCTATAGCTAAGGATCATTACTGAAGGTGCGAGCCTTAAAGTCATGCAACTTGGCTCCGTTACATATCAGCCGAGACAACACTCTGGACCTCATCTGGCCTCCATTTGCCAGATAGTCAAAGGAGATGGCACCTGTGCCTTCTTTCAATTAAGAAAACCAAAAAGGATCATTGAAAACAACGGGACTGCAAAAGAAGGGGCGGGGCTAGAGGAGAGCTCCAAATAATACAGACGCAGTCCTAGGTCTCAGGAGTAGGTTGCTTTGTCTTTCAACCCTTCTGTAGTATTTTTAAAATGATGACAGTTTTATATTTCCCAACAGAAGGAAAGTAAAGATACCAATCAATGTAGATTCTGTTCTTACTCTTTTTAAGTCCCTTATGAAATTGGTCAATGCTCCTCCCACCTATACCACAGATATCGTCTGTCGCTGGCCAGTAGACGGTTTTCTTCTGGACCCTGGCCTGGCACTCCTCACCACAGTTCTTTGAATTCCTCGCCTAACAGTTTGCTGCCCACTTGGCAGTCCTAGGTTCCCTGGCGGTTTCTCTTGCCTCCCCTCAGAGCTGAGCTATCCTGAGGATTTCCTCACTGGATTTTTTCACAGGTTGAGTTTACCACGAGGTAGGAAACAACGCAGGTTGTTCAGTCTACAAGGCCCAGTGAGGGATGGTTTAAGTTGGCATCAGGCGCAGGCGCAGGCGCAGGCACAGGCACACTAAGATAAGCTGGTCCCCTGCTCACTGGGCTTTGCATCTGGGCTCTCCAGTACTGGAAGCCTCTGCAGCTGGTTCCTAAAGAGAATCACAACACAGACTTAGGCATGTAGTCGCATTTCCATTCTGGCCTTGGACTTCATTGATGTGGGGGGCCTGGGTTTCTCCACACATAGGCAGCAGCAGCAGCAGCAGCAGCAGCAGCAGCAGCAGCAGCAGCAGCAACCACTTTGGCCACGATCCTCCTGGTGAGACACAGCCTTCCGAACGAGGAAGGAGACCCACGTGAGATAGAATGCACCCTCTGCAGCCAAGCATGAAGAATGGACTTGGGAAGGATTGGGTATCGTTTCTCTGGATACCAGGCTGGACGGCTGGCTCTGGCCCTTGCCGTATACTTTCCAGCCATTCTACCTTGGACAGGCCACTTGCTCTTTGTGCCCAAGTCACTTTTTAAAATTTAATAGTTGCAATTGTCGCTGTCTGTCGTATGCTGCCAAAGCCTTCACATGAAAGAGCCCGTTGTGGCTACATTGACTAATTAGAGACGAAAACTAACGGGCCAGAGAGGGTAAGCTGCTCAGCATCAGTGACAGGTGGTGACATAGGTGTCAGAGTCGGGAATCCTCCAACATGGAGACTTTGAACCAGTGGTTTCTAAAGCATGCTCAAATCTATTTCTGTCTTACCATTTGTGGTAGCTCAACATGTCTTCTAGTCATCGTCCAAAAAGCTTGAAGCTTACTTAGAGGAAGATATAATAGTCATAAGAGCAACAGACAATCTTCCAATGAGTTAGCTAGTGTTTTAAAGCACAAAAAATGGAGGGAATATGAGACAGATATTTTTGAGGAAGTGTCTTTGGCTGTTAGGTAGTTGATGCCCCTCATGATGGACATGAGGAGAAAGCTGTGTTTCCAATCCAAGCAAACACCTGAAGGTGGGCTCCACCTCCCTGTTGTCAGTTGTGTGGGGTTTCCATGAACTCACTTGTAATTATGATTGAATAGGAACTCAGTGTATAGCAGGGAGGACTGCTGAAGCCAGCCTGAGATAGCCCCTCTTTGTAGTATACCCGACTTCCCAGCTCAGGGTGCAATGGACACAACTCTGAACTTCAGAGAGCAGCAAGACAGATGCTCTTTGATCAAGAAGGACCCACCAGTCTTCTTCATCCCTGGCTAGAGACATGGGGACAGCAGGAAGAATCAGAAAATCCAGGAAACCCTGCAGCGGTGATTGCATCCATGATGCTAGGCAAAGTGTCCCAGTACAGTTTGGCAAAAATGCATGGAGAACATGAAAATCCTTTGATCTCACAGATCTATTTTTTTATGCATCAGGCATAAATAAATTTCCATTAAAACCAGCAGCAACAATAATACCATTTTCCCTTTCTCTATGTTTTTAGGACTGTTTCTAAGGGAGCAATCAAAACTACAGAAATAACAACATCAAGGTGTTCTTTGCAGTCCTATCCATGTGTGGGAGAAATGGGGGAGTGGGTTATTTCTCCTTTTCTTTTAAAGAAAAAGGAGATGCTTAAGTGAGTAGTAGTCTTCTTGCTTTCCAATCATTATGTAAATATTAAAAATAATGTCACTGAGGCTTTGCATTGATAAGGAAGAACAACCCTAAAAACAGACAAACATGGAACTTCCTGCAGACACAGGAAGTAGTAAAATGGTTGTTGGTTGCATTGTGAGTGTTTCACCAGCAGGGGATCTTCCCTTCTGCAGGAGATCTGGCTTGGCTTTGTAATCTGCTTGGGCCAACAGACTGCAGTGTAAGTGACATAACCAAGTTCCAAACTTGGCCTCAAGGGGATGTCTAGCCTCTCCTTCTCCTGCTTCTGGATCCTATCAATGTGAGAATAGGCTTGTCTAGTCCAACAAGAAGCCCATGGCATAGCCCAGCTGACAGCCCAGCCAAAAGCAGCCAACCCACAGTCCTAGAGGAGGCTGGTCCAACTGAGATGTCTGTAGGTGTGTGAGTGAGCCTGCTGGAACCTGCCTAGCCCAGATGAGCTGCCTTACCAGGCCATCCACGTTTCTACCTATTATTCCCAAATAAATAAATATTTACCCTTGGTGGGGAGCAAGGGAGAAAGGCCTTCGAGGAGGAGCAGATACTACAACACTGGTGTTATGAGCAGGAAAGGAGGATAGTGGTTAGGGAGGAGGTTAGCATTTTGCCCTGGTTAATCTCAATGGATTGATGAGCCATTGTTGCTGCTGAGTTTTCAGGGTTCTCTGTCACACAGCGCTAGATGACAGATATATTCTGCAATGGTAACCATATAGACCAAGGCTATTTATAAGTGGAAGGACTCCAGAAGGAAAGACTCTAAAGTTCACACAGTATACTTACTAAATGGTGGCATTATAGATGATTTTTAATTTGTGTCAAAGTTTAAGACTACACTTAACTATTTATAATGAAAAATAAATGCAGGTTCTAAAAAGTGCAAATGGAAGCTGAGTTTTCTTCTCGGGAGAGCTTTAATTCAAACCACTCTGGCATGTTTGTGCTGGGGCTTAGGACCTCATCATCAATTCCTGGCTACAGCAGACACTCGGTAGAGGGAATGGAGCCATGCCTTCTGCTCAGGGTAGGACCACAAGCTCCGGGCTGTTTCTACAGTCCCTTTACCTCCTCTCTTCCATCCTATGTCACTCACAGCCTGAGCTGTGGAGGAAGCCCACTCATAGTGGAATCCTCTCATTTATTCACTGTGTTTGAGGGCTCTAAAACAGAGCCAGCAAAGTAGGATGTGCCTGGCATTTAAGAATGTGAAATACCTCAGCTTACTTCTTGGTCCTTTCTGCCCCTAGACATTTGGAGAAGAGCTAGCTACTATCTCTTTCCTCTGGCCTCAGGCGTGTGAGACACACAAATAAAACAGAGTCCCCCAAAGTTAGGGTAATTGCATATATTTATGTGTTTCCTGGATATACAGTGTAGAATGAGCAGTTCAGGGTGACAGGCACCTCCGTGAGTGTACGTGTGTGTGTGTGAGTGTGTTTACATGTAAGTGGGTGTGTATGTGTGTATATGTGTGTGAGTGTATGTGTGTGTCAGTATGTATGTGTGCACATATGTGAGAGTATGTGTATACATATGTGTGTGTGTGCCTGTGTGTATATGTGTGTGTGAGAGTGTATATGTGTGTATGTGTGTATATGAGTGTGCATATATATGTGAGTACATGTGTGTATGTCTGTATATGTGTGCTTATATACATGTGTGCCAGAGTGTGTATGTGTGAGTGTGTGTGTATGAGTGTGCATATGTATGGGTGTATGTGTGTATATGTGTGTGTGTATGTGTATGAGTGTGTATGTATGCGTGTGTATATGTATATGAGAGTGTGTATGTGTGTATATGTATGCGTGTGTGAGTATGTGCATTTGTATATATGTGAGAGTGTGTACGTGTGTGAGTGTGTTTATGAATGTGCATGTATGTGTGAGTACATGTGTATATATGTGTGTGAGTGTTTATGTGTGAGTGTATATGTGTGTGTATGCATGTGTGTGAGTGTGTGTATATATATGTGGTATATGTGTATATGTGTGTGAGTGTGTATGTGTATGATTGGGCACGCGCGCGTGTGCGTGTGCGTGTGCGTGTGCGTGTGTGTGTGTGTGTGTGTGTGTGTGTGTGTGTGTTGGGAGCCATCAGATTCCTGCTAGTTTTTCATGAAATATGAAACATACCATTAAAGCCACAAGTCTCCCCGCTACACTGGAAAGTACTAGAATATATTCTTTGTCTATCATTTGCTTTTGATTTAAAGTGAGACAGTTTTAAAGGTAATGACTTGCTAAGATGAGCCCAGCCCGAAGATCTACACACACAAAAATCACGAACCATTTTTGTTGCTAGGTTTTGGGCTTCATTGTCACATGGCTATGGGATGACTGATATAGCACTCTCCAAAGACATGGTTAGACTCAGAAGGGACCTCAGGAACCTGTAGTCACTCTACACATAGCCCAGTTTATCTGTTTGGATTCTCAGCCAAGAAGCACCGTTCAGTCTGTCAGAGGAATTTAAACAAAGGAGAGATAAAGGGCCTGTTTTCCATAGACACACAAAAGAAAGATCACATCACAATTCACTATTATGCACCTCATATTTCTCTTCTACTATTTTTTTTCCTAATGGAAACTGCTCCAAAACCTTCACGTGTCAAAACTAAGAAAGTTTTCTAGGACATCAGGCCCACGTGGATTTCCTGTTCTCCTTTCGCTGTCCTGTCTTCGATCTGTATTACCTTTCTGCCTCCTGCGTCTTCAACTCCAGCTCCCCATTCGATCCAGAGGGACCGCTGAGAGCACAGAGGAGAAACTGGAGTCAGAGACCAAGCAGTATTTTTGGAACAGGAAGGAGCAGAGCGGCCCATGTCAATACATTTCTTTTTTTTTTTTTAATTTATTTTATTTTTAAATTATATATGTGTGCACAAGCGCCTGTGTATGGGGTGTGTGGCTGTGTATGTGATGTCTGTGGGGTCCCGAAGAGAGCTTCAAATCATCTGGAGCTGTAGTCACTGGTGATCTTGACTCACCGGAAGTGCGTGCTGGGAATGCTGGGAATGAGCTCAGCTCCTCTGAGAGAGCAGTACATTCTCTTGTGGGGCTGAGCAATTTCCCCAGCCACTCAAGTCAATAATTTTATTGATTGTATTTGTGACTGTATTGTTACTTTTCTATAAAAAAAAAGTATTTACTATTAGTGGGAGCAGGAGAGAGGAAAGGCGATAATAGAATGCATCCAAGAGTATATAGGCAACACAAAGTAGATTTGATGGGTTATTCTAAAAAATAAAACATAAAGATGGGGAAGCAGAAAGGTTAGTATGGACCTGAGAGGGGTTAGGGAGAGGAAGGAAAATATCAAGACACATTGTATGGGATTCTCAAAGATGAATAAAACACTAAAATATTTTATTTTTATATATACGTATGCTTACACATCTGTGAATGTGTATACCCATGTGAGTGTGAACACCCTCAGAGACTGTGCCAGATCTCCTGGTTGGCATTTTCAAGCTATGTGAGCCACCTTATGTGGGTGGTAGGAAGAAAACTGGGTCCTCTGTAAAAACAGCAAACCCTCTTTACAGTGTAGCCAACTCTCCGGTCCCTACTCACTCTTCCTGTTGCTCTGACCAGATAACCAACAGAAGACATCTTAAAGGAGGAAAGGGTTATTTTGGCTCACAGTTCAAAGGAAGACAGTCTATGTCCGTGAAAACAGGAGCAGCCATGTGGTCCTTGGTGCTGACTAGGATGTGTGCACACAATAAGAGCGCACAGCTGGCTTCTCTTTGTCTCCTTTTGTTCAGTCTGGGATGGTGGCCCATGGGTTATGCTCAATGGCCTTAGTCAAATTGTTTAACTTTTGTGGCCCCTTGGGTCCTCTTCTAAAAGGAAAGGAATGCAAGAATGAATTACAGACATAAGGAAGAAATGGATGCATACAGCTGAGGCAGCTGTGGCTGGCCGGCCAACAAAAGCTGACGCTTTTTTCTTGAAACACTTAAAAGTGCCATTCATGCTGAGAAACAACTGTCAGATCCAGAGCCTACATTTCCCATTTCCCAGTTCCCCTTGCGTCTGGATGGGATCAAGTGGCCATTGCCTGACAATGGTAGACGAAGAGAAGCTCTGGATGCTACTTGCAGGCCAATGAGTATGTCAAACTTTTAATCACCACATTCTTTCTCTGACTCTTGACTAATCAACTGCTAGATAGCTCTAGAGTGACCTCAAGGCCACACCACGCAGGAGCTACAAGGAGTAAGGAGTTTGGTGTTCTTCTGGAGAGGAGATTCTTAGGCAGGACTGACTCTTACTCCTGAACTTTGCAGGAGTAAGATATTCAGGGACACTGGGAAAAGCTATTAAGTTAGAGAGTGATGGCATTGGTTCCTTGATTCTATTAAATCACCTCTAGCCTGGCTTTGGTACCTAGATTAAATAAGGCGAATATAGTAACTTAAACGGCAGTCTCCAAAGGCATGTCATATTCATAAGACTGTTGGATATCATCTTATCAGATGTAATTAGGGATGTTGAGTATTTTCTTTGCCTTTTCTATGATGAGGATTGAACCCAGGCCTTTGTATGCTAGGCAAGCTTTGTGTGCACTTGAACCACACACTTTTTCCTTTGAGATCATCTAGGGTTACCCAGGTGAATGCTTAGTCTCATGCTAAAAAGGTCTCTGTAGGAGACTGATGAGTAGATAACACTGATTCCTGCTAGATAGCTACAGAGTGACCTATATAGGTCACCTATATAGTCACACCATATAGAAGCTACAAGAGTGTCTGAGAAAAAAGCCGTGAGAAGGTGGAGGTACAAGTTGAGGCGATGTAGATACAAGCAAAGGAGACATAGAAACTTCCAGAAGCTGGATGAGGCGACGAAGGACCTGTCTCAATGGAAACAGCCACATGTGGCTAGTGACCTAGGAGACCGACTCTGCTGAAGCAAGTCCTTGGGGTTCCTCAAAACGGTGCGTTCTGAGGAACTCAGAACAGCTCAGTTCTTGATTTCATCTTTCTGACCTGTAGACCCAAAAGGAAAGACTCTTCTGTAGTTTAAGCCTCTTGGTGTGTGGTCATTGTAGAGTGAAAAATTATAAAGACCATTTTATAAAATATATACAGGCTCACTAGTTCCAGGAAGGCGGGAACTGAATGTAGGATTTCGGGCTTTCACTGCCCCGATACATTCTTCAAGCCTCAGGGAAGAAAATCCACCTGTGGGTGGGGTAGGCCCAAAGCAGGAAGACACATTCCTGGCCACAAAGAAAAATAAAAAGGCATGCCCAGACAAGTCCTAACTAGCCATCCTGCTGCCTCTGCAAGTTGCCGATATTTGAAATAACCAATCATGTGTAACCGCGCAGAAATTCCTTCCTTTCCCTACCCCCTACTATAAAAGGTTCCTTAGCCCACCACGCGGGGTCAAACTGTGCTCGTGCACAAGTGTGCAGTTTGAACGCTGGCTGCCAGCTCTCTTCCCTAATAAACCTCTACTAATTGCATCCAGTAATGGTGTCTTGGAGTTTGTGGGTGTTCGCGACTTCCCGAGACTTGAGTAAGGGTCTCCCGAATTTGGGAGTCTTCAGTTATGTGTTCCAGTGCTTTAGTGAGGAGTGTGCTGGGCCTTGCTCAGTGCCTGGCATTAGGAAAACACTCAGGAAATGACAGCTTTTAGAAACCTGCTTCCCAATACCTGTCTACTGGCCTACTTAGAGAAAGGGTCCCAGAGGGAAGGCAGGACTTAAATCTCCTTTGTGAACTCCCAGGGAAGCTTGTAGCAAATCAAATAGTGTTTACAATGAGTGGAGAGGGCGAAGGCTGGCACTTGCTGAATGATTTATTTATGATTTATAGATCACAGATAGAACTTTTCACTAATGTGTAACAAAAGGGATTAAAAAGTCTCTCCCCGGAGTGTCTCTTTTGATCATCCCTGGCAAGCAGATCAGCACCACCCACCCTGGAGGTGGCCCTAGGGCACAGAACTTGGTTCAAAGCATCATGAGAAGACTCAGGCTAACTGAACCCTCCCTCAGACAGAGATCCAGAGGGACCCCAAGGACTTGCTTCAGCACAGTCTGTCTCCTAGGTCACTAGTCACATGCGGCTGCTTCCATTGAGATGAATTAAACTTGAATGTATTTCAAGGTTTAGTAGTGTCCTGTGGCTACTGTGTTGGAAATTTCCTGTCCACCGTGAAGTCAAAGAATGTTCTACTGGAGTCCTCAGACATCAAGGGGTAGACATTCTGCATATCACCAGCCACTTTAGTCTCAGATAAGTTTTTGGCTCTGCCTCAATGTCCCCATCGCTAAAAGGAGGATCGTCAAAGAACTGACCTTATGGGGTCAAATTGAGTGCTGTGCCTCAGCCCAGGTGTTCAGAGCAGTGCCTAGCACACACATGCCAGTGCTCGGAGACTGAGTTATCTGATGGAAAAATCTACAGAGGAGGAGAGGTGAGAACACAGTCCACGAGTTAGGAGGCTGGGAATCCTGGCTGGCTTCTGATACTCCCAGGAGTATCAGGGTGGGTGGTGCTGATCTGCTTGCCAGGGATGATCAAAAGAGACACTCCGGGGAGAGACTTTTTAATCCCTTTTGTTACACATTAGTGAAAAGTTCTATCTGTGATCTATAAATCATAAATAAATCATTCAGCAAGTGCCAGCCTTCCCAGGAGGCTGCAGATTCAGGTTTGAGTTCCAACCCATGTTTCAAAGCTGTGTGGCTTTGAACCAATCCATCCTCTTTGGGCTGTTAGACCACCAGTAGAGCAGAGTGTGTGTCTTATCTGAATCCCATATTTGCAGAAAAAAAGACAGAAGAACCCTCTTAGAAACTAATATTCTTTGACCCAGATCCCTGCTGTTAGGAATATATTAGAGAGAAATGATCAAAATGATTGCTTGGAGGGCAGTGGGCTGTGAGAAGCAGCTGGGTGTTTGGTTGAGCATGAGTTTTTAAACCCTGGAACCTTTATCTGATGGCAGGAGTTGAGCTCTGCTCCCAGGCCCTGGTTCTTTTCACTTAGCTTCAGCCCTCCAACAACCCCGCCCACAGAGAGGTTTATGACCATCAGTCACGAGGAACGGTCCCTCAGGCTCTCCCGAATGCAGATGAGGTATCTCCAAGCTCTCAGGTCAAGCCAATAGACATTATCTGCTGTCAGACCCTAACCCACCCCAAAACTGTATATAAGGGCTCTGTTTAGGGGAAGTAAAGGCGCGTGCTCAAGAATCATCCTGGTGTCTGAGAGTTTTTGTCACAAGAGCTGTAACAGTTGGGGAGAGCCCTGCTCTCCTGGAACCTGCCTGGGACACTAAGCTGCTTCCTTGCCAGCTAGCCGGTTCCTTATCGGCCCAGCCTGGGCCTGGACTGGCTCAGCTCGGAGAGACCGGGCAACACCTGGGAGAGACCGGTCAGCGACAGGGCACCAGAGGCAGCGGCAGGGACAGGCAATCTTCCCTCCTGTTTGCACTCTGTGACCTTTGGCCTCAACCTCCCGCATCAGGCCGGGCCGGAGACCTACAGACAGTGGAGACACAGGCCGGAGGCAGTGCGGAGACAGTAGCAAGCCCTCCATGCTCTCACCCTGTCCCCAGTCGGGAGATCGTCGTGGGACACCCTCCAGAACAAGGGAACCACAATTGCTGGACAACTAAAGATTGTCACTGAAGAATAGTTTACAACAGTCACACCCTGATAACAGTCAAAGTATCTCATTAGAGGAAAATAACAATATTGTAGGCGTTCACAGAAGATGGGCTTTCCCAGAATACAAAATGCTGTTTAGTAAGATAGTATTGCATGAATGGGAACATTCTTGAAACCAGGAACACATTTATAATTATGCAGTCCATTTTAGACAACATACTCATACATTTGTTTCTAAAAAGGTTTTGTATCTTTAGAGCATACCCCACTGATATTGACAATGGTTTCCTTGATTGAACCTTGATTAAATTTTAATATTCTTCTTTTTGTCTTGACTTTACCAAATTCCCTGAAATATGCACCTGCTAGCTTTGAATGCAAACATTACACATAGAGAAAGCTGTCAGCCTGAGTATTCCTGCAGGACCCACCCAAGGCTGGCATTCCATGAGTTGATAATGAATAATATAATGGCCCATTGAGTGTCAGGACATGAGGAAACTGTCTTCGGGGATTTCTTCCTTTGACTCTTAAGAAAGTAAATCTGGGGACAAACGAAATATTTCTCTACTGATATATAGATGAAAGATGAGTGCTAGTTGCTTAAGGAAAGCAAGTTAAGTCTGACATGAAATAGCTGCCATTTTTCTAAACTTAATAGTGTCAAGTAGAGTCATCCTTCAGTGTCTATGGGGGATTAGCTCCAGGACCCCACTGACGGCCCATTCTGCAGATGCTCACAGTCCTCTTCTACAATGGCCTTTCCTCCTGCCTTCATGGACTGCACACTACACACGACATGAATCCACTGTCATGTTGAAGTTGTATGGCATTGGCTTATCTCACATCCATACTCTGAGGGCATACATTGGCATAAATATATTGAAAAGGGCATGTGGTATACACCATAATCTAAAAGTGATAGGAGCCCTTGGTCCTAGAATCTTTGCCAGCCTGGTCTTTAGTATGGAGAAATAACCTGGAATGTTTCAACATATTCTGCAGGTATCAGTGAAACCCTGGCTATGTAACCTGTTTCCTCAGTTCTTACCTGCCAGGGGCTACAAAGGAGCAACTTTAATATTGATATGCAAGCTTGCAGAGCTTTGAGCCTTTATTCCTGTCTCTGAGGGTTGCAGATTCTCCATGGGCTCAGACTCTTTGATCAGCCCTGCTTGTAGGTGTTCTTGCTGCAGAGGCTCACAGGGGAGTCTGGCTGTTAGATGTAGGTGCCCTGCAGACCTGCTCTACACAGCAGTAGTATCTCAGCCCTGGAAGCTGGCCACAGAACTTGCTACCCATCCACCAGTTACATCCAGCTAGGATCCACCTAGGATCGAGTGGCTGACTGAGAGAGTAGACCCAGGATCAGCTAACTCGGGGATCAGGTGAGAAAGAGAAGTGTCCTGGGAAGAAGGCATCCCCTCTCAAGAAGAGCCTCCTGTTGATTCTGGGTTTTAGCTCACATGGACCCCTACCCCAGTCTGACTAGCACCTAGATTGTTCTATTATCCTCTGTGTTTCCTTACACAGCAGACTCAGTGTTGCCCATAGTCTGTATGAATTCAGAGCATCAAGAGCAAGCGTATCTTAGGAAGTGGTGTGATGACGAACCAGTTCTCCAAAGACAGAGGAGAAAGGAAATGGCATCGCTTTGCTCTGCTTGTATATTTCCGCGGAAAAGGTATAAATTCTTCATAACCTGATGGCCTGTAACATTGCCTTATGAAGGCTCTCAGGAAATCCTCAAGATTTAGCTTCAGAATCTATGGCCCTGACAGATGTGAGAGTCTCCAGTCTTAACCACCATAGTGAGTGTTTAAGCGATAAGAAAGGGTCCCCATCAATGGGAGGTACTGCCTGACGCTACAGGTAGGCAGAAGTGGAGAGATTCACTTTGTTATCTCAGCCTCGAAGTGATATCGCTTGTGTTTTGAGCCCCACAAGCCATCGTGAGAGATGAACTCCCTCAACTTCCAGCCATGTTCATGCCCAGCCCATTCTGGCCCACATCAGGATTGGGCAGGGCTAGGAAAATCCCCTTATGTCTCAAACTCAAGGCAAAAGGCTAACTGAGGTGCCTATTAACATACCAAAGTGGACTCTGGACTCTGGGTTCTTTAACCTCAGGACAAGAGGCAGGCCCATCAGGTCTCTGTCTCTGTCTCTGTCTCTGTCTCTGTCTCTGTCTCTGTCTCTGTCTCTGTCTCTGTCTCTCTCTCTCTTTCTCTGTCTCTCTGTCTCTCTCTGCTGTCATGCTGTTATGATTCTACTCACCACGTTATAATGCAGACAAGGTGGTCATCACCAGAGACTGATAGATGGGGCCACCCAGTCTTAGATGTCTAGCTTTCAAAACTGTAAACTAGATATATGTTTCTTCTGTATACATTCCCATCCTCAGGTACTTTGTTAGAACATCAAAAAATGGACTATTGAGGTACTTTGTTAGAATATCAAAAAAAAAAAGACTATTAACAATTTACACATCTATGTCATTCTCATTTCTACCCCTGAGTTGGACTCTGAAATCTAACCTTATAAATTTATTGTACCTTGTACCAGTCAATTCATGAGAAATGACATGTATATGTGCATATGAACTGGGTATATATGGTGAAAAAGACCTACTGAGTTCCATCAGACACTAACATTGTTCCCAGGATGATTAATCTTCATGGTTAAACTTGACTGCCTTTAGAATCACCACAGTAACACAACTTTATGTCAAGGAGGGTGTTTTGAGAAACTGAACAAGGAAGACCCACCCATAATGTATATAGCTGTGTCCATGGCCTAGGGTCTCAGAATGAATAAAAGAGAGAAGTGAGCTGAGTACCAGTGTTCATCTCTCTCCAGTTCCTGAGGATACTACGTGACCAGCTGCCTGGTGTACCTGCCTCTCCTTCCCCTCTTTCAGGGACTGTAATCTCTCAAACTGTGAGTCAAAACAAACCCTTCCTTAAGTTGTTGCTGCCAACTCCTACAGTCCTCAAATATCCACCAACTCAGCTTGGATGATGCCTACCCTGAGCTAGTCACATAATGGAAACTGTGCAACCCCCTCAGGAAGATGTTTTGGGCACACACACACACACACACACACACACACACACACACACAAAATGATGATAATATTCTGTGACATGAAACAAGAAGATTTTCTCCAATCAACTGACCACCACAGCAAGGTCCAGGGATCTCGGTGTATTTCTCTTGGAACTCAAAATGTGACATAGAATAAAAACAGTGACAGTCCCTGGTTTTAGTGGACTTGCATTCTGATGGAGACAGGATGATAGAGCATGTATACTGGTCAATGTGAAGTTACCCAAAGAAAGAAGCTGGGCAAAGCATGTGTCAAGGGAGGCCAGGGTACTTGAGTCCTTCGTGTGACTATGTATGCAGATGTGCTACCTAGGGGTTGAAATCATATCTGGTCTTCTTTCAGCTTTCCCACAAAGACAGGAGATGTTGCAATAAGGAACAGACATTTACATACAGTCAGCTTACCTGTGTTTTAGCCATGCTCTGCCTGTTCCAAAGAGGGGCTGCAGGCTGCTAAAGAATACTGTGTTAATAGCATAGCAGGTTAAAATGCCTGGTTATGAAGGAAGAAAAATGGGGCTGAGGAATGTACAGTTAAACAATGCAGAAAGGGAGAGAGAAGGGGAGAGGGGAGAGGGGAGAGGGGAGAGGGGAGA
>JANHMN010000002.1:77361148-77394790 GCA_030674055.1 Rhabdomys pumilio | reverse complement strand
CAGGGCTGCTTCCATGTCTTCATGATGTTTAATTCTCCTAATGACGTTGAAGATTGCTGCTGCTCTGTTTGGTAGTCTCAGTGACACAAACCCTCTCCCCTAGTTATTTTGCCTGCATTTGTTTCTGTTGTAGTTGCACTTGTCTGTGGAGAAGGAATTCCAAGACCCTTGTGGATGTCTGCAACCACAAATTCTACACACACTGTAATGTTTCTGACATACACATATCTATGATAAAGTTTAATTTGCAGATTTGCTAAGGGAAAAAATTAACCATAACTAACAATAAAATGGAGCATTTATGATGACGTAAGGCAATGAAAGTAATTTAAAAACCTATGAATTATTTATCTCTGGAACTTTCCGTGTTATATTTTCAGACTGCTGTTGACCATGGGGAAGGGAAGCCGCCAATACCAAAACCGTGGCTAGCGGGAGACCACCATGCTCTCATAAACATATCGTTCACTTTTTTCTTTTGTAGTTTTAACAATCTGACCTCCCACAGAGGATAAAGCTGATGATATTTGCCTCAGCAGGGTGACGTGCCCAGAGCCTAAGCACAATGGGCACTGAGATGTCTGTCCTGGGGCCACCAGCTCACTCTCCCAGACACACGCAGGACATGACACACACAGGGCAGAGGCTTCAGACATGGCTGATTTACGGGACTTACTCACCAAGTGTTGGTGGAGACTAGATGCTGACTCAAAGGGGCTTACATAAGGAAGCAGCTGCCAAATCGGAAAGGGGGTTTGGGAGAATGAGAGGGGCTGTAAACCAGCTGCATGCAGACTGATGCTCTCAGCAACAGCTCCCAAGGGAGTCCTGAGTGACAGAAGGGTGTGTGGAGTCAGTGGGCACAGATTCAGATCCAAGATCCATTATGTCCCGTTCTGGGCATGGTCTGGGGAAAATCACTTGGCTGACAGAAAGCTCAGGCCTTTGTGGGGTTTGCTGGTAGGAATGAATGTGTATTTGTGCACTTTATGAGACTTTCCTTGGATAACTAAAACCACAGAAACCACCAGACCCCAAGTAGAATCAGTTTCTCTGTACACGCACACCTATGAAAAAATTAAATTTATAATTTAGGCACAGGAAGAGATAATTACTAGTAATTAAAACAATATACCACAATAAAAGTTATTTAAAACTTATGAATTGCTTATTTCTGGGATATTCTATTCATATTTTATGATCATGGTTAAACATGGTGTGGTGATTTGAATAAACATGGCCCCTATAGGCCCAGAGGGAGTGGTACTATTAGGAGATTGGCCTTCTTGGGGTAGAGTGCTCTTGTTGGAGTAGGTGTGGCTTTGTTGGAGGAAGTAAGTTACTGCGGAGGTGAGTTCTGAGTCTCATACGCTCAAGCTATGCCCAGTGTGAGTCAAAGTGTAGGACTCTCCAGCACCACGTCTGCCTGCTTTCCACCATGAGAATAACCGACTAAACCTCTAAAACTGTAAGCCAGCCCCAATTAAATTTTTTCCTTTGCAAGAGTTTCAGTGGTCATGGTGTCTCTTCATAGCAATAGAAACGCTAACTAAACCACGTGGGCAACTAAAGCAGCAGAAAGCAGATCCTTGGCTAAGGGAGGTAGGTGATCCTTACAGATTTGTGTTCTGATTTGGATCTTGAATGTCTTCCATGTTTGGAGCGATTGGTTGCCAGCAGGTGGCGCTACTGGAAGGTTGTAGAATTGTTAGGAAGCAAGGCCTCCTGGGAGAAAGTCGGTCACCAGGGGTGTGACTTTGAAGGGTGTACCATCTATGTGTTCCTGGACCCTTTCTCTGTATACTGTTCCTCACGAAGTGAGTGGCAGCACAGAAGCAAGAGGCTTCTGTCCGTACAGTGTTCTGCTTTACCACAGTCTTACAGATAACACAGCCAGCCTGTCAGAGCTGAAGCCTCTGAACACACAGTCATGAAAAGCTGACTAATAGCCCATGGCCTGGCACAATGAAGATGCCTAGTAAATATAAAATCCTTCTCTTGACTGCCCTTCTGTTCTAACTGTGCAGCAGTTTGAGTTGATGGGAGGATAACTCTCGTATTTCTAAGCTCCGTATGGCTACTCAACAGTCATCTCAGGTGTTTGATTCCTACCACTAGCAGCAACAGAGACCACCCCATTTAAAATCACTTCCCATACTCTTGATACAATTATGATAGCTGTGCAGGAAATCACCCTGTGGAAGTTTGAATACTTGGTCCAGGGAGCTGCGCTATTAGGAGGTGTGGCCTTGCTGGAGTAGGTGTGGCCTCGTTGGAGGAACTATGTCACTGTGGGGTTTGGCTTTGAGGCCCTTCTCCTGGCTACATGGGAGCCAGTATTCTGCTAGCAGTCTTCAGATCAAGATGTAGGACTCTCAGCTCTTCCTGCACCATGCCCGCCTCCCATCTTGATGATAATGGACTGAACCTCTCAACCTGTAAGCCTGCCCCAATTAAATGTTGTCCTTTATAAGAGTTGCTGTGGTCATGGTATCTCTTCATAGCAATGGAAACACTAACCAAGACACACCCTTGAGATGTGCCTTGACATGCCCTGAGACGACCCACTCATTTATTCTGCTCTTGGATTTGTGGATTTGGAGTTAAGGGAGCCTGAGGGGTTAGTTTGTCTCTGCCCTGTGGTCCAAGGCCTCAGCTAGGAGACTTGAATCCTGTCCAGTTCAGGACTGGACCACTTTCTGGGAACGATCACTCCCATATCTGGAAAGAGATGTTAACTTCCTACAACCTGTCTTCAGCTTCCTCTGGAGTGGCGGCTGATTCCCGGGGGGGTGGGGGGAGTCACAATAGAAAGTGCCCAGTGGATGCTGTAGCCCTAACCAGAACTTAGCTGTGGCAAGCAGGCAGTGTCTTCACCAGGATATTCTGTTTTCTGGGTGGACAATGACAGTTCCACCCAGACTAAAGGAAAGACACAAATAGCATTCTGTAGGGATGGTATGGGGGAATTGCTGTCTCTGAAAAGTATAATTTTAAGGTTATATGCCAGGTTTCTTAAAAGTTCCACAGGGTGGATGGTGCGATTATCTCCCTCCTGGGTGCTCAGAGGACCACTGTGGCCCTCGTACTTACTGCTACAGAGGTGTTCAGAAGGCTGAAGTTGGAGATGTTTTCTGATTTCTCACGTTCCAAGAATCATCATTTCCAGGCATGGCACCATTGTCTCTGTCATCTGTGGCCATCTGTCACTCACACTAACCCTAACCCTCCCATAGTCAGCCAGCCATGATCTAAGATTTTCACTAGCTTGCCCTTGCCGTTCGGTTGTGCCTCAGTAGGGTGCAGCAGGCGTCTTCTCTGCTTCATCGCATCTTCCAAAAGGAGAGACTCATTGGGAACCTCATTGGTGTTTATCAATTCTGATTGTGTAACCTTTCCTAGCCCATTGAGTGGATCATGAGTGACCCTTTGCTAACATTTATAAGGAACCATTTATTGCCCATGACTCTCTCCCAAGAAAGGAGTTTCTAAGTTATTTTGTAGGTTCCAGGAGAAAGCTTCTGGTCCTTGACAGAACCATGCTGCATCACTGATTCATCATTAGAAAATCCTTCTCCTAAGAACTTATCTCAGATCCATATCCCCCCTCCTTATCAATGTTCCTGACCCCTATGCTTTAAGACATCCTTGTCTGTGGGGCTGGGGGGGGGATAAAAATCATTGCTGCACCTACATGTGGACTAGGTTCAAATCTCCAGTACCCATGTAAAAAGCTGGCCATATCTGGGTGCCCCAGCTCTGTGGGCAGCAGGGACACAGGACTGCTGGGAACTGCTAGCCATCCACCTGGCTCCAGGTTCAGTGAAAGATCCCCCTGTTTTCAAGACAGGGTTTCTCTGTAGCCCTGGCTGTCCTGGAACTCTCTCTAGAGGCCGGCTTCGAACTCACTGAGATAAATCTACCTGCCTCTGCCTCCTGAGTGCTGAGATTAAAGGCATACACCACTGCTGCTTAACCAAAAGGTTCTTCATAAGGTGGAACATAATGGAACAGGACACCCAATGTTCCCCCTCAGTTCCATGAAGGCATGCATATATGAATATATCAAGTACACGCACATATACACAATATCATACACACACGATACACATACCACACCTATCCAAACACACACATACCACATGGATATGCACATGTCATCCAGACACCACACACATACAGGTACATACACACTAATAAATCTCTACTTGCTATGAGACCCGTGAAACAGGAGGTTGACTCTCTTGTTAGAGTCAGTGAGGAAAAAAGGAGGATGGCATGGTACTCACCACCAGAGTACCAAGGAGCCTTGAGTGACAATTTTCCTTCTAGGCCTTATTAGACCCATGAGTGGCAGGCTTAGGTGAGAGGTGCAGACATTCAATATACAGGAATATCTAAGCTGCACCTACTGCCCTGGGACTAGGGACACCAGAGGCAAGCTCTAGAACTTTATGTGGCTCGGGACATATTAGAGGTATGATTTGAGGTGTTAGAACAGTCCCTTGGTGGGCAGGGATGGCTGGGATTTGCCACTGGGAGGGGTCAACTTCTAATCTGTCTCTGCTCATCAAGTAGAGAAACTCTGGACCAGCCATCAACTCTGCCATCCTCAATTCCATGCAGACACCTAGCAGGGCACTGAAGGGTATGAGCATGGGTAGCGGGGCTGGGTGGGCTTATTCTTTTCCAACTAGGACCTGGAGTGCAGACTCAAGTTTGCATGCCCCTCTTCTCCTGCACCAGTGTTCAGTTGTCTTATTGGTTGCAACAACTTTCTGTCTATGAAGCAGAGTCTCTCACTTCACAATCCTGAACAAAGTGAGGTTTTCAAAATGCTAATGATAGAAGGGAGAAAACACAGGCCCAGAGAGGTGCTGTGACTTGTTCAGAGTCACACAGGATATCAGCGACAAAGGTGGGAGGGTTTGGCTGCACCAGTGTGGATATACCAAAGTGCTAGCGACAAACCCAACCCCTCTACTTCCCTCCCCTGCACTGCACAAGAAAGATCGTTTCCTATTCCTGGTTTCTCTGTCATCCTGAGAGAGGGAGTGTAGAAGAAACATTTCTGTATATATCGCAGGATGGGCTTGTGGGGTGGGTAATGGGTTTTGTTGTTTGACATCTGTTTCCCAGGAGACTCTGGGAAATGCAGGGGCAGAGTCCCCAACAGCAGCTGAGGGCTGGGAGGCTAGGTACCTGCTTGTGGAGTTTGTGCCCCGGAGCAAGCTGTGTGCTCAGACTTGACCATGTTTGGGCATGGAGGCTCAACCCAGATGGGACTGAAGACTGCTTCCCTGGAGACCAGCTGAAAGACTAAACTTCCTGCTAGAACTCCTGGGCCTGACTTGGGGTGGGGGCGGGGTGGGGAGAGTGGAGAGAAACCATCTGCCAGCGGAGACCCAGGGAATTGTGAGTGCTATATCCCAGAGAGCTTGGGAAGGGCTTCTGGGAAGCCGGGGCTGAGGGGAGATGGTGGGAGATAGTAGCCTGTGATGGTATGGGTAGGGTGGTGAAAATCCCTACCTCTCCTGCTGCCCATCAGAGTTCTGACTCCGGAGGGCCTGCCTGGCCTGTTGACCCTGGTTTGGGCATCTCTTTTGTGGCCAGCCTTGAGGTCAGAACTGGTCTTGTCACTTGTCATCAGGATAGGACGTAGCAGAGTGTTCCTAGCTTCTTCGGTTCTTCAGTTAATGATAGCTAATGTTTATGGAGGCCTCCGTTGTAGCAAGTAGGTAATGTTCAGTGGTGTTGCTGGGTCTGCATCAGGACTCTGAGGCGGGCATTATTTTTCCTGTAACAGTCACGTGGTTGCTAAGCAGCAAAGCCAGGACTTGATCTTGTGTCTGATGACCTCTCTTCTCCACACTCCCCCAAACATTTACATACTCTATCCCCAGTCCTAAGGAAGAGGTTGACAACCCAACATAAGCCACATAGGACTCTTCTTTAACCCCTTCCAACTTTCCTAGATCAAGCCCAGACCTAAGATAACTTTTCTACACAAGGGTTTCATCCAAGGAATCTTGAGATACTCAATATCTCACAACTGGGATAGTCTCCCTGTAGTCTAATTGAAATCTCTTTTGTTATCATGGAAACCCATTTCTTCCTGCCTTAGGTCACAGTGGCTATCAAAGCTTCACATCCTCCTCCTTGTTGAAGGTTCTCATTAGGCCTACGGAATCCCAGATCCCCACCTAAGTGTTACATTTAAACTGAATCTTGTGATGGAGCACAGGAGTTGATGTTTCTTTTAGAACTGACTCCATGTGACTGGTGGGGCATCGGGACATTAAGGGCAGGTGAGAGGACAACCAGTCACAGGAGCTTGACCTCTCGGGAACAGATGACATTCTTTTCTTCCCTTCTGAGCTCCCATGCTCTACCCTTGACCAGACTCCTGCTGTCATTCATCTTGGGAATGCCCAAGAGTCTAGGAGGGCTCACTGAAAGAAGCTAGCACTTCAAGGAAATCCCCACAAATGTGCTGAGCTTCTCCGGGAGATAATTGGTGATAATGGATCCTGAGTATTTAAAAGCTAACCATAGGCTGTTAACAGAGGCCACAAAAAGGCCCCTGTAAGGCACAGCCCTATGGAAGCTGGAAAGCTCCACGTATTATTGTACTTGAATAAGAGCAACGTTATTTGGTTGCATCCCCTCATACTTGCCCTCCTTCTTATGAATTTATTACTTAGGCTAATTACATTTCTCTTTGTCTTTGTGGTGTTAGAAATGACTGTTGCCTCCGCTGGCCATGGGGAAGAAGCTGGTGATGGCCCAGAAGCGCGGAGAGACACGAGCCCTCTGCCTGGGGTTGGCAATGGTAGTGTGTGCCGCCATCACCTACTACATCCTGGGTACCACTGTGCTGCCTCTCTACCAGAAAAGGTATGGACCTCTCCACTGCCTGGATCAACCTACCCTACCTTTGACCCCTCACGGTAGTCTGGACAGATGTTCTTCATCCTTAGGCTCAGATGCTGGGGGAGCAGAGCAGAAGAGACTTGCCAGTCGGGGCTGGTGATGACAGGTGCAGGATGCCAACATCATAAGAAACAGCCTGCCAATGTTAGTATGATCCTTGCGGGTGGGGAGTGGGGATCACAATGACACTCTGGCAGCAGTCTGCACAGATGATTCTGAGATGGGAGCTCCCTCTTTGTTGAGCATGCGTCTCCTTGCCTGGGTTTTCCCAGTAAGTAGTCTGTGCACTGAGTAGACATCTGTTTCCTTAAAGTTTAGGCAGGGATCTCAGAGAGTGCCGTGCACCCTCGTGCCTCACACTCTGAGTCATGTCATCCCTCCAGCCTTTAAAGAAGGGCTGTGGGATTCCTGATTGCTGTTGTCTTTGGAACAGACACACATTGGTCTCTCGGCTCACCCTTTGCTGAGTCTCACGCTCTCCCTCTGGGCAGATTCTGGCTCCTGATAATCTTCTCTTGTCTGACAGTGGGTCTCCCACAGGACACAGAGAGCTGAGTCACAATCCATTTGCTTAGGAGTTGATGAGCCTCTTGGCCTCTTCTGGGCTGGGTCTGCATCCTTGCTTTACAACGTTGCAGTTGTGCCAGGCCAGAGTCTCACCCAAGTGAGGCACTGCTGAGCAGCCATGGGCCTCCCCAGCTCTATCCTGCCACCCTCCAACCCTGTCAGGCCCCTCACATAGTTCCTCTTTTTTAGGGGAAAGGGCAGAGTCCCTGAAGCTACTCAGACCTTGCCTCGGATGTGTGCCCTCCCCCATCACCTATCCCGAGTGAGGTTTTCATCTCTACCTGTGACTTGCGGATGATATGGATAAAAAGATCTCAGGCTTGGCTGCTCATCCAATCCCATGATGAGCATTTAAAACATCAGTGCCTGGGCCCAAGCACCTGAGAAATTCTGCCTCACTTTCTCTAGAGTGGGACTCAGCTAGCTATATGGATCTTTAAAAAATAAAATGTCAGGTGTGGGGTGGCTAGCAAGGTTAGAGAACCATTATGTAGAAAATGTCCAAGAGACAACCAGCCTGAAATTACTGTGATTTCTCTCAGAGTCCAGGACTCTAGGGCCATGGACCTAGTTAGTATTACATGCTCATGGCAAAATGAAAGTCCCAGGCCTGGACATCTCCAAAGGCTTTCAGGGAACCAGGGATTCAAAGTAGGTGCATGTCACCCTTGTTTCTAAGGGATGTTTGTGTGTGTGTTGTCTCTCCAGTGTGTGGACCCAGGAATCTACCTGTCACTTGATTGAAACCAACATCAAGGACCAAGAAGAGCTAGAGGGCAAGAAGGTGTCCCAGTACCCATGCCTTTGGGTCAATGTATCAGCTGTGGGCAGATGGGCCATATTGTATCACACGGAAGACACTAGGGATCAAAACCAACAGGTAACAAATGGGAGCTGGGTACATTAGCCTGACAGGTCTGTGAGCTTGTCCCCAACTGCCATTGTCTCTAAAGTCAAGATACAGTAACCCACCTCAGAGAAATCCTATCACTAACTTGAGGTAGAGTCAACCTCGGATCTTCCATGTTGGAACAGACAGACCTGGATGGTTTGAATTGCCTCTAATTGGCTAATTGGCTGTACACTGGGCACTGAGGTCCTGTGAGTCTCTGTTTTCATCCTTGTAAATGGATGCTAATGCCATACCCAAAAGTGCTATACTAAAGTTCAGTGCTATGACCAAAGCACTGGTTTTGGTAAATCTAAATGTTTCTCTTACATAGCCAGATGTCCCAGTTTACATGTTAAGTTGGCAAATGGTGGGCACTCAGGGCAGGGAAGCAGTTGTTACTGGTTACTTCTTCCACCAATGGAGTCCATCAGTGGAGCTGAGTGAATCCATGAGCCACCTGGGAGTCAGGGCTATAGCAACCTCCACAGCAAACACTTAAAGAGATTTTCCCTCATCTGCACCTCCCTCGCTGTCAATTAGCCCTCTCTATTGCACAGAGAGGTTGGTTCCCTTCTATCCTCTCCATTCCTTCACTTTCCCCATTTATTCAACAACCACTGCACCTTCTCAGGTCAGGTACCAAGGTCTCAAGAGGAGAGAGCTTATATAGAGACATTAACAGTGGGGAGGGAATGTCAGTGCTGCAGAGAACAGAGAGGAGAGTGATGGACTCAAGGATGTCATCAATGTGACCCGGAGGAGATAAGTGTTGGGCTGGGCTTTTCAAAATAGGCAATTCTGTAGCCATAGAAACAAGGATGATGGACGCACAGCATCCTAGTGTACGTTGGGTCCTAGCATAGACATGAAAAGGCTAGGCAAAAGCAGTGGTTATAATACTGATTCCAGAAATGCCATCTGATAGAATGGCCAGAAGAGGCTGAAGGTCTACGGTCTGTTGCCTGAGGACCTCTTCGGTATAACTATGGAATTAATAACAGCATATAAATGGGGATATCTCAACTCTGGCTATGTGTAAGAGCCATCTAGTCTTAACAAAACCAGAATTCAACACTAACCAACTGAGGCAAAAAAATTCCTGGGTATAGATCAGTTGGTGGATAGATGAATTTAAGGTTGGATGCTGTTGCTATGAGCCACTGGAGGCCCATGGTCACCATTCAGGTGATGCTAGGAAGACAGAGTCAGTAGCCATGTAGGGTCATTTACTGGATGGAAGTTAGGCCGCAGCAGTCCCCAGGATGGATGTGGACCTGTCACAAGGATAATATGACAGTCAGATTGAGGCTGATGGGACAGAAAGGGCAAGGTGCCTGGTGTGTGTGTTTGGGGCTGGGCTCTGTGGGCTCTCTGATGCTGGGATCACAGAAGGAAGGGGTGGCAGTATGTAGAAGTCAGATTTGTGGTCATGGTTAGCATGATTCTGTGTCGGAGAAGAATCTCAAGAACCACAGGGATTAGCTTCTACCAGTGGTTCCTCCTTACTCTTGGGCATCCAGCAACCATAATTTATCCCAGGAGTGAGAAAAATGTTTTTAAAGATGGCATGCCATGGTATGGTGCTATACTCCTAGCACACCAGGGTTCTGAGGTTGCCAGCCCAGAGGAACCAAAGGCAGCCCAAACCCTGCTTTAGTTGTGAACAGCATGTATTCTTTCTTCTCTAGTAGAAGGGCTGTTAAACTACATATCCACAGACCACAGAGAGTTAAGAGCAGCCTGCCATGCTGGGACAGTCAAGCACATTTCATTCTCTGGCCCAGCATCAGGGTATGTGGCTGGCTGATGCTCTGTGTTGCTAGCATGTCCTCTGGACATGACAGGCTCTTAATCCTCCTCCATGGCCAGCTCTTCTCTCTTTCCATCGACTTCAGTCTAGGGAAGTGGTTCTAAATCCCTCTTTGCAGCCTCTGCTAACACCAAGTGAAGCCTCAGACTAGAGACAGGGTCTTTAACATTTCAGCTCCTGCAGATGACTCAGGGCTGGTTGTACCAGGCCAGGCGGAGAGGGGTAAAATGTGTCAGTCCTTGACTTGGCCCTAGAGGGTGAACTTATGGCTAAGGTCTTGACAAACGATCAAGAATGTAGAATTTAGAGGAACCTGAAGCACACAAAAGACACAGCAGTGCCCTGGGATGGGTGCAGATCCCCATATTAGAGCTCATTCTTTAAATGGGAAAGCAGCAGTTATTCCAGTTCCGTACATAAGACAGCGTTGTTATTATTATTATCATCATCATCATCATTATTATTATTATTAATCATTATTATTTCCATTTTGAACTTATAAGATCTGGGCTTATGCTAAGTGCTTTACGTAAGTTTTCTACTTTAATCCCCAGGGCAGGGTAAGGTAGGCACCACCAAAAATGGCTTCACAAGGTTTAGGAGGGTGTCCTAGTTGTCGAGGTCACACAGCTTAGGAGCTGTGATTGAACCTGGGCCTCCCTGGCTCCACAAAGAAATCTGTGCACAGTGGTTAAGGTTGCCTAGTGATGGTCCTGCTATTAAACAGCCTACAGTGCTCACCATCTCTGAAGGCCAGATTCCCTAGGAGCTTTGGCTCTCCCCGGCTTGCTGGAGACTTGATCTGCCTGCAGTTCCCCTGTTTCCCATATATTAGCACTACGATGAAGTGTCTCCATGCTGCTGGATTGGGAAGCTTAGGCAGTAACTGAGTCCCAGGGGGAGAGAGTAGCTCAATCCTTGCCCATCGGCGTCAGGTTTACACATTTGACCATGGTCGTGTCATCACTAGAGCATGGTCCTTGAGTGTCTCCACTTCCTCTCTGTCCAAACCCCACAGGGCAGGAGCTTCTGCTGATGGGCAATACCTCTGGTCCACTGCAGGTCTACAGAGAGGTCCATCCTTGCGGTTCACAAGTGACACCCAATCCTTCTGGTACAGAAAGATAAAAGGCAGGTCTCCACTCTGGGCTGTCTTTCCAGAGCTTTGGAGCTGAGTCTCATCGTCTCCGCAGCCAGAAGGTTCCTAATAGCAACGACCAGTGCCAGAGTTTAAATACTCTGCCTGCCTGGACTCTTTTCTGCACTTTCTTTCTTCCCTTTGGATTCTGTCACAGAGCCGCGTGCCAACATATTTTCTTTGGTTCACACAGGGTTAGACTTCAAAGAGTCTTCGGTTTGAATTTTAGCCAGTATTTCGAAATCCTAAGAGTTTGAATTAAAATCAGGTTTCCTGGCTTCTCTGGACATATTGGTGCATGGTATGGTATCTATTCCCCAGAGGGAGTGGTGACAATTCTGACACAAAGGCAGATGCCAGCCGGTCCCTGTCACTACCCTGCCTAGCTTCACTTCTCAGTGTTACCTGCATGAGCTTGCATATAAAATGTCCTCTCCCTTGTCTCTGGACTTGTATTATTCAGAATTCTCTCTAGCCCACCATTAAACTATCTCAGTAATGAGACTATGAAGGCTCAGAGAGGGTGAGCAATTTGCCTAAGATTTCACAGCAAATAAAAGTAGATGTGGGCCTCCGATAGACCCTGTATTCAATATGCACTCTCATGTTGAGTGGCACCAAGGACACCATCCATACACAGATGGCAACCTTGATTTCCAGTGGCTGACTCCCGAGCCCAAATCCTTTTCTCATATCCCAAAGCCTCACCCCAGGCCTCTTAGAAGTGTGTATTTAAAAGCCTAAGCACTCCTGCTTCTCCCCCACAGTGCTCCTATATCCCCAGGAACCTGGACAACTACCAGACAGCCTTGGTCGATGTGAAGAAGGTCAGAGCCAACTTCTACAAGCACCATGATTTTCATTGCTTTTCTGCACCTCAGGTCAATGAGACCAGTGTTGTGTACCAGCGTCTCTACGGGCCCCAAGTCCTCCTCTTCTCCTTCTTCTGGCCCACCTTCCTGCTGACTGGTGGCCTTCTTATTATTGCCATGGTGAAGCTTAACAGGTCCCTATCCATCTTGGCGGCTCAGAAGTAGACCAATCCCTTCCGATCACAGCATGGAGTCACCAGGAATGGAGAATCCTGGGTAGGCTACTCATCACTGTCTTCCTCTTGTCTCCTAGTTCATTTGTTCAACATCTTTGGAAAGTCATTTCTTATTCAAGAATGTCTAATACCTTCCCGGTGACTTTGGAGGGCAAAGGAGCTGCCAGTCACACCTCCTGATCCCTGACTTCTGTTGATTCATATTTGTTACCTGCTATGTCACTGTCTACTCCCAAGATGACACATATTGTCACCTCTGTCCCTATGTTCTCTCTCTTAACTCTTCAGATACCCACCTATCGCATCCAAGATGTCATCCTTGGCCAAATTCAGCTTTGAATTGTCGTAAAACCAATAGCTCCCATTTACAGACCAACAGAATGTGCTGCTTTTTGTTAAGGACATTAAGTCACACACACACACACACACACACACAAATATTATTCTAAAATTAGAAACACTGCTGTCCTTCAGTATCCACAGGGACCAGTTCTGCCACTTGCTCAGATGGCAAAAATTCTGTCTATAAAGTGGTGCAGTCTCCGTGTGGAAGCTCCGTCCTCCTTCCTATGTGCTGTAGGGTCTCCAGATAACTAGTAAACCCCACTACAGTGTCAACGCTGAAAATGACTTCATTCCAGGGAGTAATGATGAGAAAGGGTCCGTCCATGCTCACAGCAGATGCAGTTATTACCCAAATACTTTCAATCCGCCTTTGATTGAATCCAATGGGGCAGAACCTGCCGATACATATCCAAGCATATACGCACAGTAACAAAAGTCTGTGAGGAAATAAATACAAATGCTTCAAAATATTAACCATGGCATGGTGGTTGATTTTAATTCTCTTCCTTAACTCCGTTCCTTTTGTTGTTGTTGTTTTCATTCTTCAATAATAGGAAGCTCATACAATGTTTTGTTTGGTTTTAATCAGAAAAGCGGCTGTTATTTTGGAAAATATTGAAAGGGGCCACTCTCAAGAAGATGAGGATGGGCTGTGGGAGGCTGTCTCTTCCATCCAAGACAAGCTGGGAAGACACAGTTGTTAGGCTCCCTGGATGGAAAGAGAGTGCTTACTTAGACGAGTGTTTGCAGTTCCCTGTTGCAGATGCTTTCAACATGCCCCCTATAAACACAGGTGTTAGGCATTTAACACATTTGATGTTCTCAGCATTCAGACATAATTGGGGTTAGAATGGTACTCCCAAGATGGCGCCATTGCCTTTACAGGAACAGGAAGAGGGAGAGAGACCTGAGGTAA
This sequence comes from Rhabdomys pumilio, assembly GCA_030674055.1. Lineage (NCBI taxonomy): Eukaryota > Metazoa > Chordata > Mammalia > Rodentia > Muridae > Rhabdomys > Rhabdomys pumilio. Next base: position 77,381,141 of record JANHMN010000002.1, on the reverse strand, counting down.
GGTGTTGCACTGCCTTGCCTTTTGGTGCTCTCTCCACACGCAGATGAATCAGCACCTGATTTGACAACTCTGCCCAGGGAGTCCTGATAGCATCTGTGGCCCTTCACACAGTTTCTTATCTGCGGCCCCTCCTTTCAAGGACAAGTAGCTTGTCATTCCTCAGAGCATCTCCTTCCAAGGTCAGGAAAGCCACATTCTGATATGGTGGTATAGTTTGCAAGGGGCTGCTACTAGGGAGATTCACACCCGGGTAGCAGGGCTTTCTCTGTATTATTTCCGACAACTACATGTGACTCTATAATTATCTCCCAAATTTAAATTCAATTTTAAAAAAGAGAAACCAAAGGTTCCAAACAAGGAGTCTGACTTTAAGGGGTTTATGCAGGTTTTCAGGTCCCTGCATTTGGGACTAAGACAGAGAAACTCAGAATCTCCAAACAGCAGGAGAAAACGACACATTTTCTAGAAGAATTAGTGTACGGGGATGCCCAGCTCCCTTGCCCCATGCATTAGTCATGACGACCTTCATTTTCTTTGGAAAAAAAATGTTGCCATCCTGTCAACAAGGACTGGCCTACTTCCATCAAAAGTCGCACTCATCTGTGCTCACAGAACTGCATGGACAATGTAAATGTGAAACCGTGGGCATCTGAGAGCGATGGACTTAGATGGGGGGCGGTGATCTTGGCAACAATGGCTGCCTAGGAACAGAGAGGCCTCACCTATCCTGAATAGATCACTGCTAATGAGCACTGGGTACTTTCTGTATTCTTGCATTGGTTCTCACAGGCCATGACTCATGTCTGCGAAGGCGTGCCCAATCCATACCTTAGGTGCCCTCTCTCCTAAATCAGACACCACATGAGGATCAGAGACGATAGGACCTTCAAGCTTCTGATCTGAAGTAGAAAGGAATCTTGTGAGACACTCTAATAGTACCAGGCCTCAGACAGCTTCAGTTCTTCAGCCAAGGCTGTGTGACTCCGAGAAAGTGAGTCTCTTCCATGTGTGAAGGTTACAAGGAAAAGCTTGTTCTGCTCTCTCTAAAGGGTAAAGCCTGGAAGGGGCAGGGATATGAGTCAGATACATGGCTACCTTCAAGGAGCTGTCTGTCTTCGTGCTCTGCCCCCAACCCCATCACCATCACTCTGGTCTCTTCTTTATGGTAAAGAAAACCCTATTTGTTTACATTTATAATCATGTAATATAGAAATCTTAGTTTTTGTGATTCACTGAAATGATTCCAAGTTTCTTGCTAAATCAGTGATTCTTAACCTGTAGGTCATAACCCCCAAACAACCCTTTTCACAGGGGTCACCTAAGACTATCGGAAAACACAGCTACTTACACTACAGTTTATAACAGTAGCAAAATTACAGTTATGAGGTGGCAACAAGACTAATTTTATGGTTGGGGTCACCACAACATGAGGAACTGTGCTAAGCGGTCACAGCATCAGGAAGGTTGAAAACCACTCCCTAATCTACATTTCACCCCAAGTTTCTCCTGCTGTCAACCACCTTGGGTCAGCCCATTGCAAAGTGCATTGATGCTGTTGCTGACTGTGACAAGTGGGTGGTCAGGATGAACAGCGACCCTTTGTTTCCTCCTGTATTTGGAGGAGTTTGAATTCTATAAATATCTGAGGAGAGGCCGCTTGAGCAGGAGCAACCGCTTGTTCCTCACCAGTCAAGGTCCCTTCACAAGCTGATGAAAGAGAACCAGCCAGTGCAGGTTAAATGCATGGAGATCTTCCCTAGAGTGTAGGGCAGATGTTTTTAAACTGGAGATCTATGAGGCCACAGCCCTTGGGTGAGGATACTGAAGTGGAAATCATGTCTTTCCTTATTTGTTCTCCTAAAAACATGTTGTCAGAAGTTCCAGATCAAGGCAGCGTGATACACACACACACACACACACACACACACACACACACACACATATATACATATATACATATATACATACACACATATATACGTACATACATATATACATATACATATATATATGTATGTGTGTGTGTATGTGTATATATATATATATATATATACCATAGTTGATCAAATATGGAGCATTGATGGGAGTCCAGCTGATTGGTTGACTAGACGTTAAATATGTTTTCCAAAAGCATACAACAGAGGCAGGAGAGATGCCTCTGTGGCTAAGGGTGTGTGTGGCTCTTGCAGATGACCTGGGTTTGATTCCTGACGAGTACATCTGCCTGGAACTCCAGCTCCAAGGGAGACTGATACCTCTGGGTTCCATGGGGCCCTGTGCTCATGTGTGCATTCTCTCTCTCTCTCTCTCTCTCTCTCTCTCTCTCTCTCTCTCTCACACACACACACACACACACACACACTTAAAAATATATTTTAAGATGTAAAACAATGAGCTTCCTCTTGGTTAATTTTTGGAAGATAAAATTATTTTTCACAAAATGTTTTTATAACATGCGATAGATTTGTTACTTTAAAATAAAGCAATTGAAATGAAGTGTTTTCAAGTTTCTAGTTTTAATTTGTAAAATGCCAATACTTTCAAACAACCCTCAATATTGTTAAGAAGTGGAATGGGTCCTCAGCCTAGATAGCTTTGGAAAGTTGGGTAGTGTATCTAGAGATAAGACTCATGTCTCTCCCCGTCATGCCCATAGAAATCTAAAGCCATCTTCTCTATAGCAGAGGTTCTCAACCTGAGGTTTGCAACCCTTTTGGGTTAATAATCACAGAGATTATTAAGATCATCAGAAAACACAGGTATTTACATGATTATTCATAACAGTAGCAAAATTACAGTTTATGAAGTAGCAATGCAAACAACTGTATGGTTGAGGGTCACCACTACATGAGGAACTGTGTGAAAGGATCACAGCATTAGCACGACTGAGAACCACGGCTCTATCGAGTCCTTCAGAGTCTCACCAGGACATGGAGGGTAGCTTTACTTCTCTGGATTACCCCAGTGTTTCAGAAGGATCAATGGATAGACTATCTCCTTACCTATAAGCACTTTCCTGAATCATTTTCATGTCAGATAAATGCATAACTAGGGGGTCTTCTTGGGTATCCAACTCTCTTTCCCCCCTTACTGACATTAAGTACATTGTCATTAGCCAGGTCCCCTAAAGGGTAGGTGAGAGATAGGGAGGAGAGCTGTGTCAGAGCAGGAACTCCAGACTGCATGTGGAACAAGTGTATGATATAGCCCCAGGTTTGTTTGATCGCTGGAGCTGCAGTCAAAGGTGGATTACAGGGACTTTAATCCCCTCTAATCCCCATTGTTCCACACAGCTCCTGCTCCCAATACACATGGACTAAAAGCAGAGGCTCACTAAGCAAATGCATCATCAAAATAAGTCTTCTACTCCTATGTACAGTGAGGGGGCGATCAATCGGTGAGTGCACCAGCAACGTGTGGAGTCCCTTGCTTTCTCTGGGCAACATCAAAACTGCATTACATCGTAGGAAGCTCAGATTGTGCCAGAACTAGTTGGTGTCAGAAGAGAAACAGCTTTCCCATCTTTCGTCAGAAGCATTGCCAGGGAGGAAAAACCTTCCTATTTCCACATTTCTCTTTAGCGACAGTCTACATCAACACTCTTGATGAATAGCTCACTGGACCAAGCTGTAGCCCTTCCATTACAGGATATATTTAGCTAACCATTCCCCGAGCGACAATCTGTCATCCCTAATAGTGATAAGAACTAACATTTGTGAAGCACCTGTGTGCTGGGATGTTGGCCAAGCCTTTTCACGTATGCCTCATTTAACACTAATAGCATTTGAGGGTAATATTGGCATGTGCATTCATAGATGGGTTAACTGAGACACAGGGAAGGGGTTTAACTTGCCCCAGATGTTAGCAAGTAGGAGAGCTGAGGAAAACAGCAACAACAAAAGCAACAACAAAAAACCTGAGACTGTATAGCTTCAATATGGCCCTCACCACTGAGAACCCGTTCTCCTTCCTTTTCTTCTCCTTACACAGTATGCAAGAGCCAGGTGCTGAGAGCCTGTTAGATGTCTCCATAGCACTCCACAGAGCCCAGGCTCTCATGGGTTCTCTATGTTTTTTTTCTAAAGAGCCAATAACTGAGACTATATCCCAAATATGGACCCTTGAAATGTGGGTGCTGCCAAAAAAAATAACTGTGCTGTCTACAATCTGCCAGAAGCCACAATTTCTGTCTCATAACCCATTTGGCCACAATAAGCCCAAGCATACTGTAATCTCTCGAATCTTTGCATTGCTGGCCACTATTACAAACCAGCATAGAAGGGTGGCAGGGTTAATGTGACTTTCTTAGTGATCCCACCCTTTCCACAATGTTCTTTTGCTTTCTTTAGTCAGTGTTCACCTAACACAGACTTAATAATCCACTCTAAAATTGTCCCAGTAGTTGACAGCATAATCATTTATATTTATATTTATCATTAATAACAATTTGGCGGTGAGACATCTTCTTGGCATCTAACTAAATTTTTCTGTGAATATGTTGGCCCTGGTCCTTTAGTCTCTTGTGTTTTTCCAATCCTTGAAAGCGAATTCTCCAGGCCACCAGGAAGAACACTAGTGTGGAACAGCCAGGACCATTGATGAAGCTCCTGGACCCATGTGAGCTTTGTGGGCTATACTGCGTCGCTCCATGCTGCACTCGGATCTCACCTTCGAGTGGAAGTTGGGGACACATTCAAACAGAATTGGGTCTTGTGTGCCCTACTCGCCAACCATCGCACCAAGAAGGAGCAGGCAGTATTATTTTGACTCTCTTGGGGGCATCTTTTCAAGAGCTTGTTCTCATTCTTACATTTCTGGAGCTAAGTGCATCTCCAACAGTACTTGTAGGGCCTTCGTCTATAAGTTTGCATTTGTCTTTGGTGATAAGGCTTAAAGGAAAGCAAATTTAGAAAAATCAAGAGTCCAAATTGGCTTGTCTATGACTTCAGGCAGTTAATTTAACTTCCCCGAGGCTCACTCTCCTCAACTGGGAAATGAGAAAAACTTCATTTGTTTTATAGGGTGATTAGGATGATTGAGTGCGAACAGTCGGCCAGAGCGCCTGGTGCATTGAAGACGCTCCACAAACGTTTGCTCTGTTCTAGCAAGGCAGCCTCCACCCTCTGTTCATGAAGATTATTTTCTGTTGAGAGCTCTGAGGACTCTTCATTGTCATCTCCTTCTCACTACCAACCATCTTTCTTGCGAGTGTGACTGAGGACTGCCATGCCCATCTTTCCCTGTTCATTTGAAACTGTCAGCCACATATCAATGGGCTGTCTGTGCTTGAACATTCTTGGTGAGCTTAGATTTAGAGGGAAAGCCATCTTGCCCTTGGGACCCACACTTCTGCCATCACACCATCTAAAGAATCAAAGGACTTTTGCTTTGAGAGTCCACTTCATGGCAGAATCGTTACCCACAATAACGATAGGTCTGGACAAAATAATCTTCCCAGTGTGAGGCAGCCAAATCCCTTGGCCCAGAAATCAGGCTTAATTGGAAATTAAATTGCATTTCCATGCCACCTGCGGGATGCCTATATCCACAGCTAATTTATCAATGTGATGCCTTATCTGGAGGGAGCCCATGGGAATGGAGTGGCTGCCTCAGCAAAATTGCAAGCTTTTATCCAATGAAAGAACTTCCTTTACTATTTAGGCTGAACTCTTTGAGTTTCTCATTTGGAGCTTTATCTGCCCATTAGCCCGTTTTTCTGCCAGGTGCCATGACAGGACCTAGAAATATGGGCAGCAACTGAACCTGGCTTCATGTTCTAGTGTTCATGGTCCAGTGACAGAAGACTCGTGCAGACAAAGCATTCCAATGACACAGTGTTTAGTCATCTGGTGCTGAGCAGCACAGGGAGATAGAAAAGTACACTCAATGGACTCAGATACAGGATTCCACCTTTGTCTATTTTTGTCTTAAACAGTGATGCTGACAGTTTGCAGTGGTTGGGGCTTTCCAGCTTCTTCACCAAGCTCTGAATACTTCATTCCACCCTCTGGGCAACTGTGAAAAACAGACAGGCTGAGACTTTCATCAGCCCTGGTATCTTTACTGATGAAGAGCCCAAGTCTTGGAAAGCAAGTTGCTGGAGGTCACTACCTTGCACAGAACTGGAATTGAAACTCAGATAATTTCTACAGAGCCTTTGAGCTCTATACTCTCGTACCCTCTCACTTCCATCAATTTTCAGATTTGAAAATGTCTGATTGTGGCTATAGTTATTAGTTATTAGTATTTCGTTATTAGTTATTACTGGGTAGTTACAGTTATTAGTATGTGTAGCGCTCAGCCTGGTTCAGGGATTAGCGATACTTAGAATTGCACTCTCTATCTTGTTGTGTCTCTCTTTCCTTCAGTGCAATTTGCAATTCCTCTCTCTCTCTCTCTCTCTCTCTCTCTCTCTCTCTCTCTCTCTCTCTCTCTCTGTGTGTGTGTGTGTGTGTGTGTGTGTGTGCACAAGCGTGCACATTGTGTATATGTGAGTATGTGCATATCATTTGAGAATTAAATTAAAAATAACACAGGGCACAGAGATCAATTTGTCTGGATAAGAATATGCATGTAAGAGGGACATACAGGGAGAGAGGATGATCGATTTCATGGGTTTGGGTTAGGAGAACTAGACCAACTCTCACATAGAGTGAACAGCATACATTCAACAAAATCAAAACAGAGAATTTCTCAGTTCCAGGGAGATAGATGGCATCCCAGACCTAAGAGTCTCAGGACTCCAAACAGACAGTGCAGAAAAACATCAACACATTATATTTTAGTTAAAACACTATTGATACAGAACAAAGAAAGTATATGAGAAATGACAGGAGAGAAACGCCAAGTCACATACAAAGACAAATCCATCAAAATGGTAGACATTTCTCAAGAGAAACTCTAAAAGTCATGAAGGCATGAAATGATGTATTTCAATATCTGAAAGACAATAACTGCCAGCCTCGATGACTATACCCAGTAAAGCTATCCCTAATAATAGAATAGGAAAGACTTTCTGTTATTGACACAAACGCAAAGAATCATGACTACGGAAGATACAGAAGGAATCCTGTACACTGCAGAAAAAGATAAACACATCAGTGAGGTCACAGGGAAGAATAAATTGCAGCAAAATAAATGAGCACCTAAGGGTTAGGAAAGCACCACCCAATATAAAAACAAGAAGCAATAGAAATTAACACATATCTTTCAATAACAACTCTTGATGGCTCATATTCTCTGATCAAAAGATCCAGAATAGCGGACTGGATAGGAAGTAGGTCCTAACTGTTGGTTATCTTCAAGAAATGTACCTTATTGGCAAAGACAAGGAGGCCTTAGGGTGAGAGGTTGGAAAAAGGTATTCCAATCACAAGTAACTGAAAAAAAACCCAGGCATAATTATACTAATATTTCACAAAGTAGATGTCAAGACAAAAGTAAAAGACATGAAGAGATAATGTAAGGGAAAAATCTAAAATTTCGAAACCTATGCACATCAAACTCAGTGTAGTTGGTTTTATAAACCAAACACTACTAGTTGGAAAGACACAGACTGACCTTAAGAAAATACTTTTTTATGGGTGACTACAATAATCCACCCTTAACAGTAAACAGGTCAGCCAGAACAACAGACAAACTTACAAACAAACAAAACCTTACCAGAGCTAAATGACATCAAAGATTAAATGGATTTAATAGGCATCGACAGGAAATTATACCCAAATACTGCAGAATACACAATATTTATTGAAGCCAATGGAATTTTCTCCAAATTGGACCATATTTTAGGACAGGAAGAATTTCCTAACAGATACAAGAAAATCAAAATGATTTCACATATCTTATCTGATCACAATGAAACAAAATAGGAAATCAACTGGAAGAGAAACTACAGAAAATATTGAAATCCATGGGGACTTTAAAAGACACTATTTAACGTTAACTAATGGATTGTTAAAGAAATCAGGAAGCAAAGTGTAAAACTTTTAGAATTAAATGCAGATGACAATACATGAAAACAGTTCTCTGAGTGAATTCTATAGCTGTGTTTTCTGAAAATCAAAAGATCTCAAACAAGCAACCTAATGACGCACACAGTGTCTGAGAACACCAAGAAGCTAAACCGACAATCCGTGTATGGAAAGAAATCAGAAACAACAGTACAGAGATTAATGAAATGGAAATAAAAATAATATGACAAAGAGCCATCAAACAAAGAGTTTGTTCTTGAAAAAAATAAACAACACTCACAAAGCCTTAGTTAAACTAACCAAAATACGGAGGATAAAGACTCAAACTGATTAAAATAGGGATAAAGGGGAAACCATATAACAAGTGCCAATGAAATGTCAAAGCTCCTTAGCACATACCCTGAAAAGCCACTTTCCTATACATTGGAAAACCTAAAAGAAACAAACACATTTCTAGATTAACCTATTAACGTCAGCCAACAGGACTTAAAATACTTCAACAGATTTATTGTAAGCTGTAAATTTGAATCAGTAATAAAGTAGTCTCCTAACTGAAAAGCCCAGGCCTAGGGGAGGGGAGGATTTCCCAGTTGAATTCTAGAAAGTCTTCAAAGAAAAACTAATATCAATGCTTTTCAAATTATCCTACAAAACAGAAAGGAGAGGACTGCCACCAAGCTCGTTTTACATAATCAGGATTATCCTGACAATCAAACTGGAAAATTATCAGCAAATCTACCTGATGAACATGGCTGTAAAATTAGTAAAATTCTTACAAATCAAAACTCAATGACACATCAAAAGAGCATTCATCATGATCGAGTTCCATTTATTCCACGGGTCAAAGATCGTTTCAATGTATGCAGACCAGTAGATGTAGTATATCAGAGACATAGACTCAAGGACAGAAACTGTCTGATCATATTGCTAGGTAAAGAGAGGCCTTGGACAAAGTCCAGCATCTTTTCATGATAAAAACTCTGAAGAAGCTAAGAAAAGAGGGAGCGAATCTCAACATAAATGTGGCCCTATGTGATGAGTCTAACATGATGAACCTCTATCCAACATCATACTAAATGTGGAAAACCTCAAAGCATTTCCTTGAAAATCAGGAGTGAAACAGGATCACTCCCTTCCTTGACTCTTATTCGATACAGTTCTTGAAGTCTTAGCTAGAGCAATCAGACAAGATGTGTAATTAACAGGGACACAACTAGGAAAGAACTCTAACTATATAAAAAATGAACTTCAAATAACTCCCACTCCAAACTGAAGCTTAGCTTGATTTAGTTTGCTTCTTTTCAGATACACATTTCCCACATGCACATCCGTTCGCTGATGGAAGACACGTGCTACAAAGGGTTTTTACCTATCGCTCTTCGCTGGCCTTCGCACTTGGCATCTCCACACGTCGGTTGTCAAAGTTAGTGTTCAGAGCTGATACAAAATATATGTTAAGCGCTAGTTCGTTTTACTGAAGCTTAGATCATCTCTAAATGATCCCAAATAAATAATGTGACAATATCACGGTAGACACGTCTGGAAGAAAATCTATGTGCAGTAACCAGGTCTTATGGTAAGCCTAGGAGACATAGCCCAATTAGGGTTGGATGAACCGTCTCCTGTCTGGCCCGTGCTTTGTCTGGTCGTGGCGAGGGAAGAGAGAAATGGAAAGGACCATGGGCTGCTTCAGCAAAGCAGAGTAAAGCGGTGGGGCTGAAGTTCAGGGGTGATTCTGGGAAAAACACTGAAGTGGCAGACAGAAGATGACTCATGGTTCCAGTCAGGAACTTCTAAGACAGATAGTGAAGTTGGGAGACAGGAATATTGGCTACGGTTTTACAAGAGTTCAGTGGAGGTCACAGGCAGCCATTCCAGTAGAAAGTTCTAATAACTTTCTCCTCTTTTCTCTTTTTTCTCCCTCCCCCTCTTCTTCCCTCCTTCTACCTATCCTTTGAGCTTCCCTGTGCCAGACCTTGTGCTGAACGCTGAGCATTCATGGCTTCTGCCCGACCACAAGCTTTCAACCTAACCAAAGAGTCACCTGTAGGCCTGGAGCAGGCCTGCACTCCTATGCAGGGAAGGGGAACTTGGGAGTCCCTTCTCAGGTAAGTTCACTGACTGGAGCCGGGTGGGGTAGTTGCTGTGTCTGAGGTATGAAGAGCCATCTTTGGGAGACTACCATCTGTGGGAGGAGCCAGGTCATACTAACCCTGCACTCAGCCACTTCAGTGAAGGCTCTGCCTTGAGGACACATAGTTCAAGAAGCGAGCTTGTTTTGTCCTCAGTTCCCCATCCATACTTAGGAGGCTGATAGCAAAGCCATTCTTGACTGTGCAATTATGGCCTTGACTTTGCTCTCTCACAGGCATCTCAGGCTCTCAGCAACACGTTTATACTTCAAAGTCTAAGATACAGTCATCATGGAGACAATGTCTCCCACCAGCTCTTGTCTACACCACAGTGCCCCTGGATGCAGAAGCCATCAGGGCCTAGCAGATAATCTCCTGGGTCCAGCTTTCAGTTTGTAAAGTGTGTGATTGTTCTGCTAGAGTATTCCTGTCCAGGAGACTTTGTGATTTGAGGCTGGCTCTTTTGATAAGGGCAGCAGTCCCACGGGATCAGGGCTGACGCCTGAGTGACCTCATTAAATACTTCATTCAAGGTCCTTCTCCAAATATAACCACACTGGGGGGGGGGGTTAGAACTTCAGTGTGTGAATTTTAGGGGGCACTGTTTAATCTACAACAGAAGATTGTTTCTCTAAAACAAATCACAGCTCTGATCTTCTTTGTGACATTAGCAAGTGCTCCAAGCTCCCGGGCATGGCCATAAGAACAGAAAGCTCCCAAGGAGAACTGGGTTAAGTTTCTTCTAAAGACACAGCACTCTGTAGACAACAGTAATTGTCATTCCTCTTGTTTCTGTCACACTTGGAATGGCAGGCCACCAGTTCCATTCTTGTGAGATTCTGTGAATCTCTGCAAATCCAATATGCCTCAAGACTTAGAAACATCCCGAGCTCTGAGTGACAGTTAGTTCCAAGCTGATGTGTGTGGATACTGAGAAACAAGCCTGTCCTTGGCTTGGCCTGCTAAGCACATGAGGTTTGAGAACTGTCACTCAAACTGACCCAGGTTAATCAAAAGATTACATTAAAAAATGTGAGGTAGCCTAACCCCAGCCTTTTCAAGAAAAGCCCCAGGGTTGCATCTCCCTACTTGCTCTTGCTCATTTCTCTTCTTCCAAACAACTTCATCTAAGCAGGGAATGAAAATTGGTCAGACTGGATTTCCAGCTGGAAATACTTGCTGAATGATGTTTTCTCCCCTCCCCCTGAAATCTTGACTGCTTGGCCAATTTTCCCTCACTTTCTATTATTTGACTATAGAAGTCAACCCGTAGGTAATGGTTTGGAGAGCTCAGGCCTTGAGGGTGGCAGCCTCCTCTGAAAATGTCATTCTTTAGTCTCAATGAAGATCTTGAAAACAAAACTCTAGATTCCAAAGTAAAACTATGTGTTGCCTCTTGCTTTCTTCTCTAAGATGTATGTATGTGTACATGTTATACTTGTGGTGTGTGTGTGTGTGTGTGTGTGTGTGTGTGTGTGTGTGTGTGTGGTGTTTTTGTGTGTGATGTTGTATGTGTGTGGTGTGTATGTATAGTGTTTATGTGGCCTGTGTGTGCTTGTATGTCTGTGTGTGTAATGTGATGTGTGTGTATTTGATGTGTGTGTAGTGTGTGTATCTGTGTGTTTGTGTAGTGTTTGTGTGTGGTGTGTGTTTGTGTAGTGTTTGTGTGTGTGGTGTGTGTGGTGTTTGCATGGTGTGAGGTATATGTGGTATGTGTTTGTGTGTGTGAATGTGTGTGTTTTTTTGTGTATGTATGTGGTGTGTCTGTGTGTGAGAGGGAGAGATGTGGTGTATATGTGTGTGGTATGGTGTGTGTGCTATGTGTTTTATGTGTGACATGTGTGTTTGTGTGTATGATGTGTTGTGTGTGTGATCTGTGTGTGTATGTGGTGAGTGTGAGTTTGTGTATGTGATATGGTGAATGTGTATGTGGTGTTGTGGGTGTGTGATGTGTGTGTGGTGTAAGTGATATGTGTTTGTGTGGGGGGTGTTATGTGTGTGGTGTGTGGTCTGTATGTGGTGTATGTATGTGGTATGTGTTTGTGTGTGAGTGTGTTTGTGTGTGAGTGTGTTTGTGTGTGAGTGTGTGTGGTCTCTGTGTGTGTGTGGTATGTGTGTGTTTGTGGTGTGATGAGTATGTGGTGTGTGAGGTGTGTGTGAGTGTGTGTGTGTGTGTGTGTGTGTGTGAGAGAGAGAGAGAGAGAGAGAGAGAGAGAGAGAGAGAGAGAGAGAGAGAAATTGGAGATGCATACTGGGACTAAGAGATAGCCAGCCCAGAATTGCAGCTCTGCCCCTGCCTCATACTGACAGGCGGCTCTTTCGTGTTGCAGCTTTTCTACTGTGGTGACAAAATGTCCATGAAAACTCTCTAAGGCAGAGAGGTTTTGTCTCGTGGTTACAAGAGGTTTCAATCGGTGACCAGTTGGCTCTATTGCTGTTCACCCTGTATTAAGGGCACCAAAATATCACGGCAGAAGGATATGGAAGAGAAAGCTGCTCCTGTCAGAGCTATCAGGAGAGAGAGAGAGAGAGAGAGAGAGAGAGAGAGAGAGAGAGAGAGCACTAGAGCAAGATAAACCTTTCAGATCCGTGTCTCCATTGGCCTCATTCCTTGAACCAACTTAACCTAATTTCCACTACCACCTTACCATTTACTTTAAAGTGTGAATCTATCCATGCTTTAATCCATTAATGTAGCTAACAGCCTACTTCCTAATGAGTACTAGATGTGCTGGCTGTGGACAAAGTCTTCAGCACGGGAGCCACTGAGGGGGCATCTCATATCTATGTTGTAACACCCTTCTTGTCTCTGCAGCTTAGGTTTGCATTTCTGTAAATGGGGCTCAGGTGAGCTCTCCACCTTTGGGGGTTCTTGTACATGATAAGATGGTGGGTAAAACCGTGGGTGCTTGGCACACAGGACATGTTGGGTGCAGAGCTCACATACAGTCTTTGTTTCATGAGTAGGTGTTGCATACAAAAATCCCAATCCCAAATCTGGAACAGTTCTTTGAAACCAGAATTTCCCTCATTTGGGAGATGAACACATGAAGGCCAAGCAATGGGAAATTGCTATTTAGTGAAACGGATTAAAGCTTTATCTTCTCATAAAAAAATAAATGCAGCTCTACCCATCCATTGCGAGGGTATTTGGTGCTGGGGTCTCTAAAATCTTATTGATTTAGTTTTATTAGCATGCATTTGTTGTACATAGTAGTGGGTTTTATGCAGACATTTGAACTCTATCTACATGTAGCTTGTGTTGCTTGACATATCCATCCCTCTACATCCTCCCTCCTCTCTCTTGCTAGTCTCTTGCTTTTGATCAGATAAACCTATCTCTACTTCATGCCACATATATGCCAACACACACACACACACACACACACACACACACACACACACACACACGTCACACAGTGGAGTTGTATTCAGCCATAAAGAATGGCATTGCATTATTTTCAGAGAAGCAGATGGGACTTTAGGTGGATCTTTGGAGGTGATTATGTCATGAAAGTGGAGCCTTTATAAAAAGAAGCCATCGGCCATCTCCACCCCCCGACCCCGCCCGTTGATGTCAGAGCACAGACTCAGAAAAGACAAAAGAGAGACCCTAACAAAAAAGAGAACCATGGACTATTTTGTCACCTCCACCTCAGACTTCCAACTCTAGAATAGAGAACTAAATGACTCATAGCCACTAAGTTGGTGGCATTCAGTTCAGCAGCACAAGGACTAAGAAAATAGGACAACTTGGAATCATGACCATGTCTGACTCCAAAGTTATTGCTCTTTGAACTCCAAAGGACACAAATTGCAATCTCGGTTATAAAGGCAGAGAGAACTGGCCAGTAGTCGCAGTCTTTCTCCCCCTATCCTAGCAGAGGAGGAAGGCTTTCTTCAGCCTCCAGACTGCAGATCTGTGAAGCTCAGGAGGGTGGTCACTCTTGGTCACCCCGGGGTCCTGGCTTCTTTTTTCTTTCGACCTGGCCCAGCCGTCTGTACTATGTCCCCACCTCTGCTTTCTCCTTTGATAAGATCTTAGTTTCCTGATCTTCTGTGTGGTCCTCAGGCACTCTTGGGGTGTAGATAGACACCAGGGAGACCCTGGCCCCCCGCTGAGCTGTAATGGACATCCCTGCAGGCACAGCAGTGGATAGCCACATGGACAGCCAGTGCAGACTGCTGCCAGGAATCCCGGAGTGGGCTGAACATGGGAAAATTGAGATGGATACAAGATAGAGGCCATGATCTTGACACCTACCTCATCAAAAACATGCTACCTCATCACTTCTGTCAAACGTTAGTGCCTAAGGTAGGAAGCCTGCGGAGATGGGGTGCTGAGAAACAAAGACCAGACAGACTTCAAAAAAGGATGTCACAAAAAGGTACTGATACTGTCCCTACCTAGTTGTCATTTGCTCAACTCTCATGTAAGTACTTGAGGCATCTAGTATCCCAAGTAGAGTGTCTGTGTGGGGAATCTGTTCAGCCATTGACAAATTCTCAGTTAGATTACCATTGATTGAGAGTAGCTTAAAAGACTTTGGTAGTATGGAGCTCAGAGTCAGAAGTAGGACCTGGCCCTACGTACCATTGTTTGTTGTTAGTTTGTTTGTTTTCCAACTTGGCTTTCCACTTTCTTGCTAGGACCCACAGCTGAAGCATGTGAGGCAAGAAAAGTAGCCATATTGAGCTTTACAAGGCCACTGCTATATGTCAGGCAGTGTGTGTGTGTGTGTGTGTGTGTGTGTGTGTGTGTGTGTTATACGTGATCTCAATTGGTTTCCAGTAGCTCCAGGACATGGGCATCACTGGCCTCATTGTATTAAGGAAGAATGGGTTCAAAATGGGAAATGGTTTGCCCAGGAAAGTCCTGTCAGACATGGCAGATTTGAACCCAGTTGTCTGGCATCGGATCTGTGCTTCCTTCCTTATACCTTGTGTTCTTCCATGGTTGAAACAGCACTGCTCTGCCTTTGGAGTCTGGGTTGACAGAGGAGCTCAGGGAAGATCCCAGAACCCTAAGAAGATTGGGGAAGGTGAGGGCTATAGTGAGGGAAAGGGGCTTTGGGTCTCAGGGCTTCAGAGGGTCAAACAAGCTCTGGTTTGCTCCATTCTTCATTGTGTCGTGGAATTACAGCCCATGGTGCCCTCTTGCTGTATAAGGGCCATTTCCAGCTACTTTTAATTTGGAACAAACTAGCCGCTCCCCCGTGGTCCTAAAGTTAATAGGATGTCTGTGCGGCATTGCCAGGCTAAGCATCTCTGAACAAATTATTCTTGCTCGGTATTAGGGTTATCTGGAAGGGAGGCCAGGAAACTTCACAATAGTCGTTTTCAGCTTGCCTACTGCTTCGGCCCTTTAATGCAGTTCTTTATGTTATGGTGACCCCAACCATAAAATTATTCCATAGCTACTTCGTAACTATATTTTTGCTACTTTTATGAATTATAATGTAAATATCTGATATGCAGGATGTCTGATATGTAACCCCTATGAAAGAGTCATTTGACCCCCAAAGGGGTCATAACCCACAGGCTGAGAATTAGAGAAATCAAAGCTTTAGAGGGCCAGCTTTGGCAGGTGGTGGGAATTTGACTTTCATCTGACAATGGAGATCCAAGAGAGCACCTGGTCAGTTGAAATGGGTCAGTGGGGTGGTGGAGCTGTTGTCCAGGAGCAAGGATGGGAGACCTGACAGAATGAAAGCTACCGGATGTGGGCAGAGCCAAAGCAAATATAGATCTCAGTGTGGTAGCTCTGGTCTGGGGCCTGCCAGGTGAGTAAGACCAGGAACCCCAGTAGGTGAGCTTTCTCTATGGCAGGGCACCAATCAACATTGAGGGAATCCTGGGGCACAGGAAGTGGGGCTGTCTAACGTGGCTATAATTGAGGCTTATCCCACACTGCTGGGACAATGAGCTAATGGGAGTGTGGTAGTAGGGAATTCTGTTCCCCCCTCCGCCTCCAGTAATGGGCAGAGCCCAAGCTGAGCTTCCTGAGAGAGAGGCAGTGTCTTTCCTGTGGTAGAAGTCATCACTGTATCTCACAGATCCTAAGAGGTCATCGATTTCTCAGACAAGTTCCAGCTCCTAACTCAGTGCCAGATGATCTACAGACTGTGCCTGCTTCTCAACAGATAAGAGTACCTTTCATAGTTTCTCTATAAGAAGGGGATGTTGTGTGGATAATTACACACACACACACACACACACACACACACACACACACACACCAACTAGCATCGGGCAGATGCCTTAGTCCTATCCACGTCTCCAAGAGATAACAGAGTCTGAAGAGCTTGGGTGTGTATCTTCTGTCCTTGGCCTATGAGCGGTCCATTTTCTTATGAAGGTTGTTTTCAACTCAAGTCATATCTCCTTGTGAAATCTGTCACAACCCCTTGAATGGCAGGTGGCTTCCTTGAAGAAATCCAGCTGTTGAACAATTTTCAACAGACTCACTGACACAATGAATAAGAAGCTGGGGTAGGGACTGACAGGAGGCAGAGCGGCACAGTGGGACTTGTATAGCTTTGTGAGTGAAGAAGAATGCATATGCTTTAGCTCCACGGGACATGGTGTCTAATGCCAGCTCTGTCACTTTCCGACTGGGCCAGGTAGTTTAGATAATCAATTTCCTTACCTGGTTAAGCAGGGATGGCAATTCCTACATCCAGAATTGGAACTAGAGCCAGGCCAGGGAGATGCACAGCAGTAAAGGGAGGACTCACACTTTGACCTCTGCAGCTGCAAGGTGGGCATCTACCCAACTAACTGCGTGCCCTTACTTCATGATCCTCAGTAAATTAAAAAAAAAATCCATGCTTGGTTGACCTTGCTATTCTCAGATCAAAAGCAAGGAACTTTCTTCACTTGGGGACCTTGTACCATTCATTCACACAGCTGGTGGATAACAAAGTTGGCATGCAAGCTCAGCTGGCCTAAGGCAGAACCCATTTCAAATCCAAGGTCGAGCTTGTGAGGACCTGGGACAGCAGTAGGGAGGAGCCATGGGGGAACAGCATGTCTTCAGTGGGTTTATAGTAAAGTTTTTCATTGCTTGGAGAGGACCATCCTGATGAGTTAAGGAAGAGGAAGCTGAAACCAAGGCTTTGTCATCTCAGCTCCCACAGATTCCTCTTGTCCCATTGCCTCATGGGTGGCCTGGACAGTGCTATATGCTGTCCTGGATTAGGATCTTCCCTCCTGCTTAGTGTGGCGTTGTTGTCCTTGCCTTGGGTGGCAAAGTAGTTACATTGCACAAAAGGTAATGCTTTGAGTCTCCCCATTCAGAGTGTAGCCTGTACTACATCGGGCGTTCTAGTTCTCTGTCAAGGGCTAGGAACAAAGAAAGAGAAGAAGGTGTCCCAGACCTCAAGTCTGTCCAAACATGCAACCAGAGGCTAAGCTTATACAGTAGGTGATAGCCAGACTGTGGGAGTCACACAGAGCCAACCTCCGTGTGTGTGTGTGTGTGTGTGTGTGTGTGTGTGTGTGTGTGTGTGTGAGACAGGTTGACTGACAGCTAGTATTTTTCTCAATAGTTTTCCACTTTTTGGGGGGGGGGGAAGACAAGTTCTGTCGAAGAATCTGTAGTTCACCCATTCAGCTACACTGGTTGGGAAGCAAGCCCCAAGGATCTTTCTATGTTCACCTCCCTGGGGTTGTGATTACAGACTTAAACCACCATACCCAACTTCTGAGGGAATCTAAACTCAGGCCCTTCTGCTTGAGTGACAAGTACTTTTCCAGTTGAACTATTTATCTCTTCAGCTCAAGAGTTATGTTCTTACTTCCTAGAAAGGTGTGGAAGCAAAGAGGTGCTCAGGTATTGTCCAATGGGCTAGTGAAAGGCTCTTTAGGTAAAGACATCTGTCAAGAATCCTAATGACTTGAGGTGGATCCAGGGACCCATGTAGTAAATAGAGGAAACTGAATCCTGCAAGTTGCCCTCTGACCTACACACACACACACATGCACACACACGCACACGCACACACACACACACATACACACACCACTAAGTAAAGTATTTTTTAAAAGAAGTAATATTTCATATTTCTGTCCTGAGAAGGCCCTTTGGAAAGCAAGCTTGAGGAGATTAAATACCATCCAATGCTATCACAGCCTATTCTCAGGGGACTGCAGTCTGTCTGTGCTGAACACCAGTGAACTAGAGATTGAGAGAGAGCATGTCTCTGAGCTCTCACAGCCCAAGGTACGGAATGTTAATAACAGCCACATTCACCCATAAACTGGTACAGTAACAAAGGGTGATGATTCCACTTTATTAATTAAGAAACTTGGGCCAGAAGTGAGGCATCTAACCCAAGGCTTTCCTGACAGTGTGAGGGGCCCTGGGATGCCCCAGTCTGGTGCCTCCCACTGCATTTATGCTTTGTGGCATTGTTATTATTATTATTACTATTATTTTATAATTATTTATTTGTGAGGCAGGGTCTTTCTGTGTTGCCCAGGTTGACCTCCGATTCCCATGGTCCAGCCATTCCCATGCCTCATCCCCCTGCATAGGCTTGTTCACTAGGCATATACCACCATGCCCAACTCAAGGACTTGTTGGGTTTTTTGGTTTTGTTGTTGTTGTTTTTTAAGCAAAGGCAAATAATGGAAGAGAGATCTAAAACCACCCCCCTGAAGGAGGCAGAGTGCCAAAAGTCTGCTTGCCCAGCTCCTCTCTGAGGACATTTGGGACTATATGAAAGTCCAGGCAGAGTCCTGAAGGTTTTGTGCAGCCAGGCTTCTGCCTGGCACAGCTAACCTTACTCATCAGGTATGGGACAGGTGATGCATAGTGAGACCCAGAAAGCTCATATGGGAGGCACACTCCCAGGCCATGGACTGTTGGCTGTGCTGTATAGAGCTTTGCATTCAGTTAATTCTGCTAATGAGCCAGGCTCTGTGGTCACTCTGGCTACAGTGGGAATGGAGAGTGTGTTGTTTGCTCTCATAGAACATAAAGCCAGTGGGGAAGGCAGCCTTTCGAATACCACCAAGAGAGACACAGATCACAAATTGTGATTGGGGATATGAAGGGAGAACTTACAACCAGAGAGACACATGTGCAGGGAGACCTGAGCAATTGTCTATGTGACAGGTAGCAAATCTGGGCCAGTTGGTACCTCAGACCAGTGGCAAAGTAGGTGTTAGCATCAAGCAAAGATGACCAAGGACCAGGAGCTGGCAGAGGAACTGGACTCGAGTGTTCCTCATTCACCAGGCATTCCCAATGGTGCAGAGAAGGGAAAGGTCCCTGGACCAGAAAGAGGAGCATGAGAGATGCTTTCATTCCCTAATTCAGGAAAGAACAGAGATGGTTGGATTGTTGCAAATCTAGAACTCAGTGCAGTGAATAGCAGAGAGCAGAAACCAGAAAAACAAAACATTATACAATCGTAATGTGTCCACACAGTGTGAAGGTCAAATAATCCACCCCTAGGTGGGGCCTGAACACTGAAAAGCTGTTATTCTGGAAGACCTTTCTCAGCTGTCCAGACCCAACTCTAGCTCCCCTTGTCTTCCCTCATTTAACAAATATTTAACCAGCACCTGGGGCCATGAGTACTGTGCTCACTGTACTGTACATGTCTGGCTCAGAGCCAGGCCCTTGTAAACATTAAGTCCTTTCTGCAGAGCTGAGGCCAAGGGTATAGGTAAAGTCTCAACACAACCTCCACTTTCCCTGCCTCCCTGAGCTATTGGAAACTTGCTACAGAAGCTGCTCAGAGGAAGGCCAGGCAGCTACTTGGTACCCAGTGTAAGTGTCCACCAAGTCTCTTCTATGTCAGGTGGATCTTAGTTTCTGGGATTCTGACCAGGTGTGTGTGTGTGTGTGTGTGTGTGTGTGTGTGTGTGTGTGTGTGT
>JANHMN010000002.1:77320797-77361138 GCA_030674055.1 Rhabdomys pumilio | reverse complement strand
GTGTGTGTGTGTGTGTGTGTGTGTGTGTGTGTGTGTGTGTGTGTGTCCTGGCATCTCTCTGCCAATATCAACCTCCCTCTCTTGCCCAGCCCTGCCTTTCTTCCACCTCAGCTTAGAAGTTACTTTTTGGAAAAGCCCCTCAGTTATCCTGGGCATCCGTTTTCTCTGCTTACTGCCTGCCACCCCTTTTTCTGTACATCTCAGCACTCAGTGTGATGGCTAGGTGGGGTCCATATGGGGTCTGTGTCCTACCAGACTCTGCTTTTCTTACAGGGCAATTTGCTTCTGTAAAATAATAATGTATAGCATTTGAGTGTGGCCCATAGGAGGTAGGTGCTCAGTTCATAAAAGTTGAGAAAATATCTTCATCCTCACACATTCAAATACTAACCTTTCCTCTCTACCGAAGTCTATTATCTCTTACACACACACAGACACACACACACATTCGTGCGTGTGTGAGCTCGCACTGCCCTTTTGATATAGTCTTCCGTTTGCTGACTCACATTCTTGTGTTCCTCTCTCTCTTGCACAGCATTGCTCTCTGGGTATAGACCCACTTACAGTTATCTAAAGAGTTTGCAACCTTGGTACTAGAGAGGGATGGGTCTGAAACCTCCACCATACATGCGTATCCATCTCAGCCTCTGAACCCCTCCTTGATATTCAGATATAGCCATGCACTCCTCGGAGTCCACATGTGGATTTCCTGAACCCTTGCGACAGTACAAGGAGACAGTCAGTAGGAGGTAATGAATTCATTTTACAGATTTAAACAGCCATCCAACCAAACAAACAAACAAACAAGCAAACAAAATGAGCCACAGAGAGGCCATGTCTTTCCCAGGTGGCAACACCAGAGTGGAAACCTTCCTCTATCTGGGCTGAAGCTCTTTCTGAGTTACATCAGGGAGTGGAGGTGGGGTAGGATGCTACTTTACCTGTCAGTCCCTCAGTCCCAGAGGTTCTAGAACACCCTCACTTGTCTGGGGATGAATAGGGAACTTCTCTAAGTCACATCTCCCTGCCTCTTCCTCCTGAATTGAAGCCGCTGAACAAGGCTGCAGCTGTGCCCTGTTCATGTCCTGTCCCCAGCCCCAGGCCTCCTAACCCACAACACTAGATGCTCAGTCCCCCAGGGGACCCTAGAAGGACAATGTCCTAGTTCAGGAAGGGGCCACTGAAAGGTAGGATGCAGGGGAGATGAGAAGAGGCTCTCATGATTCCCCTGACATCAGCCACGCAATGGACACCAGCCAACACTATGCAACTGGGTATCTGGGCGATGTCATGAGAGATGGCCACCCAGAGCTTTTGCCTCCTCGTGTTGCCTGGGTTTGTGGGCTTCAGTCCCTGAATATTAAGTCTGCAGCTTTCAGTGTCTCTCCCCCCACCAAAAAAAAAGACTCATTCTCCCTTCTAGAGGGCATGAATATTTAAAGAGATTTTTCCAGCCACTGGAACTGCACCACATTGCTGCTCTTCCTTTAAATTTATGTCCAGAAAGTTTGCCCGAGTTCCTCTCTATGTCCCACCCTCCCTAGCACAGAATAGCAAACAACGTCCCTGAGAAGTTTGCCTCCTTTTGCCAGGAGGGTTATCAGGGCTGTTGGTTGTGTTTGGGGGCTAAGGATGTATGAGTAGTCCTCCTGATTCTTCTCCACAGCCACAGAGAGTTAAATCTGAATACCTTCTGACACTTCAGTACTTGGAGAAGCAAGGTAATCAGGCATGGGGGTAGGGGGAACAGTCGTGTGAGACAGCAGATCAGTGGACAGAGTCCAGAAGCACAGAACCCCCGGATCCCACAGGAGCAGCCTCAGCAGTGACTGCTGAGCTGATCAGGATTCTGAGTTTGCCACTGCATGACTACTCCAGCCCCAGAGCCACCTCCTGCTGGCCCCCTTCAGCATCTCTGCTGTGCAGAATTCCTCACAGCCCCACTGCATCAAATCTCTCTTATCAACAAGACACAACACTCCCAGGATAAGTTTTTAAAACTCCAGTCACGCCAAGCTGCTTCCAAGACTCCGGGAAGGGTTCCGTTCCTCTGCTCATCTATAACCAATCGGCTACACATCACCAACTCCATTTCTAAAGTTCCAGGCAATTACAGCCTCCTGAGCTCTCTGGCTGGGCGCCTACCCGCCCAGGGCCAGGGCCCAGGTTGTCAGTGGTCTCTAGTCTCAGGCTCTTATTTCTCAGCCTTCTTAGAGAGTCAAGACTCCTGCACACTAGGAGTGATACACTCAGCACACTGAAGCAAAGTGGCCCGTCAGGTCACATCAAGGCAAGGCGCTGTAGTGGAAGCCAGTCTCCCTACCTTTGTTGAGGGTCCCGGTGATGAGTTTAAAGATGGTCTGGGCAAATTTCACGAACCCGAGTCTGCATCTTTTGGAGCAGCCGCTCATCGTGGCAGAGGGGAGGCAGGTTCTTGCAGTCAGCACCCAGAAGGGATGGTACGCACCTCGTGTGCCTCTGGACCTTGGAGCCTGCCTAGGTGAACCCTGAGAGATGGATGAACCCCAGAAACCAGTCTCCGGCACAGCTGCCTCCGCAGTGAGTCCAGCGCTGCATCCAAAGAGCCTGCAGGGCAAGCCCTCCCTCCTTCTCCACCCCCTCCTTTTGGCCACTCAAGTCCTCGCCACAGGATCACCTCAGGATGCCAGGACTGGGAAGGCACTGCCAGGGTACCTCGGGCTCAGAGCACACTCCACATGCGAGTGAAATTGAGCAGAGCAGGGAGGGAGGAGCTGGAGCCCTCCCAGGCTTTGCTGACAGTCTTGCCTACATGGCAGCGGTAATGTAGCAATTAATACTCTAGTCAGAAGGGAGGGACTACTACACAGAAAACGCGGCCCCACAGCTCCAGCGCTCCGCAGGCTCATTTGCCAGCTCACTCTCTCTTCCACTCTGTCTTTCCCCTTTAATCTAATAGATCAATTCTTGGAACCTTGATCTGGGTCTAGGAGAAAGCCCCACAGAGCCGGAAGCTGCAGCTGCCCCAGGTACTCAGTGGAAAGTTTGCAGGCAGCCTGGGACCCGAGAGGCCAGGCTGAGCCTAGAGCCACCCTGGGAAAGCAAATCTGTATACCTTGGATGGAGAGCTGTCTCTCCACTGTCTCCACTTTCAGCAACCTAGCATCCACGGCAGGTGCTATCTGCTTCCCTGACTCAGAACAGCCAGTGGTGCTATCTCCTGGCTTCAGGGGCCCCATCTCAAAAGGAACTGCTGAATCCCAGCCTCTGTCCCTTCAAAGCATCCATGAGTGAACGCTGCCTCACGGGTATGGGGGAGCAGCACAGCTAGCTTCATAAAGAAGTAGAGGGGTGACAGAGGTTTAAGTAAGTTGACCACAGTGAAGTACCACGAACAGAAACTGCAAGCCTTATGTAAAGTTCAACGGTTGTGTAAGGAACAGTTGCCTTGTATTTCGTGTAAGAATGTGTGGGATAGAAGGAACCTCATGGGACACATCAATGCTCCACAGTGGCTCTCCTTCACTTTCTTGGTGACTCAGAAGGTCACTGTGGGTATCTAAACCATAAGCATCATCTCCGATGCTCTGCGTCTACATGTGGACAGCAGTTATAAATTACACCTCCTTTAAAACTGGCCTCTTCTTCTGCACCAGTTCCTCCGTCCATGACTTTACCCTGTAGCATGATCTAGAGCAATAGGTTGGCTCAGAGCTCATGAATGGACAGAACATCAGACAAACTATAACCCAGAACCCATGCTCTGTGCCATCTGGTCTTGTCTCTCCTGGGAGCGACAGAGAAGTAAATCTTAAAGAAACAGACCCCTGGCTAACCTAGCTCAACCCAAGGAGAGGCCTGGGAGACAGTCTGCAAGCTTTTCTCTAAGCCCTCAGTCCCTTCAGCTTTGCCAGTGTGCTATGAGACCATTTATACATTGATGCTGACAGAGAATTTCCCATTGTGCCTGCTGCCTTAGCCTCTGAGACTGCTACGTCATCAACCCTTTACTTCAAGGCATTAAAAAGCCCCTGTTATGATACACATAGCATCTGGGGATGTAAATGGTTAATATTTTGTTTACTTGTTTACTTGTCCAATATATACTGATCTCCCAGCATGCAGGAAAGAGCTGGTGGGAGGCTGCTTTCAGAAGCTGAAGCCAGTATCTGATGTCAGCAGCACACATGCCCTGCTGAAGAAGGCTTGAGCTAGCCTGTGCCCTTAAGCACCCTTTGTCTTCCACCTTCTTTTCTATCTGGGGCACCTAGTCTGCTGGACAGTGTCACCCATATGCACTGTGAGTCTTTCCCTTCCGTTGGTCTGTCTACATTCCAATTTTTCCCGGAAGCATCCTACACATATACACACTGAGGTATGCTTTGCCCATTCTCCATACATCTCTCAATACAACAGAGAGTCACCACCACTCTTAGTCCTTACTGCTTGGCCTCCAGGGTTTAAATAAAAAGAACACACTCATAGGAGAGTCTGGAATGGTACACGCTAAAGTATTGTGCCAATTGCAGGGCTTTTGCTGCTGCCTTCTTGATTGGCCTGTTTCTGGGCTGCTACTGTCCCCACCAGTATCCTCATGACATCTACACCACTGGACAAGGATGTTGCTCACAGCCAGAATTCTTATACACTGCTTATCCTGACCTGTGGGAGTGTGTGCGAGGCTACAGAGCAAGGATCAGATGGAATCTTTGCTTAAATGCAAACCCGGTACAGTGTGAGAAAAAAAATAAAAACGGCCAGGGAACTGCAGGGTTCCTCACACCATGCTGTGTGTAGTCAGCTGAGAATGCCCTGGGTTCCTCCAGCTTGAAGTTAGGCCTGGCTGTTCACCACGGTATCTCACGGCGCGGCCCCAACACACGAGGAAGTCCTTGGGTTTCCGAAACCGGTTTATTGGCATGGCGGATGGTGAATGGATCTGGATGCACACCCCACAAAACCCAGGGCGGACCTGAGTTAAATAGGGAGGGGAACAGGGGGGAGGGACTGGGGAGGAATACTTAATCGGCCCCACCCTCTGGCCTTCAGGTACCTCATTAGTACGTAAATCTCTCTAGGACCTGGGGGCTGTTTATCATGTCCTCCGCCTGTGTACACGACTGAAGGGTGAAGGTGGAATGGAGATTAGACTTCATGTTAGGCCCGACAGTACCGGAATCTATGTTCATATCAAGTAAGGGTGAGAGGGAAAGCAACGTGAAGACAGTGAGGGCATGGTGAGCTGCAAGGGCTAGTAGACGGGAAACAAAGCCATTCTGTGGGGAGGAGGAAGAAGGTGGAGAGAGGGCACAAAGCCTTGTAGTCTCTGGGCATCACCAGGCTCGGGTTTTTATCTTCCCCAGCAGCAGCTCACACTGCAGCCTTTGGATTCTCCTCTCTTCTCTACAAGGCATCACACATCTGAACCCTCAGTCCTAGATGAGTGAGTTGGGACCAGGAAAGAGCAGCATCCCAACATCCCACACAGCAGTGTCCTCAAAAGCCAGGAGCTCATTGTGCCAAGAACATTAGTAGAGAAGGAAGCATTGGACTCATGGTAGGAGAATCCAGGACAAAATCATGCTTAAGGAATATGCTATTCTGCAAGAAACTGGAGACAAAAAAGGGTAAGAACACTCGCTGGGCAAACGGGAGAATCTGAGATTGGATTCCAATATCCATGTAAAATGCTGGGCATGGTCTCATGGGAGCCTGTAACCCCTAACACTAGTGGAGGACTGCTGGGCTCACGGGCTACCATCTAGCTCCAGGTTCAGTGAGAGATCCTACCTCAGGGGAGTAAGGTAATAAAACAGGATACTTAATCTCCCCCTCTGGATGGTCTCTACATGTAATGGTACAGATATATAGGGCACACACACACACACACACACACACACACACGCACATGCACACACACATGTTACACACATACATACACATACACACACATCACAAAGAGAAAGAATGGGGGAGAGAAAGAGAGAGAGAGAGAGAGAGAGAAAGAGAGAGAGAGAGAGCAGAAACAGGAGCTGAGGACTCAGGTAGCGTGAGGGAAATTAGCTCACCAGCAGGCTTGTAATTAGCCTCTGCTCTGCAGATGTGCATCACCGGGGGAACACAGGAAGCCAGACTTGCTCTCCACCTGACTCCACTCACGGGCATCTTCACACACAGGCTCAGGAGGAAGTGGGACAGGCAGATGGGGACTCTAGGTAGTCTCTGGTCCTAGAGTGCACTGACTTATCTGAGTGCAAAAGAGGTGGGCATGCTTTTCTTCCAATAGTGAAAAGAACAAGAAGGCTGTCCACTGAGCTCCTTCTCCGAGCAAATGCCCTGAGTATTCGTTTTTCATAATACAAATCCTTATTAGAACAATGTGAGGCAGCCACTATATATTTATAGCCACTTGTTCCATAACCTAGAGAGGGAAAGTAACATAAGAGAAAAACAGAGACAGAGATGGAGAGAGGGAGAAGGAACAAGGGGGTTTGGGGGATGGAGGGAGGAAAAGGATGGTCTTACTGGGTATTCCTGGCTGACTAGAATTCTTGTATAGACCAGGCTGGTCTTGAACTCACAGACATCTGCTTGCCTTCTTCTCTCAGCCTCCCAAGTGAAGGCTAGGGCTCCAAATGAAAGCAAATAGCATCTTTAGAGAGCTATATTTGCCTTGCTTTCAGAAGAAACAAGCAGTTGCTCATCATACTTAAGGAGAAAACATCTTCCCTGACCAAAAAGCAAATCTTTCCCTGGTCATGGTTGTAGGGTGGGGAGAGGAGGCATCGAGGGAGGCAGCTGGATTAGAGGCAGCTGCTGCCTAGACGGTAAGCAGAAGACAGGAGCTGCTTGCTTAGTAGAACATTTTCTGAAAGGACTTAGGAAGCTGGTGCTGTGGAACCCAGGAAACTGATGGAGCCCTGGAGGACTCACAGAGTGACAATGTAGGGACCAGCTTTTATGTCTCAAAGTGGATAAAGAAGACAAGACACAAGGAAAGAGGACGAGATCATCCCCTGGATTTAGAAACTTGGCAGCAGGACCTGAGAAGGCAGAGACAGTCCTTCCAGGAGCAGTGCTGCCAGGTGGCTCAGAGATCTCTGGCCAGGAATGATGAGAGATGGCCTTTTTATTCTTTTTTATTTTGGAGTTAAAAATCACAATGATGATGATGATGCATGCTGGCAGGAGAGGACAACCTGCTGGAAAAAGGTTCCTCCCTCCAGCCAGAACTTCATATACTGTGTTTGAGACTGGCATGGGGCTACCAGCAAAGAAGATGTGGGTTTCTCAGTTGTAGCCTGAACAACTCAAGTCCAGCAAGGAAGGAGGAACCTCTGGCTTGGTCGAACCCTTAATAACCAGCATGGTCTGGATATCTTCTTTTGTAATATCTCACAATCCCTTTGCCCTCACTTATTCACTCAACAAATATTTATCTTATATATTATATCTTGTTATCATATATATACATATATGTGTGTGTGTGTGTGTGTATATATACACACACACACACACATATATATAAGCCAGTCAATAAGAATCATTAACTAATAAATACAAAGCCCCTTTCTATATGTAACTTGCCCTATAGAGCCTGAAGGGGGAGAGGCTGCTAGGGTCCCATACAAATGAGGAAGCAGGGAATTCTGGAGTGAAAATACTCAGTCTGGGTTTTAAAATCAGCAGGTCAGGAACCTCCCAGAACTTGCTGGCCAGCTCCTAAGGGAGCAACTGCAGAGTGGGCAGGTGCTGGGGCGCTCACAAACATCATACAAACACCATCGGCAGGATTTGTTTCTCTGGCCCAGTGTGGTTCTGGGTGTTAGATTTGGGGGTTCTCAGCCCAGTGGTAGTGTAAAGTCATGAAGCATTTGGATGCCATTATTTATTGTGCCTGTTTATAGATAGATAAGAAATCGGAGGCTTGCGTGAGGCTCGGTTGTAATTTCACGGTGGAGAAAGGAGGTGAAGTCAATGGGCTGAGCGGGGAGGCTGGGAGAGGGGAAAGCCCCTAGAAATCCTGGAAACAAGCGAACAACAGCAAACCAGTACAAGCCTTGGCAGGATCAGGTGTGGGGAGAGAGCAAGTTGTAGATTTTAGATATCTTAGAGGAGGACCCCATCCTTGGTGAGTGGGCATGGAGATGGGAACCCGGGAGAAAAGATAAGAACTGGAATTTTCATAAATTATTTATTCTCATTTCTGCTCAGGAAGAAAATAAGCCTAGCATCCCAGTAGACTCCAAATATTAGCATTTAAATACAGGCTTACATAGGTGGGTTTAAAAAAAAAAAACAATTTCCTGAGATTTAAATCGGATTTTATTTTTCCTCTAAGCCTAAGAAAAATCAGTTCTGCTTGAGTATGGGCCTCAGAGAAGATTCTGCTCGCTCTAGGGTGTAGCAGCTCCACGTTCTCTATGGGAGTTTGCAGCTTCTCCGTGTTATAATTGTGAACAAATGATGCCTGCGAAGCCATGGGCAATTCATCAGCACTGTTTGTAGGGCTCATTGCACTGAGAGCAGGACACCTCGTCTCGAGATGGCGTGCACTCTGCCCTCGGCTGTCAGCAAGCCTGTGCCCTGCTAGGCCCGCAGAATGATGGAGGCTGCTGCAGGAGTTGTCAAGCAGAGATGGGAAGAGTGGTCCCTGAAGCTTTCTTTTTTTCTTCCTGCTGGCCTCTGGATGGATGCTGAGTGTCTCATGCCCCACACTTCTCTGAATGGCTCGGCCTATGTAACCTCCTCCTTCCATCCATATTTGCATCCTGTGCTAGGAATGGAGTGGCTGTGGGCATTCGCTGTGCAATGGATAAAGAAGTGCAGGTATAATAGGAACACCAAAAATACCAACTTGGGTGCTGGCTGATCCTGGCTGTAACCTACACCCAGCCTGATGGTGTAGGCTAATTTTCCCATCTGCTTTCTAGAGCCACTGGATGTATATATAGCAAGTCTCACAAATGCAGGGTCTAAAATTCCTGGGTAGAGACTGATTCTGGATGCTTCTTCACTCTTGCCCATATAATCAATGCATCCTGTGCCCCGGACACTTAGGGACTTTCTCTTTTGCAATGGCCCAGCTGTTTTCTCACATCTTCTGTATCTTAACACCCACAGCAGCCTAGCCAGTGCTCCCCTCGAGGACACAACATCCGTAGTTTGTCCCCTCTTCATTTCTCTGTCTAAATCAGCTAGCCCACACCAGCTCCCAATATACCCACTTCCTCAGAATTCCCCTGACCTGCTCCTTTCTTTCTAGTTTCATGTGTGTGAACAAATATCTCAAAGGACAGCTCACATTCTGCTCAGTGGGTTGAACGGTGGCCTCCAAAAGATGGTGTGCAGGTATGTCATGGAACCTGGGCAAG
The DNA here is from genome assembly GCA_030674055.1 of Rhabdomys pumilio. Taxonomy (NCBI): domain Eukaryota; kingdom Metazoa; phylum Chordata; class Mammalia; order Rodentia; family Muridae; genus Rhabdomys; species Rhabdomys pumilio. The sequence goes on along the minus strand of JANHMN010000002.1, from coordinate 77,351,785 downwards.
TGGAGGCTTACTGGGAAGAGGGTGTTTGCAAGTAAACCCAAAGGAAGCAATTTGGAAAGAGATCATCTTTGAGCATCCAGGTAGTTCCTAAATACAGTGCTAAATGTTCTAATGATTGACAGGAGAAGAAGAGGATGTGAACCACCAGGCGGAGATGGACATGATGTGGTCAGCATCCAGAAATATCAGGGCTACGAGCAGGAAAGATTTCCCTGTATTTTCTGGAGATAAGGATGCTTGCTTGATTTTAAACACCTATCTTTCAGGATTGTGTGTGTGTGTGTGTGTGTGTGTGTGTGTGTGTGTGTGTGAGAGAGAGAGAGAGAGAGAGAGAGAGAGAGAGAGAGAGAGAGAGAGAGAGACTTGTCATGCTAGGCTACTTAGTTTACAGCAGTCTCAAGAAACGAATGCAGCCCATCTTAAGACAAATTCAAGGCAAGAACTTAGAAAAGTATGAATTCTGGGAGTCACACCAGTGATGACCTGCTCCATCAGGCATCCTAGTCACCTGGAGACTACGTGTGACACTGTCTCCTGACCCTGTTCTAGCATTGGCTCTGAAGTCTAAATGTTCATAACGCCTTCAGCCAATCTAAGCTGTGGGATTTTAGTCTCTGTGGGTTTGAATCCCCTGCACCTGGCTCAAGCTGAGGGCAGAAGAGATGGCAGGTTTAAGAGGATGGGTGAATAGCACTTGCAACCACACAACTCATTTAGCAGCCAGAGGGAAAGATGCTCCCTCCTCCCTCCTCCCTGCTCCCTGCTCCCTCCTCCCTCCTCCCTGCTCCCTGCTCCCTGCTCCCTGCTCCCTGCTCCCTGCTCCCTGCTCCCTGCTCCCTCCTCCCTGCTCCCTGCTCCCTGCTCCCTGCTCCCTCCTCCCTCCTCCCTGCTCCCTGCTCCCTGCTCCCTCCTCCCTCCTCCCTCCTCCCTGCACCCTCCTCCCTCCTCCCTGCTCCCTCCTCCCTGTTCCCTGCTCCCTCCTCCCTGTTCCCTGCTCCCTCCTCCCTCCTCCCTCCTCCCTGCTCCCTCTTCCCTGTTCCCTGCTCCCTCCTCCCTCCTCCCTCCTCCCTCCTCCCTCCTCCCTCCTCCCTCCTCCCTGCTCCTTACTCCTTGCTCCCTTCCCTAAACAATGCCTTCCATGACTATACACCTTGTAGGTGTCCAGTGCTCTGGTCTGGTGTGGCTTGTGTGAACTGAAGTGAGGAATCTTAATCTGAATTTTGTATCTAAAGGCGGAATTTGAGACGGGACCTGGAGTGGAGCCTCCAGGTGACTTTGTAAATGAAGAAAAAAGCAATACGGGACACACGCATGCCCTCCCATCTTTTACCATGTGACACTCTGCACCACCTCAAGATGTCACCAGCATAATGACATCACCACCTGTGATGCTTAACACCCTTAACAGATGTTGGGTCTGCAGAACCATCAGCCTCTTCTCTTCATGACTTACCCAGTCTGTTATTATGCTACTTTGCATTCTCTGTAAAGTCTTGCCCACACCTTGCTGATCCCATTTTACAGAAGAGGAAGTTGAGTTTCAACAGTTGACATGACATTCAATGCCAAGTGGCTGAACCACAGCCACGGGCTTTCCTGAATCCAACTACAGAGGCATGCTCAAACGCATGTACCAGCTGCAGATCTGATCTAAGAATCATTTTCCAGATGGTGCCTTTGTATTCGGGGTAGTAATATCCAAAGAAAACTGTCTTCTTCCCCTGAAGAACATGATCCCTGGATCTCTCCTTTCTGTCTTTAAGAGACCCTACACATCTGGAGCTGCCAATACTAAGGATGGGTGTAGGACTCAGAGAAGCCAGGAAGGAGAGTGGAGACTCCAAAGGTAGCAAGGAAGAAGCCAGAGAAACACAGAGCAAATTCCCCTCCAGTCAGCCAATGGCAAGACAGGTAGTAAAGTCTCCAAACCTCTGGCAGAGTTTTCTGGCTGGGTGCTAGGCAGCAGACTCTGGAAAGTCTCCATCAGTAAAACATCTCCCAGTGGCCTGCCAGGAAGACATCTTCATCCTCTGCCAATTCCTTTCCTCTACTGAATGGCATAAAATTATCTACATATTTATTCTTTTAATGTCTGACTTTTCCATCCCCAAATACAGCCATCCCCAAGATGCTGCATCTGAACTTTTCCAGTAACACACCCTGAACCCCAGTTTTCTCTTATGGCCTTTAATGAGAACACATCCCACCTCAAGGGGACATTGAGACCCATAAAAGTGAATGGGAAGAAGTTGATCTTGACTAAATCTACAACAGTGACTGCATTCCAGGAGTATAGGGGCTTTGAAATCCGAGGGCTCTGGCACAGGGGAAACCTCATCTGCCCGACACAAGGAAGCCCCACCCCTCATATCACAGGCTTTTTCTCTTCTTAGGTCTTCTCAAGCTTAGCTTGACCTTCCTCTACCTCTCTTTCTGCAAGTCACCCCATAGCTTCCAGCTCCTAGGTAATACAACACCTAATACATCTGCCAGGGCTGGAGAGGAGGAGCTTACCCCAGATGTCCAGCCATCAGAAAGACCACTCTGGGGGCAACTGATGGGGTTTTCAGCTGGAGATGAGTGTCCCAAAGCAGTACACTCTTCTCTCAGTGCTGTTAGGAACTTGTGGGGACCAAAATCCATGAATGCTCAAGTCCTGTAAGATGGCATGGTCTCCACACAGAACCTTCTCCTTACTCTAGGTCATCTCTAGATCTCCTGCAACAGCTACTGCTGTGTAAACACTGTGCAACTGTGTTGGTCAGAAACAATGTTAAGAAGAAGTCTGTATACTTTCAGTAGAGATCTGTCTAATTTTTTTTATTAGTTTTTTTCCAATTATTCGTGGTGAACACATGATCAAATTTCAGGAGTTTGGTTTCTCTTTCCACTATGTGGGTCTTGGGGATCAAACCTAGGTCCTCAGCTTGGTGGCAAGTGCCTTTATCCACTGGGCCATTTCACCAGCACTAAATTTTGTTGTTGTTGTTGTTGTTGTGGTGGTGGTGGTGGTGGTGGTGGTGGTGGTAATGGTGGTGGTGGTGGTGGTAGTGGTGTGTGGCTTGTAGTTAATTGAATTCACAGATGTAAGGTCTTGTTTAGAACCTATTGAAAATCCATTGAGAGAGAGAGGGTGACTAAATTTGATAAAACTGGCATAATCTACCCCCTGTTCACAGATCCTGCTCAGCATCCCAGCCTGAGTCCCAGGAGTCCCGGCAGCCTACCCCTAGACAAATCCATAGGAATATGTTTGATATGTTGATCTTTTCAAGAGCTTGCTCAGTTAGAGCAATACCAAGCATGGATCACAATAGTCGTAGGGCCCATGAGAACTTCATCAATGTGCCACTGTGCTATGGTTTGCATGTGTCTTCCCAAAGTTCATATTTTGGAGGTCCGGACTCCAATTTCTCCACTAATATTATTTGGTGGTGGGTGTGGCCATTGGGGGGTAATTGGAATTGGATGAGATCAAGAGAAGGCTTTATGGGGTCATAAGTGGTTCTATAAGAAAAAAGGAGGGATCTGTGTAGGTACAGCTCTGTCTCACCATGCAGTGCCCTCTGACATGGCAGGGTATAGTATGAGACCCTCAGTCTTTGCCAGAGAGATGCTGGAGCTATGCTCCTGAGCTTCCCAACTTCAAGAACATCTGTTCTTTAAGGATGACCAGGGCCCAAGCATTTTGATACAGCAACAGAAAACAGCTGAAGGTCATCTGTTTCCTGAGCACATAGCTCAGTTATTCCAGTTCTTTAAGCCTTTTATTCCTTATTTTAAACATGAAAGCAGATGAGGCCCATCAAGATGGAGAAATGGGGGACAGAGGAGGACAGTGGTAAAGAACAAAGTATAGTGACATCCATGCATGATGCTGTTACAGTAAAATCATACATCACGATGAAACCCATCACTTTATATGTTAACAAAAATAATAATAAATAAGAGTGGGCATGGTGACTCTCCTGGTTTCTTAGTGGATGAGGGGTTTCCAGGGACATAGGATTTCTAGCTCTGAAATGAGAGCAATCCTGAGTCACACTGTGGAAGCAGAGTAGATAGAGCCCTGAACAGAGTAACTGCCATTGGCTGCTTCATTTCCATCCATACTGTGTGCAGATTTGGGGGCATTTGAGTTTAATATTTTGCTACACACCCTGTCACAAATGGTCCTAGGCCTTCTGCGGTGACATGGATTGTTAAGGGACAATGATGTTAGATGCTAATTCCCTTTTGCTATTATAGGAATCTAGAGAGCCATTTGCTCAGGCTGACTTGTTCACCGCCAGGAGACTGGTTATTCTTTCTACCCTAAAGCCACTTGCCAGAAGAAGTTGTGGGGTGAGGGGTGATGGTTATGTGGCCAAAGTCAAGGCATAGGCAGCTCCAGGTCTTCATGAGAACATTGCTCAAGAAACCTGCTCAGAGACCCCAACAAAGGGAACCTGGAGAGGAGACATGTCGGCTTGTTCATCAGGTGACTAAGAGCCTTTGAGATAGTCATCCAATTTTGATAATTGCATCAGTGCTTGGAGGGCCTCAGAGTCCTGGGCAACTAATGGGCATCTGGAGTCAGTGGGAGTTTACATGGGTCCCCTGGGGTGGGATGCTTTGCAGGCACTCTTTCCCAGATTCTGGTCAATTTCTCATTGCAGATCTGAGAAACCCGCCTTTTGTCAGGGTGCCCAGTGCCTCAGATGGTGAAACCAACTGAACAATTAGTGAGACTCAACCCCAGTTCCAAGCTGGTGTGTTCTGGGAAGGGCCTGATGGGGCGGGGGTGGGGGGGCAGGGACAAAGGTTTCCTGCTGGCAGTGACTTTCTGTCAGTTGTGATTGCAGACATCACGTCTTGCCTGTATAGTGCAGATTCTCCTACTTTTGGATTAACCAAGGCAGAGTTTTTCATCCTACAAGCCTTGTTTACCTTGTTGTTGGCATGCTTGTCTACAAGGTGGGAAAAGAAATCCATCGTACAAGAAATCTGATTTCTAAAGGCAGATTGTTATACAAGCATCGATGAGAACAATGCCTTGGGTTTGCAGGAAGCTCACTCTCTAGACCTTCTGTCTCTGTGAGTCCAGACAACCCTTGTAGGCCCTCAGTTTCCCCATCTGTAAAATGAACGTGATAGTAGGATAGCCACATTATCTGGTTATCATATTTAATAAGAAATGACTGCCCAAGTACTGTACTGTTTAGTATAATTTTTATAACACTGATCATGTTATCATGCCTTCAAGACAAATGGCCTTTAGGTCCACAGCTGAACCCCTCCCCTGGATGTCCTAATCCCCCAAGGACTTATCACGAGTATCAAATACCTATGACTCTGCCTTCCTTACATAGAAGCTATCTCAGGACACAAGCCCAAGAGCTGGGTATCCTTGGATGGAGAGCTTCCAGAGTAGGACAGGGAGCTGGACACAATTGTATCTGGAGGATTTTCCTGGTTCCTCTCACTTTTTGGCTTCAGCATGGATGGGGGAAATGTAAGCTACTTCCAAAGTGCAGCCATAGGACATGACACACCTCCATTGAGACTTGAGTGTGACTCTGTATTCTTCATCTAGGGAACTAATGCCTTTTAGATATTGCTATGATTCAGAAAAGGGGAGGTCTTGAAAACTGCCCCCTCCCAGTATTCGTACCACATCACCTGCTGTGGGACTGTTTCTGTCAGCTGTTAGTTTTCACCCTTTCTATCTATTACATGTATTAACAGGAGGACCATAAATGGACTTTTTAAAGATGTATTTATGTTATGTGTATGAGTGCTTTGCTTTCATGTATGTACGGAAGTACATGCATACGGTGATGCCTTCATGCATGGAATTGTATCACATAACATCCCTTGCCTGCAGAGGCCAGGAGAGAGTGTTGGATTTGCCTGCAACTGGAATTATCAGATGATTGTGAGCCACCACGGTGTGATAGCCAAGTCTGGATTTTCTATAAGAGTAGCAAGTGCTCTTAACTGCTGAGCCATCTCTCCTGCTTCTAGAAATATCCCTTAAAGGGGAGAAGGGAGAGAGAAGGGTGCATCTGAACTGTTCTTTGGGAAGGGATTGAATTGGCTAAGATATGGATCCTGAACGTCTTCAATGAGTATAAGGAGACGCAGCAAAAGTAACCTCCGGTATTTTAGAATCTCATTTTTAAAAACCTTCATGGGAAAGAGTTTAAGGCAGAGGAGAAATCCTGACCTCACGTTACTATGAACAGCTGGAGGACTTTAAAGAACAGTGTATCTAACGCTGACCTTAAATTGTCTGCATGACTCCCAGCTCCTTAAACCTCCCACGAAGTAGGCCACACACAAAGGACTTGTCAGGCTTTCCTTTTTAAAGGTGAAAAGTAAGAGATGTGATTTGATGAAGAATAGGCTAGTACCTGTGGAAAGCCAGTAAACTGTCAAGTCTGTGGAAACAAACGCTCAGAGCTTTAGGTGACTGGACAACCCTTAACACTACTTCCCATACACCATGTTCCCAAGACACACACACACACACACACACACACACACACAGAGAGAGAGAGAGAGAGAGAGAGAGAGAGAGAGAGAGAGACAGACAGACAGACAGACAGACAGAGAGAGACAGAGAGAGACAGAGAGAGACAGAAAGGAGAGGTGGGGGAGGGGGAGGGGAGGAGAGGGAGAGGGAGGGAGGGAGGGAGGGAGGGAGGGAGGGGGAGGAGAGGGAGAGAGAGGGAGGGAGGAGGAGGAAAGGGAGAGAGAAAGAGGGGGAGCAGGGGGCACAATAACAACGGTTGGTAGAGGAAGGAACTCATGCATGGTAGGGTCACATTCTCACAAAAAATTAATTTAGCTCAAAACAATACAACATCTTAGCTGATTTCTGAGCTATGAAAATAATAAAACCAGGAACGTCGGCTTGTAACATTGTCCTTTCCAAAAGTACTTCCCATATTTGACTGTTTACCCACAGAATTCTGAGTCTCAACTTCCAGACAAGGAGAAGGCAGCCTGAGGAGGTCAGGAGACCTACCTCAAAGGGACACCTTCCAGGGTCTGTGCCCACGGCTGTTGGACCTCTGTCGAGTCAGCACAGAGGCATCTGCGTGCAAGAACTTCCTAATCATTAGGCTGTTAAGTGGTTCCAAAAATACTGAGATGGCCTCTAGGAGGGTTGAAACCCCAGCTCTGTCTTGACTCTGGACAGGGGGAGGGGTGAGTAGATGTAGCAAAGGCTAGCCCAGCAGGCCAGAAAATGGGGTAATGTGTGTTTGCCCTGCCAGGGGAAGGTTGTTGTTGTTGGTAGTGGTGATGGGGGGTTAAGTCTCTTAGACAGGTCAGGGAATAACCACATACAGTCAGACCCCCAGTGACCTTCATGTATACAGACGAAGGTAAGAGTCATGGTCCTAAGAAGAGTGAGCATTCTAAGACAGGTTGGCTTTTTGCCCTTGGGGACCACAGAGTAGCCATTTTGTACCAGGACTGTACAATAACTCCCTGTAACCTCCATAACTGCAGAGGTGGCTTTGTGAGCATTTTCTGAAATGCCCTGCTTCGCCACTAGAGAGAGCCCGTGTTTCCACTCCTTTCTGCTCCAGAGATGTAGGACTTACGAGAGAGAAATTGGCTTTCTTTCTGACTTCTCAGTGGAATTTAGGGAACCATTCTGGAATCAAGCAGCAGATGCTGTAATAGATGTGTCTATAACATGATTGCTGTTTCTAATTTATGTTGTGGGGCCCCACAATACCCAGCCTGAGCAATGGTCCCATGGTGAACTTGGATTTGAACTCTCATCACTAAATACAATATCCTGGGGCCCCGGGGCCAGGAACAGAGACAGAAGAGGTAGAAGTAACTCCACCAGGCCAGGTCCCTATTATAAGGATCTGTCTCTCTGGAAGGTAGAGGGAAGAACTATGGAAAAGCAGGACTTATTGTATCTCTCAGGTTTTCCTGGCCACTCAACCCTCAATGGAAATAAACCCACCAGCCATCAACGAGGCAGAATGGTGCATGATTAGAGCTACAGGCTCTGAATGCAGACAATTTTGTTTCCAAACTACACAGAACTGCCGTGGGTCCAGGAATCTTGTCTACCCTCAGTACCACAAAACCCCCAATGCCTAGAATAGAGCCTGGCACCGGAGAACATTAAATATTTTATGAAAAAGCCAAGGGCTCCAATCTCCAGTGCTTTTTAACCTTGGACTAGTTACTTTGTGTCTTGTTCTGTTCTTTCTGTCTGAAAAGGAACAAAGGGTACTAGGCAGACAGAGTGGCATAGGACAAGGAAAAACACAGCTGAGGCTCGTGCTCTGAGTCACTGGCTGGATGGGCTTCAGCAGCAAATACTGACCTAGGTTTCAGTTCAGGTGTGTGTATCTGAGGTCACAGGTGGTTCTTCTAGGACAAGTCTATCATTATCTTATTTCACAGTTAATGAAACTGAGGCCACGGGAGGCTGAGCGATGTGTTCAACTTTTCCTTGCTGGTAATGGATCAAGATTTATGACTAGGCAAGAGGACTCTGGTTTTGTTCCTATGTTTAGAAATGGCTTGCACAGGGCCCTTTTTGATACTATAGCCCGTAAATGATAGAGCTTATTTTATGGTTGTCTTCTGCAGATTTCCTGCCAATCATTTCTGCATCTGCCACTCACTGCTGATGCCTGCCAGCACAGGCACCTGGTCTACTAGACAAGTGCAGATGCCAGCATTACCCCAGCCCACAGCATGTGCAGATGCTGATCTCCGTGGGTCTGAGACTTTGGGCTCTGCATCTCTATGAATTATGACATATCCTAACATACATATTCCTGGGGTAAAATGTGACATTGAGACTTGTCCAACATTACGCAACATTCAAATCAAATGATAGCCTGTCACCAGCATTCATGTTTTTCTTTGTGATAAGGACATCCAACAGCCCCTCTCTTAGCTGTTTTTGTTGTTATTGTTTCTTTATGAGTTTTCAAGACAAAATTTCTTGAAGTCTTGAAAATGGAGTCTTGGCTGTTCTGGAACTAGCTCTATAGACCAGGCTGTCCTTGAACTCACAGAGCTCCACCTACCTCTGCCTCCTGAGTGCTGGGATTAAAGCTGTGCACCACCATCGCTCTGAGAGCTGTTTTGAATTATGCACAACATTACTATTAACCGTCACCATCCCGCTGGGCAACAGAACATAGGGTCACATTCCTCTTAGCCAGTTCTAAGCAACCTCTGCTTCCCCTTTCCATTCTCAGCCTATGAAACCCACCATTCTGCCTTTAATCACTAGACCACTTTAGGATTTCACATGTGAAAAAGCTGATCCAGTATCTGTCATCCTGGGGTTGGCTTATTTCACTTAGCGTACTGTCCTGTCTTCCAGCTTCATCACAGGACTGCTGTCCTTTCTGTGGATAATGGAGACCCACCTCTTTAAGGAGTACTTGGGTAATTCTAATGCAAGTACTCATCTCACTTTGGAAGTTAACTTCTCCCTCCCCCAAGATAAGACACCTTCCCTAGAGCTATGTAGAAGCACATCTCAGGCTTTCAAGATCCTCTGCCTTTAAGACTGACTGACTCCATTTCTCCCTCCCTCAGCCTTCAGGTACCATCCCTGTGGCCTGCCCTCCAAGGACAGTGCTGAGTAGGCACCGGGGCAGCCACCCAACTCTGCAGAGAACATTACACCCAGAAAAGGGAAAGAGTGGAGAATGTGAGCTCTTCCTCTTGCCTCATTTCTCCATCTCACTCAGCTTCCACTGGGGAAAAAATGGAAAATTGCTAAGTAATTGCTCCTTGACAACCCCCACTGGTCCACAGCGGTTTGTGTTTTTTGTTAGAATTATAATGAGGGATCGGTGCATTGGGAATCCACGAGCAGCAAGGCACTCTGAGAATTCCACTCAAATTTGATTTAGGTACAGATGCCCAAAGCCTCAAAGTCATGTGTAGCCAAGTGAGGTGGAGAGAGCAGCCCTGGCCTATCTGACATGGTCAGAAGTGACAGTAACATCCGCACATTGGCTATGCCTCACAGCCAAGCTCACTCTTTCTCACTGGGCTCCTAGTCCATCAACACTTGCAGGACAATCTTCACTTATTTCTATTTCTGCAAATGAGAAAACTCAGAATCAAGAGAGAGACTGACTTGTCCACAGCCACGCAGTAGCTGAGTGACAGGGCAGGGAACTGAGGACTCATGCAGCCAAGACAGTGTTTTAGACTGAAATGTTGCTCCCTTTCCCAGAAAATGGGAGTCATGATTCCAGATCTGTGGAGATTTCAAACAGTATGTATAGTCCTCATCCGTCTGTCAGGAAAGTGCCATAGCCAGGCTTGGATCTCTCTCTCTCTTGAGAGTCTAGGATTCACAAGTCAAGGTAGGCCTCTAGCAGGACAGAAGGAGGAGAAAACCCTGCAGAACTCCCAGCTGCGGCATTTTTCATTGTTAATATTTTAAATAATTTTGGTTAGCATACAGAGAAATGTCACTGAAGCATTTTCATAAGACAGATGTCATACTTTGTCGCTATCCACACTCCCCGTTTCCTCCCGCATCTCCCCTTCTACTGACCTCCTTCCCACAAGCAGTTACTCCTGTTTTTATGTAAACATTCAGAGGAAAATGGGTAGAACTTGACATTAATCAGATTCAAATTCCGAATTCACACACACACACACACACACACACACACACGGAGGGGGTGATCTTTAATTTTTTATTCTGACAAGCTTGGAACTCTCTATGTAGACTAGGCTAGCCCAGAAGTCATAGAAATCTGCTTGCCCCTATCTTCTAAGAGCTAGGACTAAAGTAGTACACCACCATGCTTGGATATTCTCTCTCTCTCTCTCTCTCTCTCTCTCTCTCTCTCTCTCTCTCTCTCTCTCTCTCTCTCACACACACACACACACACACACACACACACACACACTCACATACACACACACATACACACACACACACTCACATACACACACACACATACACACACACTCTCTCTCTCTCACACACACACACACACATACATACACACTTGCACACACTGTCAAAACACACACATATGCATGCACATGCATGTGCATCCCCTCACTTGAGACATGTATGGAAAGGGGAGCATGAGAGAAAGGAAGGGACCTAAGAAGGGAAGAGGTGAGGATGTTGGAATACGTATGCCACCGATTGTTGCTTCTTCTGGCCTTCGTCACCTACCTCACCACAGTCTGATACTGCACTGCCTCTGCCTCGAGACAAACATGAGAGGCTAGAGATAAAGCATCCTTGCTCAAGATTCTTCAGTCACCTAGAGACTGACTCTACTCTGACCAAGGCCAAGCTATTTTTACAAAAAGCTTTAGCTTTGATGCATAGCTGGGTTCCCAGCTGGATTCCCTCCCAGGGCATGACCTCGTCAACCCTGGACTGGCAAACCTTAACACGAACAGGTGGTGGATGAGAGGAAGCTGCTTCTTGCTTCCACAGTGAGGTTACTGAAGGGAAAAGAGCTCCCGCAGGAGCACATGAACACATGCCTTTTCTTTCTAAACATCACCCAGTGTTCACATAGCGGAGGTGATGTGGGGACCACCAGGACTGTGAATACAGAACAGAAAAACACAGACCCAGGGCTGTATTGATCCCATGTGAGTTATAACCTCTACATGCTGGGTCAAGGAGGGGAAACTGCATTCCTTCCTGCCACTAGGGTGCCAGGCCACTGATGCTACTCAGGGGAGCTAAAGCACGGTCTAAGACAGGGGTCCTAGCCTGTGTTTCTCCAGGTGAAAGATGGCAGGGGCTGAGACAAAGGCTGTGATTCTTAAACACCTGTGCACCCAGACGCTGCTGGGAACCTTTAAGAGTTGAGGACGGTGGTTCCTGTCCTCTTGTGTACCCTGTGAGGAGTTGGAAAGGGGGGTCCTGGGGTCTGTGAGGAGCCCAGGGCAGGGGGAATCTGACTTATCTCCGAGTGAGCACCAAAAGGCAGAGAGGCTGAAAGAGGGCCTTTCTCTAGGAGGCTTAGGCTCAGATCTGCACGATGAAGCCCTCCCCCATCCCCACCCTCACCCTCTGAAGTGGTTCTTGATAAAGGAGACAGTCTTTGCTTGTCCAATCTGTTTTATGGCAGACGAGGATGCATAAGACTTACTCAGGGTGAACCGGATATTAAATAACATTTGCAGAAAGAGGTGGCTAGGAAAGGCTGCTCTTTGGCTAAACACTTGTTCCCCCTAGATACCTCCTTAGCAAGAAAACTCTAGGCTCTATGCTCTGTGACCTGTTTTCATGGTCCCCTTAGTGGGGTGTCGTGGTCATGTGCTTCAGAACAGGAATCTGATCATGAGCTAGTCTGAACCCCTATCATCCTGTTATGAGTTTTATCGGAATTCTGAAATTTGCTATTACCTTAACCGGTTCTTCGGTCAGGTGGCATGGTCTACCATCCCACATTAATATTCTTAACAATCCATACTGCAGACCCATGAGTGACACAGTCATTTCCCACTTTCCAGGTGAGAAAAGTGAGTGTCCGAGGGATTTAGTAAACCTGGTTGAGACTCACAGACAAATAGCACATCCAGGTTCCAGGATATAATTCCAACAATCACTTTCACCTCTGACCTGCCACATAGAACAGTCTCTGCTCAAGCAAGGAGACCCAGGGAACAGAGGGGCATGACGTACCCCTCATGGACTAAGCCATGCCTTGAGTGTGCAGCATCTTGGCAACTGCCCTTCCTAGTGGACTTGCACCCCAGAGAAATACAGGAGACACAGAGCACCCAATGGATTGGGAACAAAAGCCTGGTTCTTAGGGGACCTTCTGTGGTCTTTGGGGAGGGGGAGCTTTTGTTCATGATAAGCAAAGAAAAATCCCTTATAAGTTAAATCTTAAACCTTCCCGCTCTCTGCAGATACAGTTTGGATTTTTAAAAGAATGTTCTGGGACCCTCAAACTTCTTTCTTTTCTTCTCACACATTCCTGCTCCCTTGTCTTTTCTCTCTCTCTCTCTCTCTCTCTCTGTGTGTGTGTGTGTGTGTGTGTGTGTGTGTGTGTGTGTGTGTGACACCCTGGAGACTTTCTGAGGGTCCCTTCTCTGCGCCTGCTCTGAGCTCAGTGACTGGTTGGGCACCAGCTCAGAGTCTGGGAGAAAGTAAGGTCAATGTTTGTCATGGTAGTTTTCCTGTTCTTAGGAACTCCTGGTGTCCGAGATGTAAATAAACACTGAGGCAGCTGAGCAGGGAAGGACCATGAATCAACTGAATGTCTGCAGTCGAAAGACACGCATGCGCTATCTCTCCACCTGGAGGGAACAAGAGATGACAAAGAAGAGGGAACCGATGAACCAGCCTGCCTCCATCTTAGGCTTAAAAGCCACCTTATAGTAAAGACAAACTAGGCTCTTTCCTGTTTGTGTTTAAACCTCTGTTTCCCAAGGATTAGACTACACCTCACCTGTGACCCAACAACAAACAGTTCGGAACTGCTTGTCCCAAGAAACAGCAACCATGTCTTTGACTCAAAAGGTTGTTTGTAATCATCTTGCAACCCTGTCTTTGTTTAAAAGGTTGTATGGCCACCTATGGGTACCTTGCTATGACTATCTGTGGTTATGACTATGTTGCTATGACCACCTGGCAGTCATGTCTTTGTTTCAGGAGGTTGTTATGATCGCTTGTTATGCTTATGTTCTGCCTCTGTATCCCTGCCTATTTTGCCCTCCAAATTCCCCATTTGGAAACCCCCTACCCCAAAGCTATAAAAAACAAAAAAACAAAACCGTGACTTCCTCGAATTCAATTCTGACCTTTGAACCCTGCTTTAGGGGAAGGCATCCTGTGTACACAATTAAAAAAATAATTGTTTGCTTTAATTAATTTGGCCATGATGTTTTGGGTCCGTGGTCCTTCTCTCCCCATCTTTGAGATTAACAGGAACCAAGTATAAGAGTGGAGAAAGAGGAAGAGCCAGTATATGGCAGGGGGAAAAGAGATAACACTGGGAGAAGACGAGCCACAGAAGGCGTCTCTCTCATAACACAGGTTTAGAGTTTAGCAGGAAGCTTTTCATCCCACAAACGGATTAACAACTGAGGAGATTCCATAGCAATCCTAGAAGAAGGCAGGCCTTCTCTAAAAAGGGAAGGCAGACACAGTATCGTGTGCTTTCTGCAACCCGGAAGTGAAATCCGGAGTCCTCTCCTCTTCCTTCCTGCTGGAGGAACTGGTCTAGTTTCTGAGGCTCAAACTGCTTGGACCTGGGCACACGTGGTCCAAGCGGCTGCCTGTGGTGCCTGAAGGAGGTGCTTCCATAGCCTGCGCTGGATTCCACTGAGCACGCATCGCCCCAAACCCACTTTAGTCAAAATTCATACACTGATACAAGCATCTTCACAGCAAATGACCAAATAGGCTCTAACTGGGGCAGAGGGGTGAATTCAGGGCTCCAGAGAAGCCGGGTGTCACTTCCCTAGGTTCACCTATGAGGAACTGACTACACAGGGCCAAGGTGAGAGACACTTCAGCCCCAGAGCACGTTCCCATAATCTCCTGGTAAAAACCGTGATGTGTTTCCAAGAGGAAACGTTGGGGTCTTTATTACACCCAGACCAGCTGAAGGCTTGTAGACTAATTGTTGTTTTTAGATTTGCAAAAGCCAAGTTATATTTTCTTTGTTAAACAGGCTTTCCTTTAGCTGTGATCTAAGAGGTGAGGAGAATGAGAAGCTACGCTGCCCTCTGCTGGGCAGGAACTGCAATGTCTCATAATAACAGACAACTGGGTTTGCAAGTTATCAGAGTGGCTGCTAACCCTGCTACATGTAGCCAAGCCTTGTTCTAGAAGCATCTTTCTAAAACATCGTGCTTTCTGTTCCTCACTGTGAGCTTTGTCAGGATCAAAACCAAAGCAGCCTTTTGCTAACCCTGACATGAAAGGAAACAAAGCAGAGACTTGTAAGGCAACAATTCCTACCACCCAAGACTCAGTCAGAACCACCAAGGTTTGACACAAAGACACCATGACCCTATATAAAAACATTTCTCCAGAGACACCTGCTCAGCCACTTCCTGTCACCCACAGACTTCCATCACTCTGGCTAGTAATTCTCATGGCCAAAGTGGGTTGTATTGTAGTACCTTCTGTACGTATCTTCAAATTTTGCCTTCAGAAACTTCCTTGAATCCACACAGGCCTGTAGTCTGGAGGTCAGTTCTCTGCTGGGCCTACATTGCTGTCATTGTGTTTTGGAGGCTGTCTGCCACTGGGCAAGACTGTGTGTGAATCGTGTGTGTGGATCATGAGAAGTAACTCAGACGTTACTTCTCCCTTTCACAGTGAGGAAACTAAGGATAAGTGTCTTATCCCAGATCTGAGATACAGGACAGACATTCCAAATCTGATGAGATTATCACCAAGGGTCTCAAGTTTACCACATCCTCCCTGTCTCTCGGCTCCCTTTGCTATCTCTCCAGTCATGTCACTCAGGAAACTGCTGAGAGAAGTTCTTTCTAGCAAAGCTTCAGCTAAGAATATCTATTTTTAATGTTTCTTTTCTCTTCCAAAACTGGGCCCAGATTTCTGTCTGATCTCTGGGTCCAGGGAGGTGTCTTTTGTTGACTGATGACTGTTTGAAATTCTGTCTTCCTGTGGTTTCACCAGACAGTGCTGTTGTTTTACACTCTCCTGATGCTGGGATTGGTGCAATGTTCTTGGCCCATCCTGTGACTCAGTGGTGAAGAGAGGGCTCCGCTTCCTCAGTGAGCTGCTTAGAGTATTAGTCAACCTCACTATCACCAGGGAGTGTCTCTGCGGTCGACTCTGAGTGGCCAAGGAGGGAGACTGCCAGCAGAACTGACCCCTGAGGACAGCAAGCCTGTCAGGGCTGCAACTGCTTTCCAAAGTCCTCTACTGTCCTTTGTTCCTACCCCTCCATCCTACCCTGTGAGTTGAAGAACCAGGATGGCAGGAGGAACAGGGATGCATTCGCACTTGAGAAAGAAAGGGAAGCAGAAGAGGCCTGATCAGAACTTTTATGACAGTTCATCTCCCAGGTGGTCCCAGGGAACCCTAGGATCAGCCCCTATGGCTGGCCACCTGCCCGGCAGGCCTCCTCTCCTCTCCCACCATGATAAAATGGCAGAGAGAGTGCCTGCTCCACTCTCTTCTCTGCTTAGACTGTCCTGATGTGGGCCAAGGAGAGCACTGACAGTCCTCATCACTTCCTTCACTGCCTGAGGATTTTAGGAAAGTGGGAGGAACAGAAGAGGGAGTCAGGAGGGCTAGAGGGTGCTGCGGGGTTCCCCCACCTTCTCTCTCTAAAAGCTGCTGCTCCCAGCGAAAGTTTGGAAACCTCAGAGCAATTGTGGTGCCAAATATTAACGGCCTGCTCCCCTTCCCACGCCCTAATGTTG
This sequence comes from Rhabdomys pumilio, assembly GCA_030674055.1. Taxonomy (NCBI): domain Eukaryota; kingdom Metazoa; phylum Chordata; class Mammalia; order Rodentia; family Muridae; genus Rhabdomys; species Rhabdomys pumilio. The sequence continues at coordinate 77,335,393 of JANHMN010000002.1, read as the reverse complement.
AATGCAGAGACAAGCGTGTCCTTCCCACTCTGACCCTGTAGACTCTTCTAAAGGACCCTGTGTTGCTCACATTCCCCCTCTCTAACCCAGCTGTACGCCATGAGTCCCAGGCCCTGCAGATTTCAGGACCCTGACTGGGGACACAACGTCCTTTCTGGGAACAGGGACCATGTTCTTCCCAGGCTGTCATATTGTTGTGGGGTGGGGATTTCCCTTGGGGTTAGGACCGTATTTTCTCAGTAACTCCCTCTGGCCTCAGACAGTAGAAGACTTGTGCCCCAAACAAAATGGAATTACCCGTGACTCATATCCAGCCCTAGCTTTTGAGAAATCTACTTCCTGAGGTTGGGGGCTGGAGGTGGAGTAGAAGTGAGTGTGCAAATGTGTGTGAGTGAGAGAGAGCGTGTGCTCTGGGAGTCTTCCAGTGAAATGCAGTGGCGTTCTGCCTTCTGGGCTGGGGAAATCTAGCTTTAAACCATCTGCTTTCTTACCAGGCTGTCATCTGGCATCTTCCAAACCTGTTTAGACATTTTACCTTTATTATTAATTAATTTATTTATTTACATGTTTCGGTAGTGTGTATGTATGTTCATGTATGTGCAGATTCACAGATGTGTATATGCCTGTGCAGTCACATGTCATAGTACAAATGTAGAGGTCCGCTTGACATTTCTCTCTCCATCTACCAATGTGGGTCCTGGGGATTGAACTCAGGTCCTCAGGCTTAGCAGCAAGCTCCTTTACCCACTAAACCATCTCACCGCTCTTCTATTTATTCATTTATTTATTTTCTATTTTCTGGGTATGAACAATTTTCCCTGGTGTATATATGTGCACTACGTGTGTGTGTGTGTGTGTGTGTGTGTGTGTGTGTGTGTGTGTGTACACCAGGAGTCCATGGAGGCCAGAGATGATGTCGGATCCCTTGGAACTGAAGGCACAGATAGTTGAGAATCACTATGTAGGTTCTGGTAATTAAACCCAGGTCCTCTGCAAGAGCAACAGTGCTCTTAATGGCTGCACTGTCTGTCCTTTCCTTCCATGTCTTTTTATTTATTTTTTTTTTCTTAAGGAGAAGAAAAACAAAGCAGAACCACGTGAAAACAGAGAAGCAAGCCATGTGCTCCCCAAGTAACTTCCCCCACAGGCTTCGGGAATAGAGAGATATCTGTGAGGCAGCCTGCACTCCGAGGCTTAGTTTTGTCCTTGGAGCCTCTCAACCCTCAGCTCCCTCATCAGCCTTGAATTCCAAGCCCAGTGGAGAAGCCAGAGGCCAGGGGCCTCTGTGAGGACCCTGCCATTTGCTCAGGAGGCAGCCCTGCTGTTGGTGGCCACAGTGTGTTCTGAGGGAGTCAGGCTTGACGCTGTTTTAGTTTTAGTTTTGCATGTTGTTATTGTCGCAACAAGGAAATGTCAGCGGGATAAACAAAATGAGGAACTGAGACACCATGGGATTTTTGGCATCTCTCTCTCTCTCTCTCTCTCTCTCTCTCTCTCTCCCTCCCTCCCTCCCTTCCTCCCTCCTTCTCTCTGTGTCTCTCTGTCTCTCTCTCTCTTTCTCTCTCCTCTCTTGACAGACTTCCTCTATGTAGCTCTGTCTGGTCTGGAACTCACTGTGTAGACCAGGCTAGCCTCTGTCTTCCAAGTGCATTTTCAAATACCGTCAGAACAATGGAGCTTTCTGATGAGTTAATCTAAGTTCAGCATCTGCCTTAATTTAGTACAAGAAAGGGGCTCATACCCGTCAGCATCTGCTTTGTAAGATTCTTATAGAACCACATTATCTAATCCTTCTCTCAAACTCAGACGTTACTTCTCCCTTTCACAGTGAGGAAACTAAGGATAAGTGCCTCATCCCAGATCTGAGATACAGGACAGACATTCCAAATCTGATGAGATTATCACCAAGGGTCTCAAGTTTACCACATCCTCCCTGTCTCTAGGCTCCCTTTGCTATCTCTCCAGTCAAGTCACGCTTGCTTGGCTCTTTTCTGTTCCTCAAATCTCTGAACTCACTTTCCCTTTAGGCCTCCCTGCCCCCTTCTGTTCCGCTGGAATTTTTATTTTTTTATTCACCTCTCATCTGTTAGTTAGTTTATTTGTTTTTATTTATTCTGCTTTGGTTTTGCTTTGTCTTATCTTTTTTTTTTTGTTTTGTTTTGTTTGGTTTTTCGAGACAGGGTTTCTCTGTGTAGTTCTGGCTGTCCTAGAACTCACTCTATAGACCAGGCTAGCCTCAAATTCAGAAACCCGACTGCCTCTGCCTCCCAAGTGCTGGGATTAAAGGCGTGTGACACCACTGCCCGGTGCTTTGTCTTATCTTATTATTATTCTTCAGGTATCTGTGTTTTCTAAAGAGAGGGAGAAAGGATGTGTAGATTTGGATGGGAGAGGAGGGAGGGAAGATCTGAGGAGGAGTTGGGGGAGGGAAACTATAATTAGAATTATATGATAGTTGGATAGATAGATAGATAGATAGATAGATAGATAGATAGATAGATAAAAAGAAATGTTAACGATAGCAATGGTAAGTTGTGTGTAACCTTGCTGATAGATGTGAACAGTGCCCAACATACAGCAGACAGTCAATAAATATGGTGAATAAATAAACACACGAGGTAATCATTAAGTCATTAGGTAAATCTAATCACACACAAGGTACATAAAGCACTGAGAATAACTCACAGTTGAGTGCTCAGTCCTTAGACAAGACACGAATACCATTTCCTATCAGGCTCAGGGACCGTTGAGGAGGAGGGTATAGAAGAAACTGTGAGAGCTGGAAGAGAGGAGGAAGGACCATGAATGGCTACCTACTGTGGGAAGAGAACCATTGTAATCACAAACTCACTGTAGCTCCAGATGCCTGCACTGGCTCTGCCAAAAATGGGCCTGTTAGCAGTTAGGATAGAGGAGAGCCTCAGGAGGCTCATCCACTCAGTGATGAGCTGCTTGTTATGGGAAGATCCAGAGAGAGAAGAATTCATTGCCTTTGGTTGTGTAGCCATTGGTGATGTCACTAGGCTTTAGTGGGCAGCTCCAATCCAATGGTCACACATACAACCCTGGTTAAACTAAATGAGTCATAAAACCAACCCAAAACTCATGAATCTGGGAAAGGAATTTGTAGGGAGGGGTGATAGTAATTTGTATGGATCGGGGAGGGTAATCAGAGTACATCATATACATGTATGAGATTGTCAAATAACCAAAATAATCAATAAAGGTGATCAAAACCTTAGTGATACCACTCAGTTATCCAACTCCAGATGCTCGGCCCTTTTCAGATATGAACACACACACAAGTAACATGATACAGGCTAAGCAGGTTGTATTTAGAAAAAAACAAAGAAAGAACATATGCATATAATAATAATTAATTAATTAAGAGGCCATGAATTGGAAAGAAACCGAGGAGAGGTATATGGGGGGGGGGGGGGGCTGGGGAAAGGGAGGGAGGGGGAAAAGAATGAAATTTTATAATAATCTAAAAAAAAAAAAAAAGAAAAAAAAAGAAAGATTAAAAAAAATGCCCTATCTCAAAATACACAATAACAAAACAAAAGCAAACAAACAAACAAGAAGTCTAGCAAAAACAAACAACAAATAACATCTTTTTGTGAGGTGATCTGGGTATTCCTTTTAAAGTAGCCCTCTTGGGTAACACCCTGTTTAATTTACCTTTATTGTAGAACACTGTCTTCCAAGCATATCACCCATTGCCCCCTATGTCACAGTACAGTGACTGCTTGCAGAGGCCCCTTCGGATTCAGCCTGTTGACATTCCCTCAGGCAAGGGAGTCATCAGCCTCATGCCTGAGATCTCAGACATTCCCTTCAACACCATTCTGTCAGCTGGACATCCATTTTCCCCAGTTCCCATAGTCTTGGGAGTATAGAGTCCAGGAGAGTAACTAAAGGGGAAGTTTATCTCTACAGCTGTGAAGCTATCATTCACAATGGGGTCTGCAGCTACTCTGGGGTCACTCATACTCCTGGAACGTCTCAGTCATGCTTTGCCAGGAAGCCCAATAAGCTCATTATACACCCATTCAAACCTTAGGAGGACTCTTAACTGTGATGCTCTATGTGAATAGAGATAGGAATGAAATGGGGAAAGCTGCACAATAGCTTTCTGGTGTCTCTTATTCAGTAGCTTGCTTATTCCCATTGTCCATGATGTTCACTAGAATGTACACTTAGAATGATAACTCATTTTTCTTTTTCTTATTCTTCTCTATCCACAGAGTCTAGAGAGAGATGACAATGAAGACACTAGGAAGTACTTTCTGACTGCCTAAGTGAGTGGATGGATGGATGGATGGATGGATGGATGGATGGATGGATATGTGTATGAATGGATAGATACATAGATGAGTGTTGGGTAGATTCATGGATAGAAAGAAAGATGGGTGTCCATAGATGGATGATAGATAAATGAATGGTTGGATGGCTTGATTCTCAATGGATGGATAGATGCATGGATGGATGGATGGATGGATGGATGATGACAGATGGTTAGTATCTACTAAGTACCAGTCCCCATGGAGATGTAAGAATAAACAAAGTACTGCCCCTCTGTTAAAAGAGTCTACTATGAAATTTAAGAGACTTATTTTATTTGGGGGGTATCAAGGAGTAGTAAGTACTATGAGCTCTAAGAGAAGCTAAAGGCACATGAATAATACCAGGTTGACTATGAAAAGCTGCTGAGGGGAGTCACAGTGATCTTGTCAGAGGTTTTTTCCTGAGACAGCAATTGTGGCCTGTCCTATAGAGAACCTTGGCCTTGAAGAGAAGACACAGGCAAGATTAGAGGAACAGAGCAAGAAGGGCTTTGTGGTGGCAGGTCTTATTTGTTAGAGGGATGACTCATTTCAATATAAGAGTCACAGGCTTTGTGGAATCTGGGGAAGAATTGGTAGGAAACCCTGGAAGTGGGGAAGAACTGGAATAATCCATGATAAAATCAGAATGTCTTGGAAGAATTGAAGAGAAGGAGATTGAAAAATGGTGGGTGTCAGCCCTGAGCAACTCTCAGGGTACAAGGATGGGCTGAGGGTGGGAAAGGTTACAAATAAACCCGGAGGTAGGACAACGGGATGTGGGGGGAAGGGGGTGATGCCTGATAGGTTTAGTCTTCTATGAAGTAGAACAAGAGATGATCTGTAGAAATAAATGCATACATAGCCTCTCTGACTATGAGACATCTAGGAGATACAGTGATTGAGAAACTTAAGATCTCAAGAGGGAAAACTAGTCTTTCAGGAACCAAAGTTTATAGTGAAGTTATTAACATCCTTACAAAGCAGCTAACATCGACTAATAGAAAGCCATGGGCATGGCATACTAGACAAGGACACGGAAACAGTACACTCGTCTTTATTAGGGCTCCGCACCTTATCCTCACGGGCAGCCTTCCATTAGCTGCCGGCCGTGGGAAGCATTTCAGGACCATGCTACTCTACAACCTAAACAAAATGTTTGCAATTAATTTTTTTCTTTACATTAGTGTGTGTGTGTGTGTGTGTGTGTGTGTGTGTGTGTAAGAGAGAGAGACAGAGAGACAGAGAGAGACAGAGTCAGAGACAAGGAGAGACAGAGGAGAGACCATGTGAATGTCAGAGGACACACTGTGGAGGTCTCGTCTCTCCTGTTATCATCATGTAGGTTTGGAAGATTGAACTCAGGTTGTCTGTCAGGCTTGGTGGAAAACAATTTACCAACAACTTTATTATATTAAGTACGAGTACTCTGAGTCCACAACAGACTCTGCTATTGGTGGATTATTATGACCTAAAGTCCATGCTTTATTCAGATGTCTTCAGCTTTTATCTACCGTCCATTTTCTGTTCCTGAGTCCTATATCACATGTACTCATCCCTCTGAGCTGGTTGGCCTTTGTCAACTTAACATAAACTGGAGTCATCTGGAAGGGAACTTCAACTGAGTAACTGTTTCCATTGGATTCACATGTGGGTGTGGCTGTGGGCATTTTCTTGATTGCTGATTGGTGTAGGAAAGTCTAGCCCACTGTGGGCGGGGCCATTCTCAGGCAGGAGATCTTGGATTGTATAAGAATGCTACTAAGCAAGCTAGTAATTAGGGCTCCTCCATGGTCTCTGCTTTAGTTCCTGTCCCTAGGTTGCTGCCTTGGAATCCTACCCTGGGTTCCTTTGATGATGGATGGTGAGCCTTGAACTGAAATAAACCCCTTTTCACTCGATACACTAGTGTTGGTCATGGTGTTAATCACAGTCACAGAGATGTAAGCTAAGAAATCTCCTGGGCTCCACCTGACTGTAGCTCTCTCAGATGACCTTGACAAGCTGAGGAGTGCTTACCAGGTATTGTGTGAAATGTTTCCGAACTGGGATTTATCTGCTGCACAGTTTTTGTTTTGCTTTCTGTGTTGTCTTGATTTGGTTGTTGCTGTTGGGTTTTTGGGGTTATTTTTGTTTTGATGTGTGTGTGTGTGTGTGTGTGTGTGTGTGTGTGTGTGTGTTTGTGTGTTTGATATTAGACTGAAGTTTAGGTTAGGAAAGAAAAGTCAGAAAAGCAAAGTGGCTCTCTTCCCTGATGACAGCAGGTACTTTCAAGACATTAAATTAAAGACATAAAAGACTGAGCTACTTATTGAACAACGTGTCAAAGCTGACCTATTTTCAGGTTCTCCCAGGATCTATCCCTGGATATGGCTGGCATATCCCAGCCTCTATCCTGAACACTCCAGCCCAGAGGCTCTTCCCTATATAATGCAGACATTTTGGTTACCTGCCTCTTTTGAACCTTTGACATCAGTGGCTGATGCACCTCATTCCTCTCTCTCCCATCTCCCTCACTCCCCCTCTCCCCTCATATCTCAGGGTCATGACAACTCTGGACTCTCCTAGATGTCTCTGACTCTGGCTGTGCTCTCCCACATACCTATAATAAACCTTCTTCTCCTTCATTCCTAGGAGTGGTCATGTCCTTTTCTTTCCTTTTTATTTCTCTTATTCATTCACAGGATGCTGTTACTCTTGGTGGTGATCTTGATCACCTAAAGTATTGTTCGTCACATTTCTTTGAGTGACTTCCTCCTTTTCTATGTGTGTTGTGTGGAGAGAAAGCACCATGTATACCACACTTAATGACTAAGGAGTTCTGCTTCACCTCCTTGAGGTCCATGCAAAGCATCAAGCTACCAGCTCTAGAAAAGACTTGGGTCTCCTAGCAAGGTTAACCTTCAGTTGTAGCCATCTGTTCTGACTTTATATTTCCCTCTTTCCCTCATGAGCAGTGAGCCCTTTAGGAGCCCATGAAATTGAGGCTTTGGTTCATGGTATTACTGGTGTGGCATAGCCCAGAATTCTACTTTCTTCCCCAAGGACACATTGATTCCAGTAGCTGGGCTGTTTTCCATTTAAATGTCCTTTAGCAATAAACATGCTGCCTCCAACAGTGGGCACTGAGTTCTCTTTGTCTGCAGAAGCCATGCTGTAACTGGCAGCTTAGCCTAGAAAAGAGGGAGCTTTCAAAGTACAAGGCAGCTTCTCTGTGTCCTCCTGGCAAGGTAATGATTATTTCATGCTGGGTTAATCTTACATTGAAGCTCTTATTTCTCCATCTTCCTCATGGAATAAGTTAGTTGGATACTTGACACACTAATCAAATGCTGGTAACCTGAAAACCACCAACCCAAAATGCTACAAAATCCAAAACTTTTGAAAAGTAATGTGATACTGAATTTGTGTGATGGGTCACAGTCAAAAATGCAGTAAAATATTTATAAAAATTAACTATACACAATTATGCATGAATATACTCTTACAGATAATAAAGGTGAATACTTAAGGAAAAGACAAAGGTTCAGCTGGAGCATCTATCCGTGTGCCACTGGACTGGAGAGGCTGGAGCTGCTATGAGGTCTTTGCAACTGGCAGAGGTCCCATGGATGCCTCCCATTTTCTATAGCCCAGCCTCTTCAAATGTTCCTCCGACAGTGTGTCCTGCGGGGTGGCTTAGCAGTTTCATCTACCCCGAATGTTCTTTCAACATTCACTGAAGATATTTTACTACTCCCTTGTTAGGTACTACTTACTGTGCTGAATGCTAGCACTCCAGACTGTGCAAAGGATACAATACTGTATACAACACAGTACAATAGAATACAACAGAATGAGACAGGTTATCAGCAGTTGGGTGGGGTTGATTCAGAACATTGGTTATCATGTAGGCCAAAGGAACAGGGAAGGGATTTTGGGTTGGGAGGGGAATGGAATTGTTATGGTTAGACAGTGCTTCAGCAAGCTTTATTTAAGCCAAACAGTTATTCAGTTTGAACAACTTACTCAATTTTAACTGTGTCTCAGTTTCTTCATCTACGAACTCTACAGATAGAATTAAATGATAAACAGAAAGAGAGAGGGTGAAACAATGTCTCAGTACATGCTGGGATCTTTATCCATTCATCTCCCAAGGGACATTTTGGTTGCTTCCAACTCTTGGCTATTGGGAACCAAGCTGAAGGGAACATGGGTGTGCACGTCATGGCCTTGAAAAGTACGATTCAGTCTTGTGAGCAGCGCGGAGGAACTTTGAGGACATCGCGCTAAGTGAAGTAAGCCAAGTTCAGAAGGATAGGCACTGGAATGTTTCACACACAGAAGAGTCATCTAAAATGGTTAAACTTGTGGGAACAAAAGCTGGAGTGGCAGTTGCCTGGATCTGGGTGGGATGAGGTGGGAGGATGAATTGCTGTGCAATGGTCATGGAATTTCAGTATTGTAGAGAAAATCTCCTGGAGCTCCACCATACAGCAAAGTAGCTATGGTCAACAGTATGGTGTGTACACGTTTGTGAAGTGCACAAATTTCATACTGTGCTTTTTACCACAGAAAAAAGACTTAAGCAAGCATATATATATATATATATATACATATGTGTGTGTATCTTTATGAATATTTACATTTGTAGAAAATGAATAAATACAAGACAGGGTAAAGAACCACTGATGTTTAGCAAACAAACAAAAAAAAATAAGGAGAAAAAAATTTTACCCAATTTATAAAGTTTTATTTCTTAGAACTTAGAGATCCAGAACAAATGTGGGCAGCATATTACCTCAGCTCAGAGAGTGACGGGTATGCATTACTGTCCATCAACTTTTCCGATGCTCAAACTATTTAACAGTAGTAATTAAGAATAAGGTCACGTTTAATAGAGTGTTTGGCATAGGGAAGGGCTCAGAATGTTTCGGCCAAACACCACAAACAAAAATCCAAAGCTCATTCAGAAGTCCAGAGCTGGGAGAGTGTGTTCTGGTACCCACACAGCTCATGGCTCCATGAGGCTGGGGTCTGTGGGAGTAAGAGCCAAGACTGGAGAAGAGAGTTAGCTCACAATTACAAAGAGTTACCACATCCTAACATGTGTGCTACTTGGGATCCCTTTGAGCCTGACAACATTGTTCCGTCCTATTCTAAAGGTCCTCAAATATTCAGTTTATGGTAAATTCAGTATTTCCAGTCTTAGGCACACCTTTCTTTAGGAATTGCCTTTGCAAGTCTTCTAAGGCTCCAGACATCTGGGACTCACCTGGGCTCTGTGTGGGGGGTTTGGTGAAACCCTGAGATAGGCATTTTCCCCAAGATCAAGAGCTGAGAGCTTCTGACCTGCAGGCCAAGCCTAAGCTTGCCTTCCCCTTGGCCATGTTGAAGGCTCCCTAGGGCAAGCATTATGAAAACAGAGCCTGATGAGCCAAATAAAAATTCCCGGGGAAATGTAAAGATGCATTGAGTTATGAAACACAAAACACAGTAAACACAGCAGGAAGTTGACAAACATGGGCATCTCTTCCTCAGAGATTAGCTGTTGTGCTGGGCACAAATCACCCTTGGCAGTTTCATTGGCCTCTCAAGGGCCTCAAATGGAGTTTGCTATGTTAACTCAAATTATTGCCTATTTCATGAAAGTCCTAAGTAGTCCATGGTAAAGGCCCACACGGCACCTGTCCCATGCTTTGGATTTGAAGTCCCCTCCCAGGGTCCATTTGATTTCCAATGACCCCAGCCAGGATGTCATATAATGACTCCATTTCCAAACTGGGGAGACTGAGGTTCAAGGACTTCTTTCCCAAGTCAGGGTCAGTATTCCAATTCAGGCCAGTGTGAACCCAACCAAGGTCTATAGGATTCTGTGCTGCCTGTAGCAGGACTCTAAAACATATGACATTTCCTTAATCAGGCACGGACTTGTTTCACTGACATTTATACTGGACATGACTGGTATAAGCCACACACATGTTGAAGATTCCTTATGGCTTTTCTTGAGTGGATACAGCTAACAAATCCAGGGCCTTATGTTGTACAGAATTAGCCCTCTGGACAAACTGCCACCATCTTTATTAGATCACCTGTGACTGATTTCAAAAACTCACCACAGCTGGGTTTCATAGAAGGAGGGGTAGGGAGGGTCATGGGATCCTCACCAAAGTGTCCAGATACCCCTTGCAATCAGTCATATGCAGTTCTGCGGTAATTGTATGTGACCTCAACGACAGCTTAAAGTATATGGGTAAGGGAAGGCATCGTGGGGAGAGCTTCATCTTTGCAATCCTGGGAGGTTCATCCTCCATTCTGGGTGCAGATCCTCCACTGTGCTGATTAAGATTACCCAGGCCCCTGCCCCTAATCCCTCGGCCATTGTTCTACAGGCAAGCCTAATAAACTCTTTGGTTCCCCAGGATGAACCTCGGTGGAGGAGTTGCATCTTAGAGGAGGAGGTAGCTGTTTGTGTCCTTTTGGGGAAGGAACTTTCGCAATACCACCCTCCATAATCCCCATGGAGACAGGTTAAATGGGCACTGTAAGAAGGTGTGACAAAAGGAAATAACACAAGGTGACAAGACACACCTTCATGACCACTGGGCAGCAGCCAAATGAAAGCTTTTTTTTTTTTTGGCTGAAAGCAGCGGGATGAGATGCAGACAAAACATATTTAAAACAAAACAAAACAACAACAACAACAACCCCTCATATCCTTAATCCAGCACATCAGCATCCAGCAACAAACCCTGAAGAAATAATCACAGTCATGTGCAGCCACTGAGGTAAAAGCAGGCTTGTTTCTGAGCTACAATAACAAAAACATGGAAGCAACTTAAATACCCAAGCAGAGGGAATTGCTGGAATAAATTCTGGTACCTGCATTCCACAGGACGCTCGGCAGCCATTAAAAAGCTGCTTTGAGCTGGCATTCAATCACAAAGAAAGCTGCTCACAATACGTTGGGTATATGAAACAACTTTTAAAGATGCCCCACAGGGGTGCTAAATTAAATAAGCAGAGGCCTTTAGCTCGAGGGTGCCTCTGTTCTTAAGTTTCCATAAAGCAAACTACACTGTAGCTTGGTATGTAGACAAACTGAAGCCTGAGAGTACTTTTTATTTATTATTGGTAATAAATGGCCAAGTTTCAGCCAATCATAGACAGCCAAGTTTTAGCCAATCAGAGGTAGCCACTCTGTCGCTCAACATCCAGCTGTAGCCAATCAGGTTATCTCTCTGCTTCACTTTTGTAACTGGCTTCTAAAAGCCAGCCGCTCACACCGTGACTCTGCTCACCCTCTGACTCTCAGCTGCTTTTGAGTCCTGCAGACTCATGAGTTGTCGTTTGCCCAAATGAATGCTGCTACCGCTGTCTAAAGTTGTTCATTGTATAGAGGTCTTAAAGAACTGCATGAAAAATGTGATCTCGTTTGAGAAGTGAGGAAAGGCTGAGGCTGGGGAGATGGATCAGCAGTTGACCGAAGCTTGGTTCTCATCAGCCACACCAGGGGCTCGCAGCCACCTGTCACTCCAATTCCAAGGAATCGGATATCTTCTAATGACCTACACAGGTATCTTTATAGATAACAGTGTGTGCTACACACACACACACACACACACACACACACATCTTTTTTAATAAAAGGAAATGCCAGCATTTTATTATTGTACTGATTTTCCCACCTCTGTGTTTTGATTATGTTTCCATAATGGTTATGTTTTACTTCTGCAGACAGAAAAAAAAAAAAAAAACCATAATGTTGTGCAAATAAAATAAGTCACAGACAACTAGGAGGGCTATTAATGATGAGTTGAACATGAGGCCAGCTTCCCCTACTAACCTCTTCTAGCTGTCTGCCATACCCAGGACTCAGTGTTCTAAACAAACATCTCAGGGGGGTCCCAGAAGTGCAGAAATCCCTGTGCCACTCGCTCTGTCATGTCAGAGGGAGCCCAGCTTCTCTGCCTCGGAGGACGCAAAGGGTGTTTTTAACTTAGTAGGTATGGTTCTGATCCTCTAGCCCTTGCTGAACCCATAGATCCCCCAGATCAAGCTGTTCAGAAGAAACAGAGAGGAAGCTGAAGAGTCACCCTATCTGGAAAGATCCCTACACGATGAGAAGTTGAAAGAGGAAGTGAACTTTCCCAGAGTCTCTGGCAGGAGGGCTGCAGCCCATGAGTGCTGTCATACACAGAACCAAGGAGCAGAGTTAACCAGCTTTTCAATCAGGCGGCAGCCAAGCGGACAGGGAGGATGTAGGTCAAAGGCTGTGGGCAGAGGTGGTGGAAGTGGAAGGCACCCCACAGCCCTGAAACAGCAGAATTTACAAGCATGCAGCAGCAGGTATCTCTGCCCTGATTGTGAAAAGCCTCCTTGGCCTTTTGTGTGAGCAGAAGAAAAACTTGTTAGGGTGCTTAGCTAGATACAGTGGGGAAAGGGGGCAAAAGTGGACTAGTGGGTAGTTCCAGAGACTTAGAACTCTTGGGAGTTTCTCTGGGCAAAGCCATACCCACCTCTGTTTCCTGATACCCTATCTTACTCCGTGTAACTTCCTGGCCCAGACCCAACCTTCCAGTGGAGAGTTTTCATCCTGCTATATGTGGTGCCCATCAGCATGAGGGAATATGTCTCGATCATCTAATCCTCCAATCAGGAAGCCCCCATTGTGCTTGTGTTTGCACGGTGACCAGTTTTCTCCTGCATAGCTTGATGGTACAGCTACTTTGTGCTCCTCCCTTCCTCTCATTGAGTGGGAAGTTAATTCTCTGAGGGCGGAACCTTGTCTATAACCTAGTGCTTAGAAAAGTGCCTTGGAATGCAGTGTCCTTCAACTGAAAACTTGTCAAAGAAACAAATAAATGAATGAATGAATGAATGAATGAGGAATGCATTTAGGGTAAAGAAAAACTCGGAGTTAGATTCAGATACTAGGGTTGAGCCCAACTTCACTTCTCACCCTTGGGGGCAACCCCTGGGTCAGGGTTCTAACTGTGGTGAGGGATATGCAGCACTGTGGGTTTGCAAAATGCCCGGAGTGCAACCGACATTCTAAAGTGTTCTTTATTGTTCTATTATTCAGGAGAGAGGAAAGTTTTTCTGTGGGAAGGAGTGAGAGACCATGTTGTACAGCAAGCAGGGAAACTAAAGCAGCATGCCCCACTTCTCAGGAAGGGGAGGAAGAGAAGCAGCCAGGTTTAAGGACCTCAATATCACCACACAAATGAGAAGAAAGCCTGGAACCCCAAATTTCATGTATGAAAAACATAATCCTCAGACCACATGCTGTGGTATTGGAGAAGCGAGACCCTTTGGGAGAGGATGGGTCTTGAATGGCCCGTGGACTAATGAATTCACGAGTTGCTGCAGGGATTCCTCAGGGATTCCTCGGTTGTAAAAGTCCCCTCTCCAGCTCTGTTCTGCTTTACAAAGTGGGGCCCTTTGTATGTTTTCACACAGCAAGAGGTCACTGTCAGATACCAGTGCCACCATGAATTCTTTATAAACCACTCATTAATGAAAAATGGACTATGGTGTCCTGTTAAGTGGTCTCTCTGCTCATGAAGACAGATTTGATGCTTCTGTGATCAGTCCCTGTGTAGATACCAGATCAAACTGGTCCACCACCAATGCTCAGCAGCAGCTGTGACGGAGTGAGGAGGGTGATCTAGCTGCATTTCCACATTCTACGCTCCACACCACCTTCCTGTTGGGAGCCGGTGTCTTTCCATCTTACCACACAGACTGCTGGAGGAGGAAAAACCAGGTTAGGCCTCTTGGCATCTTCTCTTCCATGTGACGCAGTAACTCTTCAGACCTCCCAACTGGCCAGGTTTGTAGAAAAAGAGAAAGCTCAGCCAAACAGAACAGCACATTCTGGGCAGAAGTGGGAGGACAGAAAAGAATAGTTAGCATAAGGCAAAGAAGTGAGCAGAGGGCTCGTGGAGAGCTTAGAATAAAGAAGAAACGTAGCTGAGGTGCTGAGGAGCAGGGCAGAGTACAGAGTGAGGTCTGGGAGGCCTGGTTTCCAGCATGGCTCTGCTGCTCGTTCTCTGTGGCTTTAGGCCAGTGGTTCTGCTCTCGGAGCTCTCTCTGAGCACCTTCTCTCTTGCCTCCCCTATGCTATTCACTCATTGGCTCATTAATTCTAAAATATTTCTTGAATACCTACTTTGTGCTATTGTAGGATTTGGGGTTTCAGCAAGGAACAGAGAGGACAAAAACCACCTTAGCATATTATATATCATATCATAGATCATATCATAGATCATATCATAGATCATATCATA
>JANHMN010000002.1:77309403-77316903 GCA_030674055.1 Rhabdomys pumilio | reverse complement strand
GTAGCTGAATATTCTGGGTACTCAATGACAGTACCATTGCAGGCAAACAAGCCCTTGGAGAGTGGTTCCTGGAGGTTTCTCTGCTGAGTTACTACAATGCCAGCTGGAAGCAGGCCATCATCCTTCTCTTATCAACAAAGGGGTAGAGTGTGAAGGCTCTAGACAGTGGACATATGGCTTGTAGAAGGTGGCTATTGGCAAAGAAAGACAGCATATCCAGAGTCTAGCGGAACTGAGGAAAATGGGCGTAAGTCCTTGGAGGTAGCTCAGTGACAGGGGTAGGTTTCTTTTCCTTCCTTCCTTCCTTCCTTCCTTCCTTCCTTCCTTCCTTCCTCCCTCCCTCCCTCCTTCCCTCCCTCTCTCTCTCTCTCTCTCTTTCTCTCTCTCTCTCTCTTTCTTTCTCTCTTGCTTTCTTTCTATTCTTTTTCTGTTAGTTGATGAATTGGTTTCCTGTTGTTTCTTTAACGAATTACATCATCTTAGATCAGTGTCCTGATCCTTCCTAATTCTGTGACCCTTTCATACAGTTCCTTGTATTGTGGTGACCCCGGCTGGGTGGAGGCTTTTTCCACAACTAACAAAAGGGCTCAGGGAGTCTCTGATCTCCTCCTCCGAGAGATCATTCCCCGATTTGGTGTCCCAGCCTCCCTCCAGTCAGACAAAGGTCCTGAATTTACTTCCCAGGTTTCTCAAATTCTGTCTAAGGTCCTAGACATCCCCTGGCATTTTCACATTCCCTACCACCCTCAGTCTTCAGGTAAGGTAGAAAGAACTAACCATTCTTTAAAAGCTACTCTTGTCAAGCTGTCACAGGAACTTCATCTTGACTGGGTGAAACTTCTACCTCTGGCTCTTTTCAGGCTACAAACTCTCCCCAAGCGGCCTCTCCTCATCTCACTCTTTGAAGTCATGTATGGAAGTCCAGTTCTAACTCCTGGTCTTTCACCTAAATGCTCTCCCCTCCCAGACCATCTACTGACCCCATTACTTTGCCACCTCTGTTCTCTCTTGTGGAACTTTGCTGACCACCATCTACCTCGACCACACACTGTCTCCTGTCTACTGCCTGTCAACATTGGAGACCAAGTCCTTCTCTCCCCTCCAGATCATCGACCCTTACCCCTCTCTCCCAAATGGCAGGGCCCTTTTAAGGTAATTCTTGTGCCCCATACAGCTGCTAAACTTGAGAGACTCCCTCACTGGGTCCACCTGTCTCTCCTCAAGCCTTTCATCCCTCCATCTTCTTCATACACATCGACCCTAACAGGACTGTGCTCTGTTAAGCTCCAGAGGATGTTGAAATCACCCACCTTGTCCTCAGTCCCAGAAAATGAGACTCTACCCTGGCAGCTGAGCTCGAACTCACTGGACTAGACATGGGTTTATCATCCTCTCCCTGCTGCTTGTTTCTATCCAGGTCAGCCCTTACATCTGGAGGTTCCAGGTTCAAGAGACACCCACAAATAACAGTCTTTCCAAACAGAGTCAGGAAACTGCTCCATAGCCGGATGCCAAGAACCAATCCAAATTGCTATTATCGCTATATCTATTATTCCATCTAAATATTATGTTCTCTATACTTGCTTTCTCTTTGACCAGACAAAAGATTATTGTAGAAACTGGCCAGACGATTATGGGGGTTGACCATATTGGTCTTGTCAGATACATATGCTAAGATCATGAACCAACCATTTCTTCTACCAACACTGCAAGACACTCTTTTCTACATACAAGACCCATGGGATTCCAGCTGTGGTGCTTCAGAACCAACGGGGGTGTGGTGGGGGGTGATGTCCTGACAGCTAAAGAAGGTGGTCTTCACTGGTTCCTCCAAGAAGAATGCTGTTTTTAGGGAATGTGAGATCTCCAGTTCTGAGATTTAAAAAAAATATATATATATAAATAGAAATTCTTGTAACACCCTTTTAAGTCATCCTCCTGGTGTTATTATTTCTAACCAAACTATTAATCAGTTCCTGTTACAGGATTACCAGCCACTGTCCACAGAGGAACTTGATGCACACATCTACCAAGTGGACTTCGATGGTGAAAGCCAGCTACTCCCCTCAATGGACTATACTCCTACACAACAGGAAGTAGTTTAAGAGACATGGCGCCTCAATTCCCCTTTCACCATCGGCTTCCCCTAACCCTTTTTTGTCTTCTCTTTATAATAAGAAAAAGGGAGGTATGTTGGTATCAGACTCTGAACCCAGTGTCACCACATCTAGGCGACTCCCCACATTGTTGCCAAGGCAATCGCCATACATTCCGAGAATCCACCTGGCTACCTCACCTTTAACTGGGAGAGGCTACGTCACCACTCATATAAAACAGGCAGAACCCCCTGACCTCGATTTCTTCTTCCATCTTCTTCTTCTACTTCTCCCTCCCCCCAATCTTTGCCCTATCTCCTGAATAACCCCCCACCCTTGGAGCTGTTTGGTCTGGTGTGGTCTGTTCTAAGCCTCTCGCAGACGTCTAACAGCAGTCAGTGTTCTTAACCGCTGAGCCATCTCTCCATCCCAAAAATACAATGTTTAAAATGATAGGATACCTGTGGCATGAAAGAAAAAGGAGGAAACTACTGGGGTGAAAAGGAACAAGTTGGGGGGCAAGAGACTGGCAGGGGGGAAAATCAGTTAAAATGATGTATATATAAATAAATGCCATAATGAAATAGACTACTTTGTATGCTAATTAGAAAACTAACCTGCTCTTTTTTTTTTTTTAAAGAAAAAAAGGATGCTCTAAAATGAGATAATTCATAACAATGATGGCAAGTGGTCAGAGAGACTTACCTTATGAGAACTTGGTGCTTTTACTGCTCTATCCCCTGGGAACTTATGTCATCTCCCTGGCTAAAGACCAACCGGAGCCCAGTTCTGATAGGGTAGGATGAGGCAGGGCACTGAGATTCCCCCCAACCCCTGCTCCCCAGCAGACAGCAGCAGCTACTGAGCTCAGTGAATTGAGTGAGTAGCTCTTACATTCTCACACTCTCTGCTGACAGGATCTTGATCTCTCACTAAATGCAAATAGAGTTAGCATTTTCAGGGACAAACGGAGAATAGGGAATTCTGCAGCTGAGAAAGATAAGGCGGGGACAAGTTTATTCATCAACACCAGGAAGTGGGAACAGATTAAGGGTACCCTTGCATTTGTATTCTCTAGGAATGGCTCCAAGGTGTGCACATTGCTCAGCATCTTATGAACAGAGCTCCTTCTGCTTTCAGCAGCATCCCTGTTCCCAGGTAATATGTCTGATCACTCTCTGATGGTACTCTGTGGGAGCTTTGTAGATAAGTCCTCACTGCAGGAATATTTGTGTTTCCTTTGTATCTGTCTCTAAAGAGAGGCAGGCAGAATTAATCAGCTACTGAGAGGATCATGGCATGCTAGCATAGAAAGGAAGAACTCACATTGTCTGGGGAAAGGAAATAAACTGGAAACGTCTCTATGTTACATCGGGTATAGCTCAGGCGTGTAACGGTAACAGCTTCATTCATCAACAAAAGCGCCATGTAGGATGTT
Source organism: Rhabdomys pumilio (assembly GCA_030674055.1). NCBI lineage: Eukaryota > Metazoa > Chordata > Mammalia > Rodentia > Muridae > Rhabdomys > Rhabdomys pumilio. The sequence continues at coordinate 77,313,369 of JANHMN010000002.1, read as the reverse complement.
AAGTGTTGATTGGTTCTCCTTTATCAGAAGAACTGGGGCTGTAGCATGCACAAGGTCCTGGGTTCAATCCTAGCTCTACAAAATAAATATATGGTGTGTTTACCCACTTAGGATTTTAAAAAGCGATCAAGTCAGACACTGCATTGATGGAGCTTTGCCATCAGCTAGCCTGTGGTCCTCTGTGTATTCAGTCAAGGCCACCCCCTTTATTCCATTTTATATCATTTTATATCATATGGACAAATTGAACAGTAGTAGCCACCTGTTCTTACAGTGTTTGGTCCCTGAGGATACGGGCAACAGAACTCAACTGTAACCTGACTAGCAAGGAAGCCTACTAGAACAATCCAGGGCCCTGACATATCGGCAAGCACAGTTTTCAGAATCAGGCCCGAAATATAAAGAGCCAGGCAGTGACCCAGCCTCACTGGGGCCTGAAATAGGAAGGTTGGAAGTTGATGATCTTTTCCCTTTTCCAGTTTCCCCCTTCTACTCCAATACCTCACCTCCCTTTCAGGAGCCACACACATTTGAAGCACACATTTGAAGGACTTACCCTGCACCTCAGAAACAGCATCGGACTCTCTTAGCCTGCTGCTTCTTCTTCTCTAGAGAAGAACATGAGCAAACATAGGGCCTTCATTTTAGGAGAACTCAAAGGGAAAGGGCTGCAAAGCTTGGCAGATGTGAATGGTAAGACCTGCTCTGGGTGTAAGATTTCTACCCCAAGAAACCATGTCTCCTTTGGCACCAGACTTGACATTCTACCTCTGGCTCACTGCGAGGCTTTCAATAAGTAGGTAGTCTTCCTTTACCTTTCTCTTCCATCTGCTAAGTGGGTACACACACCACGGTCCCCTCTTGTGCCGTAGTTGTAAGAATTTCATGATATAATAAATAGAGACCCACCTGCCGTTTCTTCTCTCAAACAATGGAGACCCTGGGGAAGCGGTGGTAGTTTCTCAATGCTTTGGCTTCACCTAAACCCTACATTAATTCCCTAGTCTTGCTGTTCTTTTTCACCTCAAATCTTCCTCTCACAATGAGGGGCAGCTGGACTAAGTTTTGACTTTGTTGGCATGAGTTTAAATCCCTTTTGCTTTTTATTCTTGGACTCTATTCCCGTCCCCCGGCTCTGCCAAGTTCTGGCTTGTCCATGGAAGAAGGCAAAGGTTTCTCACCTATTAGGTAGGCAAGCTTGCCTCCTGTTCTTGTTCCTGCCCACACTCACTCAACCTTCCTAGTACTTGGGGAGTTTATGTCTCCGACATACTTATCTGGGTTGAGGCTACAGAGAAAAAGGAGAGGTCTGACAGGAAGCCCAAATAAGCACTTCCTCCCATTCACCTTTGAACTTTGGAGGCACCCCAGCCGAACAGCGGAGCAGAGAATCAAAGTGAGGAGACTTGAAAAAAAAAAAAAAAAAAAAAGAAAGAGATTGTCAGCCATAAGGAAGTGGAAAATATTACTAGTCTTTGCCTTGCCTAGGGCAGCTCACTCAAGTTTTCCTCCTGTGTTATCCATGGATGGGGAAGGTGAGAACAGTTTCCGGGATGAGTGGGAGGGAACTCTCAGTGACTGTGAAGGCAGAGTGGTTATCTGGAGAAAGGCTGGGATGGGACTGGGTAAGTCCATTTTTACTGTCTCCTATTATGCAGTCCCAAGGAGTGCTGGGAAGTGCGGGCCTGTCCTTATTATGGCAATGGCTTGGGATCCTGCCCCCTGTTCCCTGCACTTTTAAAAAAGTGTTCTTTATTCTGTGCCCGGGTGTCAGGCACCCTGCAGCTTCCCGGCTCCTCATGCCTTTTGTCATTCAGAACAATCCCACACACACAGGTGCCATCTCTATTGCTTGCCTCTAAGAATGGTGGGAAGAACTTCCCTTAGTCTCTGCCTTAAGAAGATCAACACACTCTCATGTATGGCATCCTTACTTTCCTCTCTTCTCTGGCCCTGATATGACAATTCCCCAGGATCCTTCCTCCACAGCCACAGATAGGAGTGGCAGCTTCCTGGTCTCTTTTAATAAATTGCAATTTTCCTCATCTGTCTCTGTGATTCTGCTGTGGGTAGAGGGAGAGACGTGGGTGCTCTAATCAAGTCCTGGTGTCATGAGGAACGGAAGAGAAGGAATGAACATTCATTGTTTGTCCCTAGGTTCTAACAGTCAGACATTCTGCAAGTATTGCTTTCTTTCCTACAGCTTCTGGATTCCTGTCCTGTGAACCTCCACCACTGTCACTGGCTCAATGTTGTCTTTGTGATGTTCTTATATCATGAGGCATGTGGCTGGTGCTCTGTGTCTGCAGATTCTATAACTAAATGCTCATCCAACAGCAGATAAAAAATGGTTTAAAAAATCGGATCCACCCTTAACATGGATAGAGTTCCTTTTCTTTGTCATTGTTCCCTAAACAACAGCGTCACAGCTACACACAGAGCGCTGGTATTGCTGTTATGAGTCATCTAGAGATGGCTCAAAGTATATGAGAGGCTGTGTATGTGTTATGTAAAAGAACTATACCATTTTCTATAAGGAACTCTGACAGATTCTGGAGCCAATTTCTTCCCCTGGCTAACCTTTCAGCTTGCTTCTTCATAAGCACTAGGTTTCTCTGCCTGGTTGAGATTGAGTGAGACAAGGTCAGACTGGTTGTCCCTTCACAAGAATCTCCTTTGTTTCCAGTGCTGGGCCTTCGCTGGTCCCCACCTGCAGCTCTGCTTCATGCTCACACTCAGGAGAACAAAACCTTGACATGAGTCCAGGTCTCATCATTCTGATACCACTGGCATCTTGGGCTAAGTGCAAAGGTTTACCTGTTTTTCACATAAAGAGACCTAGTTTGGAATAAGTGAACGGACATATGGTCATAGACATTCTCCTGGTTTCCTGAGAGTCTTTTTGTTTATAAAAGTTGCCTTGCCTTGGAAATTTCTAGAACACTTCAGCCAGACACAGGAGATATGAAATTTAAATTATTGGGAAAAGTCCAGAGGTGGGAAAAGTCTAAGGCCTGAAGCAAGTTTCAGCTTTGGTCACCTGCTCTCTCTCTCTCTCTCTCTCTCTCTCTCTCTCTCTCTCTCTCCTCTGTCTCCTCTCTCTCTTTTGCTCTCTCTTTTCCCTCTCTCCTCTCTCTCTCCTCTCTCTCTCTTTCTCTCTCTCCTCTCTCTCTTTCTCTCTCTCCTCTGTCTCCTCTCTCTCTCTCTCTCTCTCTTCCCCCCCTCTTCCCTCCCCCTCTCTTTCTCTCTCTGCCAGCTGCTTTTTCTGAGGTATGGGCCTGTGGTCTAATGGGCAGGGGACACATTGGAAAAGACATTTCAGATCAACAACTCACTAGCTTTTATGGATTGCAATCCATAAACTGACCCTCATGCATACAAGGGACACTATCCAGGCTGTGCAGACAGGCCTGGAGTGAATCCCAACTCTGTTCTGGGCATTGGCAAAGCATCACAGCCCTCTGAGGAGACAAACAGCAAGGGATAGTGGCTCTGGACTCGGGTACAAGAGTCTTGTGGACAAGACTGAGATGCACAGCCTCCTGGAGGGAGTAGGGAGCAAGCAGGTGCTTCTCCACTCTGACTTCATTACTCTCTTCTGTGAAGTAGGAACAATAATTGGGCCAACCATAAGGAGAGGTGGTGTAAAGGTCTCAGCGCATGCTCTGACACATTGGAGGGGCTTCCTTTGGCCTTGCACCTCTACCGTGTTCATTGTCATTGTCCTGGTTTGTGGCTGCCATGGCCACCTTGTTACTGATCTCTATGGGCTGCTCATCTGGGCTACTTTTTATTGAATGATTTTTTTTCCAAAGGGATGTAATGTTAAGTAATATTTTTATTCCATCTTCTACTTTTCTGTTGTTATTTTTATCCCTGAGTTGGATGAGTAATAAAAAACAGGATACCCTCCCCCAATACACACACACACACACACACACACACACACACACACACACACACACA
>JANHMN010000002.1:77290176-77307850 GCA_030674055.1 Rhabdomys pumilio | reverse complement strand
TCCTCTCCTCTCCTCTCCTCTCCTCTCCTCTCCTCTCCTCTCCTCTCTGCATTGTGAGTGCTCAGAGCTATGCTTCCTTGTTTACTTATTTAGAAGTCAGCAGAGGAAGTGGTAAAGGAAACTAGCTGAGTCGTTTTTCTGAGAAGAGACCATATTTGTTCACAGGGGAAGCCGCTGCTTTTGGGGATCTGGCTACAGCAGAAAAGACTCCTCTTCAACAAGGGTGTTCCTGAGGGTAGCTGGGAGTCAGAAGAGCCAAGGACACTTTGGAGCTCTGGATCTGGGCTGTTTCTCTGTTCATGGCTGCAACACCTCTCTCCAGTTTGTGAGCCTCTCCCTGAATAGCAGCCATGGCCTTGAAGAATGTCCCCTTTCGCTCAGAGGTCTTAGCCTGGAACCCGGACAACCTCGCTGATTATTTCAGGAAGGTGGGTCTTCCCCTCTTGTGCTTTTGGTAGGGCTGGTATGACTTTGGTTGGGTGGGCAGAGACTGGAGGTGGTATCTGGACAGAATGTGGAAGGTGTGTGGGATAGTGGCAGATACTAGGAGACAGACAGACACTGGTAATCTATTCTCTAGAGAAAGATAGGGGAGGGAATCCTCAGCTGTACAAGTGCCTAGTACATACCGCCTGTGCACCCACTGCTGTACAGACTGTGTTTTCTCAGATACAGCCCACTGTCGTGGATGTTCAGTGCTATATTAACAATCTGCATTGACAGTGTCGCATCGTAACGACATCGTTATTTTGCTCAGCTGAAAAGTCAACTCGGAGAGTCTAAGTGGTCCAAAGCTCTTGAGTCTTCTGCCATCAGGTTGGAGTCATGCCTATTTAGCTTTAAAGCACATCCTCCGGGATGCAGAGGCTTACTTACTAGAAAGGGACATATGGAGTTCTGGGGTAGGAAGATGAACAGGCAGGGTAGGAGGGAAGGACAGAGAACTGGGTGAACACTGGTGGCTTGGCATCTATTGTTCATGATCCTGGAAGAGGGCTAGAGTCTCTTTATTGGTCAGAGTCTCGCTGGAGATTTATGAGAATCCTGGAAAGCTGTCCAGAAAGCAGACATGAGCCCCAGGATGGTTAGGCCCACAGAAGACAAATTCAGCAGACTTAAAAGTCAAGCTGGACCAGAGTTCTACTGTTCCGCCTTCCAGGATAGGAGGATATAGACAAGAGTCCTTGTTAATTGCTAACAGGAACCATATTTCGGCTTAGGCATATCCCAAGCCATTAAACTCCTCTTAGGCATCCATGCCAAAGAGGTAAGAGATCTTATGGAAGATATGAGCTTCTATCGCTCATATCTCTGTAGGCTGATTTCAAATTCCACTGATATTTCAGGGAATGATGAAAGACAATGTCCTAAAGCTAGAATCATAGATGTCATCTACTTTGGCTTCTATTTTTTCTAAAGATATAGGGACCCAAGAGGATAGGTTGGGCCCCATGGGGCATATAGTCAAACTTATAATCTATACAGTGGTTCCTTCCCAACCTACAGTAGAAGATATGAGTTTCTTTTACTGGGTGTGGCATTGTAGGAACACTACGCACAGATCTATCTTGCTATCTGCAGCCTTTTTGTGAGTCTCATTTTGGTTGCTTTTCCCCCCCACATAAGGTCATGACAAACTTTCAACACTGTGGGTGAAAATGTGATTAGGCAATTGACTTTTGAGGCATGTTTTTGAAATACTTTTCTCAACTAGAAACCAAGTAAGTTATGGCAGAAAGGCAGTTTGCCATGGCACAATGAAGTCCTGAATTTGTTCAATAGAGCAGAGAGAATGGGGATTGAAAATTAGGCAAGGAAGACTGCGGAAGAACTAGGAGGCACCAAAAAGCCCCATATTCAAATGTAACTAAAGGATTATGTAATTCCACAATGCCACAGATAATGCGTGGGTCAAATTCCCTTCTGCACATGGTGGGCCTTAAGTACCAAGCCCAGGTACTTAAGTGCCAGTGTCCCAGGGACAGGCCTTGTCTTCTGGAGGGAAAGAAACAAGGGTAGAAACAAGGAGGCTGGGGGTGGGGGGAACTGGCATTTCTAAAACACCATCAGTCTACCAGAAACACAGATGAGACCCTTCAGATGCTGAGCTTGTTAGCACCGAAAGAAAGCCCTCTGTGAAATGACCAAAGAGTCACTTAAGGATGCCCTTGGAGATCAGTGTGCATTTAAAGGATTGGCCAGCAAGTGGAATGTCTACAGAGGCAGTTGGGTTGGGCCATTGTGAATTCTACCTGGCTTTGGAGTCAGACATGCCTTGGTTTAAATGTAACCTTTCAAGCTAGTTTGGGGTCTTCATTTTGTTGCTTTGCTTCTCTGTACCTGAACTTCCTAATCAGTGAAAGGAAGGCATGAACAGTGATTGACCAGATGAGGTGGAGGTGAGGTGGAGGGGAAACATGTGAGAGGCATTGAGTTTGGTGTTCTATTGGCTCTTAGTCCTGTCCTTCTAACCAGCACCTGATGGGGATGCTCAGACAGCCTGGGAGACTTTGTGTCATATTGCCTCAGACACGTGTGTCTCACCCTACATTTGGGAGAGAAACCATGAGGACTAAGGCTGTAGTCTACATGTCCTTAACTCTTCCAATTGGTTTAGGACTGGCAGGAGAGTATTCCTGGGCCATGCAGTGTAGTCACTGGCTTATAGCCATGTGTTCTAACCCTTGGGTTGGGTTTCTACCTCACCATGTGACCTTAAACCAGATTTGGAGTCTCAGTCACCATCATCTACAAAGCTGAGTTACCACTCAGTCAGTGTCTATCAATCTTGGCTGCTAATCAAAATTATTAGGGTGCTTGTTAAAATGCAGGTTTTAGGTTCCAAGGCTCAGTTCTTACTGGCCTGCACTAAATGTCTAGGTTCAAGGCTGGAACTCTAGCTTTGGTTTAGAGTGAAAACGGGTACTCTACAGAACCAGCAATCCATCTGAGAGTGATCACAGTGAAATAACTTTTAGGGAAGCTGACAATTCCAAGTACCTGCTACACACCTGGCATATGGGTAAAGGAGATGGCAGGGTACTACAGGTGCTGCCTGTCCTCAGGATTGACCTATACATCAGCTTCCTGAGTGCAATGCTCACTCTGCCCTTCTAAACTAGGAGGTGACAACAATTATATTGTAAAGTTATTATTATTGAGACAGGTCCTTGAAGTATAGGCCAGCTGGTCTTGGACTGACAATGATCCCATCCTCCTGCTTCAGTCTCCTGGATGCTAAGCTTAGAGATGAGTGCCACCACATCCAGCTATTTATTTCTTACTTTTTTTTTTTTGTCATAAGATACTGATTTTAAAATTTCCTCAGAAGAAGGTTGAAATGTTTCTGAGAATAATCTAAGGTCCCCAGAGGAAAATATTTTACCTTAAATACTCCAGAATTCAGTCTTAGAAATTTACATTTTAGATGTAAATTTTTGTGCTACTGAGGACAAGGTAAGGTATATGCACACCACTGTTATAGGTTAGCTTTGAAAACAGAGACCTTAAAACACTCATTTCTGTTAATTTCATCACTCTGTTCTGAGAATTTGACTTCAATGATTTACCTGACATTAAAAAAAAAAGCAAATGAATGACCACTGTGAGGTACATGTTATCCACATGATGCATTTGGCTGGCTCTTGATTACACACTGTGTGCACTTCAGTAAGTGACACTGTTACTTAAAGACTACTCTTCATGGAAACATTAAAGCCATGCTCTGAAGCTCAGTTGTCACCTATGTCACCTCTCACCCAATGCAACACTTTGTGTTTCTCATCCTTCACCCACAAAACTGGGGGATGAAGTGACTTACAGCTGCTTTGGGCCTGCCACACGCAGAGCAATCAGTGCTAACCAGCAGCTGCTGCTCTCCCTGCTCAGCCGGCAGCCTGGGAAATGAACTGAACATTCAGTGGTTAAAAATTATGGGAGTGATTCAGTACACAGATGGTTTGTTTATGTTGTTGTTTTGGGTCACTTGAGAGAAAAAAAAAGTCACTGTCACAAGACTGAATGTGAGTGGATTCCTTCATCGTGCTCAGAAATAGGCTAGGTTATTTAATTTGCTGAAGTAGTTACCAAGATGATCTTTGGGGGCACAAGACAGAGACTGGTGTTTAGTTTCTTCTGTCAGTTCTTTTCTGCTCTCCTGACTACTATGTGGCCATCTTTCTTGGGCTTTAAAGACAGTGTCTTTCCAGAGGTTTGAGTCCCAAGGACTAAAGTGCACAATTTCTCTATTTTAGAGAGTCCAAGGGGGTAGTAAAAATATGGCTAAGGTGGGAACCTGGCCCTTATGCTAGACAAAGAATCAGGAAGGGGCTGGCTAGCCACAAGTACCACAAATTGCTAATCTCAGGGGAGGCAAGTTGGGGGCAGGTACGAGAGCCTGTGGCACTGATGGCACCTTGCTCCTTCTTCTCTGTGCAGCTGAACTACAGAGACTGTGAGAAAGCTGTGAAGAAATACCACATTGACGGCGCTCGATTCTTGGTAAGCTCTCTCCAGTCTCACACACTGAAACCAAGAATATGCTGTGCTCTGCCCAACAGCTGCAGGGTCACCTGGTCTACCTAGTCCCTGTCATCATTGTCTGTGGTCAGTGCCCCACAAAGCCCTTTGTTTTGATTAAAGAGTTGGTAAGTCTTTCACCAACTCTCAGTGTCCTATTCAGGAACCTTGCTAGCTCTTACATAGACAGTAAGATATATACCAGAGACATATACTGAAGGAATCTGAACATAGTTTAATCTCCCACCACCAATACAAACACAGAGTTACACTTTGAAATTCTACTCAACTACCATGCATATTCTGAGAAGCCCAAAGGACGTTACAGGAGATACCACTGAAAAACTGGAGATTTTTAGTCCTGGTTGCTAAAACTGGAGATTTTTAGTCCTGGTCTGTATACATCTCCACTGAGTGGACTAAAGGTTGACCAACCCTCTTTATCTGCATTTCCCACTAACTACAGACTGTGTTACAAGCATGTGATGGTGCTATCCCAACTCTAATTCCACAGGCTTTAACTGTAGGCCCATGGTTCAGGTCCATGTTGAGTCCATGCCACTAAAGGGAAAGTGGCCCCATTCTGATAAAGGCAGAGAAACTTGGCTACCAGGGAGGTGGTTGTCAAAAAGTATGTCAATATGTCATAGCAAAGAAGCTTGGCCATGAGACTTCAAGCTAGTTGAAAGGGACCAAGAGAGTACATGCTACAGCTTGCTACACAGCACACCAGTTCATCTCTTGTAAGCACCCCTGCTTTGCATCTGCTTCAGTTACTTTAGTGATGGCAAGCTCCTCACTACCACCTGCAATCTTCCTCCCCTTTCTGGGAATCTCTGAAGTCAGAGATGATTTCCCTACCCATCCTCAATCATGTCAGAAGCTGAGGACAGAGAAAGCATTAATATAAGACTTTTGCCTTCATGAAACATTTTCAGCAGAAAGACACCTTCATAAAGGCTTTTAACTACCTCATCTACAAGTGAGAAAACATATGCAGAGGTGTGGTAATTTTTCTTTTTTGTCCTAAATCACAAATCTAATGTTTAACTCAAAGCATGCCTTTAACTTGGTCCTACAGCGTATAGGGTTTTAGCAATGTTATTTGTTCTTACTGAGCTTTGAATGAACAGAGTCCCTTGAGTTTTATTGTTGCTATTCTTGTAACAACACTCAACCTGTATCTTTCATTCTGATGCTTTAGCACTGAGAAAAGAGACACTACTTTGAGTACAGAATGAGGCCAATATCTTTGAAGAGGGTCGTTTGTGGTTGACCTATGGCTAATCTTGATTAAGCATTTGTTCCCTGTCCGTAGTCCCTCATTGCTTCCTCCTCTGATGACTGAACAAACATACTGTTCAGGGGGGATGACATGGCACTTCTCACCTCTGTGACCTTCCCCCCAATACCTTATGTGTGTGTTAGACCTGAACTGACTGAGAGGATGATTGTTTCCTTCCTTGAGAGATGGTATTTGAACATCTGTCTCCTCTGTTCCAATCTCTGCGACCTGTCAGCTCTTTGTAGAAATGAGTACACCCAACTCACTCTGTAAAAGGAGGCAGGAGGAGCCATTGAACAGGGAGTAGAACCCAGTGCCTGCCCCAGAAGCTAAGGTATTCTGAAATGCATGGTCCAGCGTCGGTACTCTGGCTACACTTTGGAAGACTTGATGCAAGCTCTAGTTATCCATCTCATACCTCTGCTTGCTCTAGAATATTCAGGACCCTTCTACTATTGAATCAACCGTGTTTGCAATCCACATTCCCTTCTTCTTCCCCTCCACTTCCTCTTTCCTTCCTTTCTTCCTTCTTTAGTGTGGGAGCTCACAGACTCGACAAATCTGTCTTAATGCCACTTTTATTTAACACTGAGGAGAAAGGACTATTTTTCTGAAGATAAGTGTGAATGAAGCTGGACTTTGGAAATGTGTAAGAGAAGAAGGAGTGTACTTGGTGGGTTAACTGGGAAGGGATGTGGTCTTTCTCAAATAATAAGAAATGTACAAGTCTTAAGGCTGAGAGACTTCTGGAGAAAGTCCTAAACTTAGGCCCCATTCAGCCTATGGAGAGCCTGGGGGTTTGAGCTAATCATTCCAAGCTGGCCTCTCCACCTCTAGGTATTGCATGTATATGACAGGCCAGAGGAAGGGGGGGAAGGCAGAGAGTAAAAAGTCCATAGTGCTGGTAAATGTGCCCTTATCTCCATCTGCAAGGAAATAGTGAAAAATAACCATTTTTCTGGAGGTCTCATCCAATAAACTGCAGATTACATCTTACTGGCCACAAGAGAGTCATGTGACTCCACCATCACCAAGTTAAATGTTTTATACAACCACATCTTTTGTCTTGAAAAAAATTGAGGTTCTGATGGTAAAGGCAATGAGAAGAGCAGACACTGTGAGACAGCAGCCTTGTCTGGGGACAAGGGACCTTGCCTCCCCACCAGGGATCTGCTTTGTAGCCACCTTCTCTCTGGATCCCTTTTCTGAACTCAGCATATCATCATGTTTCCAATATCCACAAATCAAACCCCAATCAAGATGAATCCAGGATTGCTGGAGGGTTTTGCAAGGAGAGAAGGAAGTTACAGCACACAGCAAAACTCTCTAAGCCTGTTTCAGTATCTTCTGTCTTCCGTCCTAGCTGCTTTCCATGTTCTAGAGGCCTTTCTTTCCTAGCACTCTCCTCTTCTGTCCAACCGTTACCATGTGCACCTTCTCCTCCATCTCTTCCTCAGCTCTCCCATTTGTGTTCTCCTCTCATTCACTTCCGGAGTGTTCCTCTGGAAACCCTGAGGTGACCTCAACTCATTGTGCCACACTCTGAAAACTGTCTTGGTTTTCCACCTTCCAGGTATATGGCTGCTCCCTTCATTCTTCCTCTATAACTCAGGCAGCCTGACAGAAGCCCAGTCAGAAAATGTAGCACAGGTTAATAAGGGATGGGCCCGATGCTCCAATAAGTACCTTGCCAAGACACCTCAGCCCTTCCTCCTTTAATGACACTAGACCCTAACTGCCCCCTTCTCTTACACAGCTGAGGGGGGATCTGAACCATGGAAGAAAATAAAGGGAGGACTTTGCCAAATTTTGCCCATAAAAACAATCTGTTTAATTTCACAAATTTTCCTCATGTGTGTTTATTAAAGTCCTTTCTGTTATAATTCAGAAAATGTCATGCAAAATTCTAATTATTTCAGGGTTCCCTTTGAAGAAGCAAATCCAAGTATGTTACCGTGACCATGGCTTTCTGTCATTACCCTCTGACTTACCTGATCAGGGCCTTGCTTGTGTGTTTTAACTGCCTGCCCCGTGTGTCTTCATTTTAGAACCTGACAGAAAATGACATTCAGAAGTTTCCTAAGCTGAGGATGCCGTGAGTATACCCTCCTGGGGGGGGGGGGGCAGCAGGATGGGAACAGGTTGAAATAAGAACATGTTCAGGAGAAAGTGAGTCAGGCGTGTATCAGTATGATTTTTAATGGTAAAACAGGTAGGGAGGTTGGGGACAACGGAGGAGTCTGGGGAAGAGGAGTCGCACAATGAGTTAGAAGAAGGAAGTAACAGATTCAGGGCTGCTAGTGATTGGATGCTTTCTTTACCCAACACGAACTTCAACACTAGCTTGTGTGTTTCACTTCCTGTCTTTTGGATGGGATGGCTTGGGCCTATGAACACAGTGGCAAAACGGTTTCACTGTGGCATCTTTGAGAAGATTTGTTTTATTTTAAAATTATATGTTTGCCTTTTTGTCATCATGTAGGTGTGTGCATGAGAGTAAAAGGGCAGGTGCAGGCCAGAAGGACGGCTCAGATCCCCTGGAGCTGCAGTTACAGGCAGTTGTGAGGCAGCTGATGTGGGTGCTGGCAACAGAACTCTGGCCCTCTGTAAGAGCGACACATGGTCTTAGCTGCTGAGTCATCTCTCTAGCTCCTCACAGTGTCTTCACTGATTAGTTGGTTTAAGATTTCAGGACCACTGGATCCTGGTTAGTAAATGAATGTGGACCCATAAATAAAGGGAATGGAGGTCATTTGTATCTGTCAATGGTGACCTTGTAGACTAGCTGCTAGTGGTGTAGTATTAAGAAGAATGCTTAGGAAAAGGAGCCATAATCGATTAGTAATGTCTGCCCTGGGTACTGAAATGGGATGTAGCAGTACGCATTTCCTGTCGTGTGTTTTTCATTGTCCTGGCAAAGGTCTCACATGCTCAGGTATAGAGCCCAGGCAGTGATGTAAGTGCAAAGAGTAGGACAGGTTGCAGACACAGATCCCTTTTGAGTTCCTTGTTTTTGTTATCCTTGAATACAAGAATCTACAGAGAAATACTTTTTGAACTAAAATAAAGATAGGACATTCTGATTTTAAAGATAACCAACACAAAGGTTGATTGCTGGTGAAACAGTGGGAAGTACTGTTGGCTCTGGCAAACCAAATATCACATGGTCCATCCTGAGAACGCAGCAGCCAATCAGCTTTGGCCATTGTGGACCCGATGATGGCCAATCTTCTGATTGATCAAAAAAATAGCTGGAAACACGAGTTCAAATGTTCTATCTCTTGGTTTTTAAATATTGACTCAAATGTTTCTAAACATTATGAAAATCAATATAAAGTTAGCCGTGAGTAGGACCTGCTCTTAGTGCTATGGGTTTGAACCATCTACTTTGGGCACTTTCTAGAGACCCTTCTCTTGTTCTAAGGGCCTTGGAGTACATAATGACAAAAAGAAAGCACCCAAAGAAAGTAAGAAGATTTCTTGAGTAGGTAGGAAGTCCAGGGAAGTTCAAACAAGGAGGATACACTCAGCCTGGCGACTGGGTCTCCTTTGTCCAGAAGAGAGAAGGAATAAAATCCTTGAGGGTTCATACTTGCAGCTGACAGTCTTTGTTAGATCCCCAGACTTTTTGTATGTATATATGGCTGATTCAGTTTAGGTTAAATCTAAGACCCAGTTCTACAAGCCTACAAGACATATTTCAGTAGCTATAGGAACGTGGCAACTACTATAATCATCCCTCTTCACTTGTGGCTTTGCTTCCCATGGTTACCACTACCCATGATCCACTGCATCTGAAGACACAGTAGAATAAAATATGGAGAGAGCGCGAGAGAGATTATTCACATGCTTTTACTTTTACAGTATGTAACATTTGCTCTATTTTGTTAACTGTTGTTATTAATCTCCTACTGTGTCCAGTTTATAAACTGGCCTTTATCATAAGTATTCCTGTATAGGCAGAATTATCATTTTATATCAGGCTTTAGTACCACCTACATCTTCAGGCATATCTGCTGGGGGACCTCCTGTGCACAAAGGGTGGTGACTTTATATGGGGAATACATATGCATTTTCACAAGTTCATAAAGTGATACTTTAAACATAAACCAGGTTCTTGTTGAAAGGCAGACACATGGGAGTCAGAATTGTTGGCCACAGACTTAGCTCTCAGAGACTTTAGGATTTGCTCATCCTGTGTTTTGAAATTATTAAAGATTTCACAGATTTTTTTCCTCTAAAAACAAAGAGGAAGTATAATTCAAGGTCCATATTCTATTATTACAGTGCTCAGGCAAACCTGATGCCTGTACTTCAAGTGGGATTTGTTCTTAGTAACTTAACGGTAGTTCTCATCACAAAAGCCCAGCAGCAACTCCTGTGCTCACCCCCTATCTCCAGTCTGCAGCCTGGGACAAAGAGAGCAGGAGATCCTGAGCCTGATGGATCCTCAAGTTGAGGAGGCAGAGCTGAGACTAAAGGAGATGAGAGTCCATTAACCATGTGCCTGAGAGGAGAAAGCTGGGTAGAAAGAGTTAAGAGAAAATTCCCAGGATCCCTGTCTAGTAAGTTGCTGGTCAGCCTATGCATAGCAGGAAACTGATGTCTGACCTAAAAGCCTATCCAATCAGAGAGGTAACAGGAACCAGAGGGTTGAATATGATGCTCATTTCTACCAGTCAGGTACCAGGATGCCCAGATTCAGTCACTAAGGAGAGTGCACAGAAAGGCCTTGCCTCCAAAAATGAAGAACTGTCAGGCCTAATCTCAAATCTGCTCTGGGTCAGTTAAGTGAATCTTAAAAGCAAGACAGGGGGGATGCAGACTGCTTCCAAGCAACTTTACTACAGCCTCAAATAAAACCCAATTATGCAAAAGTATCCATGATTAAACAAAAGTAGTGTGTAGAATCTAACTAGTATCAAGCAAGGAAAATAAACAGGAAATATGACAGTGGAGGAAAACAAACATGTTATAGCTGCCGCAGATAACTGGGACTATCAGAAAGGAGCATTGTAGCCGAATTCCGTGAGTTCAAAGTCAAGCTGGGGTACAGGAAACACAAACAGATCTGCACAGAACTTCAAGAGATCGAAGTATTTGAGATGATGGGTAAACTGCTGTAGTTTCATGAGAAACTAGGTTGTGGAGACTCACATGGCAGTATCCTAGTTACTTCTGTGTTGCTGTCATCAACGTTATAACCAACAGCAACTTGGGGAACTGTCGTATCATCCAGGAAGCCAAGGAAGGAACTCAAAGCAGGAACCTGGATGCAGGAACCGAAGTAGAGACCTCTGAGGAGAAAAAAGTGCTTACTGGAATGCTCCTAGGCTTACATTCTGGTAATTTTTCTATACAACCCAGATCACTGTCCTCAGTGAGATGGATCTCTTCCATCAATAAACAGTCAAGAAAATGCCTCACGTTCTCACCTACAAGCAATTGCCTGGAGACAGTTTCTCAGGTGAAGTTCCCTCTCCTCTGGTATCTCTAGTTTGTGTCAAGTTGATAACAAGTAACAAGATGAGTCATGGAACATGAAACCAGAGCAAGAGAAACTATCCAGAATCAAAGGGAGGAGAAAGTTATCACAAAGTTACTTATCACAAACTATCCAAAGACCATCAGGGAGCTGGGAGATGGCTCAGGGCTAGAGTGCTTGCCTAGCAGTCACAAAACGCTGGGTTTGCTCTCCACTGCTGGAAGTGGGCAGAGCGTCTGGCAACTGTGGAGCCACTTCAGTCAGCTGCGTATGCAGGACTAAGGTTCTCAAAAGATGTGCCTGCTGAGCAGAGGAGATACAGAAATAAAGGAGAGGAGGAAACAGTATCCAAGAAATTCCAGAGTTAGATAAAAGTTAAATCCTCAGAATCAAGAGGCATCACAAAACCCTAAGTCCCAAGACACAGATGGACTGCTGCTCTGTGATGTATTACCATTGAATTTCTCCCCAAACAACTGACTAGCTAGAGCTAGCCAGTGAGAAGAAAAATCACCCGAGTAGTCAGAGAAGAGAAAGCATATTGAACTCTGAGGCAGGACTATGAAGATGGAGGGTGGAGGTTCTGTCAGGAACAATGTCACCTGGAAAATCCCTTAAGCACTGAAAAGAGAAAGTTTCAAGATCAGGACCTGCCCAGTGACAAATTATTTCAGAAAGGAAGGCAGAAACCTGAACCAGCTTGTTCTGATTTAGTCTTCACTATACTTACTGCAACTGCACAAATAACCAAAACCATGTGTCTCAATAATTACTTGTCTGTGAGATTCCTGAGAAGGTTGGAGGCCTCCAGAGATTCCTGCCTTTGGTCGAAGGACAGCTAGAAAGGGAGTTATGGGAGCGGAGACAGCTGTGGTATTGTGCTCTGGTGTCTGCTGCAGTTGTTCATCATTAGAACTGTGCCTAGTGTGTAGTAGGTGCTCAACAAATTGTCTGACAGCTGCCAAACGCAGGTAAAATAGGACTTTTGAAGACATACAAAAAAAATCTGAAAGAGCTCATTCCAAATGCTGACCCACTCTACAGTAACTGTTGTGGGATGTCTCCCAGGAGGAATGACATGGCCCCTGCTGCTAATGTGGGCCTTTGAGGAAGGATGTAAAGTGTTAGAAATGGTGTCCTTGTGCCATAAATATATATTTGGTCTTTTGAGGACATCTGAGTTTCATCTCTCAGTTCCTATACAAATTACTACCCTGTGTATACGTCACTTATTTAGCAAGATGCCCGCAATGTCTGAAGACTTGTCAGTGTAGGGCTGCAAAGAAAAAAAGAACAGATCCTTCACACAGTATGCTTATAGTCTAATGGAAAAAGCATATAATAGTCCAGTTGTAGCCAGACATCGTAGTGTGTGCGTGTAGTCTCGGTAATCGGAGACAAGAGCAGAAGGGTTGGGAGCTTGAGGCCAGCCTCAGCAACACAAAATGAGTTAGAAGTGAGCCTGGGATATATGAAACCCTGTTGCCAAAAAAGAAAAGAATGAAAAGGGGGGAAGGAAGATAAGGAAAAGTAATAGGAAAAAGAACTGTGGATCATTCTAGAAGGAAGCATACTGTAAAAGCATGGGGGATAGGATATTCATTGGTACTTCCGTGTTAGAGTCTGGAGCATGTGCAGAAAGTCAGAGGAAAACAAAGAGGCTGCTATGACTAGTTGGTATGTCAGCTGGTGTGTTGGTATTCAGTTCACAATTTATCAAGGCCCTGTGAGACTCTGTACATAAGAGGTAACGAAGGGAGTGTACCAGGAGGAACATTAAGAAAGACTTACATCTCGGATCTGTCCAGGGAGGTATAAAATATGACATAGAGGAGAACTGAGTGAGAGCATGGGAACAAGTTAGATGTGGGCATCCTCCTACTAGCAAGAGGCTGTAAGGACTCTGGGCACACTCTCTCGGCTCTCCGAGCCTCTGCTTCTCATCTGTAAACTAGGGATAATAATGGGGCTAACCTCAAAGGGTCAGTGGGAAAATTAGAAGAAACATTGGAGAAGTAAAACAAACTAAAACAAACAAACAAACGAATCCACTGAGTAAGTATAAGCATGTCTTTTATGTAAAACCTTCATGGGACACTTTCCAGTATTTACTAGTTTTTATTTTAGTTTTTGCTAGAAAGAGAGGGTTAAAGACCATCCAGGGCAGTCTAAGGAGTGAGAGAGATTGACTCTAAAGCTGAATTTGCCTCCTGCCTTCCGCATCTGTAGAAGGAGAAAGTAGTAGTTGCCAGGGAAGGAGGAAGATTAAAGTAACATAAATTTCCTGGCTCTGTCCTTATAATATAGATATTTAATAATTACTATCCCACCATCTTCTAGAGAGATTGATTTGTTTTGAACATTGTTCTTAAGGGTGAAAAGAGATTGCAGACAAATAGAAAAGGAACATAAGATCACATGCCTCTGGGTAGTTCTGTATCTGTAGCGGGAGGTGTTAGAAAAATGTGGGGTGGACTTGCTAGCTCCTGGCAGCTGCCATGTTCTCACTCGAAGTTCCCGCACTAAATGCTAAATGCAGCACCCACTGGCTGGCCAGGAGCGCAGACCAGGGATCCACAAGATGCTGATGTGGCTGCTGCCTCCGCAGGTCAGCTCCATGGACTCCATGGCTCTAAGCATGGCCCTTGGGCCAACTCCAACACTCTTATAGTGCTCGGCTCAACCCCACACAGCATCCGCCATCCTCAAGGTACCTGGTAGAAGTAAGACTCTTAATACTTAAAGATTATCCAATGGATTTATATATCAGCAAATACTCAATACACAAGATGCCCACACAATTAGAATTGTTAACCCAATTACCTAACCTTGATATTTCTAACTACCTTAGACTGCTAGAGACACACGGATATCAGCCGCAATCTTCTCTCCTCTCTTTCTCCTTCTCCTCCCGTTCCTTCCTTCTCCCAACTCCTAGCTCTGCCTACCTCTTCTACTGCCCAATCACCGGCTCTAGTCTTTATTTTACAAATTAAGGTGGGCAGAAGGTTCACAAAGTCACCTGTGCACTGATTCACTTCTCATCTGCAGCCCCTCCCGGGAAAGTGAAATTAGCATCAAAATACAAAACCAGGGTGATCTATGATCTACAATGATCAACAACACGTGTCCTTCCCAACTACCTAAAATACCAGAATTAAATGGAGAGTCATGACTGGTCAATGCATGGAGAGTGAGAGACTCTGGCATACGGGGTCCTAAATGGGATGTCTTCATCCAACCACTTCCCCCAGGGCTCAGGGAACTATTTGGAAAAGGGAGGGAAAAGATTGTCAGAGTCAGAGGTAACTCCAAGCACTGGTTGACTCCAAGGAAACAGTGTCTTCCAGATACAAGAGGACCAATATGCATAAGGACTCACAAAGACTATGACAGCATGCTCAAATCCTGCACAAGTTCAAGCCAGACAGGGTCATGGCACTGGCACTGAGTAGAGAAAGTAGACCCAGGTTCCCACCCCACCCCAGCCTTAAAGCTCTCTGCAGTTGACAGCAATACAGAAAGCTGTTTTCTTCAATGGTGTCTCACTGGGTGTGTTAATTACAGTTCAGGGCAGGTTCCATGCCCCAGGGGTAGTAAGCCAACATAAAATTAACTCTATAGTCTTTCGCAAGGAAAATAAACAAAGTCAAGCAGATTTTATTACAAAAGTTGATTCTGTAATGAAATTTTCTTTCAAATACAGTTACTCTCTCAGGACATGGGTAATATCCAGACACCCTGAATATTTTAACAATGAGGGGATCTTAGAGAAAATGATGACGGCTCCCTTTACAGAGCCTAGACTGAGCCTCAAGCTGAAACAGAGAATGGTGAGGCAGGGCATCCATATGGGTGGTGCAGGCAGCAGATACGTGTGAGCTGACACCCATCATTGACATTCACTGTCTCCATCACATACCGTGATTATGATTAGATCCAGCAGGGGAACAGAACAGAGCCAACTGTTCACGGGTCGCTCCTGATAAGCTGCAGGCTTCCTATTGGCAAAGACTGCCTTCTATCGCATCTGCAGAGCTTATCTCTATACCCAAGTTAGAGAAGGCATTGAGGAAGGGGGGGGGGTGATCCTCAGAAGAGAAAAGAATCTTCTTTACCTACAAGTAAATATTCAGCCCCCAGCAACACGGAAGCAATTATTAATTTGAAAACCATCTTCAGCATGCACCTGGAAGATCTGCCTCTTGGTTCAAAAAGGCAGATATTTTAAGGTAGAGAGCTCTTTGTTTCCTTAGAGGAAGAAGGATGAAACTGGAAGCAGAGGCCATGATGGTGCTGGAGTTCTCCGAGGAGGGCTAAGGTCAGGGTTGGAGAAGACACCCTGACAATGCTGCTCCAGGCAAGGGGCACATGTCTACCCTGTCCTGGGCCTTGATACCTCAGGCATTAGCCTATTGAAGAGACCTTCAGGCAAGATATCAGCCTTCTAAAGGAGCATGCCAACCAAAATGAGGATAGGAAGCACTTTTACTGGCCAAACTATGACAGGAAATAGCCTTCCCTTCACATGTGTTGGCTACTAGACAGATACATATGGTGCAACTGAGGCAGCAAGCCTTGAATTTGTGTTAGACAAGGCCTACTCTGTGTTTCCTGTGCTCTGATGCGCGTTCTCTCTCTCTCTCTCTCTCTCTCTCTCTCTCTCTCTCTCTCCCTCTCTCCCTCTCTCCCTCTCTCCCTCTCTCTCTCTCTCTCTCTCTCTCTCTCCCTCTCTCTCTTTCTCTCTCTCTCTCTCTTTCTCTCTCTCTCCCCCTTGCATTTCTTTCTTCTTGAGTGATCAGCAAGGCCCACAAGTGGAATATAGTTGGCAAAGTTGATGCCAGAATGAACTATGGAGAAACGAGCTGTGGAGGTGGATTCAGATTGACGAGGCCCTGTGGTCTATTTCACTCCACTCTCCAACCTTACTCCCTCCGTAATTACAAACTTCCTTCTCTTCTTTTCTTCTTTTCCTCTTCCATTTTATGAATAACAATCTCCATAGGAATCAAGAGTGACAGGTGTTACTCTGCCAAGATTTTCTGATCATTAGAGCTGCTTCGGGCTTGTGGGAGTTCCTCCCCACCCACTGTGGGATTGATTCAGTGGCTCCTGGGGGAGGCCTGGGGACCTATGTGACAGGTGCATACATGATCCTGATGCATAAGAAGTCAAGTTGTCAGATGTAACCTACTTATGACAAACACTAAAACAAACGAACAAAAATCTTCAATCTTTGCATGGAAAATACTTTTCTGAAGACACATAGAGGATGCTGACCTTGGGGTAGAACATTATAGTCAGACACTCAGGCCTGAAGTTTCTGTTCCTTGTGCATCACTGGGAGAGACAGACTATCATGATGAAGTCTGCCCCGGTCCCGCAAATAGTTAGAGATGCTGTTCAGCTAGGACCTAGTCCATTATTATGTGATGTCACCTCCTGCAATGGCTTGACTTCCTTTGAGAGGCTCAGTCCTTCCTCAGGGTCAGCACCACTCTCAGATGAGGGAAAGCAGAAGGAATTACTGTGTGGAATTACCCCAGAAGGAATTACCCCAGCCTTCTCTTCCTCCTTCCCAAGTTAGGGAGAGAGGGCTGGGGGTTTGTGGGGAGAGAGAAGCTGTGTCACCTCTGCCATTCACTGTCATTTGATCCACTAGGGGTGGGGTGCAACTTGGTAGTTCTGCACAAAGCTAACAGCCGCTTCTGTGGCCTCTGGCTAGCAAAGCAACTCAACAGCCTACACAGCACGGGGTCCTCACAGTTTAGGAAGAGTTCTCAGAAGCCCTTCTCAGCCCTGGGAGGCCCAAGCTTTGCCACCTCCTGCAGATTGCACCTTCCTGCCCTTTCTCAGCTCTTTGCTGCTCTGCATGGGGTCTGTGGTTTAGCATTTCCTTCCTTTCCAGTTAGAGCCCCAGCAGCCCCAGCCTGGCTGTTAGAGATACTGGTGAGAAAAGCCACATCGTAGAGTAGGAGACATTTTAAAGAGGAGACAAATGCGGGAGCCAGTTAAAGCCCAGCTAAGCTTGGGGTGGGGGGAGGAGACGAGGGGGAGGGGAGCATTGAGTTCTGGCTCAGTTCCACCTTCTTCAGGTCCTTGCTCAAATGATACCTACTTGTTGAGTGTTGGTAGTTTTAAGTTGTAACTCCACGATCCTCTTGTCCAAGCTCCTCCCACCACCACATGAACAGACAAGGTACTGTCTTACTTTGAACATTATTTGTGTTAAGTATTCATTGTTAGCAAGGTGGTAGCATGCACCTTTATTCTCAGCCCTCAGGAGACTAAAAGGGGAAGATTTGACTCTTTCTCTCTCTCTCTCTCTCTCTCTCTCACACACACACACACACACACACACACACACACACACACACACACACACA
>JANHMN010000002.1:77277993-77290166 GCA_030674055.1 Rhabdomys pumilio | reverse complement strand
ACACACACACACACACACACACACACACACACACACACACACACACAGTGTGCAATATGCCACAGGTTCCCATGCCTTGTGCAGCAAGCAGTTTACTGACCAAGCCATTTCCCCAGGCCCCTTGTCTGCTTCTCTCTACACTCCAAGAGCAGAGCTTCATTGATTATTCTGGGATGAACTTTTGAGTGCCTCACAGGGTTCTTGGAACTTAGAAGGACTTCAGTGCATGTTTTAAAGTGAGCAGGTGATAGGAAGGGAGTGGCTTCTGCAGCTGCTGCCACCCATCCTGGAAGGATGCAGAACAGACATTTTTCTAATGATCATATAGGAGACCTTTAGCCTGCCTGCTGTCTGCTCTAAACAACCACTGCCAGGTCACACGTGGCCATCATTATGTCACCAACAGCCTCATGCTGTGTTTAGAGGAGACTAGAGAGCACCTCCCATCATCCCACCCTCCCTCCTTACCCCACCCCACCCCCACTTTCAAGGGCTTCTTCCTCTAGAGCAGTGGTTCTCATACAGTTCCTCATGTTGTGGCGACCCTCTAACCATAAAATTAGTTTTGTTGCTACTTCATAACTTTAATCTTGCTACTGTTATGAATTGTAATGTAAATATCTGGGTTTTCCGATGGTCTTAGGCAGCCCCTGTGAAAGGGTCACTCTACCCCTCAAAGGGATCTCAATCCTCGGGTTGAGAACCAAACGCTCTAGATGGTGATTCAAGTCTAAAGTTCCAACAATGGCGTTACTATGGAGTGTTTACCATTGCCTTATTTGTCTGTACCCTTGAGTCTCTCTGCTGTTCAAGTTCATCTGCCCTGTGGCTCGTATGAGGTCGGAGGGTCCTGAGCAGTGAGTTAGGAGATGAGGAAGGAATACAAACGTTAGGGCTGTTAGAATTGCACTTGCTAATCTAGCCAATTTGCACCAGGCTAATTTGTTTCCATCAGCTACCAACCAGCAAAAGGGACATAGAGTGAGTGTAACTTTCACAGCTAGGAAGAGGCTTCTCCTGGGAAAAGGACAATGCAGAGAGAATGGCACAAGGTTGTAGTACCTTGAAAGGACACTGAGTTGAAAACTGGAGAGGATGGGCTGGTATGTGTGCTGTGGAGACCCTCATCACTAATCTACAATATCCCTCCTTTTGTCTGAGCCTCTGTCACCTCCTACAAAATATAATTAGATTAGCTTGAAGCTTCTTCTCTTACTCCTGAAGTGTAGAATGTGGAGTTTCCTGTTCTGTAACTTTGAGGGTTACTAAGGCCTGCTTGAGATACAGCCCGGGAGCCAAGACTCTCCCTGTGCTGGTTTTGGGGAGACTTGCTGGTTCTGTATGGATGCACCTGAGCACATGGTATAGTTAGTTATTTTGACTAAACTTGGGGCTCAGGGGGTGGGGTGATTCAAGCAGACTCTTCCTTGGCAAAATGTACCTTTACAGGGAAAGCTTTCCTATAAAAATTCATGTGGGTGATTTATTCACCACTGTGACAAAAATGCCCGAGCAAGACAACTTAAAGGAAAGATTTGTTTTGGCTCATGGCTTTAGAGGTTTCAGGTAGGCTCTTTGGCTGTAGCTAGCTTCTGGGCCTATGGTGAGGCAGAAAACCAGTGTGAAAGGTGTGGGGAAGCGTTGCCATTCACTCGTTGCATGGTAGCTGGAATGCAGAAAGAGACAGGAGAGATTGGGCCTAAAATCCTCCTCAGGCACATGTCTCTAGGAAATAATGTCTTCCAACTCTGCCCTCACTTCTGTAGTTCTACTTCCTTCTAATAGTCTATTAAAAATCTGAATGAATAAATGTACCAGTGGCTATTTGGCATGAAACACAAACTACAATAGCCCCAGTGGCCTGAAGCGTCCCCTAACCTTTCAGGGACCTCCACTCATGTGAAGCAGTGACTTCACTACAGAAAAGAATTTCAAGATGAGCCAGTGTGAAGCAGAGTTGGGTTTATGAAAAATGAAAAGAATATTTAGCATAGATTTAAATATGTGGGGTTACTATATAAAAAGATACCCAGAGAGGGAGAAGAAGATACACAGAGAGGGTGCCATGGCCTTCTTCAAGTAGCTCTTAAGTATCTTAGCCATTCCCATAAGTCCTGCTTGGCTGCTTTCAAGTTACAGCTCAAAAGAGCAGACACCCACTCCCCATCTGCCTCTTTTTGATAAATGAAATTACAGGATGGCTCCATATGATTACAATATTATAAAAATAAACTATGAGCCACAAGACTGTGCAAGGATGAAGGCATGACTTTCACTGCCAGTGGAGTTTCTAGTGAGATTCATGGAAAACATTCGGCTTTCAGCTGGGGCAGGAGAAAGGTAGTGCACACATAGGTCTTAAGCATGACTTGCTATGATCTTAATGTTCTCATTAAAATATTTCTCTGTAAAATGTCTCTGAATACCTTTGCAGCAAATGTCAGTTGTGCTTGACTTCTTGACTTTAAGCTGGTGAGCGTCTTTGACTCTTTGAGAGTCTCTGGGTGAGGGGTTCATTTTCTATATCTCCATAACGTGCCTTACTTTCCTGTACTGCCTCATATGAGTTAAAATGTTGCTTTGTTTAAAGCTCTCATGATCTGATCATCTCTGGACATACTCTCACAGACACATGGGAATTGTGATGTCTGAATTTCCTAGGTGCCTTTCAATCGCATTAAATTGATAAACAAGATTGACCACTACACGATGTTACTAAGTAGATACAAAGAAGGGCAATGTGTGTGGGGGGGTGTGTGGGGGTGTGTGTGAAATAACAGGATGAATAGCACCCAATTGGAGGCTGCAGTAAGAAATATACATGGGCGGCTGAGCCTCTGGGTCTAGCAGATGGTTTGATCATGACTGTAAGCAAGAGATTAACACAAGAATGATAAACCAAAGCTCAGGGGACCACAGTGGTTGTGATGTGTGAGCTGTAACTTGAGAACAACCACAGAACAGTGACTGATACAATTCCAGTGTGCAGATCCTAGGAGCCCGGTCCTTCAGAGCAGTGAGGAGGCAGGTGTAAGCTGACCACATTTTCAGGAGAGCTCAGAGCCAGTCATTGAAGGCTCAGTAGACATAGGTCAGCATGTGACGGAAGGCTTCATGGGAGCAAGAGAAGTGATTGGTATTGGATCAGGTCCTGACAAAAGAGATGGCAAGTTTTAGCTAAGTGGGAGCAAGGTGTGAGACTGGCTTGGGAAGGATGGCCATAAAAGAAGACTGGTCAAGTTGAGCCTATGAACATAGAGACCATGTGGACCAGGGAAGGGGAGGCCAGGAGGAGCTCGCTTTCTCTCTTCATGTGTGTCTTTATCTTGTAGGATTCTCAGTAAGTTGAGTCAAGATATCAACAAGAACGAAGAGAGAAGGAGCATTTTCACACGCAAGTGAGTGGGCAGCTCTGGCCTAGGAACCTGTGTAGGGGAATTCAAGAATTAAAATCCCAATTAAGCCTTTAAAAGAATCTGCAACACTTGCCTCACCTGTGGTGGTCCCCTCTGTTCCAGGGGTCATGAAGAGAATGCCCAAGGAGGGGAGGGAGTTTCCTCTCCTTGATGAACATTTTGCTCCCAGGACCAGGACATCAAGTGAACATTCCCTAGATCTTTAAACAGTCACAAGCTTCTTTCTGGGACACCATTGTGGCTTTAGTGGTCTCCAGAAGCTGGGGAGTGAGGTGGGGGTGGGGGGTGGGGAGGCAGCCAAACTCTGGTGGCAAAGCAACAAGAGACAAGCCTTAGGTAAGGAGACATAATATCTATTGGTGCAGAGGGCCAGACTGGGGAAAGGAGATGCCCTTAGATTGACAGGCAACTGAGATGTTATTTGTTTTTGCAGACCCCAGGTTCAACGGTTTCCTGAGGAGATAGGTAAGATACCCGGGCTGAGAGACAATTGCTTTAGGAGGTGATATGTACTTTGGTTCTGGCCTCCTTGAGTGCTGTGCAATGGGACATGATTCATTAGTTCATCAGCCAGGTCTTTGGCATGGAAGTGTTTGGGTTCCCACTGAGAGGAGGAAGGATGCCACTCTAGAGGCACACTGCAGAGACTCAGCTTTGAGCACCTCATCTGAGCCAGTGTCTGAGTGTTTTAGGCAGTCTCCCATTGTTCAATTGCACAAAACATCTAGATTTGGGTTCCTGGTCCCCTTCTAGTCCTGTTGAATAAGATACCACATGAATAAGGACCCATGTCTTATCCTGTGAAGACAATCCTTATTGGCTTTTATATACACACAAGTAAGATTAGGTGCCACTGCTGCTCTCTGGTAGAATGAACTCTTCAGATAGAAATGCTATGGCCAATAGTAAGTTGCTGTCTCTGTGTGATTTCTGTTGCTATAAGACTGCTCCTAAAGCTGGTTACTTTATAAAGAAAAGAGGTTTATTAATTTCAGAGGTCTAAAGGTCTAAAAGCATGGCACTGCCATCAATTCAACTTCTGGCTAAGAATGCATTACAAATAGCATTACACAGAAAAATGTGAGAATAGTGAGGGGCGTGTGTCTAAGCAACTGAAATACCAGGAATGTCCTTGTAATAGGTTATCTCACAAGGTCCTGATGTGTCACCTACTCCAGTCCGGAAAGACCCAAGTCTCTGGAGAAAGATACTAATCAATTCATGAGGTCTCTTTGACCGAATTATCTCTTAACGATCCCATTATCCCTCAATACCATTGCATTAGGATTTAACGTGAGTTCTGGTTGGATAACTCGTACTCAACACAGCAGCCGATGGCCCCATTCACAGAGAAGAAAAAATGAGGGCCTGTGATAGACACTGGGAGGGAGAACTGCGCTGACTCTCTGTTGGGTGCTGATGGTGGTGTTATCTCCCTTGCAGAAAGCCATGAAGAAGATGATGGTGGCTGGTCATCCTTTGTGAGTACGGCTTGGGCTAAATCAACCTTGTATCAATGGCTGGAGTGGCTGTACATTGTTCTTAATGCTAGAAAAGGAGCAAGTTTCTCTTACCAACAAGGCATTGAAACATCCCATTTCAGGCCCCAGGAAAGGGACAAAGTAAATATTTCCAGCTTTAGAAGCCCAAAGGGTTTTCTCTCTCTCTATTACTCAGCTCTACCTCTGTGGCATAGAAGCAGCCGTGGGCAGTGAGCAAGTGAGTGGGCTCTCTGATGAATACAGAGGTGGGCTGTGACTTACTGGCCACACCATTTATCACTACTTCCATATCCAATAGCAATCTGTTCCTTTCTACTATCTTTCTAGAAATCTATGCTACTGTAACTTTCCTTGTGGAATTAAGTCAGCATTGGTAACACAGAGGGGAAAGCATTACTGAATGAAAGGTTAACACCAGAAAGAATCCCATACCAATTTTACATAGGAAGGGTGACAATGACAAGACCTTTCACCAAACTACACATGGTCATCACACACAAAGCTAGACAGGGGCTAAGCATTCTGTGATGGGAGAGAGATCCAGAGGGACATGCCTTGTGCAAAGCCCTTCATCAGATAGAGGCAGATCTGGGTCTCAGGCTGTCCAACCCTCAGTCTAAGTTGTCTTTCTGGTAAGTGGCCACCTCTAGGTCTTTTAAAAACCATACACGGAGTGGCCCTTGGCCTATTGGGATTCTAGTAAATGAAAGCACTTCATTTGAAAAAAAAAATGGTTTTTGGTAAAGTCTATTTTTTTTCTTTTAAATGGGAAAACAAAGGAATGCAATAGATTTATTTTGTTCCAAAGGAACAAGAGAGCCAGTTTCTCCAGATGTGTTTGTGCTTCAGCAGCTGGATCCCTGACAAGGCTCCTCTTGAGTCTTCCCATGCTCAGCCAGAGGCTAAGCTAGTCTTCAATGTTGTCCCAAAAGCATGTGTTTCCAGTCTCTGGAGGCCATCTCAGACACATCTGGCTGGAGGATGCTGGGGTCTTGGGCAGAGATCTCATAGATCCATACTGTAAAATGTTGCCCTATAACACTTGTACAAGCTGTGCCATCGCCTCCGCTGTGTTGACAGGAAGATGACTATGAAAGTCCCAACGATGACGATCCAGATGGGGAGGACGATGGTGACTATGAGTCCCCTAATGAGGAGGAGGAGGCGCTGGTGGATGATGCTGCTGATTACGAACCTCCACCCTCCAACGATGAGGAGGCTCTGCAGAGCTCCATCATGCCCGCCAAGCCTTTCCCCAACACCAACTCCATGTACATCGGTAAGGGCCTCGTTGCAGCCTGCTGGTCCTGGCGGCCCTGGGAGAAGATGCTCATTGAGCTTCTCTAAGTGCTGATTCCTGCTCAGTTTCTGAAAAAACTCGTGGCTTGAGGCCAAAGACTGCCTTTCTGGCCATTTCCTCATGAGCAATACAAGCTAATACTAGAGCAGAGGACAAAGGCTTGATGGGAAGAGGGCGGTTATGTGGCACTGCCATCTACAGAAGGTCATAAGAAATGTGAGGGCACTCAGAGGGACTGGTTCTGCTTTTACAATGAGACAGACTTGAGGGTGTTCCTCATCTACCTGCTGTTCTGTGCTCACGGTGTTCTTCCTCATTCACCCGTTCACAAAATCACAGATGTTACTCATCTCCTATTCTGAACCAGACACTTGTGTGCTGGAATCCACCCAGAAGGAAGGTATGCCTTTATCTGGTGGGAATTACTTTCTAGTAGAGGAGGTGACTAAAAATGAACACAGGCACACTTGGCTTCCTCTGCATCCAGGGAACAATGTGTCTCACCCTGGGAGCTGTCCTGTACTCTACTCTGCTTCAGACTGCGCCCCACCACCCCCACTTTGTGTATTGAAGGATAGAACACAAAAGCTAACAGACAGGGAGCCTCGGCCATCATCAAGGCTGTTCCAGACTTAGGAAAATGGAAACCAGGTTGGCGTGTGTCTTTAGGTGCCTGTCACAAAGACACGGAGTGAGTGAGATAGACCTCATCCTTGAGCACTCTTAGTCTAGTGGGTGAGGCAACAGTAAAGAAATTCCGAACTTGTCAAGATGGTTCTGGGCTGTTCTGTGGTAATCAGAATAATGTGAGTGGCTGTCTAGGGCGAGACCATTTGCTGTTTAATTTGGTAACAGAATTGGGGGCCAACTCCTCCCTTGAAGGGAGGAGACAGACAAAGGAGGAAGTAGGAGAGCATAGCAGCCCAGAGTACTTGTGAAGGGAAGGAAGCAACAGAATAAGGGGCTCACGAGGGTGGCAGCCAACTTAATCCCAATAAGCAGCTGTGTGTGCAGTGTGAGCATACGAAGGCATGCACACACGTGACTCTGTGCATGCTTAAGTGCCAGCAGACACTCATGTTTCTTGGCACACATGTGTGCACATGCATGTTGAACACACATACTTGTGCTCTGTATTTGCATATGTACATATATATGCACAGGGATCATGTGTGCATGCATATGTACACTTGCACATCCACACACATAGAATTGTATCTGAAAACACTCACTGGGGTAACTCTGTAGAGGCTTCCTTTGACTGGCAGTGTCTCAGATTATTACCTGTTTGTGTGAGGTACGATGCAAGTTATTCCAATGTGTAAGAAGAGTTAAACCAAGTCTGCAGGAAGAGGGACATATCCTGGCCAAGGGCTTCCTGCCTCCTGTAGGACCCAGGCTGGGTCTGACTCTATCTCAGATTCATGCTGGATGCTGGTACGGGTGGAGATCTGGAGGACAAGGGTCAGGTCTTCTGACACCTCAAGCTGCACAGCCAGGCACAACATGTTGTAGAACACAGACTTTGACAACACTGACTTCAAACTTTTATTTCTTCTCTTTTCTTTTCTCTTTCTTTTTTCTGTTTTTGGTTTTTGTTGGTTTGTTTTTGTTTTGTTTTTCGAGACAAGGTTTCTCTGTGTAGCCCTGGCTGTTGTGGAACTAGCTCTGTAGACCAGGCTGGCCTTGAACTCAGAGATCTGCCTACCTCTGCCTCTGCCTCCCGAGTGGGATTAAACGGCTCTTCTTTCTTTTTAATATTGTGTTTCCTCAGACCGGCCACCCACCGGCAAGGTCTCCCAGCAGCCTCCGGTGCCCCCGCAGAGACCAATGGCCGCCCTCCCTCCCCTGCCAACAGGCCGGAACCACTCGGTAAGCCTCCTCCCTTTCTTCCAGGCCGCTTTGTTTCCACAACAATTCTTTCTTCCAGTAGACAGAAAAGGAACTAAGCATCTTTACCTAATTCTAAGTTTCTAAGAGGCGGTTATGTCAGGGAAAATGCACACCCTCACGTTCCGCTCAGTGGTTCTTTTTTTGTGATGATATATAAGCAGTTTCTGTGTATGTCATAATGCTTATTGGCTTTTTTTGGCCCCGCAAACAATATGAACTGCGTGTATAATGAGATACTCCCCTTCCAATATCATTGTGCTACCTCCGCTATTTAACTGTGGGTGAACCAAGTCTGGCCGGACATCTTCCGGTGTTGCCTAGACTCTCGAGGTAGGCCTCCTCCTGCAAGCAGCGCTGCGCTGCGCCACCTGCTGGCAAGATCAAGAAATTCCAGGGATGACCACCTTAAGATCACAGGATTTCCAACACAGTGAAGCCCATGAGAAAAGCAGTGACGCAAGACCCACTTTTCCTTTTCTTTCAGCATATAGTCCAGCACCTATGGAGCTCCCATGAAGCTCATTCTAAAGGAGTCAGTATCTGGTGATGTGTTCTTTCCACAAGGAGCCCGGACACTTTGGCAACTGTGGCAAGAGCCAAAATGTCAGGACTAGAAGGGGAGATTGCGGTGGGAGGAGGGTCTTGGCAGATACGAAGACCCCACAGTAGCGAGGATTCCCCTTCTCACAGATCGCCCCCTCCTGCTGGCATCTCTGCAAAGGGGCTTCATGGGACCCAATGTATCTACACAGGCATTTTGCTTTTGAAATCTGAAGACTTTTGCCTCCACCACCGAGAGGCGGGCTTTGCCCATCGCTTCGACAGATATTGGTTGGGCAGCTATTTCACACCAGTGTGCTCTGTGCCAGAGGAAGAATATGGAACAGCACAGAATGCCCCGACTCTCATAAAATTTTCATATAAACAAGCACACACATGTAGGAATGACCTGGGTATGTGGTTTGGGAAAGCAGGGGGCCAAGTAACATGACAGAGGGTACAGAGCTGACATTGAGCTGGCACAGGACGATCCAGTCACAGGTAAAGCAGAAGGAACATCCCAGGCAGAGGAAACATAGGCACAGCTTTGGGTTTTGTGAGAATTGTGAGGAGATCTCTATGCAGGGACCATGGAGCATCAGAGAGGAGCATAAAAACTCCTCAAAAGGTGGGCAGGGAATCTCGTGTGAGGCTTCCCAAAGGACTCATGTTTTACTTCTAATGTGACTAGACCCTTGGAGGGCTTGGTAGGGAAGTTTCTGCTTGGTCTTTGCTGTGCAGAAGGCCTGGAGCACGAGAGAGTAAGGAAGTTCAGAGGGACACAACCTCAGCAGCTCAGCTGACAGAGGGGACAGCTAGCTGTGGGTCAGACCGGAAGACGGAGGAAAGGGATCCAGATACATTTGGGGAGAGAATATCGTTAAGATGAAAAGAAGCTGTTGTGGAAAAGCTTCTAAACATTTTCATTGTCTTTTTTAAAATTCCATGCAGCCATTGTCTCCACCCCAAACCAACCATGAAGAGCCCAGCAGAAGTCGAAACCACAAAACAGCAAAGCGTAAGCACAGAGTTGCTTTCTGCCCACCAGCCCGCCTACCCAATCGCCAGCCAGATGCTTTCTTTTTTTCTTTCTTTTTTTTTTTTTAACTGACCTAAGCCTTTTCTACTCCAGTGCCTCCTCCATCAATAGACAGAAGCACAAAACCTCCCCTGGACCGCTCATTGGCTCCTCTTGACCGAGAACCATTCACACTAGGTTAGTATTACTCATATTTTATGCACAATAGTAATGGCCACATTTACAGAGTGCTAAGCACACAAACACTATATTCATATACATGTACACACAACACACATATAATATCTTACTACTGGAACAATACTGTAAATTTGTGAGAAACAGCCTCATTTTACAGAGGAAGAAACAAGGCACAAAGGAGTAACTTTCCAGCATCACTAGACGACCAAATGACCAAATGATGAAGACAGAGACCTAAACCCAGATCAGCCTGGTGCCAGAACTCTTGCTCTTAGTCTCTGGGCTGTGCCTGCTCCACCATGCCTGTGAGCTGTGTGTACTTTGGCCAAGACACAGCAGGATGATGCATCCTGGTCCTCACGTAGGAAATGGGCTGAGAGGAAAGAGCACCAGGAGAGCTGTAGTCAGCTGTTTTGGTTGCTATTTATTAGTTAACTGACCCAGGGGATGTTGCATTCTTAGGCCACAGTCTCATGGCAAGGAGGATGTTCTCTTGGGAGGAAACATTTTCTAAAACTCTAAGGTACTATTCAGATGTCCAAATTGCCTTTTTCGGTAGGTGCATACAGTTGATGAAATACTATGGACTTTTCACACAATTTACTCATGGTTCCAGCTACCTTGATTCTAGCTACCCTTACATAGAACTATTCTTTAATTCATCCCTAAAACTTAGCTACCATTTATTGAACACCTAGGATGGGGCAGGTGCTTTGCATCCTTAGGCCAAGTTGGTGAAGGGGTGTGTCATCTCCACCTCTCAGACAATGAAAGGTCAGAGAGGTTAAATAGCACGCTCTGTTTTGTATAGGTGGGCTAAGACTTAAAACCATGTCTTTCTGACTTTTACACTGAGTCTGTGGGCTTTGAACAAGGGTGGGACTCTGAACAAGGCTTTTGCCTTTTCTTGGCCTCGGTATTTTCCTTGGTTGGCAAAATGACTTTGAGATCTTGGCTTGGAGGCTGACGCTTGTTGCTGTTTCCTTGACTCCCAGTCTAACTCTGCTGAGTCATGAGTTTGGAGTTCACTGTAGAGAAAGGCACACATGGAATCTTAGACTCGAACCCTGCTCGCTAAGCCAGGGCATCAGGAAAGTGGGATACGGATACGAACGCTTCACAGTCACTTTTAAACACAACTCACTCCTTTAAAGAGTCACCTTTTGCTATGTCTATAGACATTTTAGAAATAATGTTTCCTGATGATACATGTCTGAGCTCTGAGTTACATCCTGCCAATGAAGCTGTGGAGGGACTAGCCTGTGACCTTGAAGCTCCTAACACTGCCAGAGTATATGCATATCACAAGATAGCTATTTAGTTGGTTGATTAGTTTTCTTATGAATCAGTACTTTCTGAAAAGGAGAAGTCTACTTTGGCTAAAGAATATTAATTTGATTTTGGGGCAGCCCTTTAAGTAAGATGTTTAATCTCAAACTCTAAATATTTACTAAACTTCTTTTGCACTGCAAGAATGCTCTTCCCTTGGCTAGTGAGTGATTCAAAGTAGACAAGTCTCTTAGACCTTCCTGGGTCAACCATGAACTCAGCCCTTATGGGATGTTGTGAATATGTGATTCCAGGCGGATAGCATCAGCATGCATCTTGGGGTACGAAGGATGGGAGACTGGGAAAGAAAGAGGAGCTAGCCAGCATTTGTCAGCACCCACCCATCCTGTGCCTGACCTTGCATATAAGTTATCATCTGACCCTTGTGACAAACCTGCACTGACTTCACAGCCACGGTAGCTGAGGTCGTGCTCAGGTCTCATCAGGCCTGCTTCCAGATCTACTGAAACCTTACTAATATCACGTAGGAAAGAAAAGGTATACCTAAGCCTTGGGATCTCAGATATAATAACCATAAGTTGTTTTGAGTAACTTGGCATTGAAGAGCCCTTAGGTATAATAAATACTTGGCTTCAATACCATATGTTCTTAAAGAGATCAAACAAGTGAGCAAGCAAAATTCATTCCCACCCCCACCCCCACCACGATGACTACAACCACCACCATGACCACCACCAGCACCACCATGACCACAACCATGACCATGACCACCACCACCATGACCACAACCACGACCATGACCACCACCAGCACCACCACGACCACAACCATGACCATGACCACCACCACCATGACCACAACCATGACCATGACCACCACCATGACCACAACCATGACCATGACCACCACCACCACCATGACCACAACCACGACCATCACCACCACCACCACCACCATGACCACAATCACGACCATGACCACCACCACCACCACCATGACCACAACCACGACCA
>JANHMN010000002.1:77246316-77277983 GCA_030674055.1 Rhabdomys pumilio | reverse complement strand
CACCACCATGACCACAACCACGACCATGACCACCACCACCACCACCATGACCACAACTACGACCATGACCACCACCACCACCACCATGACCACAAGCACGATCATGACCACCTCCACCACCTCCACCACCACCTCCACCACTATCACCATGACTACCATGGTGACTACAATCACAACCATAGCCACCACCGCCAAGATGACCAGTACCACAACCACAACCATGACCACCAACACCATTACCTCAACCACCACCATCACCTTGACTACCATCACAGTCACCACAGCCACCTCCACCACCACTAAAGTGGTTTTGGCACACCAAGACAGTCTCTTAAAGACCTTGTTCCCAAGTTAATAATTTTTCCAGAAGCCAAATGGAAGTCTACATAATATCAAGTGTACCACAGGATTTGGAGGAAAATGTCACCTTCATGACACACTGGTTTACTTCAAAATTCAAATTAAGCCAGAGAGCAGATGCTTAAGCCAGTGACAGAGACATAGAAATCTCAAGAAGACATTCGCCCATTTGATGCTCAGCTGCCCTAAGTCTCATGTTGTAAAGAAGCTCAGACCCCATAATCCCATTAGCATGTGCACAGCTATGAGATTTTGGCAAGCCAGGTGGTATTTTTAAGCCTATGAAATCAGGTGTTCCTCAAAAGACCCTTCAGATATGAAGTTCCTGCTTCAACTCAGTCTGCCCCTGGAGACCCAGACACGGTTTTCATCAGAATCTGTTTTTCAACCCTAACCTTATGCCTGTCCCAAATTTAATATTCTGCTTGCTCTTGCTTACAGGAAAGAAACCGCCATTTTCTGATAAGGTAGGCTGCTTTTCTGGTGTGTTTATGATTTTAGTTTTTTTTCTTTTGATTTTTTAATCTTGTCCCGACTCTTTGGAAAGTGCCTGATCCACCCATGTCTTCCTTAATGTCTTACAGCCCTCGGCCCCACTGGGAAGGTAAGCCTCGGTTGTACTCTGTCAGGCTCCAGAATCCTGCTGTAGATCTCTGCCCAGTTCAAGTGGCTTTTTATAAGTCCTTTCTCTTCCCACTCAGGGAGCATTTACCCAAGATACAAAAGCCTCCTTTGCCACCAGCCATGGACAGACACGAAAGAAATGAAAGAATCGGACCCCTAACAGCAAGGAAGCCACCAGTTCCAAGGTGACTGACTGTCCTGTGCTGCCTGAGCCGGGCCTTTGAATTCCAGTACTTGGGAGGTTGAGGGCTCCTTTCCTTGCTGGTTGGATGAAAACCATTGAGGTCTGTGAAGAGATTGGAATCTAGCCGAGGAGGGGGCGAGTAGACGCACTTAGTGGGGGATGCAGTGTGGTCGCAGTGGGAGGCCTTGTCTGAAGCTAGTCTCCCTGGTTTTTGTTGGACTTTCCCTACTTTGTCAGACTGAAGCCTGAACAGCACACAGGAGCTGTACCTCCTGCTTTATTTTATAAGGGAACAGAGAGGAAGGATGGCAGGGGAGGAGGGGAGGGCTGCTTCTAGGCCTGCATTAGCCGCTTTCTTACTGCCCAACCATTTTTACAACCACAGGAGACTGAGCTCTCCTCCAGCAGCTTTATCTCCGCTATAAAATCATGTATGGTCTATTTACCAAATGACACAAGTGTACTCGGGTTCTGGGCCAGCCCGGCTACTTGGAGAGGGAACAGTGAGTTTCATTATCTCCTCTGTCTATGAAGATTCCCAACCATCGCCGAGGCTTGGCTGTTGTGAGGACTAAGGGCCACGGTGTGCCAAGAAAATCCCCAGTCATTGACTTTTATAACATTTTAATGGATTATTTAACAAAACCAAATTCATGAAAAACAATCGTAATGGCCAAAATATCAAAATTTTCAATAAAACAGGGCAAGAGCTGATGAACAACATGAAAAACATCTGACATTAGCTACCCAACAAATTGTTCTTCCTCCCTCTCTCTCCCTCCCTCCATCCATCTACCCATCCATCCTTGCCTCTCTCCCTCCTTTCTTCCCTCCCTCTCCCTCCCTCCTGCCCTTTCTTCTTCCTATTCTCCCCATCTCTCTCTTACTCCCTCCCGTCCCTCTCTACCTCCTCTCTTTCCCTCTCTCCCAGGAAGTACAGATGCCTCTTCAGCCCTTAGACAGCTATTGTTGTCAAAGCTGTTGACCTGGCCTGTCCATCTGTGCCAATAACACCAAGGCTCTATTGGAAAAGCCCAGGACAGGGACCTTTGCCAACTGTTTTCTTATTACTTGAAGGGCAGGCCCTGTTGTGGCTTGTTTAAAACCTCAGCAAAGAAGAATATTACTGAAAATGTTTTTATTTGCTTGGAAAAACATCTACTCAGTGAAATTTAATAGCTCCTAAAAGCTGACTAAACATATATATATGTGTATAATTGTGTAATTATTTGCTACAGCAGCTCTGTAGAACAAAGGTTTGCCTAGCTCAGCTCGCAACGATAACAGGGCATCCAGTGGCCACATTTCCCTTCTCTCCCATCCTCAGCATTTCTGCTGGCATTCGTAACTTCCCCTTTGGCCACGGCTCAGTAGGTTTTATTTCTCCTTACGCGATTTACTGAAATTATATTCTGGGGCTGGCTCTTTGAAACTTGAGATGTTCACATCTCTGCTCTAATTCATTTCAGGCATGGAAGGGGACCAGACAGAAGAGAGAATGTAAGTGTGAAATGTCATTTAATAAATGCTTGGTATGGGGACAGCCAGCGTAGACTCTGGGGAGGTGGGACTGCATCTGCCTTGCCCTCGTCTGAAGTCAGGTAATGAGAGCAAGTCTGTTAAATGCCAGCTTCTGCATCTTGTTACTTAGAGTTCATCAGGCTGAATTGCCTAGCCCCTGGCCCTCTGAGAGGTTCAGGGTGGCTGGCTTCTTGCAGCCTCATCCCCAAAGGTAATTAACAAGGAGAGCGAGGATCGGGAGTAGACGAAAGGGTCAGAAAGATGCTTTGATTTTAGTCACCCTGTATGACATCACTCTTTCTCTCTTAATGTGAGAAACTAAGGCTCAGAGTGATAATAGACTCAAAGTCATAGGGTCAGTAAATTCACATACCTCCCATCTGAATATAGGTCTGTCTGGGATTCTCTGTATTCTGTGATCTTTTAAAGTATTTTAAAATGTATTCTTAGTATTACATCTCTATGTAGGGTGGGTAGTGTGCATGTATGCCACAGCGTGTATATGGAGGTCAGAGGACAATTTGGTGCAATTGGATTTTTCTTCCCACCCTTATGTGGATTCGAACTGTCATCAGGCTCTGTGTGGCATGTGGTTTTTACTCACTGGGCCATCTTGCTGGTCCCAGCCTTTGATTTTTTTTGATGGCCACCACAGATGCCTTCCTCTGATCAGATGTTTGGCCATCAATGGCTGGTGTTTCTGTTGCACTATATTAGATGATGTATTTGTTGAAATGTTATGGAGACAGGTCTGTAGGTCTGTGTTAGGTGCTATATTGTTGAAATGCTATGGAAACAGATACCCCACCATCTCATAGGCATAACTGCACACCATCATGGAATGGTCTCTGTAGGCAAATGGAAGACAAGGAGCTCTGTGGGTCAGAGCCAAGGGTGACTCCTTAAGAGCAGTGAGAGCTGTAAAGTCCTTGAATAATGCAGAGAACATGGACTAGGGTAGCTCTGCTTCCATTCTAGTCCCAGGAATGTCTTAGGAAGAAGGGAGGAGATGGCTATAAGCATTCCCAAGCCATCAGGGCAGCAACTTGCTGTGGAGACATAGGGACAGAGTGAAAGATGGACACTGAAGCTGACATCACATCCCTGAGGCACCCAGTCTCTGATGTACTGATTCTCCTCCTGAGAATCTAGGGTTGTGACTTCCCAAGCCAGAAGGGACACGGCCTTGGAGCAGGAGAGCAGTGGCATTCTGTTTATTTGTGTGGCCCTTTGTTATGCCTTTTAGTCTTTCGAGATGAGTGATTCTGACTGGTGTAGAACTGATGGCAGAAAGCTTTATTAAGCAGTACTTAAGAAATAACAGGGGTACAGTAACTAACTTTATCCTTACAAAGGTACCAGTTCATCACCACTGGGCTGGTCTAACTAACCAGTTCAACTAAGTTGGTTCTTTGATTTTCTAGTTGCCAGCAGAACTGCTGTGTCCCTTTTGAACCTCATTTCTTATTGGGGGGAGGGGGTACCCTTTTTCTTGTCTGTCTCACAAGGCGACTCTGCAGTTGAAATAGTAAGGGAAGATACACCTTGTAAACTTCACCATGAATAAACGAGGGGCAAATACTGCAAAGGAGAGGCAGGAAGAGGGCTGGAGCTTTGGGTCAGGCAGGTTCAGGGGCGTGTGAACCCTTTCCTGCTCTCCATAGTAAATGCTCTGAAGCAAGAGTATCATTTCTATTGCAAAGGGTATTCCATTCTTAGAGCTACCAGAGAAGATTACTGAAATACCAGTCTCTTGGAAACGTCATGAGAATTGTAAATGTTGTTATATCTGAGTCCTTTAAGAGCCTCAGAACCTCTGTCAAGCTGGGCATTTGAGGGGAATCTCAGACTGGAATGTCTTTGGATGACTATGAATGTTAGGAAAACTGTAAACCACTTAGCACGTTCTAGCTAGATTATGAAGAGAGGGAAGCTCTAGAAAATTCTCCACAATGTATCTATTATGAAAAGCTATAACTGTTAAAGAAAGAGCCAGACACAGTTTTTGACTGAGGAATGACTAATTAGAAATTGGACTATGATAATAAGTTAATATATTTCATTATTTTTCCTTTGCAGGATGAAGATGATGGTATGTCTACAGATTTTTCTTATGACCCATTCTTATTCTTAAAGCTCCCAGTCCCTCACTTTTCTGACCTTCTATTTAAATAGAATCATTGAGTATAGAACCTCACATGTCAATTAACATAAACAGACATATACCAGTTGCTATATCTCATGGCTTTAGTAAACTGAAATTATTTGGTTGGTTTACCAATAAGAACTTAAGTTTATGTATGATAATTTAGAATACCTAACTGCACAGAAGAGTGCATATATGTTTTGATTGATAGAAAATTTTCTCATATTTATACCCTCTAACATTGTGGATACAGAATCAGAAACTGCAAATGAACAACTTAGCATGTGGTTTTGGCTTTCAAAAAAAAAAAAACAAAATAAAAATTGTAAAAAAATTTAAAATTTATAAGGTTTCCCATTAATGATTTTCTGCCAAATAAGCAGTTCAAAAATAAAATTAAAACTTCACTATTCATTGCTGAAACAGAAATAAACTGTCTTGCTTTCATTGTGAAAAAAAAATTCACTATTCAGAACAATAGCAATTTCAAGTGATTCCAAGGTGGCAAATTATCTAGAAAAACCATGAGATAGGTTATCTTCCTACCATTTGCTAATTAAACTTGATCATTTGGATTTTTGTGTCTCCCTTCATATCATCTCAGTTTAGTTTAAGTTGAGAAAGTACTCTAAATGTCTCCGGATTCGAATTCTGACTACTCATTTTTTTTCTTCTCCCCTCACAGTACATCAGAGACCTTTGCCACAGCCGTCACTACCTTCTATGAGCTCCAACACATTCCCTTCGAGATCTGCCAAGCCCAGCCCCAAGAACACATTCCCATTGTCTCACATGCCAGGAGCCTTCTCAGAAAGGTTGGTGGTTATGCCACTCAGCTCTAGCTAAGCATAGCGCCTGGTGGCTTGTGTTCTAGCTTCATGCCTGTCTCTGTGACAAGTACTCCGACTGACAGAAATGCAGGGGAGGAAGGCTTTGTTTTCGTTTGCAATTTAAGGTTCTAGTCCAGTGCTTTTAGTCCAGTGCTTTTCAACCTTTGGGTCTCCACCCCTTTGGGGGGGCGGTTTCACATATCAGCTATCCTGCATATCAGATGTTTAATTATGATTCCTAAGAGTAGTGAAATTACACTTTTGAAATAACAGTGAGATGATTTTATGGTTGCTGGTCATCACATCATGAGGAACTGTATTAAAGGGTTGCAGATTAAGAAGGTTGAGAACCACTGTTAGAGTCCAACACATCAGGAAAGCCGAGGCGTGAACTCAAATAGCTAATCACATTGCACCCACAGTCCAGAGGACAGAGAAATGAGTGCATCCATACTGCCTGCTTGCTTTTGTTTTTGCTGGCTTGCTTTGGTTATTCATATACAGTTCAGGTCCTGGCCCAGGAAATGGTATACTTACAGTGGGCTGAATCCTCCTACCCCAAGTAACCAGCAAGACAATTCCCCACAGATCCACCCACAGGCCAGTGTGGTCTAGATAATTCTTCAGTTGAGACTGTCTTCCCAGGAGACCCTGGGTTGTGTCAAGCTAACAGTTACAACCAACCAATGCAGCTGAGCTATGGCAAATGCCAGGCAGCTTGAGGGACATAAGCCGCTGTGCAGAGCTGTCTAAGGGAACAAGCAAAAGGAGACTGGCAGACAACCTGAGCGACTGGCTGTTCTCTGACTTTGTGAGTTTGAGGGGAGTGGGAACTGACTTGTCCCATGGTTGTCCCAGGGAATGGACTCATGGAGGACGTTTTCAGTTGCTTATTTCAAACAAGCAACATTTAAAAACCAGGTTAACTGCAGTTCTTGGAGTCTCTCTTCCATCTTGGATGGGGAAACAGAGAATGTGCCTTGCCCCTGTTGGAGGCCAAGCACCCATGCTCAGGTGCTGTTCTCAGAGGGATGTTGGTGATGATGATGATGGTTGTTGTTGTTGTTGTTGTTGTTGTTATTGTTATTATTTCTCAGTCATAATAAGACCAAAAACAGAAGCAAAGGCATGACTAGGATAACCCAAGCAACATCCAGACCATTCCTACCCTACCCAGGAGAACCAATAGGCCACTTTAGCTGCTCCCCGTACCCTGGCCCACTGGCCCACCAGCTGCTTTAGTATTCAAAAGAAGCCAACTCCTCACCCTGCAGACTGTAGAAAGCAGAACCAACAGCATGACCTGTCCACCCCTGACAACTCTCTGGGGAAATTCCTAAAGTCTTCCCTTTGCTCAGGGTCTCCATGCCTTCAATTTTTTTCCGTTCACTTCTCCCTCTGGCTTTCTGTACTGCTATGTCCAATTGTTCGCATTATCCCACACACGGCTCTAACCCTGTCTGTCTGTCATTCCTGAAAACTGTTAACAAGATTAGGTGTGCAGAGCAGACTTGTACTGTTTGGGCTAATGGTTGGTGTTAGTGCTTAGCATAGAGGGAACAGGTAGCATTCCAGGGTTTCACTAGGTTTCCTTTCCCATCCTTGCAAATGTTGTTACTCTGATGCAGCAGTACCCGGTGGTTTCTCCCACCTTCCTGACTTACGCTCTCTCTCTCTGCAGACCAGCAACTCCTGGGGAATCACGTTCCCATGCATGCCCATCAGAGTGTCCTCCTTCTTTGGCCATTTTATAGACCCAAACACCCCAAACCACAGCCCCATTTAAAAAGTAACTCATACATTTATTTCACAAGCTTTATGTTTATTGTTTGCCTTTGGTTTGTGAAATTTATTAGAGTTAGCTCATCTTGGGACACCAGCATATCAAATAATTTCCTCCTTTGCCCCTCTTCCATGATGCCAGGGGTTGTGGAGGGCAGCAATGATAAAGCAAGAGGCATCTACAGCCTGGCTTCTGTAACTCAACTACACATTCGGGTCCCATCCCCTAACCCAATTTAAAGCTTGTTCTTTTCTGTTTCTGCAGTAACATTGGCTTTCAGCAGAGTGCTTCCCTGCCACCGTACTTCTCTCAAGGTTTGTATGCTTGTGACCTCTGCCTCGCAACATGTCCATGGGGTTATAGTGTAGTGTGTCTCAAAGCCTTTCATCAAAGGCTGTTTCCTAAAAGTATATGACATCTTCATTTTAACACTTAATTCAATGTCTGCAAGTTACCAAGGGCTGTTGGAATGAGACACTACATAAAATATCACACACACACACACACACACACACACACACACACACACACACACACCCCATCACCAAATGGTCCAATAGAAAGCTGAAGCAGTGCTTAGCTTCCTTGTGGTTTCAGTGATGAGTCTGCTCTCAGGTTGTGAACCGGGAAGCACATTGAAAAACATAGATTACAAGAACCCAAACTCAGAGATTCTGAATCAAGCCAAATATGGCAGCTTATACTTGTGATCTTAGGCCATGGGAGGTGGATTAAGAGTTTACATCCATCTTAAACTAGAGAGCACATTTTCAGCCAGTCTGGGCTACATGAGATCACATCTCAGAAAAACAACAAAAGTTTCTGACTCAGTAAGAGAAGCCAGAGGCTTTCCGTTTACAAAGATACTGCCACTGGCTGTCTGCTGTGAGTGTTCCCAACATTCAGCATGTGCACAGATGCCTGGGAATCTTGTTCAAACCTGGATCTAACCCAGGAGGCCTAAGGTCACCTGAGACTTAGCATTTCTAGCAAGTTGATGCTGTTCGTCCATGATGCTAGCACAAGTCCATGAGACAGGACTGCCCTGGGATGATTTTAAAGCAAGAGACCTGCACACGTAACTTTTAAAATTCTTGCTGAATGAATGCATGTTAAATAAGGAGATCTCCGTCATGCCTGGAAACTGGCCTACTACTGCCAGATTCTCTGACTTGTTTTCCAAGAAAAGTTAAAAATACAACCTTTAAAGCAAAAGCACTCAGGACTTAAATATTGACTTAAAATGTTAACACTATGGTGAAGAACAAACATTTTTTTAAAAGCCGTGGTTTATGTTTGGCTGTGGGTCTGTGCATCTGTTCCTGTTAGGAAGCTTCTCCGTGAGTAGAACACAGCTCACAGAATCAATTAAGCAGGACTCATAGGGGCTCAGTGAGACTGAATCAGCAATCATGGATTCTGCATGGTTCTGTGCTAGGTCCTCTGTATATATATCATGGTTTTTTAGCTTGGACTTTTTGTGGGACTCCTAGCAGTGGGAGTGGGGTGTCTCTGACCCTTTTGTCATACTTAGTTGCCTTGTCCAGCCTTGATATGAGGGTTTGTGCCAAAACCCTTATTGCATCTTGTTATGCTGAGTTCAGATGATATCACTGGAGGACTATTCTTTTCTAAAGGGAGACAGAGGAAGAGGAGATCTGGGGGAGACAGGAAGTGTGGTGAGAGACTGTGAGGAGTGGAGAAAGGAGAAACTGCAGTCAGGATGGAATATATGAGAGATGAATAAAGAAAAAGGAAAAAGGATAAAAAAGACATTGTCCATATGCCAAAGTAGATTTTAAATATAAAATGGCAGTATGACTACAGCTTAGTAATACATCTATATTACACAAGCATCATTCCCTGTGTGAGAGCCCACTGCTGACACAGTGGCAGACGCTAGAGCTCAAAGTTGAGGTTCCAGTGTCTTTTTTTTTGCCATATGGGGTCCAGTTGTCTACTCACCCCAACTTTTCTCAGTTCTTCAAGCTTGCTGTTTTTAACAGCGCATGTATGTTATTTGCTTGCCCCTTATAAGCATCTAGATTCCAGAAACTTCATTTACAGCAGCATTTCACAAAGCAAGACACACTGGATTTTGAGTTGGCTATGGGGATTTTGTATCCAAGTAGTTAATTTTTTAGAACACTACCTTAATTGGAAGTCATGCTTTTTAAACCTCAAGACTGCCAGACATCTTGTCCTCTGTCTCTTTCATGGGATGCTCCAACCCCAGGAAGTATTCTACCATGTGTTGTTCAAAAGACATCAAAATTCCCATAAGGTCTTGGATGAAGACCCAGATATCAAGGGTAGTAGCTGACTACAAAAAAAAACATGTATGTGCCATGTACTGTATGCAGAGTGTGGCTCTGTGCTGCTGACCATGGGGCAGAAAAACAGTGACAATATAAGACTTAGTTCTGTTATTCTTCTATAGTGTTGGAGTTCATTCAACAAACTCTAGGTATTTTAATTGGGCATTGGGAACCTAGAAAAGGCAGGTGCTAGCAGCTCAGATCCAGGTTTCCCTACTCACAGAGAAGACCACCTCAGACAACCCTTAAAAACTGATCCAGGAGTC
Organism: Rhabdomys pumilio; assembly: GCA_030674055.1. NCBI lineage: Eukaryota > Metazoa > Chordata > Mammalia > Rodentia > Muridae > Rhabdomys > Rhabdomys pumilio. The sequence goes on along the minus strand of JANHMN010000002.1, from coordinate 77,267,951 downwards.
CTCATCTCTTCGTAGATGGGCCTCCTTTCCTCAGTGGATCCTGCTGCAGGAGCACCTGAGGTGCCTTGACGCATGAGGATTCCAGGGACTCCTGGTGCAATGTCCCAGGGCTTCATACTTAGGCAAGGTAATGTTTGGGGAAACGCAGGCCTTCAGTCTTGGCCCTGCTGCTGCTGCTGCTGCATGGAATCTGCTCAGATCTCTAAGCTTCACATGCAAAAGAAACTCAGTACTTGTTACATGGCCCTCAGGATTAAACACAGCATACAGAGAGTGCCTTATTTAAGCCTAGATAGAGTCATGTTATGCAAACATTCGTCGAATGAACAAATGAATTAATATTGTCAAACGAATGAATGAATGAATGAATGAATGAATGACAGAATGAGAGAATGAGAGAACATCTGAAATAGCAGGACCTTTCAGTTCTTTTCAGTTGGCCTGACACAGAAACTGACGTGACACCCACAGTCAACATGGTCAATCATTTCCCAAGCTGAGGAACCCTCCTCTAAACTTTAGGTGAACTCTACGCAAGAATAGAGGATCTTAGACTAAAGGAAGCATAGGCTCTGGGTCAGGCTCCTGGCTGAGCAGATACTTTGGTGTCCGTTAAGCCAACAGTTCTATATCTAAGGGAGCTGCAGAATCAAAACAAACAGAACAATCACAGCAAACATTGGCTCTAAACCTAACACTGTTCTCAAAGCACTGCCTTTCTCTCTGTGAACTGAGAACATAATTGTCTCTTCACTGCTGCCAATGCAAGCTGTTGGGAAAGTGTCCATGTGTGCTGGTATGGCAGGCCTACGAAAGGTCTGCTTTTTGCAGGTTCTTACTGAGGCACACAGTAAAACAATTGTAGCTGTTCTTAGATTCAGGCCCATGTGATGTTGTATGCATGTTTAGGGGCCCACATGATGTATCCATGTTTAAGGGTCCACATAATGTTATATGCATGTTTAGGGGCCCACATGATAGTGTATGCATGTTTAGGGGGTCACATGATGATGTATGCATGTTTAGGGGGTCATGTGATATTGTTTGCATGTTTAGGGGATCACTGAAATGTTGGGGTCTCTTCTCTCCAAGTTTCCACAGCACGGTACAGAACACTGCCCAAGCAGCCCTGGTAGCTTTAAAGAGACAGAAATTATTTTTCCAACCTCTTATTCTTGAAAAATGAATTACTTTATGGAGACATCTGTGATAGATGCTTTATGAGACATGAAAACAATGACTGATGGTAAATTAATCTTCAAAATACTTTGCTTCGAAGGTCCCAGCAGCAGGCCCCCTCTCAGAAGTGAAGTCAGAAACTTACCCTTGCCGGTTCCAAACAGGCCTCAGCCTCCATCTCCTGGGGAAGAAGAGGTAATACAGCTGTTTCTAATTTGTTTGCCTTTTTTTCTAGCATAGGGCCTTTAAGAAACGCTAGTTGGCTGTTCTGCTGTATTTGTGTCTTCTGTTAGAGTTTTGTTGTTGCCAATTAATTAAAAGAGCATTTGTGTTGCTCAGCGGTCAGACCCTTGCCTGGGAGTGTGTGAGGCCCCGTCCTGAATCCACTGCATCACACACAATAAACCAAAATTGAAGGGAAGATGGAGACAGGAACTAATGTTTCCTTTCGTGTTCTCTTACAGCCTTCCAGGGGCAATGAGACATGAGAAACATAATTCCATTTTTTCCATCTGTTTCTTGGTTTATAGCTTGAAAAAGAAAGTCTCTTAGCCGTTCCATTAGGACAGATTTTTCATTAAGTATGTTACTATGATATAATAAGCTAAAGAAGTTCCTCTGTCTCTGTCTTTCGGGATGAAAGGTTCCACCATATAAGGGGGGTGGGGCTCCTTCACAAATGCCTTTGCAGTCAGTGGCATGAAAAGGAAGCAGTTCTCACAAAATGCCTTCCATGTAGCCTCTTCTAAGTGATTCTGGTTAAGAAAACAATTCTTTCAAACCTCAGAGAACTGAGGGGGTGACTTATGGGAATTAGTAGTTGTTTGTTTTTTTTTTTCTTTTCTCTTTGTTTATGTAACTACAGAACTTACAGTGCTTTTAAAATTTTTCCTATTTGTAGACTCCCTTAGATGAAGAATGGTACGTCTCTTATATCACCCGACCAGAGGCAGAAGCTGCTCTTAGGAAGATAAACCAGGTACTGTTCTACCATTTATTGTTGTGCAGTTACCAATATTAGTGGAGGGAGAGAAAGGCTGTTGACACACTGGGTCTCAAGTGTGAGCCAGCTGCTATTCCCGCTGTTCCCGCTATCAGGTGCTGTTCCTTTAAGACCCATCAGCGCTACCATCCTATCTGCTAGCATCCATAGAACTCTTTCTCTGAGCAGCCATTACTTGTCTAGCAAAAATCCTAAATTACGATAATCATGTATCCATTGGCACATATTAGGCAGGTTCATAAATGAATGAATGACGTATCTCTTTTTGTGGGGTATCAAACAAATCATGTAACATTTCAGAAATCTTCCACTTAACCCTGAGTTATCATCCAAGTTCACGAGAAAGACGCATGTTAAAGGCATAGCTGCAAAGCTTTCCAGAAATTTCTAGTCTTTTGAAAGGATAAAGTCTTAAGCAGGTCCAGCATTGACCCATAACCTTGTCTCTTGATCAGAGATGGGAGAACATTAATTCTTCATCTTTCACATTGTTAAGATGACAGCAATTATTTCAGTCTTAGCAGATTTGATCACCTGGAGGAGAGGGTTTTTGTTTGTTTGTTTGTTTGTTTGTTTAATTTGGGTTCCTGAGTCTTAGGGAGATTTTTTTCTTTTTTAATAAGTGGGAGTGCAGTGTGGGCCGAGGGAGTCTTCAGACTCTCCAGGTGACTCTGAATTCAAGCCAAACTTCTGATTCACGGGTCCAGTGGGAAGTTCTTTTACCAGATATGTTCTGACTGGCTCAATTAACTCGGAACAAAAGGAGCAAAGGAACGTCGTTATTGAGTATTGATGGCTATTTAAAACCTGTTCTAATTAAGTACATAGAGGAAGGAGTGATTTACATGGGTCTTAGTAATTAGCTCTATTTTAATATTAGGTCTTTGTCATGCTACATTACCTTGCAGTTATTCTTGTTTGAAAATTTAGAGTACAGAACAAATCACATTCTCTGGAAGTATGGGGGTAGGGGTGGGGGAAGAGAGACAAGAACATAGAAAGTCCACATTCACTTTGTTCAGGTGTGGGATAAAAGGGTGTCCATCTTACAGGCAAATGTGTTGTGCGTGGGAATGTGGAAAGGGAAGGCTGGCCAATCAGCAGAAATGAGTAGGTACACAGGAAGTGAGCCAACTTATTTTTCATGGCCCTTCATCCACTTACTTACTGATCATTTGTTTTATTACTGAAAAGTACTTTATATTAAGACACTTCAAAGACATTAACTCAAATTTTTCAGATATAATCTCATTTGTCTTTTTGAATAATTAAAAGATCCAGGTACCTGGGATTCCCAGCTATGAGGAGAACTCAGTGTCACCAGATACAATGACAGCTTTTCAGGTCCCTAGAGACTTGTCTCTTACATGGTACAGGGCTGACGTTCATTGCTCCCATTAACAGCAAGCACCCATTCCTTTAGGATGGCACCTTCCTCGTTAGAGACAGCTCTAAGAAGACAATAAACAATCCATATGTCCTCATGGTGTTGTACAAAGACAAAGTGTACAACATCCAGATCCGGTACCAGGAGGAAAGTCAAGTCTACTTGTTGGGCACTGGACTTCGAGGGAAAGAGGTAAGGACTTCAATCTTCACTTTTTTGCCTAAATTCCATACTGTATAGCAACTATGCAGTTGAATTGCATGCTATTTGGCAACTATGCTGTTAAACAATGTTAGTGGGGCCCTCTGCTGAAGGAGGAAGGAAAGAAGAAAAGTACTACCCATGACTAACTCCACTGTAAGAGTCTTTCTTTGATTTTCATTCTAAATAACCCAACATCATAGGAGTAATCTGTGGTGCTTAGGACTGAACCAAGGTCCTTGTGCACACCAGTCAGGTGCAAGCACTGAACTTTATCTCTGGTCCCAAAGTCTACATTTTAAAATTATAATAAAAAATAATCATTAAAAATATATTTAGGAAGTGTCATAGGTAGTATATTTTGACTTCTTTCGACTTAATTCCAATATAAGATTATATTATCCCTACAAAATATTATTTAAAGTACCATATGATGGGCTGGAGAGATGGTTCAGAATTAAGAGCACTTACTACTCTTGCAGAAGGTTGGGGTTCTGTTCCCAGGATCCATATTTGGTGGCTCACAACCTCTGTTAAGTGTAGTTCCAGGGGCTCTGGTGCCCTCTTCTGGTTACTGTGGGCACCTGCATGCACAGAGTGACTTTACAGACAAGCACACACACACACACACACACACACACACACACACCAATAACAAAACTTTTAATTTAAAATCCTATATGAGAAAGCAGAGAAACCTAGCCTAGTGAGTATTGAGATACATGGGGCATTTCTTGCTAACCTGCGACATTTGGCTCTGTGAAGATGGCCAGCCATATGACCAAAAAAATGCTCTTGTTTGGCCAAGTCAACTTCTTGATGTGAAGATAACCACTAGGCTGCTTTTGTAGGGGAAACTAGCAGATGTAATGTCTTAAGACATTTGCTAAGGTTACACATAGAAATCCAGCTGAATGAAATATCATAGAATGAGAACAATTCACTGATGACTTTAATCCAAATACTTTCCATCAGTGGCAATGCTGAGTGGAAGGAATGTGATTTTGGTCAAAAGTCTGGGTAACTTGCTCCCTGTGGACAGAGCTGCATAGTCTCTCCAGAGGCAATGTCGCCTTCCAACATTTCTCTTGGTCTAACATGAAAATACCAGTTTCCTTGGAGGAAGGTACCTGGGCAGTTTGTCTTAGGACAAGTATACAATCCTGCTCAGGTACTTGACTTCTGATCACATCTAGAGAGATGAATGGGACCAGTCTCCCTAGACTGGGTGGTCCAGGTTATGGATGCAAAGACTTGGCTGCTGAACCCTCACATTGTGAGTGTGGAGGTGACAGGGAAGGACAGGTTACACTGTGCTAAAGCTTCACCTCCAGGAATGACCTGTGTGACTTCCGGGCTCCTTATACTTAATAGTTTGAATTGTGGTGATGTGGGGACTCAGAAACCCAAGAAATGAAAACCAGAGACCAATACTAAGCCACCAGGTATCATGATGGAAATATTTGGGGTAAATGAGTCACTACAGAGGTTGACATTTTTTACTTTTGAAAAACTTGTATGCACTGTGGCACATGTGTGGAGGCAAGAGTACAACATATAGATATAAGTTCTGTCTTTCCTCCATGTGGTGGTGGGCATTGACTTGAGGTCATCAGGCCTTTCACTACTGAGTCACCTCTCTGGCCCAACTTAACATTTCTGTCTATTCCTTACAGTTGGTTGGCCATTGAGGAGGAAATCTCTAAAATACCTTACAAATTTTGCTCTTCCCTCAATTTCCCCAAATTGATGCAGTTTAAAAAAAAAACATAATTATGAAATGCATGCTGTCCACTCCACTGCTAACTTCTCTCCCCCATTTGACTTCTCCAGGACTTCTTGTCTGTATCGGATATTATCGACTACTTCAGAAAAATGCCACTGTTGCTCATTGATGGGAAGAATCGAGGATCCAGATACCAGTGCACACTAACACATGCTGCGGGCTGTGCACACTAACACATGCTGCGGGCTGTGCACACTAACACGTGCTGTGGGCTGTGCACACTAACATGCGCTGTGGGCTGTGCACACTAACACACGATGCGGGCTGTGCACACTAACACACGCTGCGGGCTGTGCACACTAACACGTGCTGCGGGCTGTGCACACTAACACGCGATGCGGGCTGTGCACACTAACACATGCTGCGGGCTGTGCACACTAACACGCGATGCGGGCTGTGCACACTAACACGCGATGCGGGCTGTGCACACTAACATACGTTGCAGGCTGTCCGTAGCAGGGTAGCCGAGAGATGAGCCTTCCTGACTCTGTCATCAATGTGACAAGATCACACGGCCTTAGCATATGCTGAACACTTAGGACTAAAGCAGACTGTTGATGTGGGCTCCCAGCTCTGCCCCGTCCTTTAAGTATCTGAAGATTGTCGAATGCCACACAATTTATTTATTTTCTTTGATGTTTATAGAGTATAAAAGTGATCATGTTCACATTCTGAAGTCTAAGAGTGCACGGGAGACATGAGATTTTGAACATCCGTCTCAAATACAGTAGTGGATATAGTACAGAAATAATGTGGAGCAAGTTTAAAAGCACTGAAAGTGATAGGTTTATAGATTTTATAATGAAACTTTGGTCAGGCCGAGGCACAATCTGTTTTTTTACACAACTTAAAATGATTAAAATTCATTTCCGGAGCAGCAATAACTTAAGAGGCTCCGAAAATAGAACTCCATTGTTTCTTACTTGGTTTTCCAGGGTGTGTTTTTATGTGTTCCTTTTCATAATGAGATTAATACATGTTGGGATAACTTCCTGGGATAAAGTTACCGTTTGCTTTACTCTTCTAGATCCTTAAGACAGCTTTGTTTGGTCCTCGCTGTTATATTTTTGTTTTAAAGCAAAGGTAAGCTACATTTCTGAACTTGCAAGAAGAAAATAGTCTTAGGTTCAGTGATGCAGCTTTGCTGTCGAACATGCTGGGGTTCCTGTTGCTTCTCTAACAGAGTCCCCCATGTCTACACACACAGTGGGCTCCTCCACTCTCAACTCGAAAAGCCTTTTCTAGTATTGAAGGTCTCCTGGGAAGACGAGTAGTGCGAGGCGCGCACGTGCGCGTGCACGGGCACACGCGCGCGCGCACACACACACACACACACACACACACACACACACACACTTCCTAATAGATGCTACTTGTATTATCTGGCTTTCAGTTAGAAAGTATGACTTTTGCTCAGATGGTCGCCTGTTCCTGTTCCTTTGGGCCTGAGACAGTTCATTTAGGATATTGAAGTGAGAATGTGAGGGCATCTGTTCAACTCCTGGTGGCTGGGAAACAAAGAGAAAGGACAAGAAGCAAATTTCCCTCCGGGTCTTGCACCTGCTGACCTAACTTCATCCCACGAGGCTTCATCTCCTAAGATCCCTCCACTGCCCACTGCTGCCCTGGCGCAGGCCCAGGCTCTAACACGTGGACCTTTGGAGAATACCCACCCAAACCTCCGCTCTGGTTTTCTGTTTTATTAATCCAACAAGTGTGTTGCAAAACTGCTGTCTTGACCCTCTCCGATTGGTTTTTAAACCTTTCAAAGGACCTCCGATCTCCTTCAGTTTTAAAATCACACTTAACAAAAAAGTACAGATGGACTTCTGGTGTGTGCTGGCTTAACTCGCCGTTTTTGACTTTGTGATGGCGTGGAAGTGATGCCTGTTAAGTACTAACTGTACTTCAAAGTTTGAATTTTGCTTTGCTTGGGCTAGCAGCAGCTGGCATGAAGTATGACAGTGTTAGCAGGCGTGTGATCATCGGGGTACCCATCAGGACTTCACATGCTGTATGATGCAGGTGGTTTTCTCTTTTGGGGGGAGCACTATGCACACTCAGTAAATTAAATAATATATTCAGTATTAAGGGAAAATAAGAGTTTGTGTTTGGGGACTCAGCCCAACCGCAGGTTAATGTGCACAAACCGAGCATGGTTAAGGTCGGCTAGACTGAGCTCTGATGTTCAATAGGTTATGTACAGTAAAGGAATTTTCAATTCACAGGATTTCCCCTCACCTCTGTAAGCTTTATCAAGATGTCATCAGTGTAGGAGAAGACAATTTGCAGTACTGTTCATGTTGAGAAAAATGAACCTGGTACACACCGAACGCTGACGTCCCTTGTTCTTCCAATCTCACTCACGTGGGACGCCTGGCATCCTTGTGTGACTTCTATTGACAAAAGTTTGATTTCTGATCTACACAATTTTCAAGTAGGGAAGAATATTCTATACTTTTATTTTCCTGAGTTAAAAAAAATCTTGTTTTTTATTTTAAAGGGACCAGGTTAATTCTGAAGACACACTAAGATACGGAGTAGGTCATATGGAAGCACTTAGCCAATGACATAATAATGTTGTTCTGCGAAACCTTGCCCTTACAAACCCAGATTTCTCAGTTTAGGATCCAGCACTTGGAAATCAGAGAGCTGAAAAGCCTGTATTATGCTTCCTCAGGAGGATGTCCAACAGGAATTCTCAGCATCTGCACTATGTGACATACTGAGCTAGGTCCTGGGGAGAGGGTAGCAGGATACTCAGGTTCTGATAGAATAAGCTCAACTTGTGCCTTGCTTTACAGCACTCTATTTTTATATTTAATGGTGATCAAAATTAAGGACATGGTAGAGCTCAAAGCATCTATTGGTAGTTACGATGGTTGAGACTGTCAACTCAAGTGGGTTTTAGAGTCACTCGGGTGTGTTGTGAGGATGTTTTTAGAGAGGTTTAACTGAGGATGGAAGACACAGTGTGGTGGAGTGTGTAGAACGCAGCACTACACAGTTCTTTCCTGCTTCAAAATGGCCAACATGCCATGACCAGCTGCCTCACGTCCACCACTTTCCCTGACAAGATCAACTGTATTTCCTCAAAACAAAAGTCCAAACCAATCCGGGTGGTGGTGGCGCACGCCTTTAATCCCAGCACTTGGGAGGCAGAGACAGGCAGATTTCTGAATTCGAGGCCAGCCTGGTCTACAGAGTGAGTTCCAGGACAGCCAGGGATACACAGAGAAACCCTGTCTCAAAACAACCAAAAAAAAAAAAAAAAAAAAAAAAAAAAAAGTCCAAACCAACCCTTCTTAAGTTGATTCTTATCAGATGTTTCTCACCAAGCAAAGGAGCAGTAGATGACAGGAGACAAAAATGTATTTGGATCTCTGAGGTCAAAAGGGCAAAAATGAGCCTTGTGAGTAAGGTGTTCTCTGCACTGCTGTGGCTGCAATCATGGGAGTCTCTGTTTTCATGACTAGCAACATGTGTGCTTTCTTTGAGTACTTTCAATTCTGTTCTTTTGCTAGAGCCTTGCCTATCTGAGTCATGAGCCTTATGACTCCAGTTGGGGTCATTGCTCATCTCTTTGCTCACAGATTAACATATTACAAAAGTTAGGCCATTCAGGGTCCCTCTCTCAAACAGAATCAGTCAATTTTGGGTCCCCAAAGGCAAAGCTGTATGCTGCTGAGGTACCTAGCACCTTCTATCAGCACATGGAGGAAGCCTGTGTACAGCACAGCAAACACAGACAGGCCAATTCCCAATATCAGACTTTCAGCATCAATGGTATCAATTTCTCTTTGAGTCAGTAAAACAAGCAAGCAAGCAAACAAACAAAAAACAGCTTTCAAGATGAGAGGCTTACTTATAATTTACTACTGTTTTAAATTATATTACTAAACTTAGTTCTTCCAGATTTTGAAGTCAACAAAACCCAGAAATTCAAAACAGACAGACACACACACATACACACACTCTTCAGTCAGATAGTCTGATGGCAGCAAGTGCTACATCTGGAATCTCAGGCTCCTCAAATGGGTGGCTTGCTTCTGCCTCTTTGGGGTCCTCCGTCTTCTTAGGCTGACCAAAATGAAGATTGAGGTCACAGAGCAGGATCTGAGAGAGTTCTGAGTAAGGGAGAAGACAGAGTGTCCAGTGTCAGAACAACTCTTACTGCTTTAAGGAGCCAGTTCCTAATTTCTGATACCTTTTGTCAGACATTCACTGATCAAGCTCCTATCTAGGTGACCCATTTTTGAGTTAACCACAGGTATAGTGTGGAAACTGACTAGAGAGGTTCTCCACCCATCCACTCAGCTCTCTTCCTACACTGCAACGTTGTGTAAATATATCTTTTGTTTTTTGAGATTTATTTATTTAATGTATGTCTTCAGACACACCAGACAAGGGCACTGGATCCAATTACAGATGGTTGTGAGCCACCATGTGGTTGCTGAGAATTGAACTCAGGACCTTTGGAAGGGCAGTCAGTGCTCTTAACCACTGAGCCATCTCTCCAGCCCCCTGTCAATATATGTTAAACCTAACTCACACATGCATGCAATGCAAACAACCGGGGCCATCCATAAGACATGACAAAGACAGGCATCTGTCTTCAACCTTTCTTAAGTCTCATTTTCTTTGATTTTGTGTGTGTGTGGTGGTCTCCTCACCTCTTGGTGGTGTGCCTATTAGTTTTTGTTGACCCTTCCAAATCTACTTAAAGAGGAAAACTTTACTGTCTGAGCTTAAATGGCACTTACATCAGTGCTTTTCACAGCTGAGGTTTGTAAGTGGAGCTTCTCATTGGTTTTTTTTCAGGCTTGCTTCTAACTAACTTCACTTGCTTTATTCTGTTTTTGTAATTAGGAAGATGATACTTCAAATGTCTACTAGTTAGTAAATTGCTTTTCTCTCTATTCAGAACTTGGTTATTCCCTTATTGCAAGTCCTCCCTTTTCTGGGGTAGTTTTTTTTTTTTTTAAATTCTGCAATACCAGAGATTGAACTCGGGGTCTCATGTGTGCTGGATAAGCCCCTTACCATTGCTACATGGCCCTCGTGTTTTTATTTATGAGGGACAGAGGGTTGCTGGGGGTATCTGGATAAAGGCTCATTCTAAGAAGATATCTCAGGCAGAATAGTGTGTGTGTGTGTGTGTGTGTGTGTGTGTGTGTGTGTGTGTTAGCACCTCAGGGCTAATGCTTTTGAAGAGCAGTATATGTGACACGGCAGACAGACAGAAAGAACCCGGCCTCTGGTGAAGTTCTGTAACCCTGAGTTGATTTCAGGCCTGCCTCCACTTTGGATTCTCTGCCCTCATGGTACATGTCATGTAACATTTGTTATTTGCAGCTGCGGTCTCAGTGACGCAGACAGTATCTACAGTTATCTGAGAGTTGTAAAGCTGACTACACACTCCACATTGTTTTCATGGATAGGAATGGATGTGACAGACAGCAATAGCTCATAGGAGAAGGAAGTAGGGTGCACATTTCAGTTAATCCCTCAGGGGGAACTATGTAAAATGAAACGGGTTAACTGATGGGAGTTCTCCAGCATGCTGGCTCAGAGAGAGCTTAGCTCCAGAAATATTGAACCACAGAAAATTTATATAGCTAGGAGAAAATACGAGAATATATCTATGAGTGACGAAACGCCATAACCTATAGGTCTATTATTGCACTAAGAATATATTTAAAGTGAAAAACACTTCACTTACAGGATCAAACCTTTAACTTTTAATCTGGTATAACCTCGGCAAGCTCAGTGAGGACTCACGGGTGAAGACACTGACTTTTGTAGAATGTGATACAGGTACATGACTGTGTTGAGGGAAAGGGTGGGAGGTACATTCAGATAGATTAGATAACGTAAGAAGCTTGTAGGTGTCAGAAATAGGGATCCAGGTCTAGCACCTTCAAACATATAGTTCAGACTATATTGTGAACATTTCTTAACAGAACACTTATAATTAGTAAAGAATACCAGAACTGAAGTACAAATTGGCTCTAGCCTGTCTTCTATGACAGAGGTGTGCAGACATGTTTAGCCTGTCTTCTATGACAGAGGTGTGCAGACATGTTTAGCCTGTCTTCTATGAAAGAGGTGTGCAGACATGTTTAGCCTGTCTTCTATGACAGAGGCCTGCAGACATGTTTAGCCTGTCTTCGATGACAGCGGTGTGTAGACATGCTGACTGACCCCATCCGTACCTTTCATCTTCTTCACCTCCAAAGAAATTGTATTGATGTTCTTGATCATGGCCTCCACTTTTTGCTTGTGGTCATGATGATCATTCTTAAACATCTGATCATGAAAGAGAAGCAGAAGCGATGTACAGGATCAGAGCTGTTTACGTTGGGGGCTGGTGAGATGGCTCAGCAGTCAAGCGCACTTATGGCTCCTTTAACCTAAACTTGCTTCCCAGCACTCACACTGACAACAGTTCCCCATGACTGCCCAGAATTCCAGCTCCAGGGGTCCAATGTCCTTTTCTGGCCTCTACAGATACCCATACAGCACATGGCACAAACACACATACTTAGGTATATGTTTTTTTAAAAATTAAAATTTAGTTAATTTATAAAAGAAAAACATTGTTATCTCAGAACTAAAGTCATTGTCTTTTCTTATACCCAGGAAAGCATCAACCTGTTTTGTTTTTCCAGATGAAAACTATTGCAAGTGGAATTCTTAGGGTGAGGGCTCTTCTTTAACCAAGACACATCCACAAGATGGGGCCCTTACAATAGAAACGAAGTCCCTGTTACAGAAATCCTCAACATTCACAAATTACCTTACAGTCAGCAACTGTGAGGGAGCGTTGCTAATCTTATGTTGATTCAGTGTCTCTTACTCTTGAATGACAGTGCCCACTTGTGATTTCTTTAAGCACAGACTAAAGACTAAAATGTGTTGTGTTTATAATTCATTGACAGGAAAGAATAGCACTTGGTTATCTGAAATGTATAAACCACCACGTTGTACAGTAAATATATCTAACCAAGACTGTCTCCGGAAAGATGACTTACTAGATGTTAACAAGCTTTTTAGTCAAACTCCTCAAAATGACTTGAAAAATAAGCCACAATTAGCCCAGGCTGTTCCTGTCATGTAAAAGCTGGGACGTTAAGGTGAGGATTGTTTGTGAGGGAAAATGAAATCAAATGAATCATCAAGTTAGCCCTTGTCTTTGTATTTTCCTGAATCCCAGTCATTTATCCATTTTCCCTCACTTCTTTCGTGGCAGCTGTAAAAATTCTTCTCCAGACATTAATGAGTGACACTTTGCATCAAGATCTAAGATCCTGAATATTAAAACTAGAATGTCAATAACAAACTCCTTGCACATGCCAAATCCAGGATTCAGATTTGAGGGGGGTGGGGAAGAAACATAAGTTTTAAATGATAAACATAAAACCTAATAAATAATAATAAAACACAAAACCGGAACTAAATGAATCGGAATGTTCTGAGCTTCACTCAGTGGGTAGGGGAGAAATTGTCTGAAGACTTAGGATGCGGGAATCCCACAGGGCTGCCCACAGTTTAGCCTTATAGTTATTCAAATAGCAATTAACTGGGCACAGAAGATCCACACCCAAAGGACTAGGCCACGTCAGAAGTCAACACGGTATACACCAATGACATCACTAATGCACTTGCCCACAGGGCCCTATCAGGGCCTTCGACCTGGATAGAGGGTTTCGAGAGCGGATTCTGAGGACCTCTACTCTCTGGGGAGTCGCCGAGTTCCCAGTGCACAACACCTACTCCGCGGCTGAGGCCGGGCCTACGGCAGACTGGAAATTTCCACCGTCTGGAAGTTTCTGGAAGTTTGCACAGGCCTCGTCCACCCTCTGGGTGCCCCTTCTCCAACCCACTCTGCAGCCCGGAAGTTAGCTTGGTTACTGAATGGCTTCGAATAATCCTCACCTTTCCAACTGATCACCACAAATAAAAGTCTGGTCAACGGACCTGGTAAGGGCAAACCTTCAACAGTCAGCCAACTCAACACTAGGTGTGCAGAAAGAGAGAGAGCACACGCGAGTGGGGGCAAGTCTAGGCTATGCTTCCTGATTGGCCAGTGTCTACGCACACAGCGTTCTGATTGGGTGAGTTCTACACCCATGGCATTCTGGGAATTGTAGTCTTAAATAAGAAACTCAACGGAAAATTTCGGGTTCCGGGCTGCAAGTGACTCCTTCTGAGAGTACTAACAAGGCCTTGACATTTTTGCTTCCTAGGTGCCAACTTTATAACCCTTACCTGTTATTTTCTTTCCACAGTGTAGTGCTAGAGCTAAGGGCAGATTCTAGACTGACTGTTTTGGTTTGAAGCCTATACTAGATAAACCGTGTGACTACTCTGAGACCAAATTCCCACCCCCAGAGCTATAAAAATACTTTGAAATAATATTTCGAGGGCTAAGTAAGATAATTCATTGAAAGGGTTTGGCAGATAATAACTGTCCTATAACGGTTTGCTGATATCAGTCTTTTAAATTTTTCAGATGGGTAGGATACAAATGAGTTGACAGATACAGTAGTTTCTTGCCAACTGGAGAAACCGGGATTCAAGCCATCTGTGCTTGATTCCAAGAGGAATCTCTGCCACTACAAGTTTAGAAACTGCCCCAGATATTTGACATGGTGCTTTGAGCTATTATCCATGACCTGCTGAGATCTTAGGTCTCCAGCATCAGATACCAGGACATTCTGATGTCCCCAGGCCTCTCCTACAGTTCAGGAGAGCCTTATCAAACCAGTGCCTTCCTGATGGCAACCCACAGCACAGCCTGTTGGTCATTTTAAGTTTCATTTATCTTCAGTTTAACAATGTCCAATTTGTCTGATGCTGAGTTAAACAGATGAGGAAGCCATAGAGAACTGAGCGTCAGTCCTGACGATAGCTAGCTGTGTGGCTCTACAAGAGTAGCCTTTTTCTTTCAAGCCTTCATTTTCTCATTGGGTTTCCTTGGGAGAGGCGCGGTCCGAGTTTCACTCTTTGCTAACATATAACCGCCTACTGTAGCCAACATTATTACGGTACCTCGTATGCTAGTATTACTGTCACATCTTAAACTTCACTCCTTTTAAAAAAATCACCAGTATAAGTAGAATAAAATGAAGCCACAGGCAGTGAAAACAGGGTGATATTTTTTTATGTGAGCTTGCCTCTTGATGCTGTGTCAGAGCCTGGTCTTTGTTTAAATGAGTTCTTATTGGTCAGCAACATGCCGCATGGCCATTTAGAATAAGATGAGACTTCCATCTGAGTGGAATCAGAAAGAAGGAAAGAGTTGCAAGAGGAGAAACTCACCACAACCACATGCATCTTGATGCCAATGGGTCCCATATAAATATCCTTCATAACACTAGTGGGATTTGTCCATGCATTTGGGTGGTCCAGGATTAGATGCTCCATGACAACTCCTTCCTTTTCTAAGGCCTCCTAATCCTCAGTATGCTAGTTATAAGAGTTTCAAATTTCTAGAGACAGCTTTCCTGAATCAGCACTCCCTTGTGCTGTGGCTTCATAGGTTCCTGGGCCAATATTCCCCTTGCTTAATATTTTTACCATAAACACTTGATATTTTATTTCCATTAGGTGTAAGGAGTTTTGAGAATATAAGTCGGCATTAAACAATTGACAAAGGATGCTCTCTGAGCTCACTTGGTATCATCTGTTATGTTAGGAGCTTTACTCTTCTGACAGCCCTGAAGTAGCAATTATCCCAGTTACATGGAAGTGGCTTACTCTCACAGAGCTTAATTCCTGCCCTGATCCAGGGCCCACAGCCAGGAAATGGCAGAATCACAGAGTTCATTGTGTCTGTGATTTGATCCTTCTGTTATTTTCTCTGCATCATTCTGCCTATCTTCAAGGTCAGAATACCAGCCACTGAGCTAGATTTAAAAAGAAGTCATCAACCAAAATACTTGACAAAGGGGAGATAGAGCCTGCAGAGACCATCTCCAGTAGACAGGCACAGTCCTCAGTTAAGGGATGGGGCCACTGATCCATCTCAAAAATTTTAACCTAGAATAGTTTCTATCTAAAGGAAATGAAAAGACAAAAAATTGGAACAGAGATGGAAGGAAAGGCCATCCAGAGATGGCCCCACATAGGTATCTATTCCACCTGCGACACCAAATCTTGACACTATTGCTACTACCAAGAAGTGCTTGCTGACAGGAGCCTAGTATGGCTGTTTCCTGACAGGCTCTGCCAGCACCTGACCAATACAGATGCAGATACTCACATCCAATTATCAGACTAACCCTGGGGACCTCAATGGAAGAGTTAGGGGAAGGACTGAAGGAGCTGAAGAGGATTGCAATCCTACATGAAGAACAACAATATCAACTAACCAGACCCCCAGAGTTCCCAGGGACTAAACCACCAACCAAAGAGGGCGGGACCTATGGCTCCAACTACATTTGTAGCAGAGGATGGCCTTATCTGACATCAATGGGAGGGGAAGCTCTTGGTCCTATGGAGGCTTGATGCCCCAGAGAAGGAGGATGCCAGAGAGAGGTGAGGAGGGAGTGGGTGGGTGGGGGAAGCACCCTCATAGAGGAAAAGGGGAGGGGAGAGAGGGGGATGGGATAGGAGGTGGTTGCGGAGGGGAAACCAGAAAGGGGGACAACATTTGAAATGTAAATAAAATAACTAATAAAAAGTTATCAGCAGAAAAAGATCCCTCTCAGATTCCTATGTTGGCATGCACCCAGCACCTGAGAATGTGACTCTACACAGAGAACATTTAAAGGTACAATTGTCCCTCAATGCAGAAGTGTTAAGATTCAACCCCAAGCACATCTGAACACTGTCTTATACGGAGAGGGGCTCTAACATGTAGAAAGAGCCAGGAATGTTCACACACAGAGTAACCATCATGTGAGTACGAAACAGGAAGGAGGTGATCTGCAAGCCAAGAAGCCTCCGAAGGAACCAGAGCTTTACACCCCTCAATCATGACCTTCCTTTCTGCCGCTCAAGATGCTCTGTGAGAGGTGTCTTGCTAGGACTGCCCAGCACATTGATAGATCATCTTGGAATAGTAAGTGAGCCCACCCTGGCTCCCAGTACTTCTAGTTTTAATTGGCCATTAAACTTAAATACACACGTAATAATATAGATACAGGCACATAAATGTGGGGTGCCCGGCACAGAATGGGTGACATTCATTTTCTGAGCTGAGGACAATCAACAATACAAGATAGAAAGCGTTGGCACCAGTGTCTTACAAAGTCAAGTCTAATTTCACAGCAAAACAGCAGGCAGAGTATCGTTTCAGAATAGAACTGACTTATGAGCAAAACTTACCACATATGCATGTCCTCTTTTCCCTCCTCTCCTTTATTCTGAAGTGGAAACTTCACCTCAGACCTGTGTGGCTGATCTGCTGGAAATTCCCTGTAGGTACTAGCAGGAAAGAGGGGGTTGTTTCAGAAGAACTATTGTTTATGTAGGTGTGCAGAGATAGCAATTTAAACTGGAGAGTTCAAAAAATCAAGTGGTGGTGAGGTCTGGGACTGGGTAGGATGTGGGGTTCTGGGTATCCTGCATCTATGTCAGAATCCATCTGGTGTTTTCAGTAACTGCTACTGCCTCCAGTGCTTAGAACTCACCTTAGTGGATGACAACTTTTGGTAGCCTCTGAAAACTGCCTGCTTACAAACCAACTCTGAATGCCTCTTACAGATAGGTCTGTCTGACTGTCATTTGCAACCGGACATCATGTGTTATTCACAAATAATTGACCTCTTACCAGTGAAGAATTCTGAAAAGCCAACTATGACAACTTATTGCAATGCATTCCCTCCTTGAGTAACTAGCTTGTACATTCTGTCTTTGTGGAATTGTTTTCCTAAGAAAATAAAACCTAAAATGCATGACCCACTACGTACAGCCTGGGACTCTTACAGTTGAGACCTGAAAAAAAAATCTGTTTTCCTTATTAACTTGTAGTAGCATCGTAGCAGAACCCAACACGGGTTGCCCTTGTTGATTCTAATGTTAATCAAGTAAAGGAGATTAAAAAGCTGCTAAATTCCCCATAAAGAGAAACGCTGTCGCAGAACAAGGTGATTAAGCCTTTTATGGAGCTGAGTGTGAGTGTCTCAGTTTTATTGCAAAATCTTGACATGAAGTTTTTGTTTCCAGGGAAACAAATTGAGAAAATTATCTTACTTTTGCTGGGTCTCAGGGCTCCCGCCTCTCTCCTCTGCCTGTTCCTTATCAATTAAAAAGTGCTAGTCACTGAGTCTAAGGACGGATGCTCTCGGGATTCTCACCTCCCTTCTGAACATGGCTATGAACATGAGTTTGGGAGGGAGCTGCCTTGAATATGTACCAACATTGTTATCTGAAAGGCATGGCCAGAGACAGAAAGATCAGGAAATTTTCTTGTATGTCCAGGTGGCCAGGGCTTTCCCATGGCCATCTACACAGACGACACAAGAAGCAATTGGGTGATCTTAGCTGCTGTGGTGGAAAGTGAAAGTTAGAGTCTTTACCCACTGCTGGTGTCAGGCAGTCGCTTGTTCTTTTTCCCAGGGAAAGACCTTCTGAAATGCAAAATGATGTTAGCACATTATGCGAATCTACATTGCTCCTCACCTCCAAGCAAGCAACTACAGTTGTGTCCCTACATCTCTGTCCCTCCGAGACAGGGGGCTACTCAGATAAGGCTGCCAGGTAAAAAGGTGGGAGATTCAGCAAAATTGGAATTTTATAGGAACAATAGAAAACTTCTAGTAAGTGTCTTATATGACACATTTAGACTGAAATTTTAGAATTTGTCTGAGATTCGAATTTAACTAGGACATTTCTGTTTCCTAAATCTGGCATATCTTTAACTCAAACACTTCAACTGTGAACACTTCTAGGCAGTGGGTACAGAAGCCAAGAGAAAGATGAAATCTTCCCACACTGTGTTCAAAATATGAATGCAGATCCACTTACTGTGACAGAATTAGGCTCTCCTCTTCCTTCAGTGTCCCTGTGAGGCAAGCAAGGGGCTAGCTGTGGAGGAAGCTGACGCTATCCAACAAGGGACTGTTTTTACCAGTTGCTTGCCAAGCCTTTCTGTTTGAAAATTCTTTGTGCTTGGCTTCTTAGCTATCCCTTTATCTAGCAAGGCATTTCCATGACATAAATTGTGTCTATTTCTAGAAATCCACCAATCAGAGGATACCTGTCTCTGTCCCAAAATAAAATATGTTTCTAATTCTATTATGTCAGCCATCCATCCCATAACAATACTTCCTCTGTTTATTAAAGGCATAGATCCTGATCTGATGTCGCCTCCCTCTGGGCATTGTGCTCCCCCCACTGCCTTGCATCCGCATCAGTTGTCCATGGAGTGAGGAATGACGGTTTTTATGAAGGGATTTATTAGGCGAATGAAGTCAATTATACTAGACTATAAGTGTGCCCATCTTTTGTTATGAAAATAAGTATATGTGTGTAAAAGCAGATTTGGGAGAATATCCAAGAACATATTGTCAAGGATTGCTAACACTTATCATTAAGGGTGTAAGGCCAATTACTTGTATTTATTTGATGTGATTTAACCCCTAGCACCTTTTCTCTATTTTAAATTCTTCTGATCATTGTTCAAGGTGGTAAATCAGCCCCATTCAAGCAGAGCTCCTCAAACCCCACACTGAACCACAGCTACTCAAAAGGTGTGTAAAAAGGCAGATAGGGGACTCACCTTGAAGACTGACTTGGCAAATCTAAGGAAGGGCTCTCTGAATCCCCTTGTCCAATCTCCCCCATCTCTACTGTAACCCAGATGGTCTGTGTGCCTACCGCACCTGAAGGAATGCTGGCTTATAGTTCTACTGGTTATCCTCTGCAAGGCTCAAACGCATAACCACAACGTAACATACTACATTCGGGAACATTTTTTTCTCTTTAGATATTTATAGAATTCCAGATCTCAATAAGATCCACTTTAGTAGAGAGGGAAGTGTTTGGGTGGAACGCCTACCTCAGTTTGGATGGAGTCAGACAGACAGTGTGGACTGTCTGCTCTGATCACTGAGGTGGGAAGAAGAAAAGAGAGCACACTTTCCAGTTCTTTCTAATTTAGCTCACTCCTTCTGTTTCCGGGTCTTTTTTTTTTTTTTCCCACTTCTGTTCTCTAGTTTTAATTACCACCATAATGGAAAGTCTAGCGGTTTGTGTACACAAGACTCTGCCTACTTCTGTCTCTGTTGTTATTCAGGGTAGGACTTTCCTACCCACGGTCCTTGCAGGAGTGTCCTTGCTGGCATTCCACAACTACTCTTGCCTCCTGAGATCCCCCTTCCACAGGACAGTGGGATAAGCTTTTGACATGTAAATTAGATCATGTCCTTTCCCTTTTTGAGCCCTCCAGCGGTTCTCTCCAGCACTGGGAACAAACCTTCATCCTGAGCCTTTATTTTCTCTCTCTTTGAATCCTGATACATGCTGCCAACAATTGTGAGACAGTTGTCTCCTTCCAAGCCTCATAGATAGAGGCTTATTGTGCTTTAGGGAGCATGCCAGACATCTCCTCAGATCACCGAATTCTCCACCGCAGCCTTCTTCATTGCTTCCATGAAATATTTACTAGTATTTGGGGAATGTTTCCATCTCTGTATCTGTGTGTTTGTTACTGGGTTTCCAGCTTATCTCTTCTATTAAGGGACTGTCTCTCTAACATCCTCCATCTTCTGCCTAGCCCAGTTCCTGATATACAGTTGGCGGGGCTCAGTGTCTTTAATTTAGCAACTAGTTGAGCAGACTAGCCCTGGTCAAAGCAGTACCCTAAAAGGTCAGAAAAGTTAAAATGAGTGTTGCCCCTGGTCCTCTTTAGTATGCAAAGCCAGGCTTTGGCTGTAGAAACTACACACTCATATCTTCTGAGACCTCTAAGGAAAGGGGTGGCTGGGCAGAAGAAATGAATTAAAGCCATCCACGTAGCAACCCCAAATGAAGGGCACAGCCATCGTTCCGCCCAAGTGTTCATCGAACAGTAGAAAGCAGACACAGTGCTGCTCTAGAAGCTACACCAGGCCCGAAAGCTTCAAGACAACCGTGCATAGGAAGGATCTTGGGACTGTCTCAGCTGTGGCTCATGATTTGAATAAAAATCAGATGACTTAGGATCTGTCGAAAATGAAGGATGTTTTAATACTTTGTGTGTAAAAACACTGGTATTTTGCTTCTGTTTTATTAAACAGATTTTATTATTTTTCAGAATCTTGTCAGGGTAATCATTTTATGGGTAGATGAAATATTTAGCCCTGCACTGCAGGACTTCTTTCTCAGCAATTTCCTTGTGGCACTTCCTCTGTAATTAGGTTTTCGTCTAGGAATTTTCCCTGGGTCTGGGTAATAAATGAAATATGACCAGAATTTAAATTTGTCAATTACAAGCAAGCACCATGGGTAAACACACAACAGAGTCATGAATTCCAAACCGCAGGCTGCTGCTGGGGGGCAGATGCTCTGAAAATTAAAATGGAAATAAAACTACTGACTGGCAAGCAAAAAGCAGCCCCCAAAGACAGCTGATCTCCCCCAACACTCCTGCACAATCCTTCTAAACTGTGAGCTCTTGATTACAAATTCTTCTAGCTTGAAAATGACAATTCCAGGAGCGAGCAATGGATTTACATCAAAATAATCCTGGTGGGCTGTGGTTGCCAGCCTGTGAACACATTTCTTGAAGCCAGATCAGGCAGTTTGGGGACAGACATGGTAGGCTAGAGTGCCACAATATCCTTCAGCCTGACCAGTGGCATGAGCTCTGAGCTGTTCTGGGAGATTTGGGGATAGGACATGTAAGATCTCTCAACAGCTTCCCTGACTTCATTATCGCTCCTGTGGGGCCCCCTGCTGGCCATCTCTTATACAGGGTGATGTCTTAGGATTGGTACTGTTAGACTGACAAATTATATTTCATTAAAACAGACAGACAGACACACATATTCACACACAGAGAGACACACACAGACACACACACACTCACACACACTCTCACATGCACAGAGATATACACATTTATACACACACATATACAGACACACACA
>JANHMN010000002.1:77233899-77246306 GCA_030674055.1 Rhabdomys pumilio | reverse complement strand
CACACACAAACACAGACACACATACACACTCATACACAGACACACTCACACACACACACTCTCACACATACACCAACACACACACACTTAGACACACACAGAGAGACACACACACACTCACACACAGACACACAGTTACACACACACACACACACACACACACACACACACACACACACAGTCACACACACAGACACACACCAAAATGCC
Source organism: Rhabdomys pumilio (assembly GCA_030674055.1). Classification (NCBI taxonomy): domain Eukaryota; kingdom Metazoa; phylum Chordata; class Mammalia; order Rodentia; family Muridae; genus Rhabdomys; species Rhabdomys pumilio. The sequence goes on along the minus strand of JANHMN010000002.1, from coordinate 77,246,096 downwards.
ACCATTTATTTATATAACCAGTCTTCCCTGTGTCTCTCTTCACTGTCATTCACTATGTTACATTTTATGCACCTAGCATTGAGTCCAAATGGATAGGTCTTCAACTATCTGGGAAGCCACGATGCGGAGAAGATGGGCTGGAGTTCCCAGACCATGCTAACACAGTACTGTGATGCTAAGGACAAAGGATGGGATGAGTAGTGTATGGGTTCACTGTTGTGTAAATTTTGTGGAGTGTAGTTACTTATACAAACCAAGATGATGGCACATCACATTAGGTCATATGATCTTATGGGACCATCGTCCCATAAGTTATTCTTTGCTGACTGAAGCATCCATATGAAGCTCATGATACATATATGAAGTGACCATTTACATAGTCATTGTCCATTATATTTCATTAAAACAGACAGACGACAGACAAACAGACACACACACACACTCACAACACATTGTCCATGATTGTGGAAGGAGATAATATCGTGAGGAATGTGATATGGACATGGTGGCTTCTTTGGGGAAGAAACACCCAAACTGGGGTGAGAAGAAAAGAACTCTTCAGGCAGAGGGAGCATTGTGGTCAAAAGCACTGCATCAGGGGGCACCCTACAGATTGGAGAGACAGACCATGTCAGCAGGCTATAGAGCAGCAGTATAGGGCAAAAGGAGGTAGGACCATCAGGAATCGTTCTATATGTCTGTCTCTCTATCTCTATCTCTATCTCTATCTCTATCTCTATCTCTATCTCTATCTCTATCTCTATCTCTATCTCTATCATCTCTATCTCTATCTCTATATCTATCATCTATCTATCTACCTATCTATCAATCATCTATCTATCTATCTATCTATCTATCCTTTTCTCTCTCTTCCTCTCTCTCTCTCTCTCTCTCTCTCTCTCTCCCTCTCTCTCTCTTCCTTTGACAGAAATCACTAAGGGGTCTTCTGTAGGAGAGGCATGGTAATGGTGTACTTAATATCAAATCTGTGGTTTAAAAGGACAGCCTGGCTTCCTAATAGAGAATAAGATGAGGATGTATAGGACACAGAGTCCAGTATCTCACAAAGTTCAAGCCAAACATGACAGCAGTCTGTTTAAATGGGTGGCAGAGGTGATGGAAACAAGATGGACACAAGATGTAAGGGGTAAAATTGGTGTGAACCTAGTGACAGGTGATACTGATTAGAAACTGGAGCTCTATTGAAGTGTACAGAAGCCTGGAGCTGGGCTCAGCTCACTCCACCAGGCAGAAGCTGTGTTATGTGCCTTTATCTCGTTTCTGAGATTGCCAAGAAATTTTCCTGAGATCTCATTTTCCTTACCTCCATCCTCTCCGCCTGTCGCCTGCATTGTTGAGACCCCTAAACACTTGCTGTATTAATTACTGCATCAATCTGATATTCTTTCTCTCTGACTTAGACTGAGCTGGTTGTAGCTGAAGTCAGGTCTTACCTCCTATTTTTCCCCCAAAGACTCAACCTCTTTAACCTAGTGGGGGAGGTATATTCCAAGACTCATTGGGGATGCTCGAACCTTAGATAATATCAGACTCTTTATATGCTCTAAATTTTCTTATGTGTACTTCTTGTCCTGTGTGGCTTGGGTCCCAGAACTCTGGCCAGGGGTGGCAAGGGAATGAAGAAAAGACAGACACATAGACACATGTTTATTAGGTCAGTAAGGGAAAGGGGAATTAGCATGACCGGTCCCATGTCAAAGTACACATCCATTCCCTGCTTTACTTACTCAGGGCTTCTTCTGCTCCCTACATGTGTGCTTGCCTATGATAAAATTTACTCTAGGCCGGGCGGTGGTGGCACACGCCTTTAATCCCAGCACTTGGGAGGCAGAGGCAGGTGGATTTCTGAGTTCGAGGCCAGCCTGGTCTACAGAGTGAGTTCCAGGACAGCCAGGACTACACAGAGAAACCCTGTCTCAAAAAAAAAAAAAAAAAAAAAAAAAAACCCCCCAAAAAAAAACAAAAAAAAAAAAAACAAAAAACAAAACAACAACAACAAAAAAAAGATAAAGTTTACTCTATAAATTAGGCACAGCGAGAGACTAACCGAGTCAATAACAAAATAAGACAATTGCAATATGTCTGCACTGGTTTGCTTTCTGTTGCTTTGATAAAACACTGTGATCAAAGCAACTTGGGAACAATAGAGCTCGTATGACTTGTACTTCCCCACTATGGTCCATCACTGAGGGAAGTCTGAGAAGTAATGCAAGTAGAAGCTTACTGGCAGGAACTGAAGCGGAGATTATGGAGGAATTTATTGGCTAGCTTCTCTCTATGTGTCTTAGTTAGACTTTCCATTGCTGTGAAGAGACACCATGACCAAGGCAACTCTTATAAAAGACAACATTTAATTGGGGCTGGCTCACAGGTTCTGTGGCTCTGTCCATTATCATCATGGCAGGAAGCATAGCAGTATTCAGGCAAGCATGGCTTTGGAGGAGCTGGAAGTTATATATCTTGTTCTGAAGGCAAAGAGGAGAAAATGGCATCCTCAGGCAGCTAGGGGGAAGCCCATGCTCACAGTGACACATCCTCAAACAAGCCCACACCTATACCAACAAAGCCACACCTCCTGATAATGCCACTCCTTGGGCCAAGCATATTCAAACCACCACACCATGGCTTGATCATCTTGCTCTTTTATCCAACCAAGGACCAGGGGTGGCATCAACCACATTTGGCTGAGCCCTCAAACGTTAATTAAAGGAATTGGTACAATTTTCAGTTGAGGCTCCCTACTCAGGCAACTCTAATTTGTGGCAAGATCACATTAAAACCAGCCATCACAATGTTAAATGAAAGTTATTGACTACTTAAAAACTACTTTATTTCTGGAATTTTCTACTAAATATTTGAACAATATATACCTTGCATACTTTTAAGGCAGTAGTAGCATGTTTGGTGACAAGTAACTGAAACCATTAAAAGAGAAATTGATAAGGAGGGACCCTTAAATTTAGTTCTGCACCTGATCCAGATTGATCCACAGTCAGTGAGAAATGCACCCCAGTTTCTACATAAGGAAGCCAGTTTAGAGAGCAAGGTATACTTAAAACATTTTCAGTGACCCGGTCCTTGCACCAAGGCCACATTTGGGGGATTTGAAATGCAATGCTCAGAAAGGATTGTTAAGAAGAACCCAAACGTTTCTAACCCCTCAGCATAATGTTGTTCTGGGTGTAAGTCCCAGCTCCATGCTGTGCATTTGAATGACAGTTACCAACGTGAAGGATTTGGCTTCTGCCTATACAAAACGAGGCTTCTCTAAGAATTTGTTCGGTCTGTTCTTTAAGAATGTTTTCAGTCTGTATTCAAGGCTGTTGTGAGGATCACAGTGAGCTTTCTCTTCTAACATATGTTAATATCTCCTCTTTTTCTTTTAGGGATAAGAAATTGCATGGCTAGCCAAGAAAGGGGTCAGAGTGGGAATCTCTCTTCTCTTGGCCCTGAAGTTTCTGTCACTCACAGAATTCTTTCCCCATGGTTTATTCTGGAATGAAGAAAGAGGAAGCTGGCTCTCTGGAGGTCCCCAACAAGTTGACAGATGTCCCCTAAGGCAGGTTTCAACAGAGAACTATTCTGTATTATAATTATTATTCTTTGTGATTTACAGTGTGTCTATAAGCCTCTGGGCACAGTCATGAAGCAGGACTGGAATTAATAAATCTGATCTGCTCCCTTCTTAATTCATGTGGTTGACAAAATTAAAAAATGAAGTCGGATGGGAAGACTTAGCAGACAAAGCATCCCAAGCTGGGTGCCTAGGCAGGTGCAGGGATGTGTGTCAGAGGACAGCCAAGCCAGAACTGCAGCTACAGCAAGACAAATGATCTAACAGGTCAAAGAAACTTGAGAACTCCCTAGAAAGCCACAGACCTTCTCAGTCCAAACCCATTTTATATCAGGATTCTAGAGCTCTGGGGTCATGCACAAAAGGGTTAAAACAGTAGGCTGCACTGCCTACAGCTGTAAGCCCGAGCAAGGGGCTGAAGCTCACATATCTAGCTATGTATTAAACTGTATTCACACATAAGTCTGAACCAAAGCCTGTGGTTTTTAACCTTTACTGTATATTATGGATATAGAATATTCTAACTGCTTTAATATTTACTGTGGAACTGTGAATTCATCCAAGTGAATGAATACCCAGTATTTAAGAAGGAGCATAATAAATGCACACGGACTTTTTTTCTGTCTTAGAGTACTTTCCCTTTGGATTTCCCCTCCTCCCTTATTTCCCAGTCATATGATATTTACTACTGAAACAGCACATCAGAGAAAAACATTGTTTACCAAGCCACCAAATTCATTGTTAGGATCTGAAACATGCATTATAGGCCCAAGTACTAGCAGGCTTGGTTGTCAGCAGTACTGGTAGGTGGTAGAACCTTAGGAGGTGGTGCATAGCCAAGGACATTTAGATCATTGGTGAGTGGTGTGTCCTTCCCAGATGTTGTGAAGTGAGCAGCTTCCTTGGTCTCACCCACAGTTACAAGTGGTCTTGATACAAGACGGGAACGATAAGACCGAAGGACTGTGCGCTGAACTTTCTGAAACTGTGAACCCAATAAACATTTCTTTCTTTTAAATCATTCACTTCAGGGCCTTTGTCATGATACAGTGCAATAGCAACAGCAGAAATACAGACACCCAGGCATTGTGCTGTCTCTTCAATCTCATTTCCCCTCAGAGTCATGAGAGCCACGGGAAGCCCTTCACATCATACCTGGACATATTTTCTCTGTTATACTTTGCCTACTTTTTGGTCTTGGGAGATGGCTCCATGCACTTCTGAGTCAAGAAATGACGAATGGGAATGGTCCTCAGTGGGCAAGCTTGGCAGGATCCAAACTCATTCCTCAGCAAAATGTCAGCTCTCATGTCACTAGCTGGCCTTTTGAGTGTTCCCATCAGATGCTGAAAGCTATGTGTTGTGAAGTTCCAAGAGCCATTTCTCTACCAATGCCAGGCCAAATCCTGCTGACCTGGGTCACAGAGACCCACATTGCTAGGCTTGCCTACTCTACTCAGTGTATCATTTTTAAGGCTAAATTTTTGATTAAAAGAACTGAAGTCTTTCACCATAAATAAGTGACATTTGTGGAGACGGGTATGTTCAGCTTATTTTAAACATTATACAATGCATCCGTGTATCAAACTTTTGCATGGCACTGCATTAATAGGCATAATCATGTGCTAGTTAAGAATTAACAAAAAATAAATCTTAAATATATTCAATTCATAATTATATTTGATAGGGGAATGAAATATAAAAGAATAATGAATAAAATATGATGACGTTCAGAAATGAAATAGAAATATTACTTTAAATAAAAAGAAAAGTAAGGGGGAAAGTCCTCAATCATCATGTGTGCCCCGAAAGAAAAACAATGCTCACCTTCAATCTCTTAGCAAACTACTGCCAGTGCTGGAAAGCACAGCCCTCTAGCCTCCCCACGCACTTGTGGTACAGCTTTCGAGAAGGGATTGGTCCTTCAAACGTCCTTAATGTTTGAGAGGACAAGAAAAGTCCTGTTTTCCCTTCCAGAGAGAATGCAACTCTAATCTCTATTATGTAAACTCTTTCAAAGAAGCAGTCTGTTCAAAGCTGTTGCTAAGTCATTTGTTGCTATAGCAATGCTTGGCCCTAGAGGCAACATATAACCAGGTAGGCTCCTCCAGTCTCCAAACACTGGCCACCATTATTTCCCTGAGACCCTAGGGGAGGGCCCACTTTGCCAAAGCCATTCATTTAAATTAGCAGCTCCCATCTCAGCCTTTTGAGTTTCTTGTACTTGCTCCCCCATCCTGTCAGGGGCTTTAACAGCAGTTAGGGTAATATATTGAGGCCCCGAGGAGTGGGGTCAGCAATTCTTGGTGATTTGGATATCTGAAGTAAACAGTATTTTTCTCTTCTACCATCTTGGATGTTTGCAACCCAGGGCAAGGCAAAATTAGATTAATGGCTTAGGGGTACAACCCTGTCTGGATGAAAACTGTGGCAACACTCTAATCACTAAAACCCAGTAACCACTGGACTATAGGAGACAAATCTGAGATTATTTTGAGGTGCCCTTTGAATGTTATATGCAGCTACAGAGTATTCTAACTGTAGGACGATATTCCACATACATAATATATATGAACTTCACTCGATTCTGGCAAAACCCACAACATTTTACACCAGAGAAACAGGTTTAGAGAGATCAAGCAACTTGTTCCAAGTCCCTGGGCAGAAAGTGACAGTGCTGGTTGGTTTGTTTCAAACGCAGCCTGCTTTCTGTCTCAGAGCTGCCTGCTTCCTCACTGAGTTGCCTTGAAGAACCAGAATAAACACGCATGGAACTTCTACTCTGCACCCAGAGTGTCAGGACTTTTTAGCTGGAAGGCACTGTCTGGGCTTGGGACACACCATCACCTCCACCGGCAGATGGTAAAGCTGAGACTCACAGATGTGCCATACCCACCGCCAGGCCACTGGTTGAACAGAAAGTTTGGGCTCCCAGTCAACTGCCTCTGGAGCTCGTGCTTTCTCTAGACAGCACTACCTAATACTTGGTACCTAGAAATCATTAAGCCCAGTACTCTTATTTTGACAAGTGAGGAAACAGACTAAAGAATACCAAGTGACTCCATCAAGATCATTTTTCAGGATCTAGAGCATCTCCTACCACCTTTACAAAGAAGAGGGGTCCTCTGTGTTAGTTACTTTTCTCATTTCCGTGACCAAATACTTGGCAGAAGAAATTTAAATGAAAATGAATCTGTTTTGGTTCACACTTTCGGGTCCAGTCTGTGGTTGGTTGATCCATGTCTTAGGGTTTCTATTGCTGTGATGAAACACAATGACCCAAAGCGTGTTGAGAAGGAAAGAGTTTATTTGGCATGTATGTTTATCTTTGTAGTCTATCACTGAAGGAATTCAGGACAGGAACTCAAACAGGGCAGGAACTTGGAAGCAAGGGCTGATGCTGAATCTATGGAGGGGTGCTGCTTACTGGCTCGCTCCCCATGGTTTGCTCAGCCTGCTTTCTTATAGAACCCAAGAGCACCATTCCAGAAAAGGCACCACCCACAATGCACTGGGCCCTCCCCAACAATCACTAATTAAGAAAATGCCCCAAAGGCTTGCCTGCAGCCTGATCATATGGAGGGATCTTCTTATTTGAGGTTCTCTCCTCTCAGATAATTCTAGCTTGTGTCATGTTGACAAAAACCCAGCCAGTACAGCCCATGTGTGTTGGCAGATGCCATTGTGGCCTCTGTGTGTGTGTGTGTGTTTGTGTGTCTGTGCGTGTTTTGTATGTGTGTGGTGTGGCAGGGGTTGGAAATGGGAATGGGTCACCAACAAACAGGAATTCACAGAAAGGAGCCCAGGGATAAGAATCCACAAGGGCTTCCTTATCAGTGATTCACTTCCTCCAGTGAGGCCTTACATCTGGGGAACAAATACTTAAAACATGAGTCCATGGGTGACATTTTCTTTCCAAACCATAGCAGATGTCCTTGTTTGCAGATGGCCCTTTACACTCAGGCCATTTCCTTGCTTGAGTGACTGAAAAGTAACTGCACTTGAAGACTGTGTGTTTAATGCGGGAAGGCGATGGACCACCGAACATTCCTATTGGCTACTGTAGTTTCATCTTCCTAACACAAAAACCTCTCCTCCAGAGAGAGCCTTCCTGCAAGTAAATCATTCAGGGGCAGGTTCAGGAAAAGTATGTTATACCTGACTGTGATTTAATTACCTGGTGGGATTTAGAGTCACCATGGAAACAAATCTCTGAGATTTTGTTAACTGGGGTCAGGAGATCCACCTTAAATGTGGACAACACCATTTCACGGACTGGGGTCTTGGACTGAATATAAAGGAGAAAGAGATCTAAGTAGCAGCATGCATTTCTTTACTCTCTTTCATGATGGGGATGCAATGTATCCAACTGCCTCAAGATTCTTCCACCATGATGTCCGAGCCCCCATGGCTGTACCTGTGAACTGTGAGCCTTTCCATCCTTAAGATGCTTTGGTCTGTCATTTTTTTCCATAGCAACAGAAGAAATAACAGACCCACTGATACTTTGTTGTTTGTTACTCTTGTTCTTCCCTTCTGAGGATGCAGGGGGCTGCATCTCTTCTAGAGTTCTTTACACCATCACTCAGAGCTGGCCAATTATGTCTTGTTCTAGGTTCTATTTTCTTCCCCTTTACCTTCTAGGTTGTAACTACAGACACACCCTCAAACTCTCTTTTATCCATATTTGCCCACACTATGGAGAGATCTCACTGATAAATTACCCGGTTTGAATATGCCCACAGTTTTCTGTTGAGACCAATGGATTCCCTCTCCCACCTCCTCTCTGACTCATCAGTGCTTTCATTACCCCCACAATAGTCACCTCAACCAGTAATTGCTCCATCCATTATGTCTTTGTCTTCTTGCTTGAGAATGAGCTGGGAGAGGAATGGGGTTTTCCTGATTTGCTACCAAGCATCTCCCCTACAGTAAAGATGTCCGTTTTCACAGCCTGGCTGCAGCTGTAACAGTGGATTGTTCCAGACTGAAACGTTGGTACCTGGTTCAGTGGAATTACCCAAAGTCTCCTGTTTCAGGGTGGATATAAAAGCTGTATTTCAGGTCTTTCTCCTTTCTTGGGTCAGTCTTGTTGGTCCCACCTCACTCCCTCACACCCCCACCTACCAACCCCTGCCACTCCCATGACCACGCAGACCACAGCTCTCCTACCTGAATCACACTCATTTGCATGGACATCTGTGTCTCCTTGTCTGTGGGATAGATAGCTGTGGGTCTGTGACCCACCCAGCCTCCAGTGGAGGGTCCTTTCCCAGTTGAGTTCATAGGGAACCAGGAGGCACATGCTTGCCTGGCAAGTCCATCATAGTCTGCCTGGATGGATTGTCAAAGGGTATTTGGGAGGTGCCTTGTCTATCTATCACTTATTCAGTGCCTGAAGGAAGACCAGGCACGCCAAACATGACCAGTACTGGAGCCCCTGGTCAGTTTCAAGGACACTTGTGAGAGAGAAAGAGAGAGAGAGAGAGAGAGAGAGAGAGAGAGAGAGAGAGAGAATAAGAATATCAGCCTGAACGTTTAGGCTCTGGATGCCAGTAATCTTTGGTTGCAATAATTCTGGCTTCTCCTTTTACTAGATCTGGAACTTGGGGGAAATCTCATGTAACTGTCTGAACCTTCGCGTTTTCTTCTGCAAAATAGGAGCCCAGACCTCCTTCCTTGGGTTTTTGTGAAGATCAGGTCTGGAGTAAGATAATGTGTAGTGAGCACTGAGCTTACACTAAGTTCAGTGAGTGGTAACCAGTGACAGACATCACAACAGGACAGATAGATTTCCCATCAGTCAGGTCTGCTGGGTACATTATACAATCCAGTATCTCTCTCTCTCTTTTTAAAAAGTAAGCAATTATTTTATCTATTTTAATAGCTTATTTGTGAGTGTGTGTATTGTGAGTGTGTGGGGGTGTATGTGTGTCTAGTTATACATGTGGATGTCAGAGGACAACTTGCAGGAACTGGTTCTTTTCCTTTGCCTCATGGGCCCTGGGATAGAGCGCAGGTCATCAGGCTTGGTGGCAAGTGCAACTACCTACTGAGCTATCTCAGAGCCTGTGCAATTCTTTGGCCTCGTAGTTCCACCTCTTCTTGTTTGTTTATTTATAGGTCTGGTACTGATGAGTTTTATTTTTGGCTTAGTTCAACATATACAGGCCTGCTCAGTATGACGTCTTCCTCCCTGGGTGGTCCAGCCAAGAGGAACGCTTCAGCAGTGTCACATGGTTGCAGTGTACTTTAACCTGGTCCTTGATGCTCATACAACCCCCCTCCCTCAGCCCAGGTCTGTGGTCTCTCATCTCACCAGCAACGTGGCAAAGCTGGAGAGGAACCATGCAAACGAGAGGATAGCGCAGGTCCATGCTCACAAAAACGTGCTGGAAACCCCATCGGCCGTTTGCTTAGGTTGGGTGAATCTGAATGCCCCAAGAGCCTTAGATAGCTCATGTATAGCATGGCAATCATTTGGGCGGTGGACTTGGAAATCGAAGCGATTTCTTCATATTTCAGGTTTCCTTCTCACCCTTGGGGAGTTCCTAATGTACCTGGGGTGAGTGATTGTGGCTGCGGTGGCATGCCTGGGTTCAGTGGTCACTGTCTTGAGGCGCTAAACTGCTGGGCTTGCTAACGCAGCTACAGACGGTGACTTTGACTCCAATACCTAAGTGAGCCCAAGTCACTCCTTCCCCTGCTGTTGACCAGACGCCTCCCAGGCAATATGAACAGTTGATGAGTACATATTTAGGTACGTGTGATATAGGATGCAGAGTTCTCTAGAACCTCGAGAGAACCTCTTGGCTGAGGTGTGCAGCTTCCTAGGATGACGGACTGTTTGTGTTGAGGTGATAGCATTTAAGAGGATACTCAGAACAGTTGAGCTCACAGCTGGAACAGGGGGAGGGGGCTACGAAAGTACAGAAGCACCAGATGTGTTTATGGCATTGGTGCCCTTCTCGTCACTGCAAAAGGTGTGATGTGTGGTGGGCAAAGACTTCATGGATGTTACCATTTAATAATAGATCTGAGTACATTTACGGTAGTGATTCTAAAAGCAAACCGTGATCTCTATATTCTATGGATTCATGACATATCTAACTTTTTCTTCACTATTCTTTTATTTCTTGGCGATAGGAGTTTTTTCCCCCTTCAATTTGTAGTACATTTTAAGAGAATTCTGCACATACGTAGGCTGTACCTCCCACCCAAACCTGAATTACTCACATGTCAACTGTATTGACACGACCAGAAGCAGTGTCTTGAATTTTATTTTTTTTCTTCCTCCCTCTTTCCTCCGTCCCTCCTCCTTCCTGCAATAGCTGAGATGAAGCTGTCATCAGATGAACTGCTTATGCAGGTGGGGCAGGACTTGACTGCTGTTACATCACTCAGAAGGGAGCAATGATCCTGGAGGGTGATTTTTGAGATCTAGAATTGCTCAATGCGATGTTCCTTGCTCAACTCTTCGTTGTGAGAGAGAAAGCTCTCCAAGCCCTGAGCCTGGCTGCTGGTCTCACCTCTCATCTCTCCAGTGGATCTAGCCATTGATCCGGTATTATTCAGACATGCTCCCAGCTTGGGTCGGTCTTATAGCTCTGCCTATGCCCCGGTTGCCCTGCTTACCTCATTGGTTCTTCTTGTAGTCTTGCTGAGTGTCTCACATACTTCCAGACACAGGTGCTCACTGGGACATTAAATCAGTGCTTCTTACAGTGTGGTCTGTTTGCAAATTGTTTCCCAAGTGAGAGACCCGTAATAGGGCATTTTCACTAAGTAATTTTATGGCTATTGAATCTAGCAATCATAAACCTGTGTTTTATGTCTCACATTTTTCCTTTTATTTTTCTACTAATTCATTTTTATTACACTGCCCTCCCTTGATGTCCACAGGAGATTGGTTCCTGGACTCCCACAGATACTAAAGGCTGAAGATGCTGAAGTCTTTATATAATACAATGGTGTGAAACTCATATGGGACACATACATACATAATACATACATACATACATCACATTCTCCCTTATACTTGGCGAACTGTAATATCTAACACTATAATTGGTATGTTAATAGTTGTTAGATTGTATTATTTAGAGAAGAAGGGTAAGAAAAATGACTATGTATGCTCAGGATAGACATAGACTCTTTTTCTGAGTATTTACAATCTCTGGTTGGTTGAGTCTGTGGATGTGGAGGCCAGGTGCCTGTTTGCGTTCTATTGGTGTGATAAAGGAATTTGAGGAGGGAAAGGGTCTGTTAGGCTCACGTGTCTTGAGTCATCATCCATTAGGGGAAGACAAAACAGGAACCTAGAGGCACTTGTTGAAGCAGAGATCGTGGAAGAACATAGTGATTGGCTCTCCATAGCTTCCTCAGTTTGCTTTCATACATTACCCAAGACTACCTGCCCAGGGTGGTATCACTCACAGTGTACTGGGCTCTCCCACATGAATCATTAATCAAGAAAATACCCTAGACAGGCCAATCTGGTGGCAACCTTCTTTCCAATCGAAGTTGCCTCTTTTCAAGTTCACACACACACACACAGAGAGAGAGAGAGAGAGAGAGAGAGAGAGAGAGAGAGAGAGAGAGA
>JANHMN010000002.1:77189766-77233889 GCA_030674055.1 Rhabdomys pumilio | reverse complement strand
AGAGAGAGAGAGAGAGAGAGAGAGAGAGAGAGAGAGAGAGAGAGAGAACAAAATTCCACCACCACACCAGGGATACTGAAAGCTATCAGTGTTGTAGCAAAGCAGCAGCAGGAGGGAATCGAGACACAGCAGAGCTCCTCCTTCCCCACAGGCAGCCAGAAATGCTGCTCCAAGTCTTGAGTTTCAAACCTTTAACTTTCTTTGATTGACTCATCTCCCCACCCATCTGTCCTTCACTCCCGACTCTTCCTCCGCTTGAACATTCACACACGCTGGCTGCTCCTTCTCCTGCCTGGGCTCTACCCCTTTCCATCTGGATCTCTCTGTTCTCCAGCCTTCTAGGGCAGTGCAAAAAGTCACTTCCCCAGGCAGGCCTTCCGAACTCTGTCACGTCGTTCAGTACAGTGAGTCCTACAACACTGATAAATAAAACTCTTTTCCTTGCACTTGATCCCAACTAGAAGGTCTTCTGGGAATTCCATTGCTAAATACCGGACCCTCTAACCTCTTCACCCTCAATGATAAGCTGCTTCCCCAAAGACAGGTTTCATCAGGCTGGCTTGTTCCTCACTGGTCTCCTGGTTTTCAATAAAAATATCTAGCACAGTGCAGATGCTCAATAGACATACCCTGGGGTTATTGGGTGAGCGGAACAATGATAGAACTCAAACTGTAGTAGATTATCTGATTGTCCCTGGGCAAAGTTACTTATATCCCACCATCTTGATTCTCTGGGGTCGTGCTTTTTTTTTTTTTTTTTAAATAGTATTTCATCCAATATCTGTCTTCAAAAAGTATGGCTTGCCATCAAGGGGAGTTGGGTTTAAGCCATGGCTTTCCCACCAATCAGCAGCTTCTTGTGTAAACGCCATTTCCCTGAATTCTCGGGGGACTGGAATAATCCAATTAAAAACACTGGGCACAGTTTTGGAGGCAGATCAGACTGTAAAGTGCTTACCATGCAAGCATAAGGTCCTGAATTTGTTCCTCAGAGCCCATGTAAAATGCCAAGGAACAGTGACTTGTGCGTGTAATTCCAACTTTGGGAAGGGAAGCCAGCCAGACTACCCCATCAATGGATCCAAGCCAATGAGAGACCATTTTTTTTTCATAAAACTATGTGGACTCTGCCAGAGGAATTATACCAAGTGACCAGTTTTCAGTTTCCTAACCCACAGTATGTATGTAATAGATTTTACTTTTGAGTTCTTTGAATAAAATAATATAAAAATGATATAATACAATCCCCAATAGTTGGCTCATAACATTTGATAATTATTATAATTATTGCTATTTGTCATCGTTATGATAATTTCCCTCACAATCTCTAAAATTCTCAGCACCAAGATAATTTAAATCGAAATTCAAAGAAAATGTTCCTGAACTTCTTTTCTAGAGCACAGAAAGGAGTCCCACAGCTCAAGTTCACGCCTACAAGGCTTGCATGTGGTTACTGATAACAGCAGGGGGCGCTGTTTCCTTAGTAAAGAGCCAACAGGACTCGCAGCAGCTGAGACCACTCTGGAGTTTGGAAGCTTAATAGAGAGCAGCAAGCTCCCTATGGCAGGAATGATAGGTTCTGAACAGAAATCTATTGGTACTCTTGAGTTCAGAGCCCTCAATAGCAGGCTCATTTTGTGTTTGGCTTTATGCTGATTTCCTTCCCCCTTCCCCCGCTCCTTTTCTAAAATCCCATTTAGTCAGTTTTGATTCTCAGGGTAGAACTCAGAGCCTCACACTTGCTAGGCAAGCACTCTGTTGCTTAGCTATCTCTCAGGCCCTCTCCCTTTCTCTTTTGCATTAACACTTATTTTCAAGAAAGGGAAGATGCTGAGAAATTAAACCCTAATAACTAAAAGGACCTTTCTCCCTGTGGTTGGGTGCACTGCCACCCGGATAGAGAAATAAGAAGAAACAGCATCAACAAGAAGAGGAAGAGGAGGAGAAGGAAGAAGAGGAGAAAGAGAAGGAAGAAGAGGAGGAGGAAGAGGAGGAAGAGGAAGAGGAAAAAAGGAGGGGAGAAAGAGGAGGAAAAGAAGAAAGAAAAGGAGGAAGAGAAGAAAAAGGAGGAAGAAGAAGCGGAGAAAAGGAGGAGGAGGAGGAAGAGGAGGGAGGTACAGGGGCTCTCTGAGGAATGTCTGTTTCTAAGTCCCCTTGTTAAAGGGTGTGTTCTTTTGTTTTTCAATTTGTTTGTCCTTCTGTTCTCATTCTGACATGGACAAAGTAAGCTGAAGTTTTTCAGTTTTTTATCCACATTCATCAAGGTAATGTTTTCAGATGGCAATGGTTTCTGAATTGCCACAAGGCTTGGCCTTGGTCCTGTTCTCATAATTATTAGCAACTCAAAGAAAGATTTAGACAAGCCTATAAAATCTAGGCATGTACAGTATCTGACCATCTCACTCTGATCTGGAAATCGCCACCAGAAGCCTTTCCTGGCCACCTACTCCAGTCTGGGTGCTCACCCGGTCTCTTAGGTCTGCTATTCTTACCACCGCTCTCAGGTGCTAACGTAACCTGTCTACATGCCTGTCTTAGCTAATGTGCTGAATGAAAACACAAAGTCCTAAAAGGAACAGTGTCTCGTTGTGATTTTATATAAAAGGAAAGAAAAAAAGGATAATGTTTAGTTGATCAGATGTAAAGTGTGTCGTAGTCTTAAGAACTTGGCATAGAAGGATGAAACCAACTGGCACTGGCTTCACGGATGGAGCTCAGGAGACACAGATCTGGGGCAGACGAAGACCCAGGGTTGGGGAGAAAGCCATCAAAGACTCGAGGTGGCACCCTAAACAGGATTAAAAGAAAAACACTTTTCAGAATGTGGGCAGTGACAGTATTTTCCATAGGTGGTTTTGGTTACTCACATCTGAAATCCAGGGACTCGAAGAGACAGGTGCTTTGCTGAGTGGAGACTAAGATGAAGGAACACGGAGCCCACAGTCTAAGGAGGGCCTCACTCTCAGATGATGAAGGATCATGGGTACCTTCGAGCTGTGGCTTCTTGGGTGACACAGCCTGGTGGACTCTCACCTCCTCTGGTCCTGGCTGTCAGTGCCTGACAGCACTCTGAAGGACATTGGATATTATGTTTGCTTGGTGTTTTGGTTTGGTTTGGTTTGGTTTCTCCCAAGGAAGAGAAAAACTTCAAGAGGATCTGATGACAACTTGATGTGTTAATTGTTTGAACAAAGATTTCTTTGATGCCTACTATGTACAAGACATCATGCTGGATCTGTAATATAGAAAGGAGTCAGGCAGCGTCTCAGCCTTCAGTGAAGTAATCAGGGAGCTGGAGACTCAGGGGACGAGCACACACTGTGTTATAATCACACCAAAGAGCTGCCTGGGAAAAGGGCCAGGGAGAGATTCTGAAGAATGGGAGTCTCCACCACATGGAGCTTCTAGGCTGCTTCCCAGTCCTCTGACCCCTCTTCTGAATTTTTACCTCTTCCAGACCTGGAGCCCTTTGACACTCAGGAAAGGATTGCAAACTCTAATTGAAGGCAGGTCTGACCAGTGTGCTCCAGGCTGGGAAGGGAAGGATGGAGTGTGGCGGGGGAGAGGGTACCTTCTAACACTGCAGAGGAAACCTTGAAATTATCAGTCATATCTTTCTGGCTGTTGCGGGGCCTGGCAGCTTGCAGCTCTGGGGTCTGTCTGCCTTGAGTCGTAACGTGCAGACAGAACAGTACAACCCCCAATCGGTTTGCTCACTGGCTAAATGGGAATGGAAGAGCTGCACACAGAGGGCATTTTTTTAAGAACGCAAGAAGCATCAGAAAGAGCATCCTATGCGTGCGGACACCACTGTTGTCACTGCTTTGTATCTCAAATGGCATTTTTACCCACAGCTGCTCCCTGCTGTGGAGAAAACAGGTCAAACTAAAGTTCTCTTTCTTGAAGAACAAAATTAAAATTTTTTTTATCAAGGTGCTTAAACTTCTGTGTACATATTTCAGTTCAGTAGGAACAAAATGAGTTGCAGATAAATATTCTTTTATTACAAAAGGAGAAGACATCTTCTGCTTCATTTATACTGATAAGTTAAATGGCCTTGACCTTATTCTTCTGTGTAGATGACAGAGGCAGGAAATACCGAAGGAACTAAAACAGTGTGCTCTGTCTAGACAGAGCAGCCACCATCAGCACCTGGCAGCTGCTGCATGGGGGATCAGCCTTTATGTTACCACATTACCTAATTTTTCTAATAAATTCAAGAATCCAGACTTTTAAGAAGTGAGGTGTGTGTGTGTGTGTGTGTGTGTGTGTGTGTGTGTGTGTGTGTGTTTAATTGCATCACATTCATGCAGGTTCCTGAGGAAGCCAGAGGGCATCAAATTCCCAGGACCTGGAGTTATAGGCCATCAGATCCTGTAAGTTCATGAGCCATCTGAGGTAAGTTCTGGAAACAGAGCCTCAGTCCTCTGCAAGGGCAGTAAGAACTCCCAACCACTGAGCGTTCTGTCCAGACCCAGAAATTCAGATTTTGAATGAAAGTTTCCCAAGTTCTTTTTCTATTACTGTCAGCTGAATTCAAACACACACACTATACTTATAGACTAAGGACTTTATATTAGCCGTTACATTTTCAGCATGGCTTAGTCAAAGATCTAAGCTTAACAGGATATTCAAAGTCCATCCCTAATTGCCCATTGTCCAATCTCCTGGGATTTACCTTTAAAAGATTCCTCTTTATTGTGGCTTTTTATTATTATATTAAGATTCCTCTCAAAGATTCTGGCTTTTTGTCTTCTAAGGTCCTTTGTATAGGCCAACCTTTCTTCTCCTATCTGCTTGAGGAATCTGATGCCCACTAATCAAGTGTCAATCAAATGCTGCTTACCCAGTCCTGGAAGAAGTCCCTAACTCTGCCCCTCTGCCAGGAAATCTGGCTTTTACTGGCTTGTGAGTACAGTACATCCCAGCTGCCAACATTGCCACACAGCCCAGCTCCTCTTGTCTTCACCTGGAAAGAGACTTGCTTTTTGGCAATGAGTTATACACTGCATTTTAAAAGCCGCAACTTGTTTCCAAAGACACAAAGAAGTAGAGAGATCAGTCGAATGAGCTCACGTCTGTCATCACGGTCTCAGCAGCTGTCAGCCCGTGAGCAATCCATTTCCTGTGAATCAGACTCATCCCTTCATCAAAGTTACTTTGAAATGAATTTCAGGTATTATGCATTTTCATTTGTAACTATTTCTGGATACTCTCTAATAAATGATGCCTTCATTTCAGCATAGACAATTTTTAAGAATATTTATAGAGGTAGACAGGCTGGCATCATGAATCCCATGAACTTATCAGCTCACTTCAAGGACGACAGAATCATAAGCACTCTTAGTTTACCTGTATCTTTTCTTCCAATACGATTTTGTTTTAGAAATGTAAACATTTCCATTCATTTGTAAGCGTTTTGCGTTTCTCTAAATGAGAACTCGTATAACGAAATAGCCTACGTGTAAAACAACAACACTTTACCTCCTGGCACACACAAACTCAGACTGGATCAATAGCTCATATGTAGGAGATAATAGTTTGTAGTTTTCAGAAGAAAACAAAGCAGAAAATTTCTAAGAGTTTCAGTTAGGCAATAAATTATTAGATATGGACCCAAAAAATGTCTGAAAACAACAAGGGTTGATAAATTGACAAGTAAATTAAAAACCTTTATACCAAACAACATTATCAAGAAAGTTAAAAGGACAATTTACAGAACTGGAAATTCTATACCTAATAAGGATCTAATGTATGGAATGAATAAAGAATTTTTACATGCGATAGGAAGAAACAACTAATTTTAAACAGTCCAGGAGGAAATCAAAATGACCAAGCAGAACGTGTAGATTTCACATCAGAGTCATCACTAGGGCAATCTAAGTCCTCGCCACTTTAAACACTCTCTGAGACACCGAGAACACTGAGGAAAATGACAAGGATTCGGGGATCCTTGTCCACGAATGATGGAAATGTACAGATCCTGTGAAAATAGTTTGGTGGAGCCTCAAAAATAGTAAATATAGATGATCTAGAAACTCCACTTGTAGGTATGTATACAAAACAGTTTGCAACAGGTGCTCAACCAAACCCATGTACAACCTGTTCATAAGGACGTGCTGTGAAATGGATAAGACATGCCATGAAATGGGTAAGACACGATAGGAGAGAGGAGTAAAGGCCTACCAGAGGTGAAAGGACAAACTGTAGTGTAAGCATAGGATGGATTACTATTCCTTGTGAAAAACCAGAGTTGACATATACTATACAATGTACAAATCTCAAAAAACAGGCTAAGTGAAAGGTATCAGACATAAGGGAAATACTTTGTATGATCTATTTATTTGAAATGTCCAGAATAGGACAGCCATAGAGAGCAATATACTGGGGTGCTGTCAAGGGAAGAGCAATCAACTGCTTAATGGAACAGATGGAGTTCATTTTACAATAAACAAAAGGTCTGGAACTAGATGGAAATGCACGTCATACAACATCTTCAGTGTCCTGAATGCCAGCAATTTGTTTGCTCTTAAATGATTTATTTTATGCTATGGGAGGTTGAGTTCAGTTAAAATAAAATAATCCAAACTTAAAATTTGACATATTTCTTTAATATCAATACCTAGTTGGTATAAATTTTTTTATCTTTGACACTCACATGATCATTTTCATTGGGTTATGAAAAGACTCATACATTCTAGATGACATAGATAGACAGACAGAACCTTACATAAATTGCTTCTCTCTCTCTCTCTCTCTCTCTCAGACACACACATACACACACACACACACACACACACACACTATTCTTTTAATTGACGACATATTCTGGTTCTCATTTTTGCTCTCTGTGGGGTTGTTACTCATACCCCTTGAATCCTGCACTTTCTGTAATTTGAACATTAGATCCTGAGGCTTCACAAGATACTCTGTTTTGTCTTTCAATAGCATGGTTTCCTCATGGATACATAATGTCCAACTGTGTTTCTTTAGTAATGTGAGAATCCAGGGATGACCATTGACTAGAACCATTGTATCATTAATTTTATTAGGGATGTATGAAAGTGTCACATTCCACTTCCTTCTGCTTTGATTAGCTACAATTCTCCCATCCTGAGAAATATCCTGGTTTGCAGATATAATGTCACTATGTAGCCCAGGTTAGCCAGGAACTTGGAATCCCCCACTAGGAATCTAGGTATGCAACAACACACCCGACCTGAAACAATTGTGTTTCACATAGCTAGATCCCTAAAATCTTGCCAAAGTGGTTCTTTTTATTTTTTTCTATAAAAACGTGGACTGGGGCATCATTAATGCTTTCTAATGCTTTGTATTGTTATTTACATTGATGCCCAAATTGTCCCTTTTTTAGCTACTGGGAGGCAAAAATGAGACAATTTTTCAAATGCCTTCAGACCCATTTTGTTCAAGCCCCAGTCCTTCTAACTGGTTTTCTGGCTATCTGAAGTAATGATGTCATTTCTTCTTTTAGATCTGGAATTAGTCATCTTTCCCCGGGATCGTCAGCTTTCTTAAGTTGTTTCATGCATTTAGCGGTTTCCAACTGGAAGGCTTGATTGGGAAGAAAACCCTACCGGTGATGTGGTTCGACTGGTAGAGTGTTTACCTAGCATGCACAAAGACCTGGCTTCATTTCCAGCACTGCAGTCTCAAAATAAAAATCAATCAACCAACCACCAAGTTCTCTGGTTCTGTGAAGTGTATCTGGTTGCAAAATGTAATGATCATTCCTTCACTACAATATCCAGAAACATCACAT
The DNA here is from genome assembly GCA_030674055.1 of Rhabdomys pumilio. Taxonomy (NCBI): domain Eukaryota; kingdom Metazoa; phylum Chordata; class Mammalia; order Rodentia; family Muridae; genus Rhabdomys; species Rhabdomys pumilio. Next base: position 77,226,106 of record JANHMN010000002.1, on the reverse strand, counting down.
AGAATAAAATAGACTCTGAATCCTGTTGAAAATAATACCCCACAATTTGGAAGTTCAAGGAAGATGCTTTCTTTTAACTCATCCAGCCTTCAAAATTAGTCACACGATGTGAGAATGCTCTCAACATGTCAGTCACCATGTCTGGGGGTTTCATCCACTTTACTTGGTCATTAACGCTCACATTATCCACAACCTGGATATTAAGATCGCTGTCCCAGTGACAAGGAAGCTGAGGTCCAGAGTCAATGGAACCACTTGATTACGGAATGCTGAACAGAATGATGCTAAGTTCTAGTCAGGTGCTCTGGACTCGGCAGCACATCTGGGTCTACCTAGAAGGCAGGTGAGGTGGACAGATGTGTCCTGAGCTGCTCAGGGTCCATTCTATTCTGTATGGTGTTTCTGGATATTGTAGTGAATACTGCTATCTTATTTTATGTTTTAAAAGTTCTTATATAACTTTAAAAGGTATTTTTTTTTTACTGAAAATAATGACATTTTACTTTCTACTACCTTAAAGAAAAGCCATGTCTATTTTTGTCTGCTTTATAGAAGACTTAGCAAGTCAAGGATCTTAGTGGAATCAATTTTAGGGATTTTCCAGAGAGGACTGCAAACTGTTTATCAAATTCTCATTGATTTCTCCCTCACAGGAATTGCCAGCGACACAGGCAGAACAAAAAGGATTTTCTTTGTGCCCTCTTCGCACCTTTCTGAACCAATACCTTTGGGGAAAAAATGCAGAGTAGTCACCCAGGTCCCGAGGTTACAATCTATAAGTTTCTCTCTTTTTTGAGTTAGCCTGAAATTATTCAGTCCACCTGACACTTTAAATGAGACATTCTTCCAAGCATTTTGCAATCATTAACTCACATGTTCCTCCTATGAAACCCTTATGAGGTGAGTATAATTATTATTGTGTTTCACAAAAGGAGAGACAGCATAGAGGGGTACGTTACTGGCTGAAGGCGGTGTGGCTTGTGAGTTGTGAGACTGGCTCTGTCTGATCTTTGCACACCGCCTCTCCAGCTGTGGCTCTGCAGCTGTGGGATTCACATCTAAAGGGCTGGATGTTCTGGGAGCCAGTTTCTATTGGTAAACATTATCAAGAAAAAAAATTCTTTCTAGACCCTTCAATTATCTCACCTGACTCCAGATTTTGAATCAAATTCATCAGTTCACACCTGTCTTCTGGATGCCAGATGACCTGAAATTTGAAATTATGCCTTTTCTTTTGCCATAATCAGATTTTATTCAACAAAAGAAACAGAAATCTTATTTTAGAGCTAGACCCTGCTTGTAGATTCCCAGACGCTGTAGTACAGCCAACATCTGTCTGAAAAGGCAATTACATTTCAGGTGTTTTAGCAGGTTTCCATGGCAGCAGCCCCTGACCATTTGTGCTTGAGTCTTTTACTTCTAAATATGGCTTTAAAGACTGTAATCATGATGCATCAGGGATCCTAATCTTTGTTCTTAGTTTTATACTTTACTGTTAAAAATCTTACAAAACAAATAGCATTACATGCTGAAGTTAACCAGACCCAACATTTTACATCTTAAGGAATCATACTCTTTAAAAGTATTTTTTATTTATTTTATTTGATTGAGATTATAATATTGTTGCTTCATTTTCCACTTTCCTTCTCTCTCTTTAAACCCTCCAATCTACTCCTCCTTGAACTCTTTCAAATTAATGGTATATATATATATATATATATATATATATATATATACTGTCTCTCCTTTTGTGAAGCACAATAATAATTATACTCACCTCATAAGGGTTTCATAGGAGGAACATGTGAGTTAATGTTTGCAATACACACACACACACACACACACACACACACATATATATATATACTATTTATTATTACATGTTATTAAATAATATATTATATGTACATATATAGCCTGCTCAGATTGTAAAATGTTATTTGTCTTTGGGGCTGCCCATTTGGTATTAGATAACTAATGAGTGTGCACTCCCTTTAGGATATGTGTGTGTGTGTGTGTATTGCTGTCATCATTCATTAATTGGCTACATATTTTAGACTTGAGGCCTGGCAAGTGCCCCCCTACCATATTGGCATGCCTATGGCATGTCTATTGTTATCCTGTTCAGCTCTTGTTTAGGCAGTCATATTGGTGAGACTTTATGTGTAGTTTCTGACATTCCTAGGAGACACAATATCACAGCAGACAGACTCCCTAAAGGGAATACTAATCTTAGCGGCTAGCATCCATTTGGTGCTCACTGAAGTCAAAGAGTATTGAGAGTTGTACTGTTTTGGCTTCTCAGTAGCACTAAGAGACTAAGACAGCGCCAATGTATATTTCAGATAAAGCAATCCAAGCCAAGTGACGGCAGGCAACGTTCTTAAAGTCAAAGTGAATCACTGATATGGAGTTAGAAATCGGTTTGATAACCAGGATGTGAATGAACTTTTCCGAATGTCCTCTCACATCACAGGAACAGGAGCTTAAGGCAAAGCAGTCACTTCTTTCTGTATTTGTGCATAAGAAAGTGTTTCCCAGTCATGACTGAGCTAGGTCATGAACAATCTGGGGTCCAATGCTTCACGGAGCCACAGAGGTCCACCATGGGAGAGGAGGGGGTCTTTTCAAAGAGATTAAGTTGGACGCAAAGTCAGGAGCTAAGTGAAGTCCTTAGTGCCTCAGCTGTCACATGGGGCTTAGCAAAGACTGTCTCAAGGATGCAGCAAACGAATAAGTAAATAGTGGGAAAAGCTGGCGGCAAGTCCAGGGGCGTTCTGAGTATCAAAGAGATAATACGTTTAAATGCGGGTCAAAATAAGATGACTTCAGAAAGACACAAGAAAAATAGTGTGATTTCAATAGGAGATAGCAATAGAGCCTCCCAAAGAAGCGTCTAGCTTAGGATTCTCATGAACTGTCTGCTGCAGCCTTGTTCATTCCCCCTCGTGAGAGGAGCTAGACTCCAAGGGTAGGAGTGCCTTGACAACGACACCATCCTGGAAATTCAGAACAACATCTGATGGTGATAGAGACAGCGCTGGCGTATCGCAAACCACGTCTAAGCTCTTGCTGGCTGCTCAGAAGTCAGCTCAGATCCCAAGGCACACAAAACGAGCTCTTTCTGAAGAAGCTTCTCAAATAACAAGTTAGAATCCCTGCGCAGGAGAGTTGCTCCAGGGGCACAGAGAAGAGCTTAGGAAATCATCACACTCAGCTTGGGGCATGCCTGCCTCCGCTGTATCCACGGGCAACGAATTTAGTCCTCTGCTGCAGAGGCAAACTGTCGACTGGTTTGAAATACCGAGTGTCTGTGGACCCGAAGAGTGTGGCGATGTAGATTTGGACAAGACTCAGTTCAACTCGGGGCTTTATGCACCCATTTTCTTTGAGATTTGGGCCCCTGACTCTGTTTTCAATCTCTCTGAAAGGCTAGAGATTATTTATGTCCACCCGTTTGGGAACATTAGGTGAGACGATGCATCGAAAAGCCGTTCTGCCAGGCCTAGCATCCAGAGCTTGATAAATGACGAGTACTGTGGGCACAGTGTGGGATTGCGAGTTAGGAATCGGAATTTTCATGTCCTTCTATTCTATAAGAATCCACAAGTACACTTTAGCTTTGAGACTGTTTCTCCCCTAAGGTTTTCGGGTGAGAGAATTACGTTAGTTTGCTTGGAGCACCAGGCAAGTGCCATGGGTTGTACGGTTTAAATAAACAACAGACTCTCCTTTGTCCCTGCTCTGGAAACTAGGAAGTCCAAATCCAACACGCCGCTCGGTTTGCTTCTGACGAAGCTTGCAAATGGCTCACGGTCTGACCGCTGGGAGCTTCAGATCATGCTTCCACCTTCACGATCTCATTTTGCCTTGACTAATTACCTCATGCCTGACACTGTCACATGGAGATGGTGGGACAGGGTTTCAATATTACGGGCCCAGGTCAGTCCAGACAAGCATAGTCTCTCTAATTGTTATTTTAATATTCTATCAATATGTATGCTGCTGTTTTTTCAGTCTTTTCCTTGGTTTTATATATTCAGACTGTTTTCCAGATTTTTGTTGTTGAGACAGACTACATAGCACAGGCTGGCTTTGAACTCTTAAACCTCCTGTTTGGCCATCTAAGAATTCGATTACAGGTGTGTAGCACTATGACAGGTTTCCAGAGGTTGTTTTTAAATTTTTCTAATTTCTCTAAAAGCATCACTTTCCAAAATGTTATAAATTATCATTACTTCTAATTTTTGTTTAATTAATACACAGACTTTTTTTTTTTTTTTTGGTTTCTGACAATGGGCAAGAGTGAAATTTTCACATGCTTCTTTCCATGGAAAAATATCTCCACCAATTGAGATATTATTATTAGCTTTTCATGCTTAGTATAGCCTTCCAATACCATCCTTCAGTTTTGTTTATTTCTACTTTTCTTTGAGTGGCAAGCTAATCCAAAAGGCAAGCCCAGGGAGATATTGACTTTAGCAACAACAATCGCCATTCATTGAAAAAAAGTTTAAATATTATATTTACTCTTTAATTATGTGTTTGTGGCGGGTCTGTTATGTGTGAGTACTGAGAAGGACCTTGGATCCCCTGCAGCTGGAGTTACAGGTACAGGTAAGTTGCCTGTCTGAGGTAGATTCTGGGAACTGAACTTGGGTCCTCTGTAAGAACAGTAAGTGCTCTTAATTGCTGAGTCATGTCTTCAGACCTCATTATTATTATTATTATTATTATTATTATTATTATTATTATTATTATTAATTTGGTAGTGTTTATTTAATTTCCAGAGAAAATGATAACCCAGTAGAGGAGTTTTTAAAACATACCATTGTGCCTATTTCAGGGTTCCGGGTCAGCCCTCTCCTGACTTGGTATGAGAGCAACCTCTTTTCCTCTAGAAATCTACCCTGGTTCCTCTCATCCCTCACTATTTCAGACTCTGCATTGGTCCACCGTGTTGTTCTCTCACACCTCTTACATTCCACGACTTTATCCCACAATGCTCTTCTCCTCAATGGAACAAACTCACCCAGAAACAGGGTCTCCGCCAGTAGGGAATATTGACCTTCCGCACTGAAGCGCTTTAGGAACGGAACGATGAATAGCTTTCAGGGCGCTGTGCGCTCAACCACTGGACATGCAGAGCTGAAGGGATGGATTAGTGGCGGTGGAACTTCAGAGAGAAGCAGGACAGGGGTGGGGTGCGGAGGATGACACAGGAATAAGATGAACCATCCATGGAATAGGATTCAGGGGATTCCCATGAGCTCATGATGACACCTGCCAACTTTCCCTCTTCCTGCCGCGTAGACTTGTTTTGGGCAATAACTTCAGAAGCACGAGTGTCTCCATCAGATCCATCCTCTGCAGACACGTTATCTCATCTGTTTTTTTTTTCTTTGTATACACATATGCACAAGACACTTTTCCTTAACAATATGGAGAGCTGCAGTTAATATCTCCCCATAGTCGTGAATACTTCACTGTGAGCTTCCAAAGGATGAAGACATCCCTTCCAGAATCACAGTGTAAATTTAAAATTGATATGACTTTTTAAAAAAAATGTAACCTGCTGCTCACAATTCTGCTTCTGTCGGGTAAGCACTGATTAGTGAGTTTCCCTGCGGTACAGGAGCCAGCCTGGAGCCAGGCTTTGCATTTTGGTATCCAACTTTCTAATCTTAAATGTGGAACATCTCCGTCTCCTCTTCTCTTGGCATGAGTCACTTAAAGGAGACACTGGCCTTATCTTGGTTTGGATCCTTGCTTTACCACCCAAGAGCTGAATGACAAAACTGCTTTACCCCCTGGTCTCGATTTTCTCATCTGCTAAATGGGGCTAACAATACAAGAGAAGTCGAGGCAAGATAGCTATGAGACAGAATGAGAACAAGAGTAAAATGTATTGATCATCCAACAAACCCATGCTGCCCTAGTTCTCTACCCATGTATCTGGAAGCTTTTAATGATCAATACATTTGATTAGTTAGCAATGGATAAGTGACTGGTGAGCTAGGGCTATCTTCCTTCCTGTCACATATTGCTATGTGGTCTTAAGGACATTGTTTTGCCTCTTAGTGACCTGATGTCCTTGGTTATTAAGATGGGGCTTTCAGTACCTTCCTCCTGGCACTAAAGAAAATTACACGGGCAAAGAGCTGGTTGTGGATGTGTGCATCAGGGCACAGGACTCCCGCCTAGCCTCCCCCCTGTTCATTCGGAATTATCCAAATGAAAATAGGGTTTGTGCGCATTAACTCCGGGGGCTCAACCCTTCCAGCAGGTGCACGTAATGGATACCAACGCCGAAAGCTGTTTAAAGATGAAACTGGAAAACCTCACCCTCTCTGTGGATGTTTTCTCTTACCAAGTATATTTTGGAATAATCTCCTCTCTGTTGGTCAAATAAACTGTCACTGTGGGTGTGGTGGGTTCGGTGGAGGTTTAGGGTGTGGGTTGTGAGACTGCGGGGGTGGTTATGGTTCATTGTTGATTGAAATTTGAGTCTGGACTGTGTGACCTTGGTATCATCATGGAAACTCCGGGGTGAATGGCCATGACACTCTGGGGCTTGGCACGGTCCCTCCTGTAACTCGTCACCAAGTCTAAGCAGGGTGTCAGTTCAATGTCACCTCCATGGAGAAGCCTTTCAGGGGGGTCTGCATATGATATCGGCTGTTTCTGGGGCCCTGTCCTCAGGAGCTGCAAGTGTAAACAGAGAAAGGAATGTGGAGGCATGAAATGGGGTAACTGGTTTGGGAACTTGAAGTCAGTACTCTCATGTAACATGAAGAAGGGGTACGAGGCATGACACTATACTGCCTCTGAGCTCTCACAGGATCTAAAATCTGGGTTTGAGTTTCAGGTCTTTGTCAAGCTGCATCCAAATGGCATGGACTAATGCTTTTCCTCTCTTGAGTATCTGCTTCTCAAGTGTATGAGAATTCCTCTCCCCGTGAGTGCAGTGTGATGCCACAAGATGGCTGCCTGCAAGGGCAGGATGGGGCAGGGGGGATCTGGATAGATAGCTCTGCAGAAAAGGAGACACAAGCATGTATCTAAGCTTTCTCCCACACAGGCTGGATTATACCTCACCTTCCTCAAGCCTCTGATCGCTCATGGGCCAATTGCCTGTAGTAATGCTTTCCGACCTTTATGCTTCACACCGGTGAAGTCAAACAAGAGTGAATGGAAAATACTTGAGAAAACTTGTACTGAACATATGTAGGTATTTTCTTGTTATTATCAGTAAAAAGTCTAACCCTTGATAGTATTGTGTATAAGAAATTATTGAAATTATAAGCAGAGGCAGGCGGATTTCTGAGTTCGAGGCCAGCCTGGTCTACAGAGTGAGTTCCAGGACAGCCAAGGCTATGCAGAGAAACCCTGTCTCAAAAAACAAAAAACAAAAAACAAACAAACAAAAAAAAACAAACAAAAAAAGAAAAAGAAAAAAAAAAAAGAAATTATAAGGGAGGGTGTCCATAATGTATATGCAAATGCTATGCCATCTGACATTAGGTACTGGAACAGCCTTATATTTTGGTAACTGCGGAGATTTCTAGGGCCAATTCCTTGTAGATCAATGGTCTCTTGTACATTTCCAAAGTCTATTGAACCATTTAGAATGTATATTATTTTACACAAATGTCATTAAGATAATTATTATTGTTTGAAGCCTTATAAATTTAGACTCAGCCCCCCTCAAAAATAAAATGGTTGCTGTAATGTTTCCTCTTAAACACCCAAACCCATAAAGGAAAGATGCATTAAATCGATTCCGCAAATGTCACGGCCTAATCCTTGGTCTGGTCCCAGTGCAAGACAAAAAGTGGTAAATGATTTTGGACTTGAGTGAGTCTACTGTTGTAAGCATACGCCCGAGCACAGTGGTCATCACCCTTCCTAATGCTGCGACCTTCTAATACAGCTCCTCATGTTGTGGTGACCTCCAGCCACAAAATTATTTCAAAATAATTGCTACTTCATAACTGTAATTTTGCCACTATTAGGAATCATAGTGTAAATACTTTTGGAGATAGAGGTTTACCTAAGAGGCCATGGCCCACAGGTTGAGAACTGCTGCCCTAGAAGATTTCTTTCCACCCATCCACCCTTCACCCAGAGCTATGTCAGCCATTCACATATTTGAGCTTCACCATTGTCCCTCTGGAAACCAAGCAGCTGCTCAGCTATCTTATCCTGAGATGTGCATGTCTTGTGACCTGTCTCACAGTATTGCCTGGTTCATTTGTGGACGGTGGTAAATAGATGCCCTGTGAATCAGAAAAAGCAGGCTGGAAGTGACCTTCTGTGACTCCAGGTCATGGGTTTGTTTGCAAGAACACAGACACACAAGTGGCCACTGACAATATGCACTCCAACATCACATATGGGGCATATTTTGCTCAGAAACATGCCCTGTTAGTTGTTGAAACCTTTTTTGCATTCCCTGAAACAAATGGCACTGTGGTGTATTTTCTTTTAAGGGGCAGTAAATAAAAGTCTTTTATGTTGACAATGATAATATTATATTCTACAATTGATTTGCATTTTTCTCTTCTGTGGATCTTTCTGCTTGGTATAAATCCCCAGGCTGATGCACTGGGCCTCACTCAGGGATCAGCAATGGGTTTTGTCTCTGGCCTGGACATTCAGCTATTCACACAGAATCTGACTGCAGGGATCTGGCTGTGCCCAGATGTCAAGAGGCACTGCACAGTAAGGAAGAAGGCACATGTGCATGCAAGTTTGGACAGGTGCCCATGGAGCCTGCAAGGATTCTCCAGGGAGCCACCATCAACCTGATCTCCAGAGGGAGCTGAGCAACATTACCCCTAAGCCTTGCTAGCTGGCTCCCCGGGAAAGCAAGAAAGCACACAAATGCATTTTGGGGATTTGTGGAAGAGCTGAATCCTCATCACTTCCTGTGGGCCTTTCTGAGCATAATAAGATCCTCTTTCTTGCATCAGCCAATCCAGGAGCTGCTGATAAACCATGGCACAAGCTTTAGCCAGAGTTAACCTTAACCATTGACCACCACTGAGCACTTGTCCTGTGCTAAGCACTATCTCATTAAACCCTCACCACAATCTTGCAAGGTAGGTGCTGTGTTACCACATTTTACAGATGAGGGGAACCAAGGCATAAAGTTCCACAGTGGATAATTTGCAGGAGAAGAATTTAAGCCTCCAGGAAAGTCTGGGGGTAATTTTTGGTGACAGAAGAAAACATTTGTCTTGGGAAGCCATCTGCAGAGGTCACAAAACCATTCCTACACCTTGCCTTGAGCTAGCAGAATGAAAATGTCCAGAATGGAGTGGCTGTAATGGGGGCGTAGGTTGCATTATCTAGTACAAATGAGGCTCTGTAACTTCTTCATATTCAGACCAAGGCTGTGTCCCCTCTGCTCTTCCTGTGCCGTTTCTTTGGAGGAGAAGGTAGAGGATATTGAGCAGGTATGGCGAAGCACTTAGCTTAGCTCAAGAAGTTGGTGATCACTTTACCCTTAAATCCTTAGAAAAAAAGAGCAGACATGTCCACATCATCACTGGGAGAAATCCCCAGGCATGGTGGCGTCTGTGCCAATAAATTAGGGCAAACAAAAGTGTTTTCTGGATACTCAGTTTTAAGTGGAAGTGTTTATGGCTGGATCAGCACAGAATACTTGTTTGTTGTGTTTCAAGCCCTCTGTCTTTTTTATTTTTTTCTAGCCTAAGGAAGACTTACTCAGTAAGAGGAATAGGTGGAGGGTCGTTGAGACATGGTTTCTCTTCTTCTTCTTCTTCTTCTTCTTCTTCTTCTTCTTCTTCTTCTTCTTCTTCTTCTTCTTCTTCTTCTCTTCCTCCTCCTCCTCCTCCTCCTACTCCTCCTCTTTTTCTCCCTCTTCCTTTTTTCCTTTCCTTTCCTTCCCTTCCCTTCCCTTCCCTTCCCTTCCCTTCCCTTCCCTTCCCTTCCCTTTCCTTTCCTTTCCTTTCCTTTCCTTTCCTTTCCTTTCCTTTCCTTTCGTTTGAACTTAGGCCGGAAAATACTTGAATGGTTGTTTTTAAACTGACCTGTGATGTACAGCATTTATGTGTGAAACTGCCCCTCTTACTTTCAAGATAATTGACTTCTATTTTCCATTTCTTCCAGAAAAGTCAAAATGTTCTTATTTAGAGCTTGGTTTCCTTGTGGATGATTTTCCAAGGTGGGTATCTTATTAGCCAACATTTGAGCGTGGCAATGGCATCCAGCATGGACCATCGGTACTAGCTATTACCTACAGACCAACTCCAGCAGCAAGCCTTAGAGGGTTGATTTTTTTATATTCTCACTTGAAACATTCTAAGAAAGTCCATACATGCCCTTGAGGCCATGGAGTCATGGTAGGGATAGCGTGGGGGTGGGGAGAGCATGGATTTTTGTGCAGAACTGAAACCTCCAGCTGGGCATTGGTGGCGCACACCTTTAATCCCAGCACTTGGGAGGCAGAGGCAGGTGGATTTCTGAGTTCGAGGCTAGCATGGTCTACAGAGTGAGTTCCAGGACAGCCAGGGCTACACAGATATACCCTGTCTCAAAAAACCAAAAAAAAAAAAAAAAAGAAAAAGAAAAGAAAAGAAGCCTCCCCATGATGGTGCAGGGTAGTCATTGGAGAAAGCTGGGAGTCTTTGGCTCTCCTCTCTTAGCCATGATTTTCAGCATTGGACAAGTGAGAGCTAATCTTAGGCGGCATCAGGACAGGGCTTTACCTTACACTACATCCTGCAGTGACACCACAAACTTGTCTTTTCAATTCTCAGTCCTTCTGAACATATGGAGGGCAAAATCTCAGTTTTGTAAACTTGTATCTGCAATCATGAGAAAAGGCAGGGCAGACCTTGGTCTTGGGCCTTTTGAAGGCGACAGTTTCTGATCTGGAGGTATTAAGCTTTAATTGCTTTGTAAAACATGCCAGCCTCCCCTCCACCCATAATTAGTCTATGGCAGTGTTAATGGTGGAGTGAAATTTCATTTAAAGACAAATCGGTGTGTTTCCCTCCCCTTCTATGGTGTATTTGGTTGTGCCAGAATTAACTGGCATAGCACTGTGGTCCTCTAAGTCTTGGTGCAATGGCTAAGGCAGAGCATGGGGCTGGCTACACTCTGATCATTACTGCTTTCTCAAAAGTCACACTGAACAAAGACCATGGCCACTGAGAATAGGGATGATGTCATCCTCCCCTGTCCTCACTCCTGTGAGCCCTGGCCTCCTGAGTCTGCTCACCTTACAACGAGTATTATGAATGGGTGGGAGAAAAGGGGTAACCTTTGTTTTAAGCAGGGCCAGTGATGTGGCTAGTAAACTTGTATCTTTAAGGTCCAGGTTTCTCACCTCCAGGCCAAGTGACTCCTGCTTTCTTATTTCTGGGGCTTAGGCCTGTGGGAAGTGTGATCTAGTTTACCCCTGCAGTCTGCTGAAGATGTGTTTTCCAGAAGCCAGGAATGGATGGAGCAGGTGCAGATGGGCTGGTGGAAGCAGCTACAGCAGCCGGAGCACGAAGATCAAGTCACACGTGAGTTCTGAGCTACAGCCTTTCCTCCGCTTAGGCTGCAAATCTTTGGCAATCGGAGGCAGGCTCTGAATTAAGCTTAATTAAAATTCACTCTTAATTAGGGCCATTACTTAAAATCAACTCTATGTAATAAAGCTGTGTAATCATAATTAAGCCCCAGGAATGGAATTAGGAAGCAGGGAATGTGAAAGCCAAGTACAAGGGCCTGGTGTTGGTGGGGGTGACAGAGCCTTCTTCTTCAATTAACAAGATTTTTTTAAGTAAACGAGCATCAGCCAGTCCTGGTGAGGATTTATGTAGCCACAGGCATGGTGAACACACCAGAAAGGGAACTTGAAGAAAGTAGACCCCAGGAACAATGGGCTCAGGTAGTGTGATGGGTGACAGGGAGGGCCACAATATCCAAACTGTCTTTAACTTAAGATCCTTGCTTCCTACTGAGCTCTTGTTAGGGGAGCTTGGATCAGCCCAGTCAAGGTCATTGCCATCCACCTGTTTCCTGGCTGCTGATGTCACAGTCATAGTGCTGGATCCTAGAGTATGAAAAGGAGAAACGTGAAGTGACAGCTGGTGGCAGTCTTTGACATCATTAACAAGCCACCAAAGAGTGGGAACATAATTTGGAAATGAAAGGGTTAGTTTTTCAGGTTGGACGTACCAAATGCTGGCCGTCGTGGTCTTGGGTGTTGTTTCCTTCTCCATTTCTCAAGCTATGGTGTGGGGATTGAAATTGAAATAGGCAGTGCCTTCAGGTTGTTCTGATAAATATAAAGCATTTATACAGCGCAGTGTCTACTGCAGAGCCTACAAATAGCTGCAAAGTTTATATAGTCTTAATATGCATATGCTGCATTAAGCACTGCTGTTTATATGCATGAGACTGCTATGGTCATAATTGTCATATTAAATAGACATCATTTTCTTCAATTTATATATAAATAACTGTGAATTCAAAGAGGCTAAGGAACTCACAGAGGATGTGTAACATTCCATGGGAAGAAAATGCATAGAAAGAGCCACACAGGCTATAGTTATAAAGATAGTATCTGCCCGGCTTGTCCACTGAGCCAGGGATGCCCACTGGAGAACATGTGGCTAGAAGCGCATGCGTTTCAAAGGAGGCTTCTCTCTCAAGCCTAGTTTCTAGGCCCAAGCCATTTGTCTAATTCTGACAGAGAAAGAGACTTACTCATTCCAGAGTTACGGAGTTGGAGGGGAAGGGAAAGTACAGACAGTTCCTTCTCTCTGTTTCCCCTCCATTCATTTTCTTTGTCAGGGTTCTTGGGTTTTTTCTCAGAAATGGTAAGGGGATGTAGATAGCATGGCCTTCACCACCTGTTTCCCTTTTATAGCCCCTGTTTCTCCAGGAATGTCTCCTCTTATGGGCAGATACCGACATCATGCCTGGTACTAACTTAAAGCTCGGCACACACATGGTCTTTTGTATTCTGCATCCGAGCCTGAGAAGTTGGGATCATCCTCTGTGCATTGCAGATGAGGAAACTGTACCTGGGACAGGCAAAGCTCAATCAGCTCATTGACCGAAGTGAAATATGTCATTTGATCCTGGTTAGGCTTTCAGTTCACTCCTAGAGACAGCACTCCCTTCCAGAGATGCAAGCTGGAATGAGTCCTCCTAAACAGTTTCTACCCATGGCAGCAACAGCACTGAAGTTACATCTTTGATGCTGCCAACGTCTCACGACTCATGTTTCCCAAGCAACCTCAGGTCCACAGAGCAACTACCCTTGGTGCTTGCAGGCCTCAGAACTCACTGAGCTCAGTTCTCGTGATTGGCCATCAAGACAGCACAAGGTAGAAATTCAGCTGGGGTCAGGTCTTCATGGAGCCATCCAAGTCTGACCTTTAATATCATCATTAAGCGAATGATACACATGCTAATGATGTCTGGGCGAGCTATGTTCAAAGGGTTAGGTACTAAGGTCTTGAATCTTTCACAGTTTTGGCACAGCTGTGTTAGCATTTCTGCACAGCTTGTTTCTTGTTAATGAACAAGAACCATTACTAGAAAGAAAGCAGGATACAGGCTGACCTGTGAAGGTCTGGGGCCTAACCTAGTGGTCACCTTTGTTCATCTCTGACTGGAACCTTTGTGCTTTTCTGCCCTCTGGAGAGGCCATCTTGATTAGAGATGTAGGCCTGGAGGAAGGGGGCACACTGGTAAGGAAAATCTGTGGTTACTACCAGGTACTTCTATAAGTCATCCATGGGCTTCTTGTTCTTGAGAGAAGGAAGAACGTGGCAGGTAAGAGAGCTAGAGGCCAGCTTAGGTTACCCAGACTCCACTTTCCTACTGAGCGCTGCCTACCCTTCCCCTCCTATCTCCATACCAGGCTTCCCATGCAGAGGCTCTGACCTCTGTGAATCCATCATGGAGAACAACTGTAGAGTGGGTTAGAGCCACGTGGGAGAAGAAGGCTCCTGATGTGTGTGGTTGGCTTTCAGGTGCTTACAGACCCCAGCTCCTGACCAGAGGAAGCCTTTCCCAGCGTGACTCCCTTGTCCTTCAAGATCATTTACCTCTATTTACACTAAATAGAGGCAGCTCCATTTTTGAGTTCCTGTATTTTGGGCAAGCCAAGCTGGAGGTCCCCACAGCCGGTCCAAGCAGGCATCAGCTGTCCTGGAGATGGTCATGTGGAAGGAACTCCCAAGCCCGCTCCTCTGACAAAGTTTAGCAAACAGCTTATCTCCCAGAAAACACGTGAGGTAATGTTTATGAAATATCACCCTGTCCCCTTCACCAGGCTGTGGGGTGCTGGCATGACTGAACATTGCTGCTGATGGCTGAGTCACCCTGCCCCCTCCTCCCCTCAGTAGGGTAGGAAACCACTATCTAACCTTTCCTCTGCAGGTCTGGACTGAGTAACGCTCTATAGATGTGTCCAGTGACTTTAAGTTTTTATGGTTTAAGACATACCTGTCTATGGAACGGACACAGTTTTCTTTGGGAGGAAATGGGCAGAGAGAAGCAAGGCATTTTCCCCTAAAGTTGTAAAAATCAGTTGGTGACCTGGCTGGGGAGCCAGGTCTGACCCTGCAAGTCTCTTCTGATCTGTTCTACACTAAATATTCATTTAAAGAAGTAAGGATGGATACGTGGATAGCTTCATGGGTAGACAGGAAATGGATAGTTGGCCTGGCATGTGCCCGTAATCACAAAACTCAGGAAGTTGAGGCAGGAGAATTGTGAGATTCAGTCCAGTGTGGATGCCGTTTCAAGCAAATAAATGGGTGAAAATGAGGAAGGGAAGAAAAGAGGTAGTAGCAAGGGGCAGACACAAAGGGGGAAAGAGATGTTGATGAAGGAAGAGGAGGGTGGAAGGGAGCAGAGTGGAGGAGAGAAAAGGAGAGACTAGATATTGGTTAGAGAAGAGGATGTGTAAGTATAGCTAGTTCTGGAAGAATACACTGAAAACTGTGGGGTTGCTCAAGTAAGAATGGAGGGCTGGTGTGCGTGTGCGTGTGCGTGTGAATGTGCGTGTGCATGTATGTGTGTGTGTGTGTGTGTGTGTGTGTGTGTGCGTAACCAGAAGAAAGACTGCCATACACATTACACTTTATTTCTTGCTCCTTTGTCCCCTCTGAACTGCCGCAATTCTTCGGTGTGAGCACATTTTTTCAATGTCCCTCTCTCTTTCTTGCCTTCTGTCTCTGCACACCCTTCCATAAGGATCAGAGCCACACTGCAGAGAAGGTGCAGGAGATGTCCTGAGACAGGCACAGTCATTTCCTCTCTGATGCTCTCAGATACCTAGGTAGCTCCAAAGAACAGAACAGCCGTGCTGAGTGAATAAAGCCCAGATTTTGATGTCTGAGAGCCAAACCAGGGCTGCCCCAGTGGCCTCTATCCAGAACTGATGACCTCAGATTCTCTTAGTGGTACCCAGAGGAGAAATATTTTCTTTCTTGCTCTTTGTGAATGTGATAGATTTTAAGTAACTTACATGCTTAGCAGCTTGGAAGTGGTTAAATGAGTTTTGTTTTGGCTCATGATAGAGTAATGTGCATTAAGAACAAACCATAAATCCCACCTTTCCACAACCAACACTGTGGTAAAACAACTAAGAAGATGCTGCAGTCAGGGTTCCTCAGGGCCAAGTATGGAGAAATCAGGCTAGCATATGACAAAATGCTAGGACTTAAGCCTTCGGAGCTTGCGTTATTTTTCAATATTTTTCCCATTTCCAAAATGCCGTTTTCATTGTAAACGTTTTATAAATAATGACCTCAATGTCTGTAGGGGAATTAAAGCAAAGTGATCTGTTTGGGTGATAGGATCACAATGTATTTTTATGTATTAGTTCATTTTATTTTTAGAGACAGGGTATTAGTATGTATCCCAGGCCAGTCTTGAACGTACTATATAGCCCAGGCTGGCCTCAAACTCACAGTGGTCCTTCTGCCTTGGCCACTTTAATGATGGAATTGCAAGTGTTTGCTGCCATGCCTGGCTTCCCCTTTGACTTTATAGTTCCTAAATTTTAAGCACTTTCTGTGTTTACTGTTATACTGGGTATCCTATTTAACAAGGTCTTAAAAGTAAAGGGTAGAGAGAGAAAGAGAGCCGTTGCTAAGCAGCCCATGTTTCAGGCTCCCCTTGACTCATTCCTGCCAATTGGTGGGTTGTCATTTCATGACATTCTCAAATGTGCAGGTCAACTGGTCCTCAGGAGTAGTGTAGGGGTGAGAAACACTAAAGAAGAAACTATGCCAGACCGTGAGTGGTCTAGCTGGGGAGAGAGACCCTTCACCATACAAGTTACAGGTGTCACCCTAAAGTTTCTTAAGAGTAAAATTAGCATCTGTGGCTTTGAAGTCACCCCTTCTGCTCTCCTCCATTCCTGCTCCCTTCAGCTGCCTTTTCTGAGAACGTAAGTGATGTCAACCCATCCTCAGTGTGGGTCCTACGAGCAGCATCATGTTGAAGGTGTGTATGACCAACCGTCCACAAGCCAGGGCCCTGATGTGCAGAGCCGCTTCTGGTTCACTGCAGAGCTGGCGCGCTTATGTTCCCAGCAGGCGATCTGTTTCCCTTCTGTGCCTAACTCAAATGTGTTCTAAACCTCGCCATATGGCCTTGCAGAAAGAACAGCTGACTTTTCGTTCAAAGATCAAAAGATAAATTAGTCTGCTTCAATGAATGTGAGAGGAAGGCAGCCCTTGTTTCTTTAGTCTGTATGTTGTGACTCTGTCTACACTGCTACTGGGGATCTTGGTACGGAAGAGTCCTTCTGAAGCCCATGATAGTGACACAACCTCGCATGGCTTGACTTCTCACTGTGGGTGTGGCACAGGCAGAGGCACTGCAGTGAAGAAGGAAAGGATGGGTAAGGACTGTACATAGGGAACAGGCCCAGGGATCTGTAACAAAGCAAAGATCCCCCGGGCAAGCTTGAAAGTCTAGGAAATCATCCTGCAAGAGGGAGCTCAGAGTTAAAATCAGAGGAGAAAAATCTGTCTAGGTGTTCACGTCATTCCATATCGATATTAATTGTGTCTGTCCTTTGGGCTATTGACTTTTTAGAGATCCACCTTCATTCACAGACAAGCCATCCTGTCCCACCCCATCCTGATGCATGCTAGACATCGGAGTGAATAAGAAGGTAACAGAGACCATTCTTGAACAAGGTAGCTGTGCAGGAGAATGGAACAGGGGCCAAGACTGCACTTCAGAGAGATGGGAGGCAAGGTAGTGTCTAACGAGGCCAGATGGGCAGAAAAGGTTGCTTGATGTCCAGAAGAGCAGCAGCTGGAGCTGGGGCTTCAGGGCAGTGTAAACTGTGACCAGTAGATGTGATTGACAGGTGCATTCAGCTGCTGCAGGAACAGAGCAGTGATACGTGGGAAACTTTGCTGTACCTGCATCACAGCTGAGTTCTAGGAGTCTTGAGGCAAAGGGTACCATGCAGTGGGAAGGCTCAGGGAAGTCACATGTTATAGGCTAAGGAGACTACTGCAGTAACTAACCAGGGGTACAGCCTGGCAAAGGGGTCACACATGCAGCTCCAGACTTCTTGTCTACTCAGGAGCAGAAGTTACAATGAATACTTTTGGGGTGCAGGCCCCCATCCTTGATCCCTACTTCAGTTGGAAGAGGAGAATTATATTAGTCTATATTTTCCTTTATCAGATAGCTTTAGAAAAGCATACTGGATCCAAATGAGGTGGATTCATTCATTCATTCATTCATTCATTCATTCATTCAGAACAGTTCTGTGCATCCTTTTCTGACCATCGATGCTAAAAT
Source organism: Rhabdomys pumilio (assembly GCA_030674055.1). Taxonomy (NCBI): domain Eukaryota; kingdom Metazoa; phylum Chordata; class Mammalia; order Rodentia; family Muridae; genus Rhabdomys; species Rhabdomys pumilio. Next base: position 77,208,295 of record JANHMN010000002.1, on the reverse strand, counting down.
TTCTTTGGGGGAATACACAGGTTATTAAGCCCTTTCTCTAACTTTGGGAACTTTCCAGACAGGAGGAGGAAGAGGTACATACTGATTCTGAAGTGTTAACTTTCGGCTGGTCACTACACCTCCTTCCAGCTGTTGGTAGACTTGAGATTCTCTCAGGGGAAATGCTGGCTCTTACCTAGGACCGACCACCTCTACATGGTTGCCTCTAATTACAGCCTGAAATTCAATTCCTTGCACCCCCTTTCTCTAGCCACCATCTCTTCAGTTTCAGTAATGTCCATCTGAGCCCCTTTGAGCACATGTAAGTGCTTACTTAGCATGCACTGTCTTCTAAGTCCCATAGTCCAAGCTACCTGTACTCTAACCTCAGATTAATGTTACTTCCTTGGAAAGATTTTCTTAATCTGTTTGACTAGACCAAGTCTTTGGTAGCTTCACACTCCCTAACGTCCCTCATAGCTCTTATTCCAGCCATTATTATTTGGCATTTATTTATTCAATAGTTGTAATAATGTTCATATTATCATCCTTAATAATCAAATGTATTGTAGTATAGTTTATATGTAAGACAAGGTCCTTTTTTGATGTGTTCTAGCAAATCTTTACAAAGCTTATACAGCTGTGTAACCATCACCTTATCCAAATACGGAACATTCCCTCTCTTCAGAAGTTCAGCGCCCCATCCTAGTCATTCATGTGGTGCACATGAGGGGCCAACCCTTCAGATGGCTGAGAAACGCTGTTCTCATTGGCTGCTGGGAGTTGCCCCTGGTTCCCTCAGGCAGCCTTTTTGCTTCTTCAGGAGATACATCCTTTGTATTTCACATGGGTGGCCTTTGGAATTGCTGTGACGTATCTTCAGTGAAGTGAACGGCTGCTCTGCACCCATGCTCAACAACTGTGCCACCACAGAAAGTGTGCTCCTCCACCCCTTGACAGGTTATGCTTTTGGCCAGAGAAGCCTGCCCGTGTCTGACTCCCTTCATAATCACCGATGCCTTCCAGAGATACACTGAAGCTCCTGACCAGCAATGAAGCTGGTGATGACAGGCAAATCCTTCTAGCCTTAGGAACTTGGACTTTCTTGTGTGTAGACTGGAGACAGTACTATCCTCACAGGATCACAAAGCAAACCCAGGTGTGTGAGGGTCTGTTTTCTGTCCCCCTTTCTCTCTGGACCTTCAGTTTTTTTCTCTGTCAGGTAATGGCTGAACTATAGTTCTCCAAGGTATCTTCCCTCTTGAACCTTGCTGGGACTGGAAAGGGGCCTAAAGTTTTCCAGCACAGGAAAGAATGGAGTAAGAGAATGACCTGTTTCTCTGACAGTTCTTTGCCTGAAAAGAAGGAAGTCTGCTTCAGTGTCTAGAACAGGCCTGTGATTTTGGGATCACTGGGCTGATATCTTAGCTATTTTGAGACCCATTAGGGCATGTAATAGAGCTCCCGATTTCTACATGTGACCCCTGGTGCCATGAAGCATGTCCTTTGCTGGGAACTAATCCTCAATGGAGATAAATGAGTCACAAGGTAACGGAAGGGAGGGGATAGTGTACCATTTGTAGACCAGTGAGTAGTTCAGTTAAAACCAGTTCCAATTAGGCCCTACCTCTGTCACTGAGCGACAGAGGACTCCTGGAGGCCTACCAAATGTGTCAAGTGCTTAAGATATATCATCACTGTCAACTGACAGAGGTAGCCGCTCTTATCTGCTTCTTCTTCTATGTGCCTTGATGAGGTCTGGGTGGGCAGAAGGGGACACAGTGTGTGATTCTGTGTGGCCAGGAGAAAGGGGTGATGGCGCCTGGTTGAAATATAAGAATGTCAAAATACCAGGAACTCACTGTTACTTTTAATCCTCCAGATCTTGTGACTGGACTTGGTGGCACCTGGAATGGTTTCCTAGACCCTCGGATTCCAAGAACAGAGGTTTTCACTCTGCAGCACGCTCAAGGACAGAGCGGGAAGTGTTGTGAGAAACAAGCAACAACGCTATTCCCAAATCATTACCTCCAGTGCTCAGGGTTCCCATCAGGGGAATGGACCACTAGAAGCAGTCAGCAGAGGCCGTAGGCCGTGTCTTCACTGAGCTCTTCAAATGGCACCGTGTGTGTTCTTTTTCTGCAATGTTTGAAGTCAGCCATGTTCATTGATTGAGAGGTATCGTCCTTACAACTCATAGACAGTGGTACCGAGCTGCCTCCTTGACCACGAGCCGCAAATTGCCTGGTTCAGCACCCCCAGAATCTGTGTCAGCCTGAGAATGGGCTGTGGCATCCGGGAGCCCAGAAGACCTCTGTGGATCATGGCTCCCTACTTCACAGTCTAAACAGAAGTGCCTCCTCTGCTGTGTATAGACTGCAGCCTCCCCATGCTAAGACAGTGCTGTTGGCAGTGACTTGCAGAAGCTGACATGCAAATCAAATGGTGACAAAGAAGAATCGAGAATGGATGAAAGCAAATAGAATAAATGTGTGGCAGTGACAGTGGCAGGCACACTGAACTCACAGGGAGGAAGGACATGGCGGTGGGTGATGCTCAGGGGGCTGCTGTCAGCATAGCTCTCCTCCTCATGAGTGTATGATTTGGGACACTGAGGTTCAGCTTCCCTGATTGTAAAAATGAAGACACTGCTAGTGTCTCCATCAGAAGTTAACAAGTTAGTTACTTTGCTTGTTTGGTTGGCTTTGTTTTCCAAGGCAGGGTTTCTCTGTGTAGTCCTGGCATTCCTGAATCTAGCTCTGTAGACCAGGCTGGCTTCAAACTCAGAGACCTAAAGTGTTCACCACCACACTCTGTCAGAAGTTTGTGTTTACAGAGATGTAATAAGATGCTATGCTAAAACGCACTGCCTTGCTCACAAGTGCTCAATAAAACATATCTGCATTGTCTGCTGTTGGTCAAGTAGCCATCTGATCCTCTAAAGGCTGAGTGTGAAAGACACCATTATGGTTTGCAGGCAGAGAAGTTGCAGGGAGTGGCTGGACCACCCCGATGTGCGGCGCCTCGGTTTTGCACCCTCTTGCCATGCATGTGTGAGTTCCCAGTTCTCACGAGTGAGTGGTGGCAGGGCAGAAGCAGAGCTTTCTCAGTCTTGAACAGCTTCTTCTTTTCCAGCCCAAATTTACCAATCTTCTGAAAAGCTGGGACAGGCTTTAGAGCTGCAGCAGATGACCTCAAGGGGGCAGCACAAGCTTGGCAAATCCCGACTGACTGTCTGAGCCTGGGCTGAGTTGTCTCAGACAGTCTCAAGTTGTCTCAAGACAAAGCAGACACAAGGCTGTCGGGTTGGTGCCTAGTTAGGCTTCAAGGGTGGAGAAACAGAAGGCACATTGAGTTAGGAAATGTGACCTGTCCTGATGCTCCCCCGCCCCCCATTACACTGTCTGACACATACATGGGATGAACTGGGCCTACTGATATGAGGGACCCCTCTCCCTCCAGTGACAGGGTACGGGCTGGGGCTGGGAGACAGAGCTGCTATATTGAGTGACCTCTAGCCAAGTCTGTATTTCTAAGACCACTCAGGATTCCAGGACATTTGTTATGGCTGTGCTCAACCCTTCTGGTCTCTATTCACTGTGTGGTTCTGAGTCCACGAATGGCCAAGCTCTTGGACCCTCCCCAGATCTCTGAGGCAGAAGCTATGTCATTTTGATCAATGGTCCAAGGAAATTTGAAAGACTTAGTTGGTTACAGAAGTCCTGAAGGGTGCAAAGGGGGAGAATATGGCCATCTACTTATCAATTCTTACCTAGCCCCAAGTCTCATGCTCCCTAAATGCTACCCTGTGTGTTTCCCACCTCTGCACTGTTTCTTACCTGCTCTTTATGACAAGGAACTAGATCAGGCCCAGAGAGGTCAGGTGACCTGCCCAGGGACACAGAGTACTGGCTAGTACTTGAGGTAGTCTCAGATCTCAGGGCTGTCTGGTTCTATAACTGGGAGTGGCCACATTCTAAACAGCCAGCCTGGGGCTGAAACACCCATGCTGATGGTGCCCAGTGTTCACAAGAGTGGGTTCTGTCTTGGGCTCCTATCTTGTGGTCTGTTCTATAAGGAGGTCTGAAACACATTTTATTGTTCAACACCTGGAAGCAGTATCTATTCTCGCCTATGGCCTCTTCCTGAAACAGCTCAGTCCTGATCAGACCAAACGTCTGTGGTCCTTGAGCTGGGATGTTTGGGCAGGAAGGTGGCTAATATCGGGAAGGAGGGCCAGGGACTGATGCTCTTGGGTCATCCTATTTTTGAACCCCTTCTATCTCTAGCTGGCAGACCTTTAAGTTCTGCTTCTCTGTGTTTTGAGTTTCACCATGATTTCACCATGAGAACGGCAGGCATCTCTCCTGCTTTCTCTGCCTTGGTCACTGACAGTCACTGTGAGGTCCTTTGGGAGGAAGGGCTCAAGATGTTGAGTGAGCATCACAAAAACCAGTTGTCACTGAGAACTGCTGCCAGCTACAGCCTTGCTTCTAAAGAATGGTTTTCTCTTGGAGTGGTCTCTGGCTCTGCTGTTGTGTCTCTCTAATGATGGGAGACTTGAGTACTCACTGTGAGTAGTGCCGTGAGGACTATGCAAACCTTGGATCTAGCCCCAGTAATTCAGACATGTTTTTCCCCACATTTCTATCTCCCCACACTGTCTCATTTCATTCCATCTACAATCTGCTCATCTCAATTTCTGTACTATTCAAATTAGTTACTTGAAAGACTACAAGTCAAAAATCTCTTCCCAGACTCAATAGCCCAAAACTTATGGGAGAAATCTCCCCCTAAGGTTTCAGTGGGATGAAGAACGCCACCTTTCTGTTTTGCTCTAATGTGCTTTCCTTTCCTGAGATTTCAGTGAGTTTGTCCTGAAAGGCCTTGCCACCCATCCACAGAACACCTGCTTCCTCCACCGCCTGTGAGTGATGAGGACAAAAAAAGGCCGCTCCCATCTTCTTCAGAGGGCCAAATATGGGTCTCCTCCATCCTTTTTTACTGATGATAGCAGTACCCAGACTTTTGATGGATTGGTTCCAAGAGCAGAGCCATTAACAATACTGGCCATTCGACACAAAGGCAGCTCCTTGGGCTGTTCCACTGTCCTCACAACAGACAGCTCTCAATTCTGGAATCTTTCTGCTCTCCGCACACAGGGAGATGTACAGCTAGATAGACACACAGCACTGGCTGTAATAGTACCAACTAGCACTGGCTAGTCTCAGAATTCCCCAATTTGAGTACATTTCCCTCTCTGGAAACTTCCAAGCCCACAACACATAATGGCTACTCTCTACCCCTGTGTGGGCCTTTGTACCAGAGGCTATCCACGGAGGTCTCTGGCTCATAGTCAATATGGCCTTATCTACTTGTACCACGTCTGCAGGTCCTCTGAAATGCTATGTTGAATCAATAAATCTGTGACTCAAAAAGAAACGGTGCAAGTGATGTTTTCCCCTTGACCAGGAATTGTATTTTTGAAACTACAAGCAGGAGAGACGAAAACTCTTACGAATCTATGCCCACCAGCAACACGAGAAGAAATGACGTGGTTGTCAAGAGGAAACTGGAAAAACTCCAAAGACTCCTGCAAATCCACAGGGAAAGGGTTCAGTGAAATCAGTCAGCTGTGGGACTCTACCCTTGTGGATTCGGAAGCTCTGGATCATCACGAGGGCTTGGGAATCCACCAGGAGACAGGCATGACTCACTCAGGAAAGCAGCACACAGAGAGCTGTGTACAGCTAAGTGCAGAACACATGACTGTAATCTCAGAAGCAGAGGCAGGAGCATCCTGAAGCCACAATATGGTTATATAGTAAGACCTTGTCTCAGTACACATGGTGGGGGGTTGTTGGAGAGACAGAGAGAGAGAGAGAGAGAGAGAGAGAGAGAGAGAGAGAGAGAGAGAGAATCACACCAGCTGCCAGTAACAGGTAGGGGAACAGACAGTAGACACAAATTTAAAAAAGAAGATTTAAGAATCTACTTATTTTTATTAATTTCTGAACTGTTTTTCCTAAATACTTAGCTTTTTTTTTTTTTCTGGAATGAAATAAAGTTGTCAGAGGACCACTTCAGAGGAAAGTCCTCAGTGAATGAAATGAAGGACTGGATAAAGGGCGATGATACCGATACTACTATTGGCAAGCCATCCTTAAGACTGGAGATGTTTACACATTCCGTCTTCTTTACCAATATGCAAATAGGCCAGCCCAGAGCTGATAGAACCTGCATTGTCTCTGTTGTCAAGCTCCTGAGCCAGGAGCAAGGGATCTCTCTACCACACCCAAGTGTGTGCACATGAGTTCGTGTGTGTGTGTGTGTGTGTGTGTGTGTGTGTGTAGACAGACATGTGTTCTGCACCCAACTCTACACAGCTCTCTGGGTGCTGCTTCCCTAACGGAGTTGTGGTTGTCTGAAGTAGAGAAGTGTTAGTCTAGACGTCGCTGTGCACCTGACAACTTGCTGGGTGTGTTAACATGTGCAGGTGTGCCCCACGCCACTCCATGTGTGCATGCACAGAGTTCAATGAGAGAAGGACGATTCCTACATGGATCTGTTGACTCCATTTCATAAACAAGGGCACCGAAAGCATACGAGTTTCTGGCACAGATAAATCCTCTGAGTGGAGCTGGACCCAGTACTGGCCACTGGGCCCCGAGTCAAAGTAGGGAGGTGCTGAGTTTCCCTGACTCTCATCAGGAAATGTCTGCCTAAAAACAGTGCTGAGGGTAACAGTAGAAGCTGCTCATTGTGGAGTCGTAGGTACACTGTTATTCACATTTGGTGTGGTATTATAAATGATCAATTTCTTCTCATCCTCATGAGGCCCCAGTAGCAGGAACCATTCTTGTTCCTCATAGTTGAAGAAACTGAGTCACAAAGAAGAGAGGTGCTTTGGAAGGATGCAAACTCAGTAGGCTGAAGAAGGAGGTTTGAACCCTGCCATGGCCCCAGAGATCACAGCCACACATTGCCCTGGCACTAGGACCCAGGCTTCTCAATTCTCTGCCTAGAACTCATTACAGGACACTAGGCTGGTGCCAGTGCGCAGTCACTACTCAGAATTAACAACTCTATGTGGGTATTTTATCATGAATATTCAGGCAGCTCTTCTCTGTCTCTCTCTGTCTCTCTGTCTGTCTCTGTGTCTCTGTCTCTCTCTCTGTCTCTGTCTCTCTCTCTCTCTGTCTCTCTCTGTGTGTCTCTGTCTCTCTCTCTCTCTCTGTCTCTCTCTCTGTCTCTCTCTCTGTGTCTCTCTCTCTTCTTTTCTCCCTCTCTCCTGGTTTGTCTTGACAGACTTTCTGAAGCTTCCAAGACCGATTTTGACCATCTCTGGGTCATCTCAGGGCATCTGGGTTCCCAGCATGCTCTTGGCTTTCCACTACCCACTACTCAAACTCCAAGCCCTGTGCAGCCTGGCCTGCTGCCGCTTGCCTCCAGGGTGGTCAGACAAGTTCCTCCAGGGCTGTGTCAAGAACAAGGCCATTCTCATTTACCTAACAGAGTGTATGCCAGCACCCGGCCACTTCCTTCCCGCTCCAATGCTGTCTGCTCTGTCTGCCAATCACCTGGAACATTATTTATTTACCATTTTAAATTCAATTTAAACAGCTCTGTTCCTTAAAGGAAAATCTATAGCATAGATTTAAAAAAAATGGAGAAGTAGTGTGACTCGCCATAGCCGAAGATAACCCTGCTCTGAACACAAAGCAGAGACAAAGTGCTCACTGCTAGTTCTGCAGCTTGCACAACACAGAGTTTGAATGGAGTAATCACCAGAGCCGGAAAGGCGGTGAGGCAGCCCAGCACCCACCAGACTTTCTCCTTGTCGACATAGACAGGACAGGAGAGCCGGTACCTGTGCATTTTGGCACAGCTTTCTGAGCATCACAGCGAATCATACTCCTATGAGGAATTGAGGCTGAGAAGCCTAATGAAGTGCTACGGGAATGGTACCCTCATCCCAGTGGCTGTTTGGGTGTCTTGTAAAAGATTGCCTTGTGCACAGCTGAGACAATCATATTCCCTTTCCCTTCAGCTTGCCTCTTAGTCTTCTCAGAGCAAACTGAGGCTACAGTTCGATCTGAGGCTAGGGCCTACTGGTCAACCCTGCTCTTCAGCTTTGTTAGTGTAAGCCACATAGTACTTTCTGAGCAGATACTGATGTCAAAAACACAGGTGATTGGTTGCATGGCAACATCCAGAGTTTGCTTCTGAGTTTGTGCATTTTTGGAGAAGCTACAGATCTGGTATCCCTGTACCTATGTGGTAATGTTCCTTGGGAGATGCATAGGGCTGCTTGCTGAGACAGGGTTCAGCAACGTGGCCTTCTTAGCCATTCAGTTAGTGGCTGATCAGTATTCACAACATATTTGGAAACCGAGTTAAACAGAAAAGTTAAGTTGTCAGCCCCAATCCTCGCAAAAGTAAATGGGAGAGTTTGGACTGAGAACCGGGCTGACTCTTGGGGGGCCAAGAACAGTGTTAGGGAGTCAGGAAACAGAATACAGTTGGAGTAAGACTTGCAGTATTTCCTTCATAGAGGTTTTGTTTGCATTCTGAGGCAGAGGAGAGAATTGACCTAACACATTTCCCTGCTCAGAGACTGTCAGGATGGAGCATGTAGGAGAAGCACACTGTGGGTGGAAAGCACACCCAGCCCCCATGATGACTGCTATTGACCCTGACAGCAGCCTAAAGCCCATGGTGGTCCCCAGCTAGCCTGGGTGCTTCCACTCATCCCAAGAGTGCTGGGGGAGTCCTGTGCTTTTTCTGTTTTGGCTTGGCAGAGTTGCATACCTGCCCCCTCCCAGTTGCTCCAGCCCTCCTGTTTATCCTGAAAACACTCAAGTGCTCCACACCATCATTTAGAGGCCAGAGGGGTGGCTACCATGGGGCACGGGGCAGTTTAAGCCTGTTTGAGCTGTTCCAGGACCTGCTGCCTGCACGTGCCCAGAACCCATTTGCTTGGGAATTAATGGGCCCACGCCCCTGCTAGGTGCAGACATGAGCCGCCTGAGAGGCAGCCAGGCAGGAGAAGGGGATGATGTGATAAGAGAAGGTACAGCAGGGATCTGCCTGACTTGGTGTTTGTGAGTCCTATGACCTTGATCCTCTAGTCTCAATGCCTCAGTTTCCCCATCTTTATTTTTTCTTCCAGAACTCTGGAGACTGGCACACTCACAACTTAGAAGCATCTATTGGGGGCAGGATAGTGGACCCTGCTAGTCATATGAATATTCATTGTCTAGTTAGCAGAGCTCCACACCAGGCTTCGAACTAACAAGTTGAAAATGTGTCAGTGACGTTCATCACAATTTCACAGTAGTGTGTAAATGGTAGCATTTAGCTGAATGCATTTTCATTTCCTGAGCACACTTCCACAATCAGAGCCCAGAACTCCCTCACTAGCCCTGCCTCGAGGCAGGGTCATGAATGAAGTCCCTACAGTCATGGTTTGTCTTGGTGCCAGTAGATCCCCACAGATGTAGACTCACTCAAGTAATTAATAGGCAACTATCTTACTCAGGTCTCTGAAGCCTAAAAGTCTTGCATTCAAGCATATCCTTCATTATAAGCAAAATCCAGCTGCCCAGCCTCCGTGAAGCTTGAGTCCATTTGGTCTCAAGGACATATACTGGAAGTGAGCAAGACAGGAAGTACAGGTCATGGATAGCAATGGAGAAATTGGTACCCAAAGGCAAGAAGCAGGAATGGGGCTGTAGCACAGAATAGAGTGCTGGCCTGACACGCACATCCACAGTACCTGTTTAAAAATATGGCAAACACTCTAGTAAGGTTGGAATCTTCCCTCCCTTCTCTCTATTTCCTTCCAGTGCCCCCCTCCTCTCGCTACTGTGACCTCTCCCTTCATGACCACACCCTGACTGCTCTGTAACTGTTGCTAGTCCCAGGTACTTCTGCTTTGGGGTGGCAAGAGATCTGGGACCTTCTCCAAATCTTTTTTTCTTTATGATCTTCACTATCCTTGTCTATGAAATGAACAGAAAAGCCAAGCTGCTGTTTTTAGGTTCCTCAGGTCTGGACATCTGATTCTGCTGCAGTTTACATATGGTGAGTCCTTCTTCTTTCTGAGAGGTCATCATTGGTGGGTGCAACTCCTGTACTCAAGGGAATTATGTCACTCAAGTTTTGTGATGTTTTGAAACATAGAAAATGTTCCAAAAAATGCGAGATATCTAACAGTAACAAGAACACCAATGGCAGACAAATAAAAAATAATAACACTATCATTTTGAGAGTATTTGGTTTCCTTCCAAGCTGAACACAGTACATGCTATAGTACCTCCTGAGATGAGTATGATGTGTCCCATGGATGACTGTGGCTATTGTGGCTTGGAGAGGCAAAACCATCACTTAGAAACAATTGACAAACTCAAGATCAGATCATCTGGATTCCAGAGTACATGATATGTAATTTTATTTTTGTATCTTGGCTTTTTTAAGCCAGAGTATCACTAAGTAGCACAGGTTGGACTCAGACTTGATCTTTCTGCCTCAGCTTCTCAAGTGCTGATCATAGGTATGTGTCACCACACCTGGCACATTGGATAGTCTCAGTGATGAAACCAGCGTCTAGTGGTTTCATCATGCTCTACATGGTAGCATGTGTCTGCCCTTTGAAGGGGGTCTGAAAGCCTTGACTGCTCTTTGCTCTTGAATCAGAACCAATAATGCCACCTGAGGACATAATAGTAACTTCTCTCATAGAAGGAAACTGAGGCACTGATGGGTTAGGGACTTGTGCAGTATGGGTGATTCAAAGGGATTTATGGAAAAAGTGTGAAAGTAAAACCGATAGCAAAACAAGCCTTGTAAGTTTGTGGGACATTGGTGTTTATTATATGCATGAAAAGGGACATGTGCTTGACTGTGTCCCCTCCCCTCCCTCCTTCCCCCTCTCCAGGGCCAGCTGCTGTGTAGTCCTTAGACTGATGAATGAAGTGAACACATGCAACACACCTGAGACCGACCTCCTGACTCCTTCTCTCTGGAGGCCTGGGATGCTGAGAGTGACAAGGTCACAGATCTGTCAACTTAGGAAACTTAAGGCCTGCGATTCAAACCCTGGCCAGAGGAAGGCAGTAAGAAGCTTAGAGAACATCTGCCATAGTATAGCCTCCCACTCACAACACCTCAAATGTCTTTCTCAGTCCCCAAAAGGCTGTCAGTAGGGTGATGTTTTATTTGTTGAGATAGAGTCTGCTACAAAGCCTAGGCTGAGCTCCAACTCAGAATCCTCTTGCCTTGGCCTCCCAGCTTCCAGGATTTTAAACACATGTCAGCATCCCTGATTTAGGACACATTTTTCTTTAAATAGAAATTGCTTATTCAGTACATTCATTTATTCTTTTTTTGTAACAAGAAGTCAGGAACTGTGGAGGTTCTAGAATGTTCCTCTCATGTTTTAGGTCTTTTTCACATTGGTGTGATTTCGGTTCATCGTCTTCAGTTGCAATATGGTGAATGCATACATCCCAGCATTACAGAGACCCAAGTCAACATCCACCCAAAGAAAGATGCTTCTTTCCACAAACAGATCTCATGACCCAGTCAAGGAAGCCTGAGACACAACACATCACCATTTCCGGGATCTGTGCTGGGATCTATTTTCTAGAAATAGACCCTTCAGCTTTCAGGTGAGTGGTTGTTGGATGCTGGGAAACCATCTCTCCAATGGTCAAAGAGCCAACTGCCCACTCCTGTTGAGCAGTACTGAAGTTGTTTGTGCCATGGGACCTGGGATAATCTAGCCAAGGCAAGCTCCTGCTGGGGCTCAGATTCCTGTTTCTCTAAGGCTGTTCATTTATCAGTGTCATTGCATGACATGAGGATGACAAGGCAAGCAGACAGATCTCTTACTACAAAATCAGGTTGCCTGACCCTCACAACACTGACAGGGCCTGACCCTCACAACATTGACAGGACCTGACCCTCACAGCATTGACAGGGCCTGACCCTCACAGCATTGACAGGGCCTGACCCTCACAGCATTGACAGGGCCTGACCCTCACATCATTCCCAGTACCCTCAAGGCATTGCCAGCCCCTCGTTTGTTGTCTTCATCTATCCTCCCAGTATTCCCCATGTTGCAGATTAGGATGATTCAGGGAGGTGAAGGGACTTGCCCAGGGCCACTCAGACAGAAAGTGAAGAGAGTGGACTCAGAACTCAGTTCTCCAGGATGCTAACATTGTCCTTCTTAGGGGCTATCGTTAGATTATCCTGACTTGCAAGTTCTGGGCTCCAGTCCTACAGCCTGAGCTAGAACCTCATTTTTCTTTCTGCCAGCTTCTCCCTGACTCAAGACCAAGCAGACACTGCTCCCTCTTCTCCACTCGGTCTTGCCTCAGCTGACCCCTAATCTAGACCCTGCTCCTGGCTGACTCTTTCTATCAACTACTTTCCTGGCAGGTGTATGGAGGTGGGACACAAGCTGAGAGAAGTCATGTCTGCCTGCCCTCTTCTAGAATACCTTTTTCTTCCATTGACTCAGACACAGTTACTCTGAGCTCCCACCCTGCCCCTGGCAAGCCTCCGAGGGTGCATGGGCAATCAGACCCGATCTCAGAATCAATGATGTGGAAAATCCAGGGGAACAAATCCTGCCGGCTCTGGGCAGGTGCAGCTGTCATTGTCCCCAGCCCCAAGTTCTGGCTGGCTGGCCTCATCCTGGGGTTCAGATCCAGGCCGAGAGGGGGAGGGTGGTGCAGGTGAACAAGGGACTGAGTGCTGTGTGTGCTTCAGCTGGCTATGACCACACCGGTCCCAGCAGCCTTTCGGCTAGAACAAACCCGTTCCTCATCCTGGAAAGAAAACCCTTTGGACAGAGTGATATTGCACCTGCCAAATAAACACGTTATGATTGTTGTACGTTTTCCCCAAAATAAATGCCATCCAACTACTCCATCTCCAGGGCAAGGCTCTTGGAGAAGTGACCACTCTTGAAACTTAGCCACACACAAAAATTATGGTTCAGAAGTGCATTTTCAACTATGGATCCAGTGACCTGTTTTTATCTTGTGTTTCCTCTGTATCCAAAATGTCCATACAGGAAGATCTTCAAAAAATGGAGAACCACATTAAGGAAGGAGTCTAGTTCCTCACAAATGTTACTGGAACCCCTGCGTGCTCATGGGCTGTCCTCTCTAGCTTAGAGTACTGCATACCCACCTATCTGTTCATCTATCTATTTAGCCACCCGTCCAAACAGCATGTCCCGTGTACATGTCTAGTACTAGATAGACTGTCAGACTTTGGAGACTGTTGTCCAGTGCCAGACCATGATTTTCTGCAGACTGAGCACTAATGCTTTAGCAGAACTTTATAATGGGTATATGCAGACAGGTCACCCTGTGGTCACAGTGAAGGGAGCTAGGGCTTAGACAGAATGAACATTCATGCTTCTGAGCTTTGCATTGAGGTTACCTCCACTCTTTGAGTAGGTGATTTCTCTCAAGGAACACTCAGACTGGGAGTGACCAGATTCATACTTGGAGAAATCCCCTTGAGCTTGATGGGATAGCACTGGAGGCAGAGGCTCACTGAGAGGCTGGTCCAGAGGTGAGGCATGATGATCTGAGCTGCAGAGGACGGTGAGAACGGAGAGGAAAAGAAAAGGATTCAGGAGCCAGTGTTGATAGGACTAGGTGAGAGGTGAGGCGGGGTGGGAGGAAGAGAAGGAGTCTGCGTGACACACACATTTCTGAGTTGCATAATTTGGAGGACATCACCTCCATCACCTCCCATTAGAAGAGAAATTCTGGAGAGTAAATTGGCTTACCGAGCGGTACAGAAATTAAAGATGCTGTCTGGTAAAAGGCTTAGGCATTCCTGTTTCAGGGGATGATGATGGTCTTGAGGCCTCTGGTAAACATAGGGCTGCAGTGGGCTTTGAGGAAGAAAAGATGTCCCCATAGAACTGTAGACCTTTGTCAGTGTCTGAAGACACCTTTTTATTATCACAAGTTGGCTAGAGATAAATACTACATTAAATATCTCATGGTGCACAGGGAAGTCCCTCTAGCCAGCTATGTCAATACAGCTGAGGCTGCAGAAACTCACCACAGGGAAGCTGAAGAATGACATGTGATCACGGCAGCTGTAGAGCCGGATGCTTGGTTATGCCCTCACATCGCCACTTAAGATCTGCGTGGTTATGAACAAGTTACTTAGAAAACTCTAGGACTCCTGTTAAAGCAACCAGCGCATAGCTCATGTAAAGGATAGTAGCAATTAATAAAAGATACATACTCTCTAAGACTGGCCACCAATTGATGCAGGTGCCCATGTCCTGTGAGGGCAACAATGATGATTCTTGTCATCATCCAGCTTCTACAAGATGAAGGCACCATGAAATGAGTTTTACATGTCTTAGCACATGACTGAGTCTCGGAGACATTGGTGGCAGCACACAAAGCACAAAGTATAGAATAGGCTCATCGAGGTTCTCTGAGGCCTCAGTTAAATATGCTATTGGTAAACAAACCAGCACTACAGAATAGAAACAGACATATACTCATGCATTCACTAGGACATAGATAAGCATGTACTATGGCTTACTATGTGGACCTGTCTTAGTCAGCTAGGTTTTGTATCTTGTGTAGCCCATTATCCACAGGATGAGACAGATTACAAGAGAATACAGACAAGGGACATACATATCTCCATTAGCATGTGAATTGCTTGACATTCCTAATGGCCAGAAACTTGTGGGCTTGGGTTCGTTCAGCTTCGGCTTCATCATGAAGAGGTATTGCTATCTTCATTCTACAGTTTAGAGACTAGGGTTGTGAACGAGTCAGTAGCTTGCCCAAAGTCTTATGTGGTTTGTGGTAGAACTAAGTTTTGAACCTGGTCTTTTAAACTCTAAAATTCAAAGTGTTAACTACCCAGAAGACCCTCATTGTATTAGGTACTTTTCTGTTGCTGTGATAAAACACTATGGCCAAGGTAAATTACAGAAGGAAGACTTTACTTGGACGAATCCTTCCAGATAGATAAGAGTTTATTACAGTGGAGCAGCAGCAGGCGTAGTGGCTGGAGCCACATCTTAAGCCACAGGCAGGAAGCAGAAAAAGAAAACAGAGTACCATGAAGCCTTAAAGGCTGACCCTAGTGGTATACTTCTCCCTGCAAGGCCACACTTCCCAAACCCACCCAAACAGTGTCGCTAACCAGGGACCAGATATTCAAACATCTGAGCCTATGAGGGGCATTCTCATTCAAACCACTACACTTCATCTGCAGTATCAGCTGCTTATACCTGGCATCCAGCAACCTGCCTACTGCCTCATTTGTTTACCTCAGACATATTTTGGGATGCTGTTCTTTTGAATAATCAGAAGTAGGTCCCGAGTTTGCTCAACATCAGGAAGAGAAGCCTGGTGGGATCCTGAGAGATGGCAGCCAAATGCTTGTCCTCATGGAATCTGAATATGCAACAGGCATGCTAGGCAGCTCTAGGCCTCAGTGAGGTACCTCCTACGTACTTAGATAGGATCTCTTGCATCGATGTGATCTCTGGTTAGAAAAATATAGATTTAATCTATTCTCTGAGATAGGCTGAGGGCCAGCATATATCAAGACATCAGGAAGAAGGGCTGGAAAACAGTAGTTTCATAGATGCTGTTCCCTGCAAATGTTTAGCAAGTTTGATTGCTCTCCCTGGTTCCCTTTTCAAGTATTTTAAACAGAAACCAGTTGAAGGCTTCAAGAAACTTGCATTTGAAAAAACACCAGAAAGGAGACCACAGGCTTGGATACAGATGCTGGGAGGTCCTAGGGTTACATTGGGTACCAATGGAAGCGCCACCAAACGGCTAACAAGTCTTTCACATTTATAGCCAATGGATTTTTTTGGCCTCATTTACTCTCCTTGCACTCTTTGAACATCTCTCTAATGCCAGTCATTGCAACAGCAAACTGGAGACAGCAGAGATGCCTCCCATTTTAAAGGGATACACTGATGGGAAATCATTTTACAGACTGTACAGCAAGGGTGTGGCACCTTTTCTCCAGTCACTGTCTCTACAGGCACTGGGAAATGGGCACATGTGACCTTTGACACAGGCAGAGTGTTATGAGATGAGAGAGTTAGGTAGGCCCTCACAGTCAGCGGGAGAGGATTCAGGAGGCTTCTTAAGTGTGTTGTCCATTGAGCAGAAAGTATTTCCATTAGCACAGTTAGAGAGTCTTTAGGTGGAGAAAACCAGATGTCATGATTTGGGAAGCTTGCATGTTCTGATTTCAGTGTGAGCATTAGAATTCACAGAGAAACATCAGAGCTTTTTAGCAGGGATCAATCTGAGTCACTTCCCAACCACTAATTCCTCCATCCATTCTGATTGATGTATGACATGCCACAGATATCATATTTATGCTTCTTAGCATCCACAGGGTACAGAGAGAGAAACTGAAGCCCAGAGAGGGAAAGATGGAGCCCACAGGGTCACAGCCAGTGATCCTGGGCTGACTGAGTGACTTTTGTTCTGCCACCTTTAACAGCATGACTGAGAGAAAGCCAACAAGGCAACTTTACATGTGCAGTGTGCAAAGTAGCTATAATGTAAAGCTTAAAAGTAAAGTTCTCAACAGACATAGTTCATAGACACCCTCAGCAAGCTAGAGTTCTCTCCCCTCTTCTCAGCTCTGGCTGTCAGGGATATGTATACTCTCTAGAACCTGTCAGTGCTTGATATGACTCTGCTGGGTATGTGCACTGAGGCCATCCATTACCAACCTTCTAGGGCCCCCAAGCCAGTTGGGTGGAAAACTTGCTGGCAGGCCCAGTTCCTTGGAGGAGTGTTGGGTAAAGGCAGAAGCTTTCCCCACCCAAGAATCTGAGAACTCTGAGGCTCTAGTTCTCATCTCTTCATGCCTGGGCCCAGTTGCCAGAAGTTAGCAAGGCAATAAATGTTTTACATGGAAGGTAATGAAAACTATAGAAAATATTGAAATGTTGCCTGATCGATAGCTCCGGAAAGGGGCTGCTCATCTTACTTGGGGTTTCACTGGAAACGCTTACAGCAGTCAAAGATCTGGCCTTGGCAGAGAGGGATCCCTACTGGCCCCTAACTACTGGAGACCACTAATGTAGAAGTTTAGCAGTGAGCAAGGACTGCTTGCAAAACCTGCTGGGCCCTTCTGGGCTGGAAGGCTCAAATAGGAGACAGGCTCCTACCAATTGGGGTGCTAGCTGCTTCATACTCATTCTCCTGAGTTCTTACAGCATCCCTGTGAGGGAAAGCAACGGATGGGGTGAGGCACATATCTGCTGGGGCTGTAGGACAGTGTTGCAAGGTATGGAAGACCAAAGGTGTATAGGGCCCTACTCTCACTCAGGATGAAAATGTGAGACCACCATTGGAGAGTGGGGCCTCAGAGGCTTCCTCCTAAACCTTGTCTTGTCCTGTGCCCAGCACTGTTGAGTTTACAGCCTCAGTGGCCAATCTGTGGGTTGGGAGTCCTTTGAAGATTTGCATATCAGATATCCTACATATCAGATATTTACATCATGATTAATAAT
This sequence comes from Rhabdomys pumilio, assembly GCA_030674055.1. Taxonomy (NCBI): domain Eukaryota; kingdom Metazoa; phylum Chordata; class Mammalia; order Rodentia; family Muridae; genus Rhabdomys; species Rhabdomys pumilio. Next base: position 77,190,756 of record JANHMN010000002.1, on the reverse strand, counting down.
AGCAGAGAATTTACAGTCATGAGGTAGTAACAAAATAATTTTATGGTTTCGGGTCACCACAACATGAGGAAGTGTATTAAAGGGTGGCAGTATTGGGAAGGTTGAAAACCACTGGTCTGACTGAAGTCACCTCTCAGACTCAGTTGAAAAAATTTAGGTTACTGTGTGCATTTCCTTAATGTGAACTGAAGCCATTGCCAGGCCATTTTACACAGAGCAAATAGGCTTAGTGAGATCACTCGAGTCACAGAAAGACTCAGATTTGAAGCCAGACTGGGTTGAAGGGCTTAGAGTTATGGGATGTTTGAGATGTCTGTGAGTTGAGGATGAAGACAAGTGGAAGATAAGCTTGGTACCCTGGGAGGTGGCTTGGACTGGCATGGTGACTGAATCAGGGCATTGCAATCAGATTTTGGATATTTCCTGCAAGGTTAGCAAACTTGGTCAAGAATCTGGTGGAAGTTGGAGATGGTCTCCAAATAACACATACTACCGCTCCCATGTGGCTTGTTGCAGACAGTCTAAGGGGGCTTGTGGTCTTCTCTGAAATCAGCCTTGGTCCACATATGAAAGAAGCTCTTGGGGCTAAGCAGATGGTTTAGCGGGTACAAGTATCTGCTGCTCTTGCAGAGGACTCTGTTAAAATATAAATACATATTTTTTTTTAAAGTATTCCTGGTCTTAGGAATGTTGTATTGCACAGATGCAGTATGAAGTGAGTTCTGGGAACTGTTTTTATGTTTGCTTTGTTTTTATTTATGTGTGTCTGTCTGATGTAGCAATCTGGCGGAGGGAGTAAGAACATAAGGCCAATGAAGAAAGCAAGCCTTGGCCACTTGAATCCCTGAACCAGAACCTGAACCTGAACCCAAACCCGAACCTGAACCCGAACCCGAACCCGAACACAAACCCGAACCCGAACCTGAAACCGAACCTGAACCTGAACCCGAACCCGAACCTGAACCTGAACCCGAACCCGAACCGGAACAC
>JANHMN010000002.1:77141129-77189756 GCA_030674055.1 Rhabdomys pumilio | reverse complement strand
AACACGAACTTGAACCCGAACTTTAACCTGAACCCGAACCCAAACACGAACTCGAACCTGAACCCGAACCTGAACTGAACCTGCTGGACCTGTACACCTTTCCTAGTTTTATAAGCCAAGTAACTTTGGTTATGTATGTATGTACGTAAGTACGTACGTATGTATGTATGCATGTATGTACGTACGCATGCATCTCTCTCTTTATTTCTATTTCTATAATGCTAGTTTCATGGGGGTTTCTCTCCCCTGTAACTAAGAGTCCTAACTAATGCAGAAGGCTGAAGTATAAGAAAGAAGAATGGGAAGAAGATGGAGCTCAGGCCAGTTCAGACCCATGGACCTCGGAGTATCTATAGCGCTCTTGCTACAGGACAGGTGTGGAGACCTCCTCTAGGGGCAGCCAGAGAAGAGGGCTTAGGAAGCCAGGGAGTGAAGGTTCAGGGAGGAGGGAGGTGGAGGAGAAGGCTCTTCTACTCTGCTCCTCTGGTCCATCACAAGGATGGGGAGGTGGATTCACACAGGCAGTGTCAGGATGTACGTGCTCAGGACCGTGGGGGTGATCCCTCTGCACACCATGCAGAATGCTGAGGAAGAATTAGGTATCCCATGAATACTTGCATTGTCAAGTGGGATACTAAATGCATTTGGTTAGCTGTGAAATATTTGGTGTCAGATGCATTTTTGCAAATCAGTCTTCACTGGAAGCCCACCAAAGGGATTAGCTAGGGAAAACAACCTTAACAGCAGCAGCAATGACAGAAAGCAAGGACACCTTGCTTAATATTGTGAAGTGTGACAATTTCACTCAGGCACTTTATATTATTATTATCAAATAATAATACATTATTATTATTATTATTATTATTATTATTATTATTAAACTTACTTTGATGGAACCATGACCACACATCTGAGTTCCATGTTGCTTCCGGAGTTTGTATGTGTTGATCTATCGGTAGGATCACAGGAACTACGCGGGGCATTTCACACTCTTCTCAATACGGAATCCCCACTCCCCCTTAGGAAGTAGATACTATCATTAGCAAATGAAACAGTTAGGGAACATTCAGGTGACATCACTTGGTTTTGTGCATTCTAGGTTGACTTTATTTTCGTTTTGAGATTGTTTCCACACAACCTTATCCCTAAGCCCCACCCTCATCACCACCAGGCTCTCATGGTCAAGACCAACGTTGAGCCTCCAACATGGTTGACTTTTGGTGGTATTGTACTGGTTGTCTGTTTGTTTGTTTGTTTTTACCAAATTGACACAAACCTAGACATATTTTTGAAAGAGTAAATCTCAATTGAGAAATTGCCTCTATCAGGTTTGTCCGTTTTCTTTGCTACTGATTGATAAGGGAGGGCCCAGTCCACTCTCAGTGGTACCACCCCGGGGCAGGTGGTCCTAGGTTGTCTAAGAAAGAAGCCAGTCCCTACGTAGCTTCTGCTTCAGTTCATGCCTCCAGGTTTCCCCCTTGACTTTCCATAACAAAGGACTATAAGCTCTAAGGTGAAATAAACACTCTCCTCCCCTAAACTGCTTTTGGTCATAGTGTTTTAGCACAGCAATAGAAATCAAACTAAGACAGGTACCAGAGGCAGACTGCACCGTGCCTATCACATGCTGTGCCAGCTGGAATGGGAGCCTCCATTCTCCCTTCTCTAAGGTATTTCCAAGTTCAGGTTGCCTTGGGCCTTGAACAGCTGCAGAGCCCGTTAGGAGCTTGAGTAAGTCTGTCCATTTTGCAGGCTGGTTGCCTGAATTCCGGACTGACTCTTTGAGAATGTTTAGAGGCCTGCTGTGGAGGATATGATCCTTCTCTAGCATGCCCAGCACGTATTTGTTGCACAGAATAACAAAGATGATATCTCCTCAGGAAGAGGTCAGGTGGGCCTGCTGTCCTTCAGTGATGTGCTTGTGTTCTCTAAGCCTGGAGTTCCTTCTCTAACTTTGGCGTACCTTTCACACGTACAGGTACACCCTGGTCCTCTCCACTTCATCCTGTGGGAATGAACGAGAGAGAGTGTGTATCTCAAATATGGAGGTTATCTTGCTTGCGGTTCTGTGAATAGTAGCATTCTGTGTCTGCCTCGGGGGTCTTGTATTGTTTCTCAGAACTGATGATACCACAGCAGATAAAATGATCAGCTTGAAATTGTAGACACAACGTAATAGTTGGCTCTGAAGTTTTTCTGGTTCAGAGAAATAAATACACAAGCCTTGCTTCACAAGGTCAGAACTGGCCCTGTCCTTAAGAAAATCCTGTTCTTGGTCTCTATAGCAAAGAATGGGTCAAGTTTTATAGAGAATAAAGCAATTAGTCTGAATGATCTTGGTTTGAAACCAATGTATTGGTAGAGGGTGGGCTTGTAATCTTATGGGGCCTTCCATATTCTTATCAGTAAAATGGGTCTAATGTTTGCTTTTAGGATTAACATGGAAATTAAAGAAGATACATAATCTACAAATGTCTGTATTAGGATGTCTATTATTGCTGTTATATTATGCTGCCCCTCCATTTAAAAGTGCTTGTATGGAAGGGTGATATGTAGGAGGAGCTAAGGTGAGAGGAGTACGGAGAGGAAGAGAAGGAGTAAGGAGAGGAGGAGAAGAAGGAGAGGAGAAGCTAGATGATGATAGAGAGAAAGAGAGAGAAAGAGAGAGGGGGACATAGAGGCAGATGTTCACGTGTCTTCACCAGTCAAAGATAGTTGATATATCTAGGTTGGGTATTGGGTTACACTTCTGATTGAGCATTACCATACTTATAAAGCCTTTGATTAACATTTTAAAAAATTGTATAAAAGCAAAAAGGAAAAGAGGGCATGGGATAGGGGTTTTCTAGGGAGGGGAAATGGGGAAAGGGGATGACATCTGAAATGTAAATAAAATATCCAATAAAAAAAAAGAAAAATGCTTGTATATGAGATGCCAATAAGTAATTGTTGACAGAGCATAGAACAAAAGAGATTCAAATCCAATATAATATCCTCCAAATGATGTCTGTGCTTTTGACATTTTTTTAAAGAGTGTCAATCAAATGGATATAATTTTGCAGTAAGATATATTGCATGTGCCTCGGAGCCTTAATATTTGCATCTACAGAAAGCGTGACCTTATCCACTGCTGAACAAAGTCTTTTATCTCAGGGTGGTAGAAATCAAAGGAAGTGGATGGATGTCTCTGGAAAAGTCAGAAATAATCTCAATTGAAGGTGTCCCTGTCCCTGCCCCCACTTGCCTTTCATCTTCTATAATCTTGAGAATGCTGTCATTCCAGTGTATAAAACACCAGTGTTTATTTTAACAGAAGCTAGCGGTTTGGGTTACTTACTAACAGCACATTTTAAAAGATGGCTGTTCTAATGTGGTATAGAGCCTCAAAATTAACAATGATAGATTAGTGTAAAAGTTTCGTGTCTCAGTGTCATTTCTCCCTTTTCTGTTTGTGTGACTTTGGTTGAGTCTTAGTCTTTTGAATTTTGTGGTCTGATTTAAAAAAAAAAATCAGGATAGGGTCTGGCTGGGGATGCCATTCAATTTATAGAATGCTTGGCTAGCATGAAGCCCTGGGTTCAATCCCCAGCTTGTAATGATCAGGAATGATCAATAAGACTTGGTATTGATACACAGCTGTAATAGTAGCACATGGGAAGTGAAGGCAGGTAGATCAAGGTTATCTTAGCAGTAAGTTTCAGGACAGTTGAGCTACATGAGACCCTGTCAACACATACACGCACACTTACTTTAGGATGACACTGGTCACAATTAACAACAGTAAGCTATAATCACAACTGACTCCATGGGGAGAATGTATAAGAGAAAAAGACAGCAACATGCCTCTGGATGAACAAGAAATTCTAAGCAGTATAGAGTCACTCTAATCTTCTGACATGGTCTTTGGACTGTCAGAGCTTAAATGTTGTACCCTGCCTCCCACCTAGGGACTCCTACACAGTGCTTCTGATTCCCTGTTTCTCAGAGCTGTGTAAATGCCATGTAATCTATGGAAAGCATTGTTCTCATCTATCTGGAGATTTATAGTGAAGAAAGCCTGTTTTCAATGCTTGACAAATTACTAAGAAGGCACCTAGATAAAGGGATTATTGTTAAACCAATTGTGCTTGTCTATTTATGTTCTGTGACTATAACAACATACCCGAAGCTGAGTCCTTACACATAAGGAAGAGTTTTATTAAGTGCATAATTTCAGAGTGGAAAGTCCAAAACCAGTAGCCACATCAGTCCAGCCTTTGTTAGGAGTTCTCTTGGTTGCCGTCACCACAGGAACACATGCAGAGAGAGTGATCACATGGTGACCCAAGAAGCAGAGAACATTCTGGGGTCACGAAAATTATACTGGTGTCTTATGAAGGGCACCCCATGTGTGACTAAATACTACATACTTTCCACAAAGCCCCACCGACTAAAGACTTTATATCATTTCCCAACAGGGCTATGCTGGGGACCAAGCCCCAACATATTAACTCTGGCACACTCAGACCATAGGAAATGTACACTGCCAGCCCCAAGTGCTTTCTTCACAAAGGCATCCCAAAGACTCAGATATCAAAGTTGGGGGTGGAGAATTTGATCTGGTACTGAAGAAGATCAAAATGCAAATGTGTGGAAGAGCTTCACACCCCGAAACAATTTAGTAGGCCCTTTCTGCAACTGGGCCAGGCCTATTCAAAAAAGGGCCCAGAAGAACTTGTCAAAAGTTTGATTAAGGGAAGGTTCATTATCAGTTAGGGTTGGGGCCTCCTTTTCCTGTACCCAACCCACCTGCACTCGACTGGCTCTGTTTGTGACTGTTTTCATTTGAATCTTGGGTTCTTACAATTCTCCTCTCTGCCTCTCCGTGTTTTCCTCTCCCTCTCTATTTTTCTTGAGAAGTCCATGCTTATAGGTGGGAGAACTCCATATTGTTAAGACATGCCTGTTTGTTTTGTTTTCAAACTTAATCTGCAGATTTAAGAAAATCTGTACCAAAATCTCAGCAAGTTCTCTTGTAGATATCAACAAGTGGATTCTCCCTACGGACTCTAGGGAGAAGTAAAAGACCCCAACACTCTAGCACAATACTGCAAAACAAAGTCAGAAGAAAGACATTTATTCAACTTCGACTCCTCCCGTAAAACTATCATGATCTGTGGTACTGGTGAAAGGTAGGAAATGGGAGCAAACAGAAAGTCTGGGAATAAACCCACTCAGTCAGCTCGAGTGTTTGTGCATGCGTGTGTGTGTGTGTGTGTGTGTGTGTGTGTGTGTGTGTGTGTGTATGTGTGTGTGTCTGAACGCATGCGTATGTGTCTGCATGGTAGAAGCCAGGGCTTCGGGCACGTTAGACACTTTTAACACTGAGCTATATCCGAAGCCTTGGGTTTGTTGAGAGAGGGTTTCACCATATAGCTCAAGGTGGTCTGGAATGCCTCTTGCTTGTGCGTCCCTGTGCTGAGATTGTAGGTGTTCTTCCACTGTAAGGCATTATCCGCATGTCTTTGGTAAGAAACTATGAACCTCCCAACAAGGGAAAGAAATGGTGCTGGAAAAATCAAATATTCACATGGTGACAAAAACTAGATAAACAAGTTACATTTCTTCATTAAAAAGAAAATTAACTCAAAGTTGATCATAGATAGAAAACATTGAAATGTAAGAACTTCTATGAGATAACAGGGGAAAAAATCAATATGAATTCGGGCACGGCAAATGATTTCTTAGATACACCACCAAAGCCACAATTTGTTGCGCAGATTTGCAGCAGAAGTTGGCTGTTTTTACGGTAACGTTATTATGTACGTATGGGCAAAGATTAAAGGATCTTATTTACTGTCAAATGGACTGTAGATAGGCTTTCTTATAGGCATTAATAAGAGTTAAATTATGTTACTGTTGCAAAAACTGTAACTATAATCAAAAAGTCCTTTCTCCCTGTTTCCTTTTTTCCCTCCCTCCTCTTCCCTTCTTTCTTCCTTCATTAGAAATGAAAAACAGGAGCAAAGCCAAATATCTGTGCTAGGAAGTGTTGATTGACGGCCTTCTTGGAACCAGGTGATTGGTGCGCTGAGTGGCCATAAGAGCTTAGATCACCTGTAGAAGAGGCAACCCAGCAGTCTCTCACCTGAGCTCATGCCCAGGAAAATAAGAGACACTCGCTCACTGAGTTACACCCCATGCCTTCAGGTTAGGCAGCCTGGAATCAAGAGGTGAAGTTCAACCTCCACTCCATACACACATCTCAGTATCATAAGGAGCTGTCCTGAATCCCTGGCCTGTTTCTGACCTTGGGACCCTCCATTCTGGCCAATGGGAAGTGGGATGAGTTCTGTAATATAGACTTTCTGTGTGTGTTGGGGAACTCACTAGAGACATCTGGAGCTGTGAGGCATAGCATGACTCAGGCACCCCTAAGACATTTCAGGAGGCTAATTTAGAAGATCTGGTCCCAAGTCAAATGGGAGTTAGGCAACAGAGCTTTCTGGCAACTATGGGGGTTGGGAGTCTGGTGTCTATTCTGTGTCTATAGGAAACAGCCTCTAACAAATGGCTGAAACGTAGGACAAGTGTTTCTGGATCTTTCCAGGTTTTTTCCAAAGGTGAAAGCAGGCAGTCTGCAGAGCTGTATAAAATCCCTGGATTTCTGAGTAATAATGGTTTATTTACGATTCTTAAAGGACCACACAGGTCAGATGCAGCCTAGAGAACCATCCTTCCTCGGTGTGCCTTCTGAACAGTAGGAACAAATTTTTAATTCTTCTGGGGTGAGGGAGAGAGAGACAGAGAGACGGAGACACAAAGAGACTGAGAAAGAGACAGAGAGAGAAAGAGACAGAGAGAAAGACACACACACACACACACAGAGAGAGAGAGAGAGAGAGAGAGAGAGAGAGAGAGAGAGAGACTGAGAGAAAAAGAAACTGATTCCAAAATGAGAAGAAACTTCACTTCCAAGCCAATGCTTTTTCTTCTCTCAAAAATATACCTCAAAGACTTTGGTTAAAACAAATGGAACCTAAGTGATTTCTTTTAATATTTAGGTGACAAATGGGACTTGGGTCTAGGCCAGTGTGTGTCATCCTTCCCAATGCTGCAGTCCTTTAATGACTTCCTCATGTTGTGGTGACCCCAACCATAAAACTTATTTTCATTGCTACTTCATAACTGTAATTTTTGCTACTGTTGTGAACAATAATGTAAATATCTGTGTTTTCTGATGGTCTTAGGTAACTCCTGTGAAAGGGTCATTTGACCCCTAAAGAGAGGAACCTAAAGGTTAATCCCTAAAGGTTGAGAACCACTGGTCTAGCCCATGTCACTGGGAATGTGGGGAAAGTAAAAGCAAAAGCACATTGATGGCTTCACTCCGTTGAAGGCAGAACCACAACTGGACAGCACGTGGGAGCATCCTCCCCTCTGATCACACTTGGAGGATGCAAGTGTCCATGGAAACAAAACTATCAAGAAATGTGGCCGATATGAAGAAAATCTGGGGGCTGGAGAGCTGGCTCAGTGGTTAAGTGCCCTGGCTGCTCTTCCAGAGGACCTGGGCTCAGTTTACAGTTTACAGCACCCACATGATGGCCCACAACCACCTGTAACTCCAGTGCCAGAGACTTGATGCTCTTGTGGATACCAGCATGCACGTGGTGAACATATATATCTGCTGGAAAACATTTCTACACATAAAATGTATTTTTAAAACAGGAGCCAAACTAGGTTGCTATGCTCCTCAACTTAATCAAGAATCCAGCAAAGGCCATGATCCATTTCCTATTGGCCTTCAGGGAGCAGAGTTCAGATTCTAGATTCTACACCAGTTACTTGCTATGGCCTATGTAATATTGGATCTCACTGAGCCCCTCACAGGTCCCTCAGAGGTAAAGTGCTTAGAGAAATAAAGCACCTACTGCAAGATGATTATGGAAAAGAAATGGGGCGAATAGAATAGCTCTCTGCTGCCAAATACTCCTTGTATCTCAGGAATACATCACCTCAGTTAACCTCATTGCTTCATAATTAGCATTCTTACTGCTGTCAGGATGTGCACAAGTCCTTGATATACAGGAGATGCTGAGTTGATGGTTAGAACGATGGTGTCATTGTTATCATCATTGTCCTGTTTATTATAAGGACAAGCACATTCCGAAGTGCTGGGGACACTGCTCTGATTCAAGCTACCAGCTGCTTCAGGAAGCCTGGCACAAGACCTGTGCTGTGAGAGCCAGTCTTTAAAACTCTAAAGCTCACTCTCTGGGCTTTTCTGTTTACTCTTGAATATATTAAGGATCTTTGTAAATGATTTGAAGCTTTTTCTTCTGTACGGATTAGTTCACATGAAATGCTTGCCCAAGGACTGGCCATGGAAAATCCACTAAAGAAATACCTTATTGAAATCATTACAAAGTGTCAGCATCGGGGGAACCTCTGATTGCAAGAAGTGAGTGTGAAACAGTCAGTCCGAGGGTTAAGAGTGAATAGTTGAGAGACGGTCCTGCATACCCAAATGACAGGCACACTTCTGAGATATCCCAAGAAATGTGAGCATTAAAGATGGCAGCAAAGGGAAGCAAAGGACTCAGTGTCCAGATGCAGAGTCCCCTGGATGTGAGCACGGAGGGGAGTATGGGAGTGTGGGGGAAAGTTAACTGTGGTATCCTTTGGGTAGTGGAGTTGTGGGGGACATGTTCTTTGATTGTTTTTCTCTTTGTATATTTGTATGGTAATTGTTTTCCCTGCAAAGAACTTATATAATATTTATGATATGATAAACAAACATATTTGAGAACACATTAAAAAAAACTTCATATATAGAATCTCTCTCGAAACATATATTATTTGTAATATAACAGCTGAAGGAACCCAATCCTGAGGGAAGAAGATACCTGGTATTTAGTGACTCCCGACGTGCCTGTCATGACTAATGGCCTACTTGTTCAGGCTCTGATAAAGGAGGGGCACCCTCACCCTATTCCTTACAGGTGATCTCAACCAGACCAGAGGGACATAAAGACTCCTTTATCTTTCTCCAGATCCCATGGAGTTTGCCGCAGGTGGGTTTTTTGAGTAACTGAGGCTGTTGAAATTGAGAAGGCCAGTTATCAGCCCTGGCTGCTGCAGACACTATCATGGAAGCCCAGACCTACCTGAGGGCCTCAGGCCTTACCTGTTGCTATCTGGTCCTCTCCAAGATTCCCCACAGCCATCTGATAAGATGCATTTAGCTGTCTAGTTTGCATGTTCCTGACAATTTTCATTCAAAACATATGCAAATACTGAGGGCAGGTTGGTGGGCACCAGAGGTTGTGGTGAAATGCTTCAAACCTGGTAACCAAATCACTCTATTAACCCAGGAAGAGGCCTTTTGATTTAGACTTCTATTTGCATTAAAAGTACTGTTAGGCCCCTGTTCATCTGTATTCCCAGATGGCGCTTATCTCACCTCTGGTAAAAGTGGAATTAAGCAATGTGACTGGGGACAGCAGTGATGCCTTGGCTTTATGCCAAGGGGTCACTGAAACCCTTCTCAAAGTATCAGCTGGATGTCGGAAAGAGGGTAGGGTTGGGGTCCACAGACGCAGACAGCCCCCAGTAAGTTCCTAAGTCACAGGACAGACCCCAATAAGTTCCTAAGTCACAGGACAGAAGTCAGGGCCAGGGCTTGCCAGATGCAGGTTTCTGGGTCCTCTGGGGCACCTGCCTCAAGTGTTTATACAGTGGCCAGGTCAGCAGGTTGAGGCTTTAGCACACAAAGAGAAAAGCTCTGCTTAGCCCGCTGCTGAATGAGGTTCTGAAAGGAGTGGTAATTGGATATCTCACAGAGGCAAGGGACTAATCTGGGGGGGAGGGGGGATATGGGAGGGGTGCTGGAGTGAAGGCAGAAAATTTTCAGAAGTATTTCCTGTTTCCTGGTCCTCCCTTTAGCTGATGCACCCAGACTATCAACTCAGAAATGCCAAAGAGAACATTTCTGTGTTCAGAACAGTTGCCCTGGACAGTGCTTCAGATTGCCTGCGCTTAGGCCTAGGGAAACCTGTCCTCTGTTTCATGCTTTGCCTCGGCGGCTGTGAACATTTTCAGGATTTTAGACTATAGAAGCCACATTTTGAATTCTCACTGGGCCAGGCTGTCCTGGGCGATAGCAGGGCTAACAGGGACAAAGGCAATTCAGGCTACGTGCATGCCATGAGACACACAGGCAACCACACCCAGGACTCACTTATAAATCTATACATACATGCCTTTGAAAACATACCGTAGTCACACACACACTGTAGTATCCTCAGATGCCCTGCAGGCAAGAGCCACCATGTAAGCCACAAGCGTGACCCAGATTGGCATCTCTGGTGGATTAGGACAGCGGTTGGAAGCTGGGGTAGAACTGATGCCCTTGGAAGGACAGAAGTTCAGGGGTTAGGAGGCAGAGGAGGAGGCTCAGTGTATAGAGAAGAGCATAGCTAAGCAGTGTCAGCAAGGCCCTGCCTACCTGCCGTAGGAGGGCCAGCATCAGGCCAGGGGAAATGAGGGTGCTGAGGGGAAAGTGTGAGGTGGGACCTGAGCACAGCCATTCACAGGCTAGGCTCACATGAATCACTTCCCAGATGTGGACATTTCCAGCCGTCATACCTACACAGTCGAGTAGGCAGGATTCCATCTCAAGAATCAGACTCAAGACTAATGAAGTAACTTGCCCAGAGCCCCACAGCCAAAAATCTGAATGTATATAGATAATGTCTCCTGGATTCTAACGCCTGGGCTGTTTCCACTTGACACTTGTCAAAAAAGGTAGGAGTTGACCCATCCTCCCTCAAGGACACACACCTGGGTGATTGCCTGCCTCTACTCACCCCTAGGACTACAGCTGGAAGAAGAGGCAACAGCTGCAGGATGTGAGATGGGGCCCAGAACTGGCTTCTCGGCCTTACTATGGTAGACTTGACACTTGGGGCAGATAGTTCTTCATCCTGAGGGCTGGAAGTCTGGAAGCAACATACCGGCAGATTGATGCCTTCTCACTGGATCCTCACAGGATAGAAAGGAAAAGCCCTCTGTTGCCCTTTTTATATGATCCCTTCCTAGGGTCTCTACCTTTCTGACCCTCAAAGTTTCTACTTCCTAATACTATCACATTGGGGACCAGGATTTCAACCTGTGGAAGTGGGGAAAGCATGTGTTCCACCTGGGGGAAGGTATAGTATGCATATGCCTGCAGTATCATGCTTTCAGTTCCTGGTGGAACAAGGACAAATGTCTCCAGATATTACCAAATGTCCTTGGTAACATCACCCTCAGATAAGCTCTCCCAGCTAGCTGGGCAGGTAGCTGGGGCAGTCTGGAGGAGACGACATGCCTTCGGCTCTGCTGACAATTTTCAATGCTTGGGACAGACCTCTCCTTTTGGCTTAGGCGCTGACCAGCTGCAGTGAATGGACGAATGGCCTTCAGAAGCTTTCTGAAAAGCCTTCTAGGTCTTGCAGGCACTGGCCCCGCCCTCCCCCATGGGCCACTGGGCTGCCATAGAGGCACTTTGTCCAACAGCCTCCCTTCTATCTGTACCCCTGGAGCGTGCAAATTCAAGAGCCAATTATGAAAATGAAAAAAATCCAAGTCCTAGCCTCAAATGAGTAGCTTCCTTTGGTACTTTGATCCTTTGGTAATGAGTGCCTGGCTACCAAGAAATGCCAGGAATGCAGCCTTGATATTGAAAAGAAGTACCCACCCCAGAGAGGGCCCCTCACTGTCCTGGCAGACCTGCCCCAAGTAATGTTCTGTGCATCTGCAGCAGCCATTCCCCAGCTGGGCAGGAACCTTGCTGGGGTTGGCTGTCCTCTCTGGGCCCTGGGCTTGTTTCCACATCACTATTGAAGGGTGCCAACTACAGTGCCTGCCTCCTCTATGCAGACATCTCTATGACTATTTGGCTACAAATCACGAAAAACAATCCCTAATCTAATGTTTTTTAATTGTTTTACACTCCTTTTTAAAGTTTGTTTATACATATGAGTATTTTGCCTGCATGTATACAAATGTACCATTTGCATGCCTAGTGTCCCCAGAGGTCAAAAGAAGGCATCAGATCTCCTGGAACTCAAGTTAACAGATAGTGAGCCACCATGTGGTTCCTTTGCAAGAGCAATAAGTATTCTTAACCACTGAGCCATCTCTCCAGCCTCTTTTGTTCTCTTTCTTATCAAGCATCAAAACAGTGGTATTCCTGTCTTAAAGATGAATAAGCTGAAGTCCAGAGAGATGAAGTCATTTTGTCCAGAGCTTGAAGCTTACAGCAAGGTTTGCTGTGGGTGGAGCCAGACAGCAGCCTCTGGGGCCAATGCTTCTCAACGTGGCTGAGTGGGACCCAGGGTGGTAGGATTATAAGAGAATCTCAGAGAAGTGTCTTAACTGGCCAATGCATAGAGTTTTTGTCTTTTTATTTGGGGTAGTGTTTCACTATGTAGCCCAGGTCAACCTAGAACTGTGGTCCTGTCTGTCTCTTAAATTCTAGGGTTACAGGCCTGCACCTTGATGCCCAGGTTAATTCTTTTATCATTACAAAAGAGCTTGCAGGACACTCAGAATATCAGTTAGTAATGACTCTCCAGGAATCAGTGCAGCCAGGTGGTTTAGAGCTTAGGCTCAAATCCTGAGGGACCAAAGATGTGTCCTTGCCATCAGATGCTATGGGTCCTCCAGCTTCTTCCTCTGTGAGCTGGAGATCTGTGAGCTGGAGATAAGTGTTCATCTCACAGAATTCTCAGATCTTTGGAGATACAATGTAAGGGAGTCACTTAAGGCTTTTGGAAGAGAGGAGTCCCATGTAATCTAGGTTCAGGTCACCAAACCTTCTGAGACTCATAGGGATTACCAGTCAAGTAAGAGAAAGCACAATTCCACTCTGGGTCAAGAGCTGTAGGTAAAGCTCGTACCATGAGCTGGTGCCTGATTGCAGGTGGGACAGGATGCTCATCTGGGTATCAGGAGCTACTCCTTAAAGTCAGGCTGTGTGATAGGAAGGCTCCAGGCCTGAGACTAAACTTGTCTCTGGAACCTTGAAGGAACAAAAGGTCTCAACAAGAACTTTAAATGTTTGCTGACTGTACCCTTTTGTTCCCAGTAGCCCTGTGGCCCAGGTGGGAAGAAAACAGCTCATCTCCTCAGGAAAGGAAGAGAATTGCAGTTGTAAGGCCCCAGGGGCAGATCCCTCCTCCTCCTTCCCTGTGCCCTGTGGTCCCTTTTAATACACAGTACCTTTATGTGGCACTCACAGTAGGCTGATTGTGAGCACCAGGGACTGGGGCAAGGAAGGACCAAAGGGAAACATGACTAATAATTGCCACTCTTTCTGAAGGGCTGATTGCATGCCCAGTGCCTGGCAGAGGCTTCTTCGGCATTATCTCATTTAAGGTCTGTGAAGATGTGAGGATTACGTTCTGTCTTTCACGAGGAAACGGAGTTTCAGATAGGTTAACTAGTAAACTCAAGGTCACAAAACTGTCAAAAAAAAATAGAGCTAAGATCCAGTTCCAGGGCCTCCACTGGTCTACCATCCACAATTATCCCTTCCTCCGTAGAGTTATGCTTTATAAATATTTGGTCAGAGCAATAAGAAAAGTAATGTACTAGCCGGGTATGGTGGCACACATCTGTAATCCCAGCACTTGGGAGACAGAGGCAGGTGGATCTCTGTGACTTCAAGGACAGTCTGATTAACAAAGTGAGTTCTAAGACAGCCAGGACTGCACAGAGAAGCCCTGTCTCAGAAAACAAACAAAACTAAATGAAGAGGAGGAGGAAGAGGAGGAGGAAGAAGAAGAGGAGGAGGAGGAAGAGGAAGTAACTAATACAGTCCTTGTGAGCACCCCGGTGCTGTGTTCACTCACAGAACAGCAACTTACATCTCTGCTCTCCTATTCAAGGAACGGTGGCAGGCTTTATTTTTATGTATTGAAGAATAACAGATTAAGTGAATGCGTTTCACTCTTAGACACACCTCTCACCTCTCCGTCTACCTCTGGCTGCAGCATCTCCCGGTGAGGACTGTCAATATCTCAGATGCCACTCTGCTCACCCCGCTTGAGTAGCCAAACACTTAATGGTCATGGGTTTAGGACTAGCTTAACTCAAATCCTGGCTTTGTTTACTCACTCTGTGAGCCTGGGCCTGGCAGTTAAGCTTTCTGAAATACAACTTCTCTGCTCCCTAAGCGGGGATAATAGTTCCCAGCTCCTGAGGCTGTAGAGGAGACTCAAGAAACAAACACACACTTACTGTTCTGAGCTTTTTTTTTTTTTTTTTTTTTGAAAAAATATGCTAGGCGGCTATGTGCCATTCCCATCCATTCTTCACCCTCTTATTGCTGCAGAACCAAAAGCACCAGTCTGTCCAAAGCACAGGCTGTGGGCGCTTACATAGGGCGCCCCTCTATCTTGGGCCTGGGACGGTGGGCTGCTTTTGTGGATAGCCCTGGCCTTGTATTTTGATGCTAATTCCCCTTTCTGGTGAAGTCATTGCACAGGAGAATTCTAGTGAACCTTCTGCCCATCTTAATTTGTAAAATAAAGATTGGAGTCAGTGATTGGGCAGAGGAAGGGAAGGTGGAGAAATAAAGGTTGGTGGGAAGAGAGCAGAGGAGAAGTAGCAGGAGAGAGAGGAGAGAGAAGACAACTGGGAAGCAGGAGGTAGAAGGACAGACGCAGGGTCTGGAAAATCCTCAAGTTATAAGGGTCTCATAGCTGAGAACAGAGTAGTGTAGGGTATCTGCCCAGTCTAGGCTTACAGAATATATTCATAATTACTGAGTTGTGTTTTCATTGACTGGTCATATTTGGGTTGGAGATTTAAATATCTCCCGCAACAGGCTGCCATTTTTAACAAACTGGTACCTATAATCTATCTATAGATTAATTCAATAGGAGCCCACACAACAAGCCCAGTTCTGCATGGGACTCATTGATGGGGAATCCTTACCTATGTCCCCTGCTCTTTTGTCAGGCCTGCCATGAAGAATGTCCACGAAATCTTCAGCTTGTAGAAGGTGGCTCATGGGTATCAGGATTGGGATCAGACCATCATATTGCCATTTATTTGTCCTGTGCTTTTGAAATATCAAGTGGGACTAAGTTAAGGTAAATATAAGTAGACATACACAATAATAGCAGCTCAATAAGACAAACATAAAAGTCTGACAGTCATGAACCAAAGGGAATATGGCAATCCTCAGTGCTAGAGATCCAGGTTCTCCTATACATATTGACACATACAAAGTGTACCTCATAGACCAAGATAGCTGCTGAGGTTCCAGCACACAGACTCATGATCTAGTCAATAGAGAAAAGCAAGGAAGAATGGAAGAAAGGAAGAGAAGACCACACCTGCCCCTTGTTTTGGTTGCTTTTGGGGGGTTTTTGAGACAGTGTTTCTCTGTGTAGCTCTGGCTGTCCTGGAATTTGCTCTATAGACAAGGTTGGCCTCAAACTCAGAGATGTACCCTCCTCTGCCCCTCAAGTTCTGGGATTAAAGGTGTGTACCGCCACTGCCCAGATAAACTGTAAATACAACTTCATGGTATAGACTATCATCCTTTACCAAACTCTGAGCATCTTCATGAATCAGCTGTGATCTTGCAAAAGATCATCCCAGCTGGATGTGTTGCCTGTTGAGTCCTCTCATAGGAGGGACTTGGATGATCATAGACCCTCATTTGAATATCCAGCCTCCCCTCCCAACTCAGTGGTATGCAGTTCTGCTCCAATTGCATGTGGCCTCAGGAAGGGGCAAGAGTACAGAGGCAAGAAAGGACGAGGGGAGGAGGCTGTGTTGGCATAGCCATGGAAAACTAAAACTCTGTCCAGGGGAGGGGAGCAGACCTCCCAGTGTGTCTGCTTTCTGCTTTAAGGCCACCCAAGCTTCTGTCTCTAACCCATCATACATTGTTTGTTAAACCTGATAAACTCAATGGTTCCCTAGGGTGGACGCTGGTGGAACCAGACCTCAGTTTTTTATTAGAACCTCAAGAGTAGAGGGTAGACATTGCTCAGGTCTCCTCCCAGGAAAGAATTCTGTCAACATATTTCTACCCAGAACCCGTTGGTTGGCCTTTCTCACCTGTCCTATTTTGAGGAAGGACACTACTCTGTCTGGCCATCCTTGGTCCAGACAAAGACCAGGAAGTCTAGACCTCAGTAACTAGAACGATTGTGTATTGAGGAAAAGCTTGTAGCCACTGTTACCATTGAGAAAAATGCCTTCCATCCTAGCCTCTCTGTTCTGTTAATCTGTATGGTGTAGTCATTATTTTGTTAGGAGATTTAGCCGAGATTCTGTGACATGCCAGTTTTTTCTTGGGGATGGTGGACATTCTATACCTCTGAAGAAATGCTAATATTCTTGGGACCACATGCTTGCCTTTGAATATGTTCATTAATAAGCAGAGGACTTACTGACTTATATTCTCTCAGGTGGCACTGAAACCACCCTGGGGTGACTTCATGTTGGGCAGCATGAGTAGAAGCGCCTGGTTCCCAACAGTAGCTGAGGAGGCTCACAGGATCAGCTGTAGCCATTACCATCATCCCTGTCTCACAGGTCAGCACAGTGAGACCCACAGAAGTGTAAGCAAGCATGCAAGCAAGCATGGAGAGTTTCTACTCAGAGCCCAGCTTCTTCCAAGCCCAGCCCCTATCCACTGCTTGGTATGCCATTCTGTGGATGAATGTCCCCTTGTGGCTGTGGAAATCCAAGGAGAGGCTTCTCTTGAAAGCATGCCTCCTAGCAGAGACTTTATAGCCAACTGTGTTTGGTAGGATGCTGACCTGTATCTTCTGCCTATGAACAGTTATGAGAAACCCCAATGATTATCCCAAGGAGCCTGTGGTTCCAGGGCTGTGGAGGATGCTGGTTTACTAGTGGGTCAGAGCTTTCTTCTGGACCTCCAAGGACCACACTCCTCAGCACCTCTGAGTGTGGCTTTGCATGGGTCTATCAGAGGTCTTGTATACCAGTGGTCAACACCGCTCCCATGAGTGACATAATTAGTCTGTCTTTCCTCTCTACAACTACAGCCAGTGGGCACCATCAGCACAGGGGCTATAGCTGAGGTTCTGGGTTGGCTGAAGTACCCAGAAGGAACCACAGTAATTGCTCCAGGGACTTATGCCAGGAGGATCCAAGAAGGGCCAGCCAAGGAATGCTGCCAACCCTGGCACTAGCTCTGTCTAGAGATGCATTGGCCAAAACAAGGTTCCTTCTATGCTCCCTTTGAGCTCTGGGCCTTAGACACCATAGGATCACACACTAAATCTAGAGGGCAAGAACCAGTCCTAGGGATGTTTAGAAAGTCCTCTGGGTATAGGGAGAAAACCTATAGGGATGTGAAAACAGAAGTCTACCCTGAGTCCTCTGAGGTCTCTTGTACACATCTGTCTCCTGATGGCTCAGTCTTATGAAAGAAGAGATATCAGAAGGGTGGGGAAAGGAATTGTCAGGGAGTTTGGGGGACTTGAGGTTGACGCCTCAGTGAGTTCTCCATTTTACATCAGGTGTTTGGAGATTCAGAGATTGTTTAAGCCAAAGTAAAACAAATGCAACTATTGCTTTAGGAATTTCTCTAGGGAAATGAGAAGACAAACACCAAAACCTATCATTCAGGATTCTCCAGGGAAATAGAACCAGAAAGATGGGGAGAGAGAGGAGAATAGGAAGGCAAGAAAGAGAGGGGAAGGGGAGGAGAAGGGGAGGGGAAAAGAGAAGGGAAAGATAAAGGGAGAGAAGGAGGAAAGGAGATACAAGAGACTTAGTATGTGTATATGTGTGTGTGTGTTTAGAGTTGTGTGTGTGAGGGTACATGTGTGTATTTATGTATACTTGTGTGCATGTGTGTACACATTTGTGTGTCCATGTGTATATGTACCTGTGTGTACGTACAAGTGTGTACATGTGTATGCATAATTATGTGTGTGAGGGTGCATGTGTATATATTTGGGTACACATGTCCTCTTGTGTGAGAAGATCAGAGAACAACCTCAGATGTCATTTCTGGAAGCGATTCACCTTTTTTTATAAGATAGGGTCTGTTTTAGTCAGGATTTCTATTGCTGTGGTGAAAGACCATGACCAAAACAACTTGGGGAGGAAAGGGTTGATTTGGTTTACATATCTTGAGTCACATTTCAATAAGGTAGGAACTCAAACTAGGCAGGAAGCTTGAGGGAGAGGCTTATGTAGAGGACATGGAAGGGTGCTGCTTACTGTCTTGCTCCTTATGGCTTGCTCAGTCTGCCTCCTTATGGCTTGCCCAGGTCCACCTGCCGAGGGATGACACCACCTACAATGGGCTGGGCCCTCCCCCATCAATCACTAGTTTAGAAAAATGCCATACAGGCCTGCCTACAGTTCAATCTTATGGAAGCATTTTCTCCAGGGTTTTTCAAGTTGACATAAAACTAGCTAGCATGGTGTGTTTGTCTGACCACCAATCCCCAGAGATCTGCCTGTAGCAGTCTTCCCAGAACAGGGATTATAGGTGCACGTCACCACACTGGATGGTTTTTATGTAGGTTCTTAACTCTTTCAAGATGAGCACTTTACAAACCAAGCCATCTCCATCTCTCCAACCAACAAGAGTCCCATTTTAAAGAACTGGTTCACAAGGTTCTGCATGAGTTCAGAAAGCTGTAGGCACAGACAAACTTTGATGTTGCCATCTTGGGGCATAAAACACCCAGGACTATATGCTATGATTTTTCACGCCTCTGGAGAAAAGGGGTAGAGCTATTCATGCCCCAGAACTGTGAAATGGTTTCTGCCCAAAGCTAACCTTGGTTTGAGCTTGTCTCCTCCTGGCTCTAAGTGCTCTGCCCAGGCCTCATCAATCTATCTTCTCTGTCCTACATGAACTGTAAGCTCATCAAAGGCAGAGGCCATGTCCTCTCCCAGAGTCCACTGCATTCACGCAGTACCCGATGCATAGTAGGTGATCAATAATCACGAGAGGACAGCTTTTCACCTGGAACTTGTCCCTGAGTCATGTGCTTCACGTTATCTCTTCCTTTCCCACTCCCGGTCCCCTAAATGCTGGCAGTCACATATCCTTGCAAGACAGAGATATTGACAGGCTGAATGGTGCAGTATAAAGCAGGCCTAGGGCTTAATCATAATTCCAACATTGGCGTTCAAAGTGTCAACTGGTTTATTTACTTTTCTGTCACCTGTTCATTAAATGTTACAGGCACCCGTGTGTGACAGGGTCAGGATGCTGGATCCACACAGCAGAGAATGGGAGTGGGTTTTTGTCTTTACTCTTAATGAGTTCCCTAAGTAACAACAACAAAACAGTGCATTCCATAGGCAATGAGAGAAGTCAGGGAATAAAAGGAGCAGAGTTGAGACTCCTATCCTGAATTAATGGAGGGTCTTCTCTTCTGCTGAAGGAGGGAGCTGGACTGAGTCTAAATGAGAAGCAGCCCATCCAGGGCTCCTCAGGGCGGAGCAGGGTGTGAGCTGGCAGAGAGAAGTGACGTGGGAAAAGTTCCCTGGCACTGCCAGGACAAGCCTGGAGGCCAATGTGTGGCACAGGGAGATGTCCCAATAGAACAATTCTTTGGCACTCCTGCTGGGAACAGGGTATTTTTTTTCCATGACTTTTCAACATCCAGGCCAGCTGTTCATCTGGTTCTTGTCATGAAGAACTACTCACCTTGAGCAGGCCTTATTCCCCTGGCCTGCCCTTCCCCTCATTCTGGCTTGACTCCTCCTTCCTTCAGTAATCCTGAGTCAAGTGGAGAGGGGTCTGGGGGCATTGGAATGAGGCAGGAAAGACAGAATGGACAATCTCAGTTAGCTGGAGGATGCCAGGCTCTCTGTGCTCACAGAAATACCCAGGCAAACTAAGGCTTTGCCTTACTAGCTCCATCTCTAGAATGAAGGTGGATAAATGTATCTCAGTCAAGTGCAAGGAAACACCTATATTCTGAGCCCTTTAATGAGCCAAGGCTGGCTTCTGATGGGCAGAGGTGAGCACTCAGAATCAGCCTGTACTCTACTGAATCCTCTGTTTACCGTCTAGCGCATCACTTGAGTCCTATCTTACTGCAGCTTCCTCAAAAAGGCTTTCCCTGAGCTCCCTTGCCAAGGAGTACCGAGTTCCCTTACCTAGTACCCTTCCCTTGTCACCACAGTTGCATCTTCAGTGTGGTTGGACAACATGTCCAATCCTGTACCTCTGGGTAAAGTATGTCTGAAGAAAGCTCACTGGTGGAACATTATTCCTTTATTTCCTGACACAGAAGGCAGATGAAGAGCGTGGGCTTCTGAGCAGGAGTAGTGTACCTTTTACAAAGCCTGATTCCACTGGCTGTATCCTTTTAGGATATTCTTAGGTTTGATGTAAGCCAGTATCACCCCTTCTCTTTTCTCCCTTAGGGCACAAATTACGATCAAGTAGCTCGAGTACCCGGTTAAGCCTGTGAACTTTAACTGAATGCCCACCATGCAGCAGACACCGACTGGGTAGAAACCTTCTCAGGGATTTTTATCTCTCTAAATTATCACCCGTCATCGACTGTCTGCACAGGGTTGAAGCAGAAGAGAGATTAGAAAGACGTTTGGATTCATGGGCTAACGCCTCTTTGTCTGCTCTAACACAAGCACACTGTTTGCTGGGGAGAAAGACTGCGTGTCTGTGGTGGGCTGGATGGTATCCCTCAAATATTTGTCCTTTACCTCATCTTTGGAGTCTGCAGATTATGAAATTAGGGACTTGGAAATTAAGGACTCTCCGGTGGGCCTAAAGCAAAGGCAGATGTCCTCACTAGAAGTTGCAGTGGGAAATGACCAAGAGAAAGTGAGACAGGAACAGAAATTGTAGAGCCACAAGCCAAGGAACACTGAAGCTATGGGGTAGAGGTAAAGGAGAAGTCCTTCAACTTCTGAGATACCCAGTTTATGGTGAGTTGTTGAGGAAACTTAGGAAGAGAACATAATGGTCTTTCTATGGCTCTATAGAATGACCCTGGTGCTGGTCATTGACTGACTGACCTGGATGCTTTAATCCAGGTCTTCTGTCTGAGGGTCCCTCTGTTTAGCAGGTCCTAGGCAATTCTGTTGCAGTGTTTACACATTACATAGCATACACAAATCCATCTGACTTACATCCTTTGTCTGAGGGGACCAGAGTGGGGATATAGGGCACAATGACAGCAGAAGTATATTGTCACCATTGGCTGAATGCAGTCGTCCTGTAACATGAGGAGAGAGGTGGTGGAAGCTGGTCCTTTCCCCATGGGAGGACCACAGGGAGCCATCCAGAAAGCTGCTGTCCTGCAAGTTGAGCCACACAGGGACAATGCTTTTGCTGAGGGTATCTGTTGCAAAAAAAAAAAATCTGTTTCACATTCTTCCCATCAAAGCTTCCCACCCATCTTTGAGCCCTGTTTGTCACCCCTGAAGCTTTGGTTTCCCATCCTCCCCAGAGCAAAATAACAGCCAGTCACTTTCCTTCTAACAAGGGAGCCCAGGGTAAGGACAAACAGTCTGAGCTACATTGTAATTGCACCCTATAATCACAGGGAACTTAACCTGATCCTCGGTTTCTTTGTCTAGAAAATGGGAAGGAAATAACAACACATTCTTTGTTTGTTTGTTTGTTTGTTTAGGATGCAAGCTAGTCATAGGAATAAGCATTCTTCATGCATGCATTGGGCAAAACACTGAGATGAACAAGCAACAATCAGTTGCTCATCCAATCCCAGCTCCGATTCCCTTGCCTCCTGGTTTATTTTTCCTGGACCTTTGGGAAACATTCATCGCTATTGCCTATGTTTCAGGCTCTGTGTCAGGCATCTTCCACATCTCACAGTGCAGTAATTGAGACAGCCCTCTCTTTAATGGGGGCTACCATTATGCCTACTTTACAGGGGAGGAAGAAAGGCTAGAGAATAGTGTCCTGTACAAGGCAACACAAGAAAGCTAGCTCGTAGCCATCTCAGTCTCCATCCCCTCTGCCTCCTGGGTTTGGAAAGCTGGAGCCCAGGGAATGCCCTAGACTACAGAGTGCCCAGTTTTGTCTTTGCATCCGATGGCACAGGTTAAGTATCCAGTGGATCAGGAAAATAGTAAATGGAAAAGAAATGGATAACAGAGTGTTTAGCAAACCTCTAAGGTGAAAGAGGTTGGTTTGGTCGCTCACCTGCTGCCCTCATTTCCTATGTGACCCTCTGCCTGTCAGCTTTCTTTCAGAAGGAAGAGGCAATAATATGCTCTGAGCCTTGGCCTGGAGTCGGGCCAGGGATGATAAAGAGTCCTTTCAGCTTGAACAGAACCAGCTGCTGCAGCCTGTGTTCAATCCTCTGTCCCTAACGGTGCCCAGTATGGTATGTGCTCCGCGGTATTTGTGGAGGGGTGAACAACTCCTGCTTGTCTCAGCTCTTTTAGAGTTATTAAAAGTGGAAAAGCCAACTTTGCATAGCTGGCCAGAGAGGAGCTGAGTGCTGAGTGGTCTGGTTTGGAGTAAGTCCCTCCCTCTTCTGTTACACAATCAGCTGAACACAGAGGGTTGTCCAGGTTGGGCCCTGCAGTTGGGAGACTGCCTAAATGTTCACTGCTATGGCTTTCTCAAAGGGGTTAAGCCTTGGGCTGTCTGGCCTGGGTGTTCTCCAGCCCTGTCTTGCCTCACTACTTTGCCTCCTGCTGAGATGGGGCCATTAGTTTACTGATAAACAGGGGACACACTCCACCATTGCTATACCAAGTGCAGCTGTCTGTCAGCACACCCCTCCCCACCTCCTAAGCCACCTGGGAGGGTGCCTTTTCTCTTCTCTGCCATTTGGAAACCCTGGGTTTGTGACCCAGAGGAACCACTCAGACATAAATGAGATCTATGATGGAGCTTCCAGAAGGAATATTTTCTTTGACAGCTCTAATGGCAGACAAGCTTCACTGTCCTGCTCCCCTAGAGTCTGTCAGTCAAATCTGGATGGATTTTGCATTTTTTAAGTGACTGAAGGGAAAAACAAATCAAAAAGACCATCTGTCCTGCTAAAGGATCACATGATGGTCAAACCAGGTGTCCCTAAGGCTTCCTTGGAACAAGACACACTGGCTCATCTACACGTGTCTAACTGCTTTATTGCTGGCCCAAGTGGTTCCTAACCATTAACTCTGCTGTGTGACACACTCAGAGCTACAGTAGTGTCAACTACCCCACCCATCCTAGCAAAGGGACATTTTTAGATTTTCAGTTCTGCCTTGATGGATGGACATTTCTAATTGGACTTGGGTGAAAGACTCTAACTTGTAACCCACCCATGTGAAATATTATATCCTCTAACCGATACCATCATTCCAAAAACTGGACTTGGTTTTATTATCAAAACATTTTCATGTTTGTCTATAAATGTTTGGACTTTTTTCTGTTTTTTTTTTTTTTATTTATTTTTTATCATATCCTGGCTCTTGCTTTTTGGTTTACCAAAGCCCATGTGAATTTTTTATAGAAAATCTTTGCTGACCTTTAACCTAAACCATTGAGCTCTGCCAGAAATTTTCTTCATTGGACCATTCTATACCATAGAGAAGCCAGAAACTGTAGAAAGAATCTCTTATGTACTGTATGGAAGCACCACCTGTCAATTAAAAAGCCATTGGTCTATTGGCTTAGGCAGAAAATAGAAGGTGGGAGTTCTGACAGGGAGAGAGGATTCTGGGATAGAGTCAGACTCAGGAAGTGATTCACCCTGAAAGCTGATGGAGATGATCTTACGAACTTGAGGAGAGGTACCTAGCCAGGTAGCAGCTTGTAGAGTAGAATAAACAGGTTAATAAGTTATGAGATAGTTGAAGGAATAAGCCCAAGCTTATGGCTTAGAACATTATTCATAACAATGTCTCAGAGTCATTATTTCGAGAATTTGGAAAAGACCAATGTTACAAGAAATCATTTATAGACCACAGTAAAAACTTTGGTTCTAGAGCTCTCCTTGACTTTGGGAGGCCATGTGAAATTGACTAAAGACCTATTAGCATCCACGCCTTGCTCTGTAGCAGCTTCATCTCCCTTCTCCCTTCCTGGATTCTCTAGCTTTCCCCACTCACTGTGCAGGAGGCTCTTTTGCTTCTCAAGTGTTTCCCACTCTTAGGCTCTGACTTCCCATAGGAGAAATTGGACTGACAGATCAATGGATCGATGGATCCCAAACCAGTGAAGAATGAATCCCTTTATTCAAATATTTTCAAGCATCATGCTGGTGGCCAAGTCAGTATGAAGTACTATTTGGCACACTTCTCACTCTCGGGGATTAGGATGACTTGGGCTAGAATCCAAACTCTGAAGCTTACCCTGAGCCGCGCTCCACATGTCCTGATGGGGTCTTCACTTTCTCTTGTCTCACCATGTTCATTCCCTCATCTGTGAAAATGAACCCAGGTATCTTTACTTCCAGGCCCACTCACTGGGCCAGCTGGCATGGAAGGACACCATTAGGGGCAGCGTGCACGGCAGCCAGGGGCTTCCTCCCCTCCAAGAAGAATAGCAGGGGTTATTCTAAAATTTAGAATTTTGTCTAGTTCCCAGACTGAGACAAAAAATGTCTCTTGAAGCCTTTGCAGCATCCACCTCTTCCCTTCTTGCTCATGTGCCCTGCATGCCCTGAGGAGTTCTGGACGGGGACTCAGCTCCCACAGCCCGGGGCACAGCCAAGCCCAAGTTCTTCATCCAGGATCAATAATTTTTTTTTTCTTGTTACCTTAAAGAATAATAATGCATGGTCTGCCAAGGCCACAGTCCTCTGTCTGTCAGTCCCTCTGTCTGCCTCTGGCCTTCCTCTCTTATTGTGTAATGTGCCCTTTACAATGTCCTTTCTGAGTTAGAAATGAAGCACTTAGGAAGGGGAGGAGGTAACAGGAGGACTTTGGTGTATTGCGCTCTGAATTTGCTGAGGTCTCCACTCCTTTTGCTGCAGCTACAGTCCCCAAAGCCTGCTGTCTGTTCCATGCAAGAATAGCTCAACTCTATGGACCCCTTCCAATTCCTAAAGCCTCTGCACTGACAGCCTCTACATTGTCTCTCTCAAGACACAGTACCCCAGCTTCTTCCCTTTCCCCCACCGAAACCTCGTTCAGTGCAGGGCTGGTCACATGCCTCTCCCTCCTGTTTAAACCCTTCTAAGTTTTCCCACCACCCAAAGGATGAAATCTAAATGTCTTTACACATGAGGTGCTTGCAGCTGAATCATACATAGCATATTGGTCTCTGGTGTAGGTCTAAATGAGATTGTGGGGTTTGGTTTTGTCTATTTGTTGCTTGTCTTTGTTTGTTTTTTGTTTTTTTTTGTTGTTGTTGTTGTTGGTTTTTTTTTTTCCCAGTAGGCTTGGTGTTCAGCTAGCCCTGAGCATCTGAGCTAGAATGCCTGCTCCATTCTTGCTCTGCTCAATCCCTTGTATTCCCCTCCCCTTCCCCAGATTAGCATCCAAGCCCATCTTACTTTGTATGTCTTAGGAGGAGGCAGGGCCTGGTAGCCACCCCTCTCTACACCCAGGCAGAGTTAGGTACAAAACCCAATGTGGTCAATTGGTTGTCTCCCCCTGAACTTAGAGTTTTGAGGACAATGTAAGTTATGGGTAAGGAGTTGTTCTTGGACAGGAGCTGAGGTGTCAGTACTCAGGCTCCAATCACATGCTTCTACACCTGACCCACTCTGTGTCATCTTAGACCCTACTTTCTGCCTGACCCTGACTCCCTAGCCTTACCTTTGAGTCTCTGGGTCACTTCAAAGCCTTTCCTTCTGCCCTCTTTTATGTCTTGTGACCAGAGTGAACTGATGTGAATAAGCTGACTACCTTGGTGCCCTGGGCCAGGCACTGCAGCCCTCTGCTCTTTAAGCACCTCTGCTCTTATGTATCACGACCATCTCTGATGCTGCTCCTCATGGAGAGAGGCCGGCCTTGACATGGGATTCTCTCTCTGAGTGGACCAATGGACTTTTTCTGATGGCAAGTTTTTGCAGTTTGCAAACAAAAGCAGTCCCCTAAAATAAATGTAACAAATTTTTCTTTACTTGACATACGCGTTTCTTGGTCAAGGTCAAGAGGAGGGCATGAGGAAGAGCCTCTCTGAGTACTGTTACCCGCGGAAAAATAGGGGTTAGGAATGGTAGAAGACAAAATGGACCCTCTTAATGAACACTAATTATCATTAAGTGAGAAATGAAGAAATATACTTTCACCAGGAGGGAAGGAACCCCAGTAAAGCGTACAGGACAGGGACTCTAGACCAAGTTTAAGGGGCACTTTCCTCAGTAGGACTGAATGCTGGCCAAAGAATTCATGCTTGGCATCACCAGCCAATATTGTATTTATAGCCACTCAAATGCCTAACCCTAGAGATTTGCCCTGGTTAGTATGACCAGAAAGGATAATATGTCAACTATCCACTTCTTAGGCCCCTCCCACTCTGCATTCACCCTCAAGGCTGATATTCGGGTCCTAGCACCTTGCTCTGTAGTACCTTATCAAGCTCTTACGTCCCTGTGCCCCAGTTCCTCATTTGCAGCACGGGGAGAGTTGGAACTGCATTAATCATCTGGCGGGGTGGCTATAAAGATGGAGCATGGCATTCCAGTTTTGAACAATTGAAGATTTAACAGCCCCATAGTTCACTGGTTAGCTTGATTCAAAGAATAAATGAGTTCATGTTATTAGTAGACTGAAGGCATTTAAATTACTTTTGTGCTGTTTGTAGGATGAGTGGATAAGTCTGAGATCTTCAACCCAAAAGGTCCTATGGGACTTTCCCATTGTAGATCTCCAAAATTAACCATCAGACATTCATTGCAGACCCCTGCTCCCCGAAAAAAAGAAGCAAGACCTCACTGGGCCTCAGGTTGTCTAGTTCCTCTACCAGGCTCAGATCTCCTCCTCCTCCTCCTCCTCCTCTTCATCCTTCTCTTCATCCTCCTCTTTCTCCTTCTCCTCTTCCTCTTCTTCTCCATTATCTCCTCCTCTTCTTCCTCCTCCTTCACCATCTCTTCCTCTTTCTCTTCTTCTTCCTCCTTCTTTACCACCTCCTTCTCCTGTTTTATTTCTCCTTCTTCTTCACCATCTCCTCCTCTTCCTCATCATCCTCCTCTTCTTTTTCTCTACTACCTCCTGCTCTTCCTCTTTCTTTTGCTTCTCCTCTTCTTCTCCACTATGACCATCTTCTCCATTTCTTCCTCCTCCTCCTTCTTTTCTCTCATATTTTAGGCTTAGCACAATCCTTAATTCCTCACAGAATTATTCCAGAACACTTGGACTAAGTCAGTTGCCCAGAATGGACTGACAGTAGTGAACTTGGCTTGTTTGCCACTCATTCAATTGCTGCTGTATTTATAATAGGTTAATTAGTACCTGATTTTCTTACAAAAACATACATTTCTTATAGCTAGAGATTATAGGTAGCCTATTTAGTGTTGATTCCTAAAATATCATTGAAGATTCACAATAAGTGAATTTTTTTTTTATTTTAGTTCTTTGAGACATAGTCTCTTATGTAGCCCTGGCTGTCCTGGAACTTGCTATGTAGACCAGGAAGAACTCAAACTCACAGAGATCTACTTAACTCTGCCTCCCTAGTGCTGGGATTAAAGACATACCCCAACCATACTCAGCATAAATAAATATTTTAAGAAGTTTATTAATCTCATTCTTTCATCATAGTAGGCATTGCAACAGACAGTGAATCATATCTTGTCTATGTCAATACCTAGAAGAGAAAATTCTAGGGCAGTTGTGATGAACTACCAGGTTAACAGATGTCTTACTCAGGGTTACTATTGGTGTGATCAAACAAAGGAAACTTGGTTGTATTTGGCCTACACTTCCACATCACTGTCCATTATCAGAGGAAGTCAGGACAGTAACTCAAGCAGAGCAGGGAATGCTGCAGAGGCCATGGAAGGTGCCGCTTACTGGTCTGTTCCTCATGCCTTACTCATCCTGCTTCTTTAATAGAATCTAGAACCACCCAGTGATGGCACCACCCAAAAATGGGCTAGGCCCTCTCCCATCAATCACTAATTTAAAAAAATGTCCTACAGATTAACTTACAGCCTGTTTTTATAAAGGCATTTTCTCAATTGAGGCTCTCTCCTCTCTGATGATGCTAGCTTGTGTCAAATTGGCACAAAACTAATCAGTCGCTAGACAAATCTGTTCATTTAGGCAGAAAAGTACATGTAACTATAGCCAGTGAGCATAATCACACACGAGTCACGAAGTGCCCATTTGGGTCTGACAGAGATAAATCCTTTCTAGTAATATTAAAAGCCTAAAAAATTACATGGTCTACCCAACACTCAATCTACAGGTTGTTAATAGGCTACAGTCTAGGACCCTATAGATACCAAACTCTGAGGATATCCATATAAAAATGACACAATACATGTATTTAATTGATGCATGTTCTTCTGTGTACTTTTAAATCACCTCTAGATGACTTAGAGTACCCAATACAATGCAGGTTCTATACAATAATTGTTACCCTGTATTGTTTAGAGAATAATGACAAGATAAGTCTATACAAGGGGCTCGGGATAGCTCAAGTGGTCAAGTGTTTGTAACATAAGCCTGGGGGCCTGTGTACTTTTCCCTAATCAAAAGCCAGGCATGGCAGCATAAGCCAGTAATCTCAGGTTTATGTGATCCTTGATTTATATGTGGGAGATAGAGATAAGAGCCTGGCATTTGTTAGTCAGCCAGACTAGTTAAAGTGATGACAGTTCAGTGAGAGACTCTATCTCACAATATAAGGTGGAGTACAATTGAGGGAGACAGTTATTATCAACCTCTGGCCTCATATGTATGTACACACACACACATACACACACACACACACACACACACACACGTAAACTCACGTGTGCATGCAATTTGTATGTGTTCAATACTGATGCATTTTCCCACAATTAAGAAAAGTTAAGTGGTTCAATCCAAGGAAGAAAGGCCAGTGAATACAGAGGGCCATGGCTGTGACTAATTAATGGAGGGACTAATTGTTAAATGGCTACAGGAGGAAAGGCCTTGTGTTCTGTACTGGTGTGGCTGAAATAAATAGCTGAGGCTGCACTCTTGGGGAGTCTGCAGGCTGGTTGGTAAGGCAGAAAACAATTAAGAAAATACAGTATTGGTTTTGAGGAAGGTGTTTTCAAAGTCTGTGATTAATTTCCATGAATTACCATATGAACTAGCCAGAGGCAGCCACATGATTCTGAGATACAGATGAGCCTGGAAGAGAAGGACCTCCCCTCGTGAGTGGATGGAGAAGGACCTCCCCTCGTGAGTGGATGGAGAAGGACTGCCCCACATGAGTGGATGGAGAAGGACCGCCCCACATAGATGGATGAGTGACTGAGGCTGCGGTTTGTCCACTCTCATCCTTTAGGAGCATGGCTTCTTTCTCAGTCCCACACACAGTAAGCCCAAGATACAGGCGGACAAGATGGATCTGCAATTTTGTGTGCATTAAGTAGGATTTACTGCAACCAGCTCAGGTGTTTTCCCACTGAATGGAAAGCATTCTGTTACTGTTTGTGTTTTGGGGGAAACATTCATAGTTAGAATCATCACTGGTTACAGTGTAAATGGCAGACCTTGTTAAGATATTAATAGCAGCCCCATGGCCTGGGTGCTGAGCATGAAGGAACACTTTGGCTGTTTCTCAGAGTCAAGAGTTTATTAACCACCTGTTCATCCTCCACTCCCTACCCCCAGACCAACTCCTGATATACACATCCTCTCCCCAGCCAGTATCCCCAGGAGATGTGACCAAGGCAAGGACCCTGCCAAGGCCTTAGGGACACCATAAGCATTTGTGCCCTCACATCAAGCTCATTTTACCTAGTGGTCCCAGGAGCTTCAGCAATGCCTTTAAGGGTATATTTAAGAGCTACCCCCCTTTTCATAAGCCTGATATACTAAATGTTACCTCTTCAGAAAGCTCTTTTGGACATCCTTAACTTAAATCGTGTCCCGAGTCACAGTCTGAGTCTCCTTTCTGTCTTGTTTCATGTCACAGCCATGATGACTACCTACTATAGAAATAACCCTTGTTTAACAGTAACACTCGTGTGCATTTTATGGTTGTTTCTCTCACTAGCTGGTAAATACCAGGAGGGAATGAACGTCCCTCTCTGCTCTATGTCCTTTATTCGGGGTAGGTGGAAAAGAAAATCTTTGTGACAGAATGAAGTCTCCATCTGCTCTTTCAGATCATTCTCATTCTACAAGGACAAACCCTCCATTGTTAGCGGAAGATGGCACAATGTACAATGTGTTCACTGTCCCTGATCCCACTCCCTACCTTCTACACCCAACAGACTCACGTAGCTCTGTAGAAGACAGTATAAATGACGGATCACAGACTTGTACAAGGGGACATCTTTGAACAACCACGAGCCTTGGCCACACCACTGTGGTTCTGGATTCTGGCTTTACAGCCTCCTTCCCATTGAGCATGTGTCTAAAATCTCCGCATGTTCAGTCTCCTCATGTACGGTATGGAACAATTGGTAGGACCTGCTTCGGTGGCTGTAAGGACTCAAGCTAATTTATGCGAGCTGTGTAGCAATCAACATGTATAGTGTTCAAATGTAAAAATACAAGTATACTTATATATGGCTGATAGGAGATGCTGAGGGATACTAGGAAAAGCCATAGGAGGTAAGTTGGATTAAAAGTGATAACAACTGCTAACAGTCTCATCAAAGACTCACAGACTCCAAGTTCACTCGGGTCTGGACAGGTCAGTTAAACAAGTGGAAAAGGCAGAGTGGCCAACGGGGAAGGCTCCATACAAGGGATAACTGCTGCTCAGTTCCTGGCATGATTTGGTAGGGACAATCTTGACTCAGCATGCCCAGAGCTGCCACTTCCCATATATATATTCCTCTTTGACGTGGGTGACATCCAGATAACCCCATCGTAAGTTAAAAATATAGGAAGTAGGAAATGCATTTTAAGTAGTTACACAACAGAGCACCCTATCTAAGCAGTCTGTATGGATGGGTTGTCATTCCCCTCCATCCTCAGCTGGTTGGGAGGTCCAGCCTACTGAACTGGCCAATGTCATGAAAGAGTGTAACACTGGAAGTCACTGTCCTAGAAATACATCAAAACTCAGACTGTGAGATACAGTTTCTATTGAGTGCACATTGCCCTTGTTCCATAGTCAAGTGTATAAATTGTTGCTTGAATCACCATGTCAGGATGGTTTATTTATACTGGTAAATAAGTCATGTAGTACTCTGCAACCAACCCAAGCCAATGTGTGTTGCTTCCTACTAGGAACTGCTGGAGACTGATTTTTAATATGATATGATATGATATGATATATTATATTATAATATATTATATTAAAAATATAATCTACCTACAGAATAATGAACCTCTTGTAAGTGTATATGCCCATGAACATTGACAGATGGTCTCAAGTAAGCACCATTATTGAGATATAAAATATTCCTGTTATCTCAGAGGGTTCAGTGGAGTCCATTTCAAAACAGACCCCCACCCTAGCCTCAGACAATTGCAGATCTGCTTCTGTCCCCATGGTCTGGTTTTGCTTATTCTAGAATTGCATGTAAATAAGACATGAGCTTGGTGGTTTTGACGTGTTTCTGGTTCTCTTCACACAGAAACAAAAATTGTACAATTCTCTTATCTTTTGTGAGACCTGCTTTATGGCTCAACGCATTGTGACTACCCCGTCTGCCCTTCAAGAGAACATGGGTTCTGTTTTGCTGACATGGTGCTCTATAAATGTCAGCTAGGTGTTTGCAGATGTTGCTCAGGGTGACTGCATCTTTGCTAATTATTTTCATCCATTTGTTCTGTTGGCTTTTGAGAGAAGGATGCTAACACTTCCAGCCAAGGTTATGGGATCTCCTACTTTCTCTTCCCATTTTGTTAACTCTACTCTTTGTATTCAAAGCTCTTCTATTTTTGACTATGCATGAACTTAATGGATGTTTAATAATAAGATACCTACATAACGTATATCTACCTGTCACATTTCATCACTTCTGTGGTCGTTTCTAATTGATAATGGCAGCATTTGTTAACCATGTTCCAGCTCCTTAAAGCGTGTTTCCTATACTTGAGTCACTCTTTCCTTAACCACACAGAAGGTTTTCATCATTTAATTACAGTGTTTAGTCATTCGCAGCTAATGTAACCCTTTGACATGGGTAGGTTTAGAGCTTATTATTTTATGGTACCTGTTTCTTAGAGGGGTTATCTTAATAGTTTTTCTGTTCCTTTGAAGAGATCACAAGAATGTTTCTTACCAGTCAGATTTCAGTTTGCCAACTAAGTATCTTTGCTTTCAGCTCCATTTCTTCCAGTCACGCTCATGCTCACCCCCTGACTCCCTGTCACATTCATTGCCTCTACACATAGAATTTGTAAATATAACCCATTAAATCCATTCAGTGCTGCTATATTCAGTACATACATGGCTTCATAGCTGACCACTTGGTAATGTATAACCAGTTAGGGGGCTCATTCCAAAGGAAGAATATTTGTTCTTCTCTTAACAGTCATTAGTTGCCTATAGCAATTTGTATAGAGGTAGGAACCCACGAGGTTTCCTCCTTTTACACTTGCCTGCCATTTCTAGGAGTCAGACGGCATAGCATACTTCCTGACTCTGTAGCTCTTTGGCTATTTGTGTCTCCTCTTCTGTAATGGTCCCTGAACCTTTAGGTGAAGATGTTGTGTTATAGATGTACCCATCCGGGTTGGGAACCCCATGATCAGTTTGATTGTGCTCAGCATCTTCAACCCATTGTGGTATTCTGTGATGGTCTCTGTAGAGTGAAAAATTATAAAGACCATTTTATAAAATATATACAGGCTCACTAGTTCCAGGAAGACGGAACTGAATGTAGGATTTCGGGCCTTCACTGCCCTGGGATACAACCCGGGAAGAGTATTAACATTCCTCAAGCCTCAGGGAAAAGAACCCACCTGTGGGTGGGGAAAGCCCAAAGCAGGAAGACACATTTCTGACAAAGAAAGATGCAAGTCATCTGGGTGGTTCCAAGAACTAACTAACTTTCCACTGATCTTGGTTACCCCTCCCCCTCCTTGAGGTCTTCCCAGTGTTACAGCTTGCTGAGTTCAAAATTTATAAAACAACCAATCATGTGTAACCTCGCGAAAATTCTTTCCTTTTCCTACCCCCTACTATAAAAAGCTCCTTAGCGCACCACTCGGGCTCAAACTGTAGTTGTGCACGAGTGTGCAGTTTGAACGCTGGCTGCCAGCTCTCTTCCCTAATAAACCTCTGCTGATTGCATCCAGGTATGGTGTCTTGGAGTTTGTGGGTGTTCGCGACTTCCCGAGACTTAAGTAAGGGTCTCCTGAATTTGGGAGTCTTCAGTCTCCATCTGCTGCATTGGAACTGTCTTTTGCTGAGGGCTGAGAGGTACACTTATTGAGGGAACAAGGGTATGTATTTATAATGCAGCTAGGAATTGTGCTCATGTAGTAAAGTAGCAATAGTAGGTGCTTAAGAAAAGAACACAGTGTTTTCCTTCGAAATTTTGCTTAGGCTTCCTATCACACTTAGTTGACTGAAACAGATAATTCTCTCTATGTAGACTGTCTACTCAGTTGCTGATTCAACTTGAGAAGTTGTCTGGCATTTGTCTTTCAGTGCATTTGGACTATGGTAGGATCTAATTTTTGGTTTGTCTCAATAATTTGCCATTTTCCCCATCTGTTCCTCAGTGGGATCTGTTAGGGGTGACTTGGCCAGAGACAGAGGCACACAGTGGTTTAGGAATTTATTTGCTCTGCATTTATCTGCATTTTATTTCTTTTGTGTATTAGGTAGCATTCTGTCTCACTGATATGCCACAGCCTCCCCTCCCCCCATCTACCTACTCGTGGGCACTCAGATTAGTTCTAGTTTGGGAGCCATGATGAGTATAACTATTTGGAAATGGGATTACAAGCATATTCTTTTAAATATTACCCTCTGTACCTTGCATAGGCACTTGATGTCAGAAGTTCTGGAAGTCAAGGACTACTACTCTCAAATCATAGGTGACATTCCTAAGCTTAGTGGGGTTCTCATTTCTCAGGTCCCTATTGTCCCAGTCACCCTAAGATCTAATTAGACAGCCGTCGCTTTACACTTTACAGGAAAGGGGCATGGGTGCAAGCATTAGATGAACTATTTTAATGTAAGTTCATACATAGTATGTGGTCTTACACGTAGCCTAACATGTCCATCTCTCTCCTCTTCAGACTCTGTTTTAAAGTGAAAACTGTTGAGTTTCACCTTTCCACAATGTGTATACTGTTGTGAAACTTTTTTTCCTCTAGAAATAGGCAAGTCTAGTTAAAGAATCATAAAAATTTCCAGCATAAATAAGGGAGGGATACCTGAACCCCACCCCTAGCTGGGGAGTTTTTGACTGCTGATGGCTACTAGGGGAAGGGAGAATCCCCTTGGTCAGTTGTGTGTCCACTGGTAGTTCTTTCATGCTCCTGAGGATGGCCCCAAACCCATGTGGATGTAGGCAGCATTTATTAGACTCAATGGGTTAGCTTTTATTTTAAGTAAGAGGATATGAACTTGGGAGGGGGATGAGGGATGGAGGGGGATGGGATGAGGGAGGATATAATCAAAATATACTGTGTGCATGTATGAAAACTCAAATAATTAATATTTTTATTATATTTAATTATTATGATTTATAATTACTGTACTTTTTAAAAGAATCAAAACTCTCAAATTCTTAGTTTTGCTGCCAGGTTACTGTGTGACTCTGGAAAGTCCCTTGTCTTCTGTCTCTGGGCCTTAGTTTTTCTTTTTACAGAGAGAGTGAGGGCAAGATCTTCATGGTAACTCTCAGAAGTCAGATTCTATGAAATAGGGAGACTCAGGCTTTGGGCCTCCAAGGAGAATTAAAGGCCAGGAAAACTTTTGACAGAGTGACCCTGCCACCTTAGCCTTGCCTTGGCAAGGCACACAGCCTGTGCCAGTCTAATGTGCACATTAAAACATGTGCACAGGGTGCTTCAAGCCTGCCTCCTGGGGAGTAGGGCCTGGAAGACCAGGTCTTCTTTGGGGCCTCTTGCTGGGGACAGTTTAGATCGTTTCACTGAGGTCAAAAGAAAGATTTCAGCAGACGACAAGAGGCCAGGCTTGCCAGAAGTGAGGACCAGAGCAGTCTCAGTTACCACAGTGAAGGACATCTCCTACAGCTGCTAGCCAATCTGATCCTCCCAGCATGCTATCACTCAGCTGCCCCCACCCCCTGGAAGGCCTGGAAAGGTGACCTGCTCTGGCCGCACAGACAGTGGCATCTACTCTGGAGAGGGCCACAGGGAGTGCTGTTATCCTCAAGCAAATCTCAGAGCAGAGGAACCGGCTCTGTACTCCTCGCCAGTAACAAAGCTGCTTCAAACTCAGCCACTGGGACATTATTCTATTTCATCCTTTTCTTTTTGATGAGAGGGGAGGGCACGTTCACATATTATTGCACTATAATGTGTGTGTACTCACATGTGTTCTTCTGTGCATGTGCATATGTTGGACTCTAAGTATCCAAAACCAAGGGACGCGCTCTCACAGAGAACCCACAGGCAGGATTCGTTGTAATAACGTGAGGTTTATTGATACTGGTGCACCAGGACTCCCTTGTATGCAGGCAAAAGAGAGTGTTGAATCAGAGTTGAGGCCGTTTATATACTGGTGGCGCACGCCTTTAATCCCAGCACTTGGGAGGCAGAGGCAGGCGGATTTCTGAGTTGGAGGCCAGCCTGGTCTACAGAGTGAGTTCCAGGTCAGCCAAGGCTACACAGAGAAACCCTGTCTCAAAAAACAAAAAAAAAAAAAAAAACAAAAAAAAAAAACCAAAAAAAAACAAACAAACAAACAAAAAAAACCAATATTCACAAGGCTCATAAAGGCAGTTTTACCTCTTAATAACTAAAAAGGCCGATTTTAACAACCGTTCTCAAGCTTGGTTTCCTTCCCAGTCTCTGTCCCTATTTACATCTGT
Organism: Rhabdomys pumilio; assembly: GCA_030674055.1. Lineage (NCBI taxonomy): Eukaryota > Metazoa > Chordata > Mammalia > Rodentia > Muridae > Rhabdomys > Rhabdomys pumilio. Next base: position 77,153,712 of record JANHMN010000002.1, on the reverse strand, counting down.
ATCTCACTCCCAGTTTACATCTGTATCTTTTAAGTGACTATTACCCACCTGTTTTATTGCCTCTATCTTGGGTCCTTTGTTCTTTTGAAATGTTAGTTCAAGTCCCTGGGATGCATCCCAGGGGCAGCTAACACTTGAGTGTAAATTGAAACTCTGAACCTAAGAATCTTTCATGTTGAGACCTAAAATTTCAGTTTTACAATTTATTCTCACACATACATATGAGTGTGTGTGTGTGTGTGTACTCATGCCTGCATGTGTGCACATGTGTGTACGTGTGTATGTGTGTGTGTGTGTGTGTGTGTGTGTGCGCGCGCGTGTGTGCGCGTACTTATGCATGCATGTGTGATTTTAAACAGTCTCGTGTATCTCAGACTGGCTGCAATTTGGTATGCAGTTGAGGCTTTTATGTAGCTTCCTATCTGCCTTATAGCTCACTTCTATTTGGACAACAATCCATCCTAGTTCTAAAATGCGTGTGGAAAGGAATCTTTATGTTATTACTTTTAAAAATAAGCCAGCTTTACTTATCTAGAGAAGGTAATTGTCAAAGAAAATCCAGTCAAACAAACTGTTATTCAGTGAGAGCTGAATACCATTTTCTGCAAAGGGCTTGGAGCCATTGCAAAGCAGGGAGATAAGCAAGCATTAAGGATGTGAGAATACATCCTGCGAAATTTCCCTTTGGATGAAATAAGGCTTGAGCAGAGGTTGAAAGGGAAAACCTCCCTCGATTAACTGTCACTAAGCACCCTGTCCCCGCATCATCCAGGATCACCTCCTGTCTGCCAGGACAGGCTCTCCCACGCTGGGGAATTCAGCTCTAACTTTTCTGTCCTCACAAGCAAGGAATGACTTTAGGAGGAAGATAATTATCTTTCTATGGCCATTGTGAGAAATCTGAAGTTTGAAATTAAAAATCTTTTTCAAAAATGCAAGCTTTTGGGCTGAGCTGACTCAGTAGGGTGGGGTCGCTCATTGCCAACCCTGACAGCCTGAGTCCTACCCCTGGCTCCCACCTAGGGACCAACTCCAGAAGTTGTTCTTTGACCTTTACAGGTTTGCTTTAGCTCGTGTGAGCCACCTCTCCCCCCATACATAAATGAGTATCTTTAACAAATTTTAAATATAAGTTATTTTTGTTATCCAGCACTCCCCAGGTGTGGCACAGTAGAACTTGAGATCTACCCAGGGCTCTATTGGTCTGAATTTCTCGTGTCCTTTTTTGGACCAATGATGCATGACCAAGTGCTGTGACTGAGTTGTTCCCCACACTGTCAATATGTTAAAATTCCAGTGAGACTGGTTTTTGGAGACCTTCACTTTTGTGTCTGTCTTCTGTATAGAGTTTCAGTCCGTCTCCATCCCTGTGAGGTCTCCAGATCATAAGAATATGATCCCAGGCACAAAACAGACAGGCAAAGCTAACGGAGACCAGGTCTACCTTGTGCCGTCCTCCCCTCTCCCCTTCCATGAGGAAACCACACCCAGTAAGTGCCTGAATTCCATCCAGTAGTGACGGAGTTCAGATCTTGAACTCTGGACATTGAGTCAGCCAGGGCTATCTCCACAGCAGCTGGATAAAGTAACATGTGGCCCCTCTCATCATCAAATTAACGGCATCTTTTCCCTGAGATCTGACACTATTATCATTCCTCGCAACAGCTTCATTTACCTCCATCGTAACGTTGGACCATGGCTTATTTATCTGCTTCTCTATCATGAACATTACACTAATATAAATTGATCCAAATACCTCGGGAGACACAGTCATGGGCATGTGTCTTTGCATGACCACTTTCAAAGGGAATTCCCAGACAAAGAGAAATCCCAAATCAAACGAGATACAACCAGATGCTTTTATGTTCACTATGAAACTACTCTGCAGAAAGGTCGACACTTTGTTCTTCGTCCAAAAGTGGAGGAGGCAGGAACCCATTTTATGCCGGGCTTGGCAGCCCTGGGCCTTGTTAATACGCAGGTAGAAGAACATAATATTGGTGTGTTTTTTTGAATGTTTTTAAGTCAATAGTGAGACTGGACATCTCTGTATATGTTTAATATCTATTTGACTATCTTCCTTGGTGAAAATAGATTTACCTATTTTCTGCTGGCAAAAAAATGGAAAAGCTTAATAATGTACTAATTGTCCAGCTCAATCACAGTGCTGTGAAGTTTTAAGTTGTACATTGTATTATTTTCCTTTCCTATTGCTTTCTCTTCTACTCTGCAGATGGAGGTGTTACCGCAGGAAGCGCCTCCTTTGTAGGCTATGCACTGAGACAGTTCTTTGAGAGTTCCTCTTCAGACAAAGTATCCTAGCAAGGTGTTAAGTACTTGGTTCTCTTTAGAAGACAGGGATGTGACAATAGGAGGGCTTTCAAGTCACCAGTGTGGCTAAAGTTCACCGCTTCTTGTGAAGCATTTGCAAGGCTTCCTGATACATACCAACCTACGTGCATGTGCATGGCATGCTTATGCGCTCCTTGCAAGATTTGAGCCCTGCTTGCTGCTCTGTTGCCTTCTCATTTTTTTTACCACTGCTGTTCTAAGCACTTGCCTATCTCCCTCTCCCTCTCCCTCTCCCTCTCCCTCTCCCTCTCCCTCTCCCTCTCCCTCTCCCTCTTCCTCTTTCCTTCTCTTCTACCCCCTCTCTCCCTCTTCTCTTCCCTCTCTCCCTCCCGTCTCTCCTTCCCTCTCCTTCTCACCCTCTCCTTCTCTTTCTCCTTCCCTCCCCTTCCCCTCCCCATCTCTCCCTCTCCCCTCCCCATCTCTCCCTCTCCCCTTCCCTCTCTCCCTCTCCCCTTCAACTCTTTTCCTCCTTCTTTTTCTCCCCCTCTCCTCTTCCCCTCTCCCCCTCTTCCTTTCTCCCTCCCTCTCTCCCCCTCTTCCTTTTCTCCTCCTTCTCCATCTCCCCATCCCCCTCTCCCCTTGTCCCCATCTCCTCCTTCCCCTCTCCCTCCCTCTCCCCCGTTTCCTCCCCTCCCTGCCTCTCCCCCTGTTTCCTTCCCTCCCTCCCTCTCCCCCTGTTTCCTCCTCTCCCTCCCTCTCCCCCGTTTCCTCCCCTCCCTGCCTCTCCCCTCCAGGCATTTCCACACAGTCCACCTCTACCTATGACATCCACTCTTTTTCCTTTTCCAAGGAAGCAACTCTCCTGGCTCAGGTGACTCTGGGAATCCTTCTCTAACCCTCTCATCTACGATGACATCCTCTTTCAGTCCTAGTCCATCACAGTAGTGCTCAGACCGTGTACTGTTTGCTCTGTATTTCTCTACCAGACCTTATGTTCCTCAGGTGTGACTGAAATTTGCAACCATTATATTTTTTAACCTCCAGCACAGTGCTGGGCACACCAGGGCTGATTAATAGACATCTGATGAATTTGTGAATGCATGGAGGAATGAATGTCTAATAACCCAGAGACCGTGTTCTCCAAACTGTGGCTGAATATGTTAGCTGGTCAATTGTAAGAAGGAAAAGCTTGTACCGTGGGAGAGCATGGAGCCATCAGGACAGATTGCTGGATGATTTAAAGGGTCTGAGCTTGGGCCAAGTGTCAGGAGGACATTTTAAGGAAGGAATGATCTTTGGAGTAGATACTGTGAGAAAGAAGGAGTGGTCATAGGACCAGCAATCTCTGTCATTCTTATCCATAAAGGTAAAAGACTAGGCTGAGGCTCAGTCTGCACCTGGTAACTATGTCTTTTTGCTTACCCAAAACAGGGGGTGCATGACAACATTACAGGATGGACAGTGTTTATAATTCTGTCTTGATCCATGATGATAAAAAATTTTGAGAGAATACTGATGTTCTTAGAAATGGTTTCACATTCAACAGGACACAAGGCCCAGTTTGGAGGGATGGGCAGCCCCCCCAGATTTCTTAACTGATGCACATCAGCTTAGCCATCGGCATTACCTCTGTTCTCTTCTCTTTGCTCCCTGCTTCCTTTTATATAGGAGGTATGTGGAAACGAGGAGACATAAGACACAGAAAATCAGCGTGTTGTATGCCTGAGTGCATGCCAGGTACGAACAGGCAATAAGATTCTTGTTTGCTTTTATTTACTCTGTGGGGTTCAATTTCCTCGGCCTTAAAAGTGATGGCCTTAGAACCAGGTTCCTAGGAGAATACTTTGTTCTCATGCCGGAGCACACTTCTTCACTCTCTGTTAAAATCAGTGGCTTCCAGCACCTGCGGGCAAGTGTAAGCTGTGCCTGCACAAGTGCATGTATGCCATGTGCTGTGAATTTTTCTGGCACTTTAAAATTCTACTGTGGACATAACTCTCACATGCTATCCATTCCAAGTGTCAACTCCAACTTTGGGAGTTTGGAAGCAAGAGGTTGGAGGTGGGAAGCCTACAGGGACCTTTTGAGCCATGTTCTCCAAAAGGCTGAATTAAGAAAGGCATGTGAGGTGGGATAGTGGGGGAGAGACCACATTCTTTCTGTGACTTGTGTGTTTTCTAGATTTTGGACAATTGTACCTTGGTTATTAAAATATATTTAAAAGTATAAAATCAAATAAGTGAGACAGCAATGCTGTACTGATTTGTAGAAAACTAATAATTTAAGAGGATTCTCTTAGAAAGGCAGTTCTTGGCTTTTCATGTATGGTCTGTCACTTGATTCTCCTAGAAATGCTGAAACCAGCCCTTTGATCATCTTCACTCAGTGGAGATGGAGGCTCAGAGAAGTGGGGTCACTGGGCTAGCATCCTCAGCAAATATAGGGCCCAGGGAGGTTTGGATTCTAACTCAGACTAGATCCCAACCCTGTGTTCTTATTCCTTAGCTTGTTTTATGGTCATTTTGTCCTGGTGCTGGCAGGTTATAACGGTGACTGTTAAGCTTCTGTCTTTGTACTAAAGCTGAATCTACCTCATTACAACATAAAGTTACTCAAGCATGCATGGGCCTGGGGTCAGGGCTGTGTTCAGCTCTTTTCTTGAAATCTAGACTCAGGTAAATGTAATCATTTCTGGACAGAAAAAACAAAACAAAACAAAACAAAAACATCCGACCATTGCAGGCAAGAGATAGGAGTGGTAGGGGTTGGATTTGGTAGAAGATAATTTGGAGACCTGACTCTCGTCCACTGTGGAGCAGCCTGCAAGGCTGAGGAATGGGGATAGTGGGGTCTCAGAAACTGCTCCTGAGGATAAAGAGATAAACGGGATTCAGAACTAGTCTCAAATTATGTCCATTCATTTGTATACCCTGTCTTTAATTCATTCATTCTATATTAAGCAATCACACTCCCTTCAACCAGGGGCTGTGATGCTTTCCCTGAAAAGCATCAACATGAGAGTGTTGCCCTTCGAGTTCACAGCCTATAAACTCTAGACAAATGGAGAAAAAACCTGCTATACATGGGTCAGGGTCTAATGCTATATGGTTGTTGTAGGCGTGATTTTCCAGAGCGTATATCATCCTGTAGCATCTAACAGTAGAAATAGGCTAGGAGATATATACATTGTCAGATGGCTCCCACCATGAGAGTGCCCACACCAAGCACAATGGTTCCAGCATCACCAGGCAAAAGCATCTTTCATTGTCATATATGCAGTCTACCCTTGGCATGTGACATAGTCCACCAATGTGACATATGACCTTAGCTTCTCAGATGAGAAATGAAGGCCCAGAAAGCAAGGGAGGGGCTTGGGGAGAAAGAAAGAAGAGCCTGACTTGGCAACAGTAGGAGACTGACTCCAGCAGTGGGGTTTGTTTTTCTTCCCTGAGGGGGAAATTTGGGGACAGAGCCAAACTTAATTTATGTCACTAAATTAGAGGAAACTCAAGCTGGGTCCTAATTGCTGGTTTCTAAGTTTGTGGGAGTTATTCTACGTTAAATATACTCATTATTTTAAAATTTTTTAAAATTAAAAACAGAAGAATAAACTTTTACAAACATAAATAATAATTTTCAAACCTCATCACCCCTCAGTAATTACACTGTAATTTTTCAATTAGTGGTGTTCTGGATGCTATCTGCATCTGTCCTATCTGCACAGAAGAGATCATATTTAATGTGCTACTGTGAATCTCTTCCCAGCTCTGTCTTCAGAGACAGTATGTGGGAAGCTTGAGATCAGTCTCCCTTTTGCTTGGGCGAGAACTAGTGAGACATCTCCCCACACCCGATCACACAATTGAGTTCGTGTACACGCATAAACGCATAGCAATTGCAAATGGGATTCCAACTCTCAGTGGTTTTCTTACTGTGAGCAAACCAGTGGTGTTACTCTCAGATAAACAAGATACTTATCAGTATCTCAGAAGCCCCCTCACAGCCTTTTCAGGTCCACAGCTCTCACACAAACAAGCAAACTCAGAAATCTGCCTGCCTCTGCCTCCCAAGTGCTGAGCTTAAAGACACAGGCCACCACTGCCCAGCCTTCTTGGGATCTTTGAAGAGGACTGGCTTCTCCCAGTCCCCATTTCCACAACCATTCACCTACATTTTGGTCTTAACATCTGGGCACATATTCCCCAACTATCCCATTTTAAATATTTCAGATTTACACCCAAAATATAGCATTCTTGGGTAAATATTTAAAATGATCTTTTCAAGTAGATGCCTGCTTACATTGATTCTCCAAGCCAGGCAGAAGTTTGACTCAGGTTACATCTGAATCCTGGAGCAAGGATGGAGCTGGAGCTTTGACCTCTCTGCGGACAAGCAAGGACCTAAAGGAGCTGGAGCTAAAAAGGTTCCGTGTTAGTTACGTTTCTCACCACTGTGACTAAATAGCTGACAGAAGCAACCTAAGGGATGGAGGATTTACTTTGGTTTCAGAGTGTCAGTCAATGATGGCTGGGGTGGGGATACTTAAAAGGGGCATCTCGAATCATGGCAGGCAGGAGGAAGAGAAAAGGCACAGATAAGAAGGAGCCAGGGTAAGATATAGTCTCAGAGACATACCCTTAGTCACCTACTTTCTACAAAGGCACAGCATCCTACTCTATCATCTCCCAATAATCCCATCAGGTTAGGAATCCATCAAAGGATCAACAAATTCAGGAGGTCAGAGCCCTCAGGATCTGATTGTCTCTAGAACACCCCTCATAGGCATGGCAGAGAGGTGTGCGTTACTTAATCTCATTGGATTTCTTAATCCAAGTTGACCATCAAAACTGGCCATCATAAGACCTAAGGAGTGCAAAGAAATGGTCACCTTGGGCCTCTGAGGATCAAGAAACAGAAAAGGAGAGAGTAGAGGCAGGGCTGTTCCCACTGATCAGGAGGATGTAGAAGTGGTGGCCACCTGAGCCGGAATGGAAGCTTTCTCAGGCCATTGCTCTACATATGACTGTGTCAGGGAACATGGGGAAAGACACTGTCTATTGAGTTGGCAAGAAAAGAGGAGACAGTGGCTCTGCTCCTGCAGAGTACACACTCTCCCTGACCTCTGCCCCAGAGTGCTGCCCTGGTATTTCGATGAAGAAGGTGACCATCGAGCTGGGCTCACCTCTCTTTGAGGTCTGTTTTTTCTGCATAGTAGCTGTGTGAACTTGGAATTCACTTCTGTGGGACCTAGTTTACCTCTGAACCAAATGGAAACAATTATCTTCCAACCTCAGGGGTGGCTGTGGTTGTTAACTAGTCTCTAGGAAGCACTCAGTTCACAGGAACTGGTGGTTGATATTGGTACCTCTGCTGTGGCATCTGCCTGGACTAGAAGGGTACATACTTGAATCACTTTCCTGACAGGTGCCGCACCAAGGTTCTCTCTCTCCTTACAGAAAGAGAAGGAAAGAGGAGGGAACAAAGTCTGTGTAGGTCAAGGATCTGAGCTAAACCCCACATGAGGATAAGGCTTAGACCTCTAGGGGTATTTTGGCCAACATGGCCCTCCTGATCTAGATGCTGTTGTCATGTTTCCTTAGTGAGAAACTTCCTTCTGGATTGTTCTCATCAGGCCCCCAATGCCTATTTCCAAGAAAGCATGCAAGCCCTAGGTCTAGATTATATAGAACACTGTTTGAGATGCTGATGGACTTTCTAAATGTTTTTTTGCCACCATGTTTTCATGGCCAAATGGAGACAGTAACAGCAGCAGCTGTTCGTGGATACTGTGGCTGAATGTGCTAGCCACAAGCCAGCGTGGTCCCAGTGCCTTTTGCACAGCTTAGATTCCTATGCATGTTGCTGATCCCTCCATGAACCAGTTTCTCTCTCCTTATGTGTCACCGCAGCTTCTCCAGTCCTGCATCCAGATCTATCCCTTCTGCCAGGGACGCCAATGCCAGTCAGCTTCACCCAGCTTGAAGACTGCATCCATCTGCTTGGCCTTGACTTTACAGCAAGCAAGATTTGGGGAGAGACGTGTATTATATGATCTGCTGACCTCACATAGATTCCTTTTGATTATAATGTAGCCCTAATGTGTCTGCACAAAGCCAAGCTTGAACTAAGGAAACCTATTCCTCTCCTGTCATTGAAAATGGGCCTACTGTAGAGGCCAGCCAACCGTTGCATAGGTTAGGATCATGAATAAACATAGCAAGTCCCTTGGGCCCTTTCACTGGAGGTTGTTTCTAGCAATGATGGTTTGAGCTGTTGGTCTAATCACTAAACATAAAAATATGCTTTTTGATCTGGGGGTGGGATAGGGGATCAATGTTATATTTCACCACCCACTAGAAAGTGACTGGGATAACTTAATATTTTATGGGTAGCGTTTAGCGACTTTTGCCTCCTTGCAAATGTACCCATTAAAATAAATGAGATTATTATATGTGTATACAACATGCTATTTGATCTATGGTATGTAGTCAGTCTGCTTTGGGGCATTGCTCCCCCAAACTTCCATGTTGAAAATGCAGCCCCTTTAATTTAGGGTTTGTGGAGAGACTGCAGGTAAGTGGTATAAGGGTGAATTTATAAGTCACTGGTGTGTCTCACGCCTCTTCGCAGACTTCCTGGTTTCTCCAATAATTGGAAAGCCCCCATTTTAGATTCTTATTGATGGCAAGCTATGTTTTCAGTGCAGAGACAAAGCATAGGGGGCTGAGGAGTCAAGTACTTTTATACACAGCCTTCCTTCTTCCATTCCTTGTACTATCTTCCCTCCTTCCAGCTTGCAGCATCAGCTAAGACTGAACAATAAGATCTTGGCTTCCCTCCTTCCAATGCTTCCAACACAACCCCTTTTCCTGTGACACCCCAGCTGCTACTCAGAGCTCCCCTAACATAGACTTAAGGCAAGAGCGGGCAAGGACTTTATATGGCAGGAACTCTCAGACTTTGTCTCCACTGCTGCCCCCCATAAAATTCTGATGGAGAATCGGGTTGGGACCTTTGGTTTTAAATTGCTGGCTTTCTTTTGAGGTGGCTTGACTCTTTGTGGGTCCCTCCTCATTCCTGGTCTCGCCCAGTCCTCATACGCATTGTACCCCTCCCTGTCTGGGAAAAAAGTTGGGGATGAAGAGCAGGCAGTGAGGTAAGCAAATTCTCAAGGTGGGGCTCTGGGATCTGGGCAAATTTGCTGAGAGTGATATGTGGCATGACAAAAAATCTCCACCTGGGATTCAGAGATCTATATTTTAACTCTGTCTCTGATTGCCATGGGCATGGAGTCCCTTGTCCTCCCTGCAGCAGGCAGCAAGGGGCAGACTACTCTGACTTTCCTGGTCTGACATGCTCCCCAACCCCCACCAGCCACTACTACACGTGAGACTCTCACTGCAGAAGGATGGGCCTTCCATCCCTTCCCATGTCCATGACTGTATTCTCTCGCATCAAGTATTTGAGCTTTCTGTTAGCAGCTATGAAAGGGAGCTTCTATCATTGCTTTCACACAGCCATGGGAGTCCTGAATATGAATCTCTCATGGACTTGGTGTTCTCACCCATAATGTGGAAATCAAGGGACAATTATATAGGTAAAACACAGAAAGCTTGTCAAATCCAAATGATGGAGCCTGGCATCCAGAAAACCCGGGGTAGATGTGCTTCTCATCATAGTAGTATTGTGGGTCACCATCTCCCTTCTGTCACTTCAGAGAAAGAGCTCACCCAGCTGCCCCTCAGCTTGACCCCTCTCCCTTCTCCACCAGAAAAGAAACCCCCAAGTAGAAGACCTCCCACTTCAGTGCACACACATGTCAGGATGCAGTGTGACCAACTCCAGAGTGTCACTAGTGCAAACAGACCTGCTGTTAATAGCATTGGCCATGGCTGAGGCTATACCATAGTGTGACGAGTGCAAAACTCAGAGAGCCCACGAGTGCTTCAGGCATGCCACGACACCACTCTGGCCCTGTTTTCTCATTGTCTATATAGATTAGTGACAGCCCTTTACAGGGGAGTCACATGTTCACAGCACGATCTTGGGGTTTGCATTAAGCTGTGAAGCTGAGATATGCTGTGCCCTTATTGCATGCAACACGGGTAGGTTCCTTCCATGTACGTAACTACCCCATATTTCATAGCCTTGTCTTTACACTGAGGGCCTTTGTCTAGCTCCTCAGCAGTGTAGGCATGGGACAGTCTTGATACCCATTCTTCTCTGCTTCCTGTCCCAAGCACCTTCAGCCTTAAGCTTCAACCAGGCAAGCAAGAGACAGCACAACTCACAAGGAAGGGTCACACACTGCTAAACAGCGTTCTTTCTTTCTTTTCTTTTCCTTTTTAATTAAAAAGAAAATAAGGAAACCAAACAACACTTCTCAGGGTGTGCTGTGAGAAGACATCACAGCCATATAAAGTAACTCACAAAAGGAGGAGAGAGCAGTGCCAGAGGCTGGGCTCACAGCGCTCTGCCCTCCAAGGGCAGGCAGAGAACCTCTCCCCACACCCTCCCCGGCCATTGTTCTCTCAGACATGTATCCACCTCTTCAGGGCTATAAAAAAAAGGGGGACATGCTTATTCTGCTCATTTGGCCTTGTTTCTCTTGGAAGCCTGAGCCACATCTTATTCACTGGTCCATGACACATGCATACAGGAAGCTGGTGTTTACGAGATTTTGTGGGTGGGCAGTACTGAGGTGGGGGTTCAGGGGTACATACCACTTTTCTCACTGATCTCTGGCTCTGCTCAAGTTGTGTGGAAGGTTAGTGAAGTGATGCCCTGGGTTGCACCTACTAGAGGTACTGTCCTACAGAGGTACTTGGGCTGGACATCCTGCCTTTAGCTTCCCCTCCTGAGTGGTAGGTAAAGGAATGTTTGTAGGTAAAGCTGGGGCAAAAGAAAAAGGACAGGTGGGAATGTGTCATGGCCAAATTAGTGTTGAATTCTGAGGAGGTCACTAGAAGCCAGTGGGAAGTGTGCAGGTATTTGCCATAGCCAGCTTTTTATGCTGACACAACCAGTTCATCCATCCCTGCTCCCTTTTACCAGACTTCGAGGATTACCCAGCCTCTGTTCTAAGGTCATTTTCATGACCCTGGAAAAGCTGGCAACTTTCCTGGACCTTTGTGTTATAATCTGTCAATTGGAGAGGTTCATGTGAACCTCAAAGGATGAGGGTACATAGTGTGACCATATCATTGAAAAAGCCCAAGACAGGAACCAGCACATAGTAAGTGCTCAACAAATAGGCACATTATTAATGGCAAGTCGATCCTGGTATGCCCACTGTAGTTATCAAATCTGTGTAGGTTCACATGTGATAGACAGCCAGAAGGCTTGAACAGTATTTAGAAAGAACACAGATTCTTCCAAGCTTCCTGTGGTGCTATATGGGAAGTTCAAACCTCTCAGATCTTGGGGCAGTAAAGGGTCTGGTCTGAAGGACCATCATTGCTTTCCCCCAGACAGCTCTGTGGATGAGAAGCTGTTCTCTCTAGACTTCAGTGCCTTCCCTGGGGAAGAGGACGCTGTTAGTGTTAATGCTATTGTAGAAGTGTGGACTGAACTGGTTGAAGACAGAGCCTCCATAGCCCAGAGCATTGGTGGGTACCGGGTTGGCCCATTCACCCCCATTCCCATGGCTACTGAGGTTGGTAAGGGGGGTGTAGGAATTGAAATTCAGTGAGTTCTGTGCCATCTTGTCAATAGGCTCTGGGCTCAGTCCTGGCGTGGCTACTGAGCGGCTGATGGGGTTTGTCCCACTCACATAGGCTGTCATCGTGGAGAGAAAATTGTTGAGACACGGGGTGCCTGAGGGAGCAGGGGAGGACCGCTTCTCTGGGGAGCTGGTGGTGGTGTCCGGTGAGGCAGTGTCTAAGACCTCCTGAGGTTCTGTGGGCTTGGGGCTGCTGGCCAGGAGACTGTTCTCTGTTTTCTCTGAAGTCAAGGAGCCGGTGCTGGAGGACGCATCTGATTTTCTCTTCCTCTTCCTACGAAAGTTTCCATTGTCAAACATCTTTTCACAGTTGGGGTCCAGAGTCCAGTAATTCCCCTTGCCTGGGACAGAAGTGGGAGAAGTTAGGAATACAGAGATGGACACAAGGCCTCAATCCATCCAGCTGCAGCGCTGTAAATGAAAACCCAGGGCAGCAAGGCAAAGAAAAGAACAAAGTCTGGGACAGAAGTGGAGACATCCCACAAACATCAGCCCATCCCCCATCTCTCTCTAAGTACCCCCTACACACACACACACACACACACACACACACACACACACACACACACA
>JANHMN010000002.1:77121100-77141119 GCA_030674055.1 Rhabdomys pumilio | reverse complement strand
ACACACACACACACACACACACACACACACACACACACACACACACAAGGCTCTGGGGAGTTCATTGAAGTGAAGTATATGGCCTGAAAGAATTTACAGGGTTGTTCCCTTTAAGTATAGAGTTCTGGGGTGCGGGACCAGGATGGGATGGGGTATTGATCAGAGCTTCTACTACTAAGGTCTAGGAAAACCCAGAAAACAGTTCTGGATTCTAAAGTCCTGAAGATGGACGTGAGCTCTGCCTTCGCTCCTCAGCGACTAAGGACTTTGGATAAATCTGTTTCCTGGTCTGAAAAAAACCCTTGCTTCCCCAGGTTCACTGACGAAATATAAGACAGACACTCTATGTGTCTAAGAGCCATATAACTGAGGTGCCACCAGAATGGAAGTCCCAACTCTTCCCTGCTACTCTGAGCTAGAAAGGGGGAGAGGACTTTCACAGGGCACTTCCCCTTCTGAGGGACAAACAGATCTGACCAGAGCTGACTTCAAAGTGGGCAGAGGAAGGGCTCCAACCCTGGCTTCCCATGTGAGAACAAAACTGTCCTTCGGGTCTGGAAACCGGATGCAGGAATGCCTCACATTCCTCTCTGCAAGTGTCTGTGGCTCACCACTTAAAAGGAATATTCCAGTCTTAGAGTAAGGGTTGCATTTAAGCTGAACACTGTCACTGCCATTCTGGTCTATGCCATTTTGGGGAGGCAGCTTTATCCCTGAATGCTATTTTTCTCAGCTTGTGCAAGGGGTTCACTAAGAGACACCCTGCAAGGGGCTGCCAGCATCAAAGGAGGTTCTGAATGGAGGGAAAGGCCAGAGCCAAGCCACGGGGCCATCAATGGTGCCCAACCAAGGCCAGGTCCTCTCCACTACAGGTGTGACTATGACATACTCTGGTTTGACCTAGTCTAGTCCCACCAAGGACTTCTCATATGACTTCTCATGTGAGGTACATGTGAATCGTGACTGCAGGATATTGAGCTTTTGTTCACACCAAAGACTGCAGAAATTACTTCACTATAAAATAGACATTCTTTCCCTCCCTGTTATTTTTTCAGATGAGGAAACTGAGGCACAGCAAATGTAAACTCCCTGAGACACTCCCGGGGCTCAGGTCTCCTCTACTGTGGGTTCCTTTCAGTCCTGTCTCCTAGCAGCTCCCAGTTTTGTGGCTAGAGTAGCAGCTATAGTCAGAACTTTCTAGAATGGACTTCAGAGCAGAAATGAAAGAGCCCTCAGCGATACCTCCTGTTCCGTACGCACTTTGGTCTACCTTACCTGGGTCATCCTCATCTCGGGGCACCTTCTTGAAGCAGTCGTTGAGTGACAGGTTGTGGCGAATGGAGTTCTGCCAGCCAGCCTTGCTCTTGTTGTAAAAGGGGAAGTTGTCGGCCACATACTGGTAGATCTGGCTCAGTGTGAGGCGCTGGTCAGGCGCACCGTGGATTGCCATGGCAATGAGGGCTGAGTAGGAATATGGTGGACGCACCAGCTTCATGAGCTCCTCCTGAGAGGGGATGGGTAGCCAGCCCAGGTCACTGGGCAGTAGCTGCCTCTGCATGCCATAGGCCTGGGGTAGGAAGGGGCTGGCGTTAGTACCAGGCAGATAGGGTGGTGGGGTCATGGCTGGCCCATTGAGCCAGAGGTAGGGGTTGGGGGTGGCCCCGTACTCGCCACCACCTTCGAAGGAGGAGGGGCGCTGAGGACTGGGCATGCCCTGAGGATGGAAGAAGTTCTCATAGTAAAGATTCATCTCGGGGGGCTCCTGGCCGATGCTGGGGAACTGGGGGCTGCATCGAGGTGGCGAGGGCGCCGGGAGATCGAAAGAGCTCATGCTGGAGCTGGGTTCGGGTAGCCACCGGCTGCACCTGTGCTCTCTGGAGCTGCCCCTGACAGGTGTTCAGCAGGCCCTGGCCTCCTGTGACTTATACCCCGAGGGCTTGGCTGGGTGGCCCCACCTAGGGGCGGCCACCTGCCAGCAGGTCCGGGCCAGGGCCCGCCTCCCTCCTTACCAGAGCTGGCTGTGGCCTTGGTTCCCATTAATGACATACTAAAGGAGACTTATTGGAACCGGTACACCAAGTGACAAGAGCTCCCTTCGTTCCTCCCCGTTTCCTTTCCCACCATCCCAGCGTGCCTTTCTCTTTCCCTTGCATGTGCCTTTCTCTTTCCCTTGCATTTTCCTTCCCTCCTCACATTTCCTCTCTTCCTCCCTCCTTACCATTGTCTCCACAGCGTATTCTGTATTGCTTTCTTTGTTTCTCACACTTGGTTTGCCTTCTCTTTGCCTGGTTCATTCTCTGTCTCTCATTCTTGTTTCTTGCTCCTGACTCTCATTTCTTCTTCCACCCTGACCCTCATTCTCTGATGAATACCCCCCACTCACCCCACCCCACACATCCCACCCCACCCATCCCACCCACCCCACCCACCCCTGTATATCAGCAGCTCATGCTTTGGTCTTTGGAAGGGTAGATGCATTTTTCTAGAGTTGCCAGGAGACCCTACAGTCCCTGTAGAGTCAGAGAGCAGCTTGGCCTCTGGAGAGGACTCAGTTGGTCCTCTCCTGCTCCTAACACACACACACACTCTCTCTCTCTCTCTCTCTCTCTCTCTCTCTCTCTCTCTCATAACAGACACACACACACACACACACACACACACTGTAGTTCTCTCTCTCTCATATAACACACACACACTGTAGTTTTCTCTCTCTCATATAACACACACACACACACACACACACACACACACACACACACACACACTGTAGTCAGGAAAAATACAGTGTGAAGGCTGCTGTGGACATGGCCTGGAGACCCACCAAGATGAGCAGCAGGGGTCTTAAAAAGAACATCAAAAGAGAGAGGATGAGAATTGTATTTTAGGTAGAAATGAGAAAGAGCATCCATGATTCAAGTTTCTTTCTAGCTTCAAGGAACAGCAGTCTTTCCAGATCCTCCATTGATTCAACATCTGTGGAAGTTGTTGTGCAAAGACCCCTGGCACTGAGGGAGCTGGGAAATGCAAGCCACCCCCCGCCCCCGGGCTGCCCGTCTTTCTCCTGTCTTTCAGCTTCAGACACAGCGCTTACAAGCAAGCCTGGCTTTCCTTTGCTGCTTAGCCAGGGCCAGTTTTCCCTTGGGGCCCCACTGTAGATCTCAACTTAAAGGTGGCTTATCCCAGCCTCTCCCTGCTTTACATGTACCAGGCTCTGAGCATGGGGGAGTGCCTGGAGGTCTCCCTCCAGGATGCTCTTTCCTGATGAGGTACTGGTATCAGCTGAACCATCTCTCTGATGGAGCAGGTGAAGAAGAATGATACAAATGTCTGTAATAACCCCCTGACTCCCAGCCTCTACTTTCTTCTCCTGAGTTCACTTCTGGCTTTCTCCAGACACCATGTTTCTTTGAGGCTGAAGAAGATGTTGCCACCAAGAGAGGGGACACACACACACACACACACACCCCATAAAGAAGCAAACAGGTCCTGAGCTCTGGAGGACCCACCAGCCAATCCTAGCTTCTATCTGCCTAGGACCTTTTATTCTGCTCTCCTTCCTGGACAATTGTGCCCGGTCACATGACAAACACGAGTGCCACTGGATTGCTTCCATTTACAGTGTTTGGGTGCCTGGTGAGGAGGTGTAGGTAATTGTGGGGGAGGGGTTGCTCTAGATTCCAAGGAGCTACCTGTCCCCAATATAAACAGGGAAAGGGCCTCACTAACAGTGTCTAAAGGTTCCCTGAGGTTCAAAATAAGTAAGCTTGGCGTGGTTTGTTTGGAACGTCGAATCAATGGACAGCACATTTCTGTTTAGTCTCTCAACTAGAACTTTTTGCTTGCTGAGGGTGGAGTCCTGAATTTTTTAAACACACCCCCTGGGAGCCCAACAGCTTGCAAATCCACTTCTCAGGGTTCATCTTCCAGAACAAGACAGCAAAGAGGTGGTGCTGGATCTCCTCCTTGGTGCTGCCAAACCACAGCTAACCCAACTGGCCAGTAATAGTGGCTTGGTTAGTTAAATAGTGTCTCTTCCAACTGATGTGGTCTTATGCAGTTATGAAAAATAGATGTCAGAAGAACGATTGAATATTAGTGACATGTGAAGATGACTATATTAATGAAAGTTGGAAAAATAAGCTTCAAAACCATGTGCTTTTTTTAAAAAAATAAAACTATACTTGCAGTCATATATACACGCACAAATCGAAGATAGATTAATTTTTTAGATGAAGATTTTTCTTGGTTTATATAGTTGCTAATTTAAGTGGTTAGAGAAAGCAAGCATGTCACTGCTTTGGTTTGGGAGTGAAACATAAAAGGTCATGGCTCAGCCATTGAGAGAGTTGGCTGGTCTTCAGAGGACCCAAGTTCAGTTCCCAGTACTCACACTAGGCAACTCAAGGCTGCCTGTAATTCCAGCTCCATGGAAACACACACACACACACACACACACACACACACACACACACACACACACCAGAAAGAAGCAAACACAGGTTCTGAGCTCTGGAGGACCTGCCAGCCAATCCTAATTTCTCTCGGGGAGTTCCTTAACAAGTGACTTAGGTTTTCTCATCTTCAGTTTTCTCAGGTGAAATGAGACAAAGGTCAGTACTTACAACATGGTTGTGAAGTAAATCATGTCACACGGCGCAGACAGGCGATAATGGTTATTACAATATAGTCACTATGGACTTGATATACACAATTGGGCCTTCCCAGAGCTTACACCTTGCATGTTAATTGATGGCTTTTGGCAGCCAAGGGCCAGGGGAAGAGGGACAAGAATTACAATGAAAGAACTAAGGGGACATGTTTGTTGTCACAGTTTACATAGATGTTGTCAGACGAACAGACCCCTTTAGGGGGTCTCCTGGCTGGAAGACAGTTATAGAGGCAGGCACATTTGAGTCTCCTTAGTTACACATGATTCTGTTTTTCTCCCAGGACATCCAAGAAAGCCTGTCTGGTCTGAGGAGGTCTCATCAGGTACCCAGAGGGCTGACGGTAAGAATTGTTACACCATGGTCTCTGTGCTTCGTCACGGGGTGAGTCCTTAGACCAGGGGAGTCCATTTCAGATTTTCATGAGCCCTGGCTCAGACACTGGAGATAGACATCAGGAGCTGCCTGGCCAGACCTGGGACTTCTGAGGAAAGATTCAAATGGCTCATTTGTTGATGATGTTTAGACTTTTTGAAAATCCCCAGAAGTGGAATTCAAATCTGAGGAAACATATGCTGGCTAATTATAGGAATAAACGAACAAGTGAATGAAAGATTGAAGAGCAGGTCTGAACCATCCCAAGGAGGGCTCCAGGGAGACACCTTCTTGACTGACAAAGCTCACATGTTCTAAGGCCCACGTGGCAGACCAGGGACAAGACAGTCGAGCATTACAAACACAGACTTTGGGATTGGACCTGGCTTCGCCATTTGGTAGTTGTGTGGTCTTAGCCAAGTTTCCTAATCTTACAAGATCTCACTTTGTTTATCTAAAATGTGGGGAAACAAATAGTGTCCGTGTCCAGGCTAGTGAAGGAGAAAATACATGATACACAAGAAGCTCAGAGCTTGGAAGCTGTCAAGAGGGCAGGTATTCAGAACGAGGAATGTTTAGTCCCGGAGGCCAGGCAATGACAAGGGAGGAGACTCTGGGCAAAAGGCCCAACATTATGTCTTCTTCTATTTGCTTTGACCATTTGGGTGTAATGCCCCTGGAGGGAAAGAGGAAGGGTCTGTCACTGTTTCTGGGGTGTGTTCCTAGCATTCAACTGCTGTCATTACTGGCCCAGAAGCCTGGGATGTCTCATGTTCTGCAGAAAGGATGAACTCACAGATAGCTACCCAAGCTAGCTGACCAGGAGCAGTCACAGCTGACCCTGACTTTGAGAAGTACACCATCATGCATGTTTAGAGGTCTGATATCAGTTCACCTACCAAAAGGATGGACCCACTAACAGGAATTTTCACAAACTATGGTTCACTTAATTCTCTGGACTGCATTGTGAAGTGAGGATTTGGTTTTCTTGCTTAGAGCAGGGTACAAAGGCACAGGGCAGGTGAATAACCATAAAGGCAGAGGAAACTAAAGAGGTGAGAACTGACCTGTGCACTGGGGGCTGACAGTGGGTCCCATGCAGCACACACAGGGAGCAGAGAGGCCAGGCTTTGTTGTGAGACTTTTGAGTTTCCCTCTTACTCCTAAGATACTATGATGCCTTAGATTGCAGACTCATGGTTCTGGGCCTCATTTTCTTCATGGTAAAGTGGAGAAATCCAACATCTTCTAAGTGCTGCTTCAAGACTTCAGGTGGGCATGCAGACATAGTAAAATCAAGTTCTCATTTGGGATACAGGAAGGTTAGGTAATGGGAGATGCTGATGTCCAACCACCTGTGGTTACAGTGGCAGAGGCTCATACCTTATCTGTCCTCTGCACTGGCCTTTGATGGGGGCTTTAAAGGCTTGTCCTCCTTTCTACACATTAAATACAAATAGTATCCCAGGTTTTGAGGAGGTTCTTGGTGTAGAAGTGGGTTGTAATGGGGGAACCCCAGAAGGGACTACTTTAAAGTCATTATAGTTTTCTCATCTGCAGCAAGATAGAATACAGATTCAGTGCTTGCCTTCTCTCTACAAATGACTCCCTAGAAAGACAACCAGCTCTTGCCTGGTTCTCCCACTCTGCCATGTCTTAAGATATTTTGGAACTCAGTGACAGGATGATATCTGTGCCCCAGGGATAGGTTGGTAGAGGTCTAGCTGGGGTGTTCACCAAGCTGAGGGTTATCTTGGTGTTCCCTGTGCTTTTTGGTGGCTAATGAGCTTAGGAAGAAGAAACATAGATCAATACCTCCCTCTGGCGGTCTTTTCTTTAAAAGCAGGAAAGAGATTCTCGAATGTTTAGTTTTAGGACGGACCAATGGTTTAAGTAAGGGCAGGAGATCAAAATGAAAATGTGGTGCTCACAGGACAAGACAAAGAACATTTTATTAAGGAATCATGCCGCTTAAAAACATCCCTTGTCTCTCCGCTCTGGTATAGTGAATGCTTGGTTGGAATGAAGTGGATTCCATAAGAGGCAGCCAGGCCATGTTCGGGTTGCTTAGATCTGAATTATACCCCTGTGGCTGTGTTTTCTGAGTGTCTTGGTGCTGTTTGGCTTCAGAGCTTCCAATCTCTCATCTCTAGAATCTGTTGCAAAGACTGAAGGAAGTAATGTAGCCAGCAGTCATTCTGCCCATGATTCAGCCCAGGCTTGGCTGTCTTCTTAGATCCATGGAGCTGGCCTGATGGTGTTCGTACTGTTTAACTTAGTTAGAATGTTTTTCAATTGCTGCTCTACCTTTTTTTTTAATGTGGTCAACTTACTTTAGAGATCAAATTCTGGGAATCTTCTGGAACTGGGCCACCAGTGGTCAGCACCATTTGTCATAAGTAGTTAATACAGGTTCTTTTGACCATGTACTATTCTGGGTTTGAACCCACCCAATTTCATAAGAGGTCATAAAATAACTTCCCTCACAAATTTTTTTCTCACTGGAGTTATTAAGAGTCAAATATAAGGAAAAAACCCAATATGGTCAATTGTACTTCTTCTTGTAAGAGTTTGAGCTATGAACCTTGACTACCAAAAGAATTGCTAATTACAAATTCTAAAGAGATAAAATAATATCTTATAAACCACTATGCAATGCAGAATGATGTCTGCTCTGTGAGTTTGGTGGGCTTCAATTTTCTTTTCTTATTCTTTCCTGATTCCAGGGGGCAAAAGGAGCCTATTTTAAACTCCCTTCTCCAATCTTGCCTTCCTTGTCTTCCCCCCTCCTCCCTTCTCCCCATCCTCCCTCCTCTCCCCCTCCCACTCCGCCTCTTCTTCCTCAACATCGTCATTACTCTCCCTCTGTTCTTCACCTAATCCATATTTTTTCATCTAAAGCTGCCCCCGAGGAGAACCCCTTGGGAAGGAAATGCTAGATTGAAGCTGGTACCTTTCTCTCCAACAGACACTCAACCTGGGTCTCACACTCCCCACCTAATTGTCACCTTCCCAAACCATCACTAATATGAGCCGATAGTATACTTGCAGAGAAAACAAAGGTGTGTGTATGTACAGATTACAGTCACACGTCAAGTAATGTCTTCTGGTCGAGGGCATGATGCGCATCCCACGTACAGTGGCAACTCCATAGGTTACAATGAAGCTGAGAATTTCTCCAGCCTACCTGTGTCTTATAGCTATGAGGATGCCGGAGAGAGACATGCCCTGTGTGTTTGTGCGGTGGGTATAATACTTGATGATAAATGAGCATGTATGTTTATGCACTTTACCATGCTGTGCCTGTTTCTGTTGTTACTCATTGCACTCTTCCTTACACAACTTATACTAACTGTAAAACAGCATGCACTGCGACACCAGTAGCAGTCTCCTATAGGTTTGCTTCTTTCTCTCCCTCTGTTGTCCCTCCATTGTAACAAGAGCCCATCTGGAG
The DNA here is from genome assembly GCA_030674055.1 of Rhabdomys pumilio. Taxonomy (NCBI): domain Eukaryota; kingdom Metazoa; phylum Chordata; class Mammalia; order Rodentia; family Muridae; genus Rhabdomys; species Rhabdomys pumilio. The sequence continues at coordinate 77,132,623 of JANHMN010000002.1, read as the reverse complement.
TGATCGGCCCAGGCCATCTAGGTTTGTGGCAAGCACACTCATGAGATTTGCACAGTGACAAAATCTCCCATGTGTTTTTTGGAATGCACCCTGATTGTTAAGTGCCACATGTCCATGTCTGTGAGGTGCTGGGCACTGAGTATTCCAATTCTTTAGCCTAAGTTTCGGAATGATTGGTTGGGAAACTCACCATGGACCACTTGCTCAATTGGCTTTCCTTTAGGGAAGGGAGTGTAAGGTTATTCTGGGTCTATGACCTTGGCAGTCCTCTACTCTTCATTGGCCAAAGGAATGGTTTGGATCTTTCCAGGAGCACACATTGTCTCTTTAAGCAAGACAGTACAGCTAGACCAGTGGTAAGCTGTGCCCCCTTCCTAATGATGCAATGACTGTTGGGTCCTCACCTTTGCTTCCAGAGGCTTCTTTGGTTGCTGCTGCATCCATAGCACCTACTACAGATCCCTGAATGCCTGGAGGTGTTGGAGTTGTTGAGCCTGGATGCATGTGCTTGGGTACCTCTAAGCAGGACTGATTCTTCCTTTCTCCTCAGTGTCTGAGATGCAGCTCATCCTTCTCAGTTATCTATGAAACGCACTTTTGTTGAAACTACCTGTAGAGAAGTTAGGGTTGGGGGCTCTGTGTGTCTGTGTATATGGGGGTTTATCAGCACAGCTGCCAACAGTCATATTCACAATGAGAATGTCAGCACCCAAACAGGTAGCCATCCCTTCACATCTGAAATTTCTCACCTGTGGAGCCAACCACCTGTGGATCAAAATGTTCAGAAGAAAATTGCGTCTGATTATATGTGGCTTTTTTAATGATTCCTGAAATGAAATGTATAACAACCTTTTATGTAGAATCTACAGATATTACAGAGAATCTAGAAGTCATTTGACACGTGTAAGAGTGTTTATTATATGCAAATGCTATGACATTTTACACTGGAGGCCTACCTAAGCATGTGTGTCTTTTAGTATGGTGGTCCTGAAGCCAACTCCTGCAGGCACTGAGCAATGACTATACCTCCTTAGGATGCAAGAGGGAAGCTAGATGGTGCCACTTCCAGCTCAGGTCACAGCAAGTACCAGGCACGTCCTAGTGCTTGTTAAGAACGGACTGAGATCCTCCCATTGTCAGGGGCTGACTTTGCTCCCAGACCCTCTGACTGGCTTACAGCCATCTAGTCTTGGCCTCCACCACAGAAGAAGAAATTGGATTTAGCAAGGCCAGGTCCATTCCCAAAGGTCATAGTTCTCTGATAGCATTTCCTCAAGAATCAGGGATCCTGACTCTCTATGCCTCCAGTCATGTCCTGTCATTTCTTAGAGGCTTTGCAGCTAAAATACCAAAGGAATTTTATCAAACAGCTAGAGTCATATGAGAAGGGGGAGCTTCAGTTGAAAAAAAAAATGCCTCAGTCAAACTGGCCCATAACCAAGTTTATGCAGTATTTTCTTAATTAATGATTGATACTGGAGGACCCGGCTTACCAGTGGTGGTCCACCTCTGGGCAGGTAGGTCCTAGATTGCATCAAAAAAAACAAGCTGGGAGAACCATGAAGAACAAACCCTTAAACAGCAGTCTCTGGTTGAGTCCCTACCCTGGGTTCCTGTTTGCTTTCTGTTTTTCTCCCCTTAGAGACAGACTGTGACCTGGCAGGGAAGGATGGAATAATCCCTCTCTTCCCCAAGATGCCCTTGGTAATGGTTTTATTTATCACAACAACAGAAATCAAAGTATGACCCTCAGCATCCTAGTCCCTCCAGTGAGAATTTTCTTTATTCTGAAGACTCAAACATTCAAGCAGGCAGAATGGGCTAGGGGTAGTGGTGGGGGTGGTATACTATTTTTCTAAGCCATGGCAAAGGTCGTGGACACAATTGAAGTTAAAATATGATGAATTGTGAAAGTGACAGGTTTTCCTGGCTAAGGTGGTCCAGTATGTTCTTGGGGGAGCCATATGAACCTAGTCTATTTGGACCTGCTAAGTCTACCACATAGGGCCAATGAGCCATTTGGATGGGAGAGGGCTATTTCCCTACCCTGGCAAGCCATACACAGCCACACTGGCCAGCTGTATACTCTGCATCTCAGCATTCAAGGAAATGAAGTATGCTGATAGATTTCAGAATCTGCCTTCCCAAGAGCTGCCTAAGGGGCTGAAGGAGGAAGCATAGGAAGGAGTGCATGGAATTAGTTAAGTCTCAATTTGGCCAATGAGAAATAGGGGATGCCAAGAATGGATGGGAAGGCACATCTGTGAGCAGTTGGCTGTCCCTATACAGTGTGTCACAAGGTTCTGGCAGCACAGTGATACGTGATCCTGAACTATTCCCCATGTTTCTCTGCTTCACTTCTTTGCTGCATGCACATGCATTCCTTGCCCTCAATTTAAAAAAAAAAATCAAAATCATCCTTGGATTATATACTTAATGCTTACTCGAATTACCTGAGACTCTTGTTCAGATACAGAATTATTTGGGATGGAGACTGAGAATGAGGCTACCCCTGACGTAAGGCCTATGAAACTGATCTGTAAATCATTCAGTGTTGAGTTTCTATGGGACTTGGTGCATGATTGCAAGAAGGGGTGGATTTTAAAATCACGTGTCAGAATAGGATTTGGGGGCTGCGTTGCATAAAAGGCTGGGAGCTGTTATTTCCTGGCTGTTAGTAGTGAGGTCTGCATAACCCCTCAGCATAGTGGTGTCATAACCCCCACACTATGTATGAAATGCTGGGCAAGTGTGGTGGGTAGTGAGGTGTGAACATAGCCAAGGTGCTCATCTGGTTACAGATAATGAAACCACAGTGTTGGTTGGCTTCATGATCACTCTGGAGACCATCCAAACCGAAAGAGACAGATAAGATTGACAGAAGGCATGATCTCGAATCAGAGGGCTCTGTGACCACATCCCATTGCTCTAACAAGTGACCTCCCATTCAATGGGCTAAAACAACCCAGATTTTTCCTTAGTTCTATAGAAAAGAATTCCTCTATGGATCTTACTGAACTAAAATCAGGATGCTGACAGTGGTGGGTCTGTCCTTGGGACTTTGGAGGAGAGCCTGATTCTTGGATTTGCCTGCTGTAAGAGGAGCTTGTGTCCCAAGCTTAGAAGTCACTCCTCTATATTCAAAACCAGCTGTAGCAGCATTCTCTCATGCATCCTTGATTCCTCCTGACCACCCCATTTCCACCTGTAAAGGCCTTTGTGCTGACACTGGTCCCTGTGAAGCCCTGGGTAATCCAGAGGGATTGTCTTCCATTTTAAGAAGCTCTGGTTAGTTTATTCTGCTTGCAATATAATCTTCCTTCACCACATTATCTAGGGCACTTAGGGGCTCTGGGGATTTGGATGTGGACATCCATCTTTGGTTTGGAGCATTATTCTGCTATTACAGGTGCTATGAAGTTTATGCGACTCCATTTAATACAGCTACAGAGCAGATTATGCTGAAACAGGGGCAGAATCTAGTTGAAAAGGAGACAAAGTTGTAAAATAATCAAAGCCTCATTGAGTCTCTACCTCATTTGTGGCACCCAGGATGCACAGGACTGGCAGGAAGTGACAGATGACAAAATATAGGTTTCCTGGGCACAGCCCAGGGATCTTCTTCCTCCAAGAAGTTTCTACTGCCATTTTTTAACACCTACCACAAATATCATCAAATTACCAATACACTGGTGGATGTGTTAAATCATTTGTGGTGGTTTGAATGAGAATGACCCCCCCCCATAGGCTTATATATTTGAGAGCTTATTCCCCAGTTGATGAAAAGGTTTTAGAAAGATTAAGAGTGTGTTGGAAAAGAGGTTGTCATATCTCTCTCTCTCTCTGTCTCTGTCTGTCTCTGTCTCTCTGTCTCTCTGTCTCTCTGTCTCTGTCTCTCTCTGTCTCTCTCTGTCTCTCTCTCTCTCTCTCTCTCTCTCTCTCTCTCTCTCTCTCTCTCTCTTTTTCCCCCTTGTGGTTGTATCTTAAGATGTAAACTCTCAGCTACTTCTGAAACTGTAAGCCCCCAGTAAATGCTTTTTTCTATGAGTTGCCTTAGTCATGGTGTCTTATCACAGCAATATAAAAGGAACTAAGACCACCCTTATATCGAAATACACCTCTGGAAGCCCATCGACTGACAGCTAAGCCCCAGTACATGATTCTATGGAAAGCATTCCATATTCAAATCATAACAGTATTGACAGCTGAGTCTGATACCATAGTACCACATTTTCTGATGTTAATAAAGATAAATGAATTTCCAGTTTGGGAGAGGCAGGTAAGTATACTTAACCATCATATTTACATACATAGGCAGCAAAACAACAGAAAATTAGAGTGCTCTAAACCACACTGACTGATGGGATACTGTGTTCCTAGAAGTCAAATCAATGAATAGCTTCTTGGAATGAATGAATGAATAAATAAATAAATAAATAAATAAATAAATAAATAAATAAATAAATCATCCGTGGCAATGGGCAATAGGAAATTTTACTTTCTTCATTCAGCTTGCAGATGCAAGTCCAATGGTTATAGAAGGCTAGTTCCTTCAGAGAAGGCTTGGCAGTACACTTGTATCTTGAGCAAGTACAACTTTTTCCCAAGGGGAATTCTGGCTAGTAATCACAGCAGGGAAAAAAGGAATGTGTGGATTTCTCAAAGACTAGTAAATAGGAATCTGAAATGATGTCAAAACCAGGACACCCAGAACTCTGTTCTGGTACTGATGCTAGAGAGACTGCATGGGAAGTAAACGGTAAAGGGGGCTGTCCTGATTCCTTCAGGTATACATATGCATCTCTTTTTCAACCTGTGCTGCAAGACCCATTATAAAAGGAAGTCTGAGTGGAACGTCCTACACAAAGAAGTCCCAGAAAGTATGCTTTCAAAGACCTGAAAATTAGGAGTAACTGTCCCCATAGGCTTTCCATTCAATTAATCTGTCTCAAGAGAGTGTGACTGATGAGAAGGACAGCCATTAACACTACCAGTCCATTATCATCAAGGTGGGAGCGTAGCAGCATCCAGGCAGGCATGGCACAGGAGGAGTTGAGAGTTCTACATCTTCATCTGAAGGCTGCTAGAAGACTGGCTTCCAGGCAGCTAAGACAAGGGTATTTTAAAGTCCATGCCCACAGTGACACACCTACTCCAACAAGGCCACACCTCTTAATAGTGCCACTCCCTGGGCCAAGGATATTCAAACCACCACAAACACAAATCAACCTGATGTGGTTGCAGGGTAGGAGAAGAGGAAAGATCTCAATTGCTGGGCATGATAAATTCCACACTGAATAGAGCTGTGACTGCCATCCAGCTACTGTGGCTTCTCATGCCTGTAGTCTATAACCGGGTACTGAGTCCTGGGTAACTGACAACACAGAAACCTAGACTTTATGATCCAATCAGCACAGGGAGGAGTATGCTCAGTGGCCTGTTTCTGAGAACTCTCAAGCCCACTAAGGATAGTCAACAGGCAACAAAAGTAACCCAAACCAATAAGGGCAGGGTAACTAAAGGCAAGGATCCTTTGGAAATGTGATCTCTGGGCCACCCCACAAGACAAACCATGCAAACTGGATAAAATGCCATCTTAGGTCAGGGAAACATTAAGTGGATGGTGGAGGAAGAGAACATCAAATGTTTGTTATAGTCCTGACCCCTTGGCCATGATACTGTAGTTTGTCACAAAAATTGTATCCTGTTGCATATGGGTCATAACTGGCCATAACCTTCAAGTGCCTAATTAGATTTAATCAGAAAAATGAAGGCATATGTGACCTACAGGAGCAGGATGCAACAGTGGGTTCTGAGGATCTTGACTGTGTCAGAGTATCTCATACCCAAGCCCAACTCTGTCCTTCATGGGTGTTGTGGTTTGCTGAGCCCCCAGCTGTCTGCTCTGCCCCAGTGCCTAGTGCACTCAACTGCTTTGGAAGTACCTCCTGTGTTCTTGCATAGGGCCACGAGTCCTTTACTGAAGATGCTGGGTTTGCTTCTCCCATTTGATGCTGCATAGCCACTGGATGCCCAATTAATGGTTTCTTAGACAAAGCTTGGCCATGAATACATTACCACCTTGTTGGATATGGCATTGAGCAATGCAGATTTACAACCTCAGTAGGAGGTACCGGTCTACGATTGAGAAACAATGGACTTGTGTAAGGGGAGGCTGAGCAAATACATTGCCTCTATTTCCCATATACTGTGTGTGGTGAGGGAAGGTTTTCTATCCATCCTGTCCAAAAGCGTTCTGCTCTGTGATGCCTTACAAGCCGAATCTCCCTGTGGCTTTCTGCAAAGCAGAGCACAGTGTGCTAACCAAAAACTTCAGTCATGATCTGAAGGTCTGTTTTCTAGTTAGCTGAAGCTACCCAGGTAGGGATAGGCATTCAGAGTTTAGGTGGGAATAATGAACAGATTCGTACCAGGGTATCTGAAGAAGGAAGCCATGCTCATTTTTATATACTTGGAAAGATGTTGGATTTCAGTTTCTCTCCCCCCTTTCTGACAAGAGCCTGCAATTTGAAAGAAGGGATGCTGACTTCCATTCTGTGCTTCAAGATAATGCTAAGAATTACTCTTGGGAGAGTCTTGGTACCCCAGATCATAGCGTGGAGGGATATTATCTGTGTCTTGAAGGCAGGGAGCGTAACAGATGATTAGAGAGCATTTCTGAGGAGATTACCTAAAAGAACCTGGCGTCAGGTCAACCTAGAGTTCATTTAGGGCCTGCTGATTTCAGCTGTGTGGCCTTGAACAGTTCATCAAAGCCGAAAGTGAGAGGGTTGGGTGACTTGATCTCTCAGAGTCTGTCATAGCTAGTATCTGGTCTGTCATAGACAGTATCTGGTATGTCCCACACAGATTCATGGTTTGAATAACTGACCTCCAGTTCATGGTGTTGTGTTGAAGGTTGTAGAACCTTCAGGAGGTGGGGTCTGGCTGGTGAAAGAAGTCACTAGGGGTGGGACTTTGAAGGTTACCTGCTTTTGGCTTCTCCGCTTTCTCTGCTTGATTTCTGGCTACCACATCAATAGCTCCAGCCTATACCCCTGAGCCATGTTTGCCCCATAGCCATGCTTTCCCCGCCATAACAAACTGAAATTCTTCAGAAGCCATGAGCCAAAACCAAGCCTCTCCTTCCTTAAATTGTTTCAGAAGCTGTTTTGCTCACATCTGTGCCCCACTTACAAGCAAGCCATCCTGTAGTCCTTTCCTCTGGGAATTCTGAAGGTAGGGCATCTCCTAGACATTACTAGTTGGTTTTGGACAGATCTGGTCTACAATTCAGAGGCGTCTGGTGACCTAAGATAAGTTGCATGAAATAGGACTCCCTTATCTTCATTGTATCATCGGGTCACCATCAGCACTGTAGGGGGCAATGTACCTACAAGTGTGGGCTGTGATATCAGTGTCTAGAAGCAGGCTGTCAAATATATAAGTAACAGAGGTGGGTATACCTCTCCCTTGGTGACAAGGGCACATTACAAACTCTCCAGTTCTAAAGTGGTTTGCATGTGTTTCTCCAAAGTTCATGCATTAGAAACTGAATCCTCAGTCCTTGTATTGACCATATGGGGATGTCAGAACTTTTGTGGTTATTAAGATTAGATGAGGTCACTTGTCCTTATCTAATTTGGTACTATCTGTCAAAGGCTGCCTATTTACAAGGTCTATGACTACTCAGGCTGGTAGATTTCAACAAAAGCTGCCTGTTTACAATAGTTTATAGCCCTCTGTTTCAGTGTTTTTCCATAGAGACCCAAGACTTTGTGTTAGCAGGCATGTATGTCAAGCCTATTGCTGATTTTAGGCTTATGGCTGATTTTAGGCCTTCGGTGTATAAGCAGGGCTGCCCCTGACATCTCCTCCCTTCTCCAAGTATAGAAGGGCTGTGGCGATTCTAATCTTGCCAAGGCGGGGATAGAGGCCTGATCTCCGGTAATTAAAGGGGACCTTGTAATGGCTCCGGTCCTCCTGTCATTTTCCAGTGAGGCATAAGGGCCATACCTGTCCTGATGTCTTTTTCCTGGAGAGGGGATACTTTTGACATCTACCCCTATGCAGTCAGGCTTGTCCCTCAGGGAACCCAGAAACATATTTTTAACTTTTATTTATATTCCCTTGCAGTGCTTAGTTTGATTGACACCCTAGCATCTCCCTTGTAGGACTGATTTAAGAAATGACCCGCAGAGTGAGTGCTTGGCCAATGGCAATTGCAGTGTAGTGACAACTAGTTGTCATTGTCTCTACTAGCATGGTTGTGCATATTGATGTGTGGTCAAACCTATTTCCCCTCCAGGGACAGTCCTCAGAAGTGATTTAACACTTGAGTGCTGTGTGAACAGGAATCTACGGGTATCACTTTTTGCTCTGTGTTTTAAAGGAAAAGAAACAGAGGTTGATGGTCTCTTTCAAATCCAGTAAGAAAGTTCACAGGTATTGGTAATTTTTATGAAGACAGAACTTAGGGATGTTATTATTAAGGCAGCCTGTTGAAGAGCAGGGAAGTGATTGGAAGCACAGAACTTTCAGTTACAGCCATAAAAGCAGCCTCTGAGTCTGTGTTGTTACAAGCTTCCCTGGTGAGAAGCAATTGATTCTGAAGGCCTACAAAGGCTCTTTGTCTGGAGTTACAGGGAATGGGGAATTGTTTTCATTTACTTGTTGAGATACCTTCCCTGGTTGTCAACGGAAGCGCTCTGTTTGAAGGTTAAACACTGGGATTCCATTAGCGCATGATGATGGGAAAAGCAGACCCACGTTGTTCAAACTTAGAACGTGAAGAGAAAATGGGATGGAAAGAAATGTCAGGGAGGACAAGGGCCACGTGGTACTGACCTCATGTGCACGGGAAGCCATGAGGATGTGGTCTCACCCTTCAGCGCTTCTAGGGTCCTCTGCTCATGGTTAGACAGGGATTGTTGTGCGGTGACTACAGAGGCATTTTGATCTCTGCTTACTTTAGAAATCCAAGGTTGTCTGATTGCTGCCCAACCCCACACAGCTACCATAGTAAGACAGAAATAGAGAACCAGAGCAGATAGTGGGCCGGAGACTTGGAAAAGGGGGCATAGACACTACCCTGGAGAGACTGGCATGACGCAAGTCACCAGAACCCAGGATATCCTGGGCACTAAATGCTGCTGGAGTATTAGGTAGTGGGGAAGAATTTAGCTTCTGGTCTGAATGTTGGAATCAGTGTTGGCATTTCCTAGTCTTAGGTCACTTCTGCTTGTGCCTTGGTTTGTCCATCTAAGTAATAATCATACTCATCTTTTAGGGTTACCTATTAAGCTTTAGAAAGTATTTTTTAAATCATTCTTATTCTTCACTGGACCCCAGGGACTTAGCATCTAAGAACTGCCCATCCACCCCAAGTTCTGAACCCTGCATTGCCATTCACTTGACTTCCACAAAAGCACAACTTTATACTCAGGTTCCTCTTTACAAAGCTCTGCTCTCTGGGGAGGGAGAGGTTGGAGTGGTTCTCAGTTCCCTTATTCCTCTTCCTTTGGTCTCATCCAAGAAACCTGACAATAGACATCCTCATGATTTCACAGGTAGACATCCCTCCAAGACAGCCATCACTCTGACCTGCTGACATAATTTGGAGAATGGACCATGAATCCACCAGTCTTCAGACCTCTCATTTCCACTACTGCTTGGAAGTTTCAGTCGAGTAACAGGCTGAGTGTGAAAGTCTCTCCTGTCAGGTTATAAGAGGGAAATTCTGGGTGGGCTTTCTCAGTATCCTAATACCCAACGATGTGGCTCCAAAGACACCAGAGTCTTCTACACACTTGTGAACAGTGTTTTGCCTGTGGATATATGTGCCCTTGGTTTCTCCCTAAGGAGTGTGATCAGGGATCCAAAGATACCAAAGAAGATTCTTGAGGTTGCCTGAGCCAGGGAAGAAAACATGGCATTGAGATGAGCCAACACAAGCCTTCCATACTGCTGTAGTCCCCTGGGCTGCCTCCCACCCTGGGAACTTCCTCCCCAGTCCTTCAGTAAGAGACGAAGATAACAAGGGATCTCATTTGAGCCATGGGATCATTTTTAATGTCGGTAAGAAAGAGCGGCAGTTTGGAGGTGATTGAGTAGCAAGGGACTTATTAAAAAGATATAAAAGTACAAAAATGTTACGAGAAAATAGAACATTTAAATCAGTTCTTGTAAGTGCTGAGACTTAGGAATGAAACAAAAGACAGGTCCTCCTAGCTGTGAATTTAGTTATGTGCATCCCTCGGATGCTGGGGAGAAGACTCATCCAGCACTTGCTGGCTCCTTGAGGTCCAAGAATCCATGGTGGGGCTTCTTTGTCTGTTTGAGTCATCCGTCACTGTTGTGGGGGCCACAGGGGGTACAAGGCTTATCATCTCTTGAGTTCTGGAGCTCCCTTGGGATCATCTGTCTCTTTTAATGCCTTTTCTCCTTGTGAGACTCCAAGGTCGTGTGCATGCTTTCCTGCTGGAGCTCCCATAGTGCTTGGCTCAGCAGTGCTTCACATGTCTGTGGACTGGGAGTCTGGGATCTGCTTGTTTTCTTCACTCGACTTGCTAGCCAGCTTTGAGGGAAGATACATAAACACATCAGCAAGATGCAACTTGTATCTGCAATATCAGGGAGAACCCCAGACCCCACAACTTTGATGTATGCCTAAAGACAAGTGACTGGAAATTACAATGACCTTGAGTTTTGTCAGAAAGGAGATTTGGGGAAGTTTCATAGACCCCTTGCTAGCTGTGTGAATTCTGCACATATCTTAGCTAACTCTGTGAGGCTGGCAAAAAAAATCATTCTGGAACAGGGAAAGATCAAACAGTATATGATGGGGAAGTGCTTAGCGTGGTGCCTGACTCACTCACACAGCCTCTCAGGCAGCCTGTGATTTTTATAGTATCTCCGCTCTGATTCATAGTGCCTGGAGGATCAGAAGTGTGTCCGTACCTTCTTGATCCCAGATGAGGACCGACAGGGGAACAACAGGAGCTGGGACTTCAAGAGTCAGTAATTCAAAACCAACTTTTAATTTGAAGGATTTTTGTAATGTAAGTAGAATAAGAAAGTGCTTCCCCCTCCTCTCCCCCCCCCCCCAAAATAGTTCCATTGGCTTCTGCACATAGTTGGCTGCTGGGGCCTAGAGAGGAGCTCCAAAGGAGAGCTTAAATCAGGGCTAGCCCACTTACTGGTTCTGAGGTCCCAGAAGCCCCTGTTTCACCAGAACTGGGGTTAGTCTTGCTCACAGGAGCTACTTGAAGCCCCAAGATGCCCTGCATAGTGAGCATGACTAGACAGTTGCCTTCGACTTAGGATTCCTGCCCACACTCCTTAGGGAGTAGCCAAGGGTACATACCCACAGATAAAGAATATACACAAGTGTGTAGACCTTCCCCATTTTTCCTTCCCTCTCCTCCCTCTCCCTCTCCCTCTCCCTCTCCCTCTCCCTCTCCCTCTCCCTCTCCCTCTCCCTCTCCCTCTCCCTCTCCCTCTCCCTCTCCCTCTCCCTCTCCC
>JANHMN010000002.1:77076185-77121000 GCA_030674055.1 Rhabdomys pumilio | reverse complement strand
TCCCTCTCCCTCCCCTCCCTCTCTCCCTCCCCCTCCCCCCTCCCCCCTTCTTCTCTCTCTCCCTTTCTCTCCCTCCCCCTCCCCCTCCCCCTCCCCCTTTCCCTCTTCTAGCCTCTGGGATCCTCACCATGGTCTTGAAGAACTGATTGACTTTCTTCTTTTTCAGGGTCTTCTTGTCACCATCTGAGACTTGGAAGAAGGTCTGACTCAGGCGGGGAGATGTACTGGCTTCATCTAACCCAGGCACACCTGCCACTGAGAGTGTGAGGGCTGGAAGGGACCCAGACATGAGTTAGTGGGTACAGGAGAGAAACAGGTCCCAAGGGACAGGATGAGTATCTTAAGCCTTGGTCTGTTCTTTGGATGCTCCTGTCTCCTGGCCCTTTGCAAAGCCTTGTCCAAATGTATTCAGATGGAAAGAGGGATGAGAAGGGGAGGGTCCAGGGCCACGTGGGCTTATGTCTTCAGTGTGTTGAGTCTGACCTCAGCCTCCCACTGACTAGTTGGTCTGTATAGAAGCCTGAGATTCAGTACACTGGTTTGAATGTGTCACAATGAGGATGGTGTGTTGTCCACATCATGGGTGGGTGTCATGATATAGGGGATGGGGGTAATGAGTTAAGGCAGGGCCTGGCCGGAGCTTATCCCTGTCAGGCTACTCTGGTGGATGTCTTTACTGTCATGCACTGTTCAGCCCCAAGGGGGCAGCACCAGAACTGCCTTGTTCTATTGTCCCATCCCTCTGCATGGAGCAGCACGTACCAGAACTAGATGCAAAGATGCTGAGTTCCTGGCTGTGTGTGGACCTCCCTCTGTTAATGGAAAGTGATTGGGGGATGTCTTGTATCCTTGGACAGTACGACATGGGCACAGGAGTCATCTATACACTGAACACTACAGCCATCAGATGCTGTGGCAAGCTTTGTAAATTTTGAAGTAGTCTTTCTGGTCAGCAGAGGAGCCATGGACCTTAGAGATATGCCAAAGGCACACTCCTGAGCCTGAAGGAATCTGCTGCCTGCAAATGCAGGGATTCATGGGAGAGAGTGGTCCCACAGGGACAGCAGACTTCCGCATATGTTCCAAGTAGAGGCCTCCCTAATGAGGGATGCTGAGAGAGTGCAGAAGCCATGTGCTTCTGGCTCCAGATACCTAGCCTGCCTTGCCTTAGACACGGAGTTCTCATCCTTCCTCTCTCTGACAGCTTGGCAACCCACACTACCTTTTCCCCCAGGTTGGTAGTGAGAAATACATACCCGGGATGGTAGGCATGGACTGGCTGGCAAAACTCATCTGAGAGAGGACAGACACCCTGGTGGGGATGGCGGCATGCTCCGAGAGGTTGGTGTCACTCATGAACTCGTGCTTTCTAGAAAGCTAGATGATACAATACACACACACACACACACACACACACACACACACACACACACACAAATAAATATAAATAAATAAAACAGACCATAAGGGATTAGCATAAGGCAAACATAATTCCTCAAAGATCAGGGAAAAATACTTAAAGTGGCAGCTATGGACCTGGCATAGTCAGTCTACTGTTCTGCTTTATACCATTCTGTGTTGGTCTGCCTAATATGTTTGTATAGGTTACATATTATATAACACTAGGAGTGCTGGAGACGGTCCATTCAGTTAGACTATCGGGTGCATGGTGTCCTGCAGAGTCCTGGAGCATAGAAGACACGCCCATACTTCATAGTCCCAGTAGGAAGTTTATGGGTTTTTTTTCTTTCTTTCTTCACCAGAAGGCATCAGCTGGCTCTACCTTTTCATTCAGTCTCACCTCTGCCATAATGGCTAATGCTCATTCCCTTGCCAGTCTGCAGCATGCTTTCAATAAAACTTCGCATTGAACTCGGGGCTGCACGATGCCAAATCTCTTCACTAATAACTATTAATGTTGAACTTCTTTTTGAGCTAAGCTCTGTAGATGAGGCTGCCCTGAAACTCACTATGTAGCATAGGCTGCCCTCCAACTCATTACAATCCTCTGGCCTCAGCTACCCCCTCCAAACACTGATTATATAATTTTATTATATATAACAATACATGGTTGTATTTTATTCAATATATATACATTATATTTGCAAACAATTTCTGTATATATTTTATATATAATATATTATATATAATATATAAATAATAATTTATTATTATTATAAATATATTAATAATAATAAATAATAATAATTAATAAATTATATATATAAAGTTGAGGGCCATGGTGGCTACTTTCCCCTGCACCGGTTGTTCAAGCTCTAGAGTCCGATGGTTTGGGTTCAAATCCTGCCTGTGGAACATGAGTGTACCCAGTACTTCATATTGGGCAGCTCCTTCCCTCTAAGACCCACTGTAGTGTGGGAGCCAGGCTCCAGTCCACCCACTCAGGAGGCCTGGGCTTCCTGGCACAATGTTCTGAAGATCTGGGGAAAACCCGGCACCTATGCTCACCCGCTTCAGGTCTGACTCCATTGTTGCCTTTTCGTCTGCGAACACCACGCTGCTCCTCTTGGTCCTTTTCTTGGACCGCCGCAGCTTGACCTCTGGCAGAGTGCTCCCTGGGGAGATGGGCTCCTCCTCCACTTTGGGAGTCTTGGGTGCTGCTGACTCTAGGTCAAAGCTGAAGGGCAGGGGAGGAGCAGTGGAAATTAGTTAGAGCCTGATAGAGACACAGGGCCCTAAGAGGACCTTTGTACTGACTGAGCTATCACTGCAGGCCTGGGGCCTGATCAGTTATCTTGATAGCAAATTGAAAGTCACTCATCCACAGACAGTCAAAATGAAGATTAGAATGATCAGATGACTAAAAATCAAAAGACATGGCAAGGAGGTGAAACTAGTTAGAATGTAGATCTGGGTTCAAATCTAGCCACTGCTGCTTTTTAGCTGAATGGCCCTGCTCAGTCTCTCGATTTCTCTGAGCTACTGCTTGCTCAGTCAGAGGGGAACAGTGGTCCTGGTGCCTGAACAGTGAGCACATGGTGCCTCTGATGCATACAGCAAAGTTGGGTAGGGGAAGATGCTGGTGGTGTGGGAGGAACACGCTACTACGGGAGTGATATGGGAAGCACTGGACCCCTTTAGAGGAAAAACCATTTACAACGCAGGTTGGGAGAGGGATGGTGGCTGCATCAACAGGCAAGAAGCCCAGCAGCAGTGGTAGCAGCAGTTCCAGAGGGGATTGGGGGTGGGTGGCTGTAGTTAGTTCTGTGCTCTTAGGAAAGCCACCAAGCTGTCTCAGCTGTCCATGATGCTTTAAAAAAATGGCACCAGCCAAGACAACATGCTGAGTGACTCCGAGGCTTTCCTGAGTTCCCTGCTGGGGAAAGGCTTTAAAGTGAATGGGAAGGAAGCCTGGGCCAGGGGCTCCAGGAAAAGGCTTACCATTCTGAGGTAATCTTGCTAGGGGTACTGCAGTCAGAATTCATGGAGGCCAGAGAGATGATGGACATCTGCCTGTAAGAACGTAGCATGGACCTGGGGCGGCCCAGTCTCCTGTCATCGAAGTCAGGCTGCAGGTATGAGAACAGGTGGTAAGCATCCAGGAAAGCAGGGCTTGCAACCTGAGCCCTCATTCTCTAGACATGGTAGAACTGTGGACAGAGGCCATCACTGCAACGCTCCCAGCCAGCAGGACCACAGCGTGGCAGGATAAACACCAGCAGCCTCAATCCCAGGGGAACAATCACTAGTCCTTACGTTTCCCCATTCGAGACAGCATCTGTATTATTCAGTGGCCTCATGAACTACCTTTCCTTATGCTAATGAGAGGGCTTGAGATGGGGCTGACCTGTGCCAAAGACCAACCCTGTCATTACAAGGGATGAGACTTTGAGTCACATCTTATCACCACAACCTCCAGAGAGGAGACAAGGAACGGAGATGAATCTCCAGCCTGGAGCTGATGATTCACTCAAACATGGCTGAATAGTGAAAGCTTTGGAAAGATTCTGCACACTTAAGCTCTAGTGAGCTCCCTGGTGGGTAATCACATGCCAATAACCCAGAGGGTGATGTGCCCTGACAACATCAAAGTTTCCTGTTTGAGATCCTCTCCTACCTCACCCTCTGTGTCCTTCACCTAGCTACTCTGGATTGCTATCCTCATCTGAAAGCTTCTGTACAGAAGCTCCTCTGGGTATGAGATCACATCCCGATAAGTTAAGTTGAAAGTGTAATCTGAAAACGCATGGAATCTGAAAACTGCCAAGCACCCTAGGTAGGAACGCCATACCATAGACTGTAGCATATTGACTGCTCACCCCACAGGCAGACTCTTAATCCATGGCTGAGAGTTGTATGTAGGTGTCCTAGTCTAGAATCTTCCAAGAATGTCTGACCACACAGCTCTAGTCCCAGAAAGATCAAAATTTGAGGTACAATGTCTACGGATTGCCTGTCACTTTAAAATCATCACAAAGTTGAGAAACTGCTGAGTAACTGGAGTGGGGAGTTCCAGGAGATTACCAGACCAGGAGGGAGGATGCAAGTCCCCCCCCCAAAATCTGTAATTATTATATGCAGAAGTGAGGGGTCTCACTCTTGGGGCCTGGAGTTTGTGGCTGGTATCTAAATGGGGGAAAGGGGTAAAACTGTCCTTTCAGCCTGGGAAGCCTGGCCTAAATCCAAGTGTTTGACTTCAGAGCTGTGTTTCATGAAGAGAATATAGAAGGGTCAACTTGTTTCTGCTTGGAGGAAAAAAGACCCAGGCTCAGCGCTGGGTCCTTCCTGCAATTATGACTCTTCTCCAGTTGTCTATAGATCAAGTGAGTTGGGACAGACAATTTTCAAGGTTCTACAAAGCGCTGATGTTTGGTGACTCCATTTTATGTGAAAGGTAAGATGTTGTCTCTGAGAGTGGTGGCCAGTGTCCTCTTTAGGCTGTGGGGTCCAGTGGTATTGGATATATATATATATATATATATATATATATATATATATGCTTTAAAAGTGTTGCTATCTGCTTATATCAATCACTTGATACATATCAACTGTATTTATTTATAAAAGGCCAAGCACATATTAGGTGCTTCATCATTAATGTAGCCTTTACAGTTATACGGTCCCTTGGGTAAGTAGTAGGTCTATAGGTCCAATTCTAACTGGTTTGCCTTTAGGAGTGATTTTTGAGAAACTAGGCATACAGGAAGGTTCCCCCATTGCCAGCCCCTTTCAGCTCTTATTCCCACAATCCTCCCTGCTCCCAGTCACAGGGACAACTCATACCATCTCTCGGACACCATACTCCTTTTCCACCTTCATCTTCAGGTTCTTGAAGCACTCTTCCATCCGGTCATGGAAGGGGCGCAGGTTGTCTGACACCCTTTTCTCGTGGATCTTAATCCCAGCTCCCAGGAAGGGGATCTGAAGAGAGAGGTGGCAAACCATGGACCTCAGCTTGGAGACTCTCTCGGGAGCTCAAGTTGACTTGTTAACTCTTCCTGGAGAGCCTTCGGGTGCTCAGAGACCCGCATGGTCCCTGGGACAGCTGAAGCCTTAGAATTTATCGTGGAGGGGAACAGTGACCCCAGCTGCTCTAATTTCCCTGGAGTTGTGGTTGTTCTGGGCATTAGAAGCCACAGACAATGGGGAAATCTGAGTCCTCAAAAAAAAAAAAAAAAATCTTCAAAGTGTCAGAATTCAGAGAACAGAAAGGAGGACTCTCCAGGGCTTTGCCTCATAGTCTTGTTTAAGACGTATTCAGGAGTACAAAAGTGAAATTATGGAGATAAAATGCCAGGCAAGAGGGAAGAGCATGAAGGGGAGAGAGACCCACGGACCATCTTACACCGTGGGGCCCAATTATACTTTTCATGGTTGCTATGAGTGTGCTGGTATCAGAAAGTTCTGTTATTAGTAGAGAGTTTCTAGAATGTGTTGCCACATCCCAGGAAGACGTGAGAAGAGAGAAGAATGGAGAGGAGAGGCACAGTTTGTCTTATCCATGAAGGAGGTCAGAGCACGGAACCTCAGAGACTGGAAGGGGAGGAACGGAGCCGCAGGGCTCATGGCTGCAAGGAAAGTTTGAGAAACTTAATTGCAGGACCTTCTGGTAAAATAACTAAGACAGCTACGTAGGGGACAGACTCTTTTTAGAGAAACAAACATCTCCACCATGGTAGGGCAAAGTCATTTCTGTCTCCTTCTCTTAGCTATCTTGAGAGAAGAGAGGTGCAGGGGAGACGCGTGCTCTGCAGTGAGATGTGCACTCAGCTATAAACGTGCCATGGCGCATGTGCAGGAGGAAGGTAGCCGGAGGCTGTAACTGACCTCCAGGAGCAGAGGAGGGAGTTGGTGATTAGAAGAGGGAGGCTGAGAGACAGTTCCTTACCCAGAGTGCTCATTCCTTCACCTCGCAGCTAGGTATAATGTGCTTCCACTTTCTCAAGAAGCAGGAACTAGTCCTCTAAAACAATTAGATCCCGAAAACCCGGGACTCAGGAGTACCATACCCAAGGGCAGGAGGAGAAGCAGCCGCCACCAGACTGAAAACCAGCGGATGAAAAGAAAGAGGCTTATGGGTAGGGAGATGTCCACTGCATGGTCAGATAGCCCAGTAGAGTAACCATGATCATCTGCCTGTTACACGCTTGCCAGAATCTGCTTCTAGAGAATGTAAGTGTCCTATGTAGGTGTGCAGGTTCAAGCATGTGGGTCACTCAGTTGCCAGGCAATGATGCCACCTTGCTGACAGAGCCTTCTCCCTTGCATGCTGATTTCCAATTAGCTTCACTAGGAATTAGGAGGAATCTGCAGGGGTCACCAGGCACTGGAGGAAATTCACCCAGAGGGGACAGGACCAAAATTAACAGGGAGGATAGAGAACATGGGAACAAAGGGACAGATGAATATGGAAAAGAATGTATAGAAAGCTTAAGTTGTTATGTTAAAAATATTACCAAAAGAGTCTTCTATAAAGATAATATAGTAAGATTTCAAATGGAATGCATGTATAGCTTTAGTGTTACCCTTTAGATAAGACAGAAAATTGGTCAGCTTAGCATCAATCTCAAGGTGTTCAGAGGGAGGAGGGAGCGATGTGAATGCCCAGTGACACATGAGCAGGCCAACCAGACTAAGAGAAGTCAGCAAAGAACTATGGGTGTTAAGCTACAGATCAGCTAGACGCTGACATCCAGAGAACACCCCATCAGAGCTTCGGAATACACGTTTTCCCATCTGAGCATGTCACTCATTTACGATAGACGATTTGCTATGTCCCGTGGGTTTCGGCACATTGTACTTCCGTTTCCATTCGGTTCACAGGATTGTTCTAATGTCCTTTCTCACAACCTCAATGATCCATCATTCACTCAAAAGTGTATCATTCACTCTCCATCTACGCGGATAACTTTCGAGGTTTCTCTCCCTATGTATTTTGAGGTTTACTCCACTGTGATCGGAAAAGATAACATAATATGGCTGTAATAATTTTTAAGTTAACTTTTGTTTTATGTGAGTGTTTATGTAGGTGTTTAAGTGAGACTGGAGAGGAATTCAGACTCTCTCAGGTCTGCAGACAAACAGGGAAGCTGGTATGGACACTTTGGAAAACTGTTTCTTATATCCAGGAAGGTTGAACTCGTCTAAACCAGCAATTCTACTATTACACCTACCTTGAGGGAATGGAATATACACACATTTACCTACAGGAGGATGGGTCAATAGACGGATATATTATTTGTATGCTGTATACTTACAAGGCAAAATTTAGAGAAAGTCAAATCTTTGATATGTGCAGTAACCTAGTGAATTTTAAGTATATGTAAAAGAAGCTGGATACATAGTAGGATGATACATAGTAGGGTGATACATAGTAGGATGATACATAGTAGGATGATACATAGTAGGATGATACATAGTAGGATGATACATAGGATGATACATAGTAGGGTGATACATAGTAGAATAATACATAGTAGGATGATACATAGTAGGATGATACATAGAAGGATGTACTATATATTTTACTTGTATGATGTTGATAAATGAACCTTTGCTGATAGACATTTAGCAATAGATACTAAAGCTACATTTTCTCCTGTGTTAAGACCAAGCATTTCCAGGACTAAGTACACACAACAAAGATACAGCCAAGAGCCCCAACTAAGTTGAAACCAACCTAATTCTAATGAGCACAAAAATTAATACATTTGGTATCGCTGCAAGATCAATCTACATAGACTTCCAGATAGCATAGAAAAATGATAGCAAGGTGCAACAGAATGAGCAAATGTCACAAGCTGAACGGACACGGAGAGCTGTCCATGGTGGTCCCAATTGCACGTAGGGCAGCAGGAATCCAGGGCAAACTATGATACCTGTGAACGTGTGCTTGGGGAGTGGAGCTCTTTTTAAAATGCTAGGAAATCATTCCTATAAAACCAGGAAAGTGGTCAGCCTCGCTGAGGGCTGGTAATGACTACAGGACTACATTGGCAGCCTGATGGGTGTGAGTGGTGGTGGGGTCATGTCCATAGATACTTGGTATTAAACCAAAGAGCCATATTTTCATATGCACTTTCCTATATGTAATGTTTCACAACCGAAAGCTTGAGAGAATAACATACTGAAGATATTATCCCCTGCAATCAAGTCTTTACAGAAAACATCTAGAAAGATCCCAATCTTAAAACCTACAAATTCTGGCACAAACTGAATATTGGAAACTTTAACTTTCTCTGGTTTGGTAATAAGTCCCTTTTACCTTTAAAGTCTAAGGTTCTCGAGTCTTTAGAAAAATCCCAACATGAATGTAGCTTTGCAAAACAAAGTCCTCCCTAGAGTTCAGCTCTAATGGACAGGCTCAGAGTTGCCCATTCGTATTTCTGTGTTACCTGGCACAGTGCCTGGGACGCAGTGTGGGCTCACCAAACAAGGGCTTTGAGAGTGGATGGAAGAGAAACACACAAGCTGACTTGCTGAGTGTAATGACAAGAACACGGCAGCACCTACACAGCAGGACTGCAGTATCTGAATGACCGTGCCATAGTTAGAGATCTTGGGCAGAGTAGGAGAGGGCATGGCTCAGGGCACTTTCCACTGAGATTAAATGGCCTCTGTAACCTGTGGCCTTGGGAGCCGTAGGCCATGCTATGGAAGAGGTAGACACTAGGGGGCGCTGTCCAAATGTGCCTCATAACCTTAGAGGCAGTGGCATCCAACGCAAGCAGATTTCAGTCTCTCTTGTATGCGGAGCCTTCTAATCAGCTCTAACACCTGGGAAGAATGCTCTTAACTGCTCTGAAGGTAGTGGATTTGGCACGGGGAACTAGCCCTTCGAGAAGAGGATCCTGGCAGCAGCATAAAGTCAATATGTGAGACCTGGTAGTCCTCCCTGGATGCCCAAGAAGTATCCAGAGAAGGGACCCACTCAGCCAGCCTTCTTGCTTCCCAGACTGGCTGACAAGGGAAGTGCCATTATTTGAGTATTAAAAGGATACAGGTGGTCCCAGAAAGATGGAGACACTTGAGGAATATTTAAGTTTCATGGGTGGTATAGAGTGGGAAGCAGAAATAAAATTCCAGACACACCTAATGCAGTCAGGGAGAGCATGTCTACAGTGCTCGCTCAGCGTTTCGTTTTTTTAAAGTCCCACTTTGCATAAATTGGCAGAGGCAGGGAAGGACCTGAATTAGGAATACTTATTTTAAGAAAAGAGTCTGCACCCAATGCTTCTCAGTCCTTGATTTCCCCGGAGTAACCAAACTCCCTACCAAGGAAAGCGCACCCCTCTTTGCATGGTGACTGGCAAGGGGTAGGGAGGAGAAGTGGGCAGCCTGCAGCCTGCTACACCCGGCCCCAGGCTTCTGCCCACTCCTTACCATCTCACCCCTCCTATGCCCAAAGGTGCCCTATCTGCAAAGTGCCCAAACCCAGCAGGTGTCTGAGGAGGCTGTCAAAGGGCTAAAAGCAAGAAGGGTCTGGTTCTTTGAAAGCCCCCCAAGGGAGGGATCCAGCAGATTGTTTCTTCTTTGGAAAAAAAAGAGAGAGAAATGAAAGAGAAAGGGAGAGCAAAGAGAGAGGAGGAAGATGTGAGGGTGTAGGAGGCAGAGAGAGGCAAATGACAGAGAAGCAAGGAGCTTCTAAGAGCAGCAGACAGATGCACAGAAGGAGGTGGGGAAGAAGAGTGGGCAAGAAGAATACAACAAGACAGGATATAGAGGCAGATAAATAACAGGTCCTCAGGCTGGAATCTGGCGGAGCTAGTAGATGTGGACCCTTTGACCGTGAGCCAGCCCAACAAAGACCTCAATTATCTGCAGAACCTGATATCCATCTGCACACTATCTGCAACAAACTGGGTCAGCCTCACAAGGAACGTGGGGGGGAGGGTGGCGAGGGGAGCCGGCAAGCCTTCTATTGTCTGATTGGTGCAAGCCTGATGCTGGATGTGGGGAGCGGGTGGTTTTCTTTTGAACCCCCGCTGTGAAAAGCTACCACCTGAATTTAACATCAAAGAAAGCAATCTCAACCACCTTTAGCACAGCAAAGGTGTTTGAGATTGCTGCCTGGCAATAGGCAACACCCAAGGGTAAGGTGTCCTGAATATGTTAGCCAGCTCAGGAGTCATACAGCATCAGAAGAGGATGGAGGTAAGGAGCAGAAGGTCAGGAGGAGTCAGGCCAGGCCAGGCCAGGTGAGCAGATGGGCCAGAGAACTAGGGAAAGGGGAGGGCCTGGATGGATGTGCCCATGCCCAGTGAGGCTTTACCTGCCATGCAATCAGGTCCTTGAGGCGACTCAGCTTGTCCTGATCTTCCGGGTGCTCCCTGCTATACTCTTCAGTGAAGAAGGCCTGGGATGGGGGATGGAGAGAAGTGGGGACTTAAGATATTTTCGTTTATCAGGTGGGACACATAGTCAGTCTCCAGTATTGAGAGAAAACTTGACGTGAGAGAAGCTTTGAGGGCATTGGGGTGGACCTTGCCGTAGCTGATATTGCTACACTTTTTTTTTACTGGAAGCTCATATCAGCAACCACTGAAAACAGGCTGCAGACTCCAAGGAAGTACTGCCACCACGATCCTGGGGTACCAGGACCAGCAGCAGCTCCCCAGGAAACTTCTGAACGGGGAACTTGATGTACATTCTGCAGCCCCAACTGGGTTTTACTGAACCAGAATTCTATGGGGGCTTGAGTTGGAGGGAGGCTTAGAACAGGGATTCCTGTGTTAGGGAGCTTGGGAAGGATCTTGAGGCTTGGGAGACCACTGCTGGAGGAAGAAAACTGAGCGAGGAACTTCCCCTGGTGCTTGTTCAAGCCTGCCTCCCAGTGTCCCTCATGGCTCCACCACTCCTCTCTTTTCCTTTCTTCAGAGTTCTCATCTGAATCATATGACTATTCTAAGTGGACATATTGCAGTAGCCCTGAAGGCTATGCAAAGAGTGACCACAGATGTGTCAGGGTAGACAATAGGACTGACTGGGTGATAGTTATCACTATCTCCGAAATGATGCACACTAAGACATTCTTGCTTTTGTACCAACAAGTCACAAAGCACAGAGAATGCACAGTGAGGTTTTGCGGAAAGAGGAGCTCATCCCTATTTCAGGGTCTGTGAGTTGGAAGATAGTTCAGGGCTTTTTGTTCTACATCATGCTAGGAAAAGCCATGTCTCCTTATTGTCACACTGCCATTTCCAATAGGGGATACTACTATGACTCAAATAACTGGTGGCATTTTCTTTTGGCCACCTACACCAGAAGGATCAAATATACAATCTTGGGACCAAATATATGGAGTTTCCTGAAGGAACCCTGTGACTTGCTAATCTAGATTATGCCTAGGCCTATGGGTTAGTCTCCCAGATTTTCACATGTTTAGAAATCTGAGTTTCCACAGCAAACAATGGTACCAGAAAGGGCTTTCCTCCAAAGCCTCCTCTCCTGGCTCTGTGGCTCAGAGGAAGAATGGCCAACAGCCCAAAGAGAACATCCCTCCAAAAGCCAGGCCTGAGCCATGTATCTCATACCCGGGAGCCTTTCCTGAAGGTAGAGTGGGGCCCAACTCTGCAGCCAGCCTTTCAGGTTGTCCTGAGCAGTAGGCTCTTCAGTACATAAGCTGTCTTCTGCTTCCATCCTGTGGTACCCTGAGTTTGGAGCTCAGAACAGAAAGGAGGAGCCTGGCTAAGGTTGAAGAGGCCTTATCTGAAGGACTTGGGATCAGAAGTGTGCTTAGCTTTGGGATTTATCTTTGGGTTTTGGAGTATGTGTTTGTATGTCTATCTTGGGAAAGAAGCCTGAACTTAATATAAAATTCCTTTGTTTCATATATTAAAAAAAAGAAATCTGAGTTTCTTTCTTTCTTTCTTTCTTTCTTTCTTTCTTTCTTTCTTTCTCGGAATCTACGTCTATGTTATTTCAAAACTTCTGCAGAAGAGATGCGTTTAGTAAACGTCATGGCTATGGCTTGTGGTTACCTCTGAGCCTTTCCTCAACAGAGCTTCCTGGAGGTGCCAGGGGGAATGGAGACCCTTGGGAGATTGCTTCTTCTTCTTCCAGGTGTGGAATCAGGATGGGAAGGAAACTGGAGCTCAGGTTGAAACCTGATGCTTAACCAAGCTGAGAGTATCCATCTGGGATCAAGCAAGGATGGGGCACAGGGGATAAGCTCCAAGGTCTCTCACCTTCTCATACTTGGCGAAGCCTCCCATGACAGCAGGGTCCACGATCCCATTGAGGAGCATGGAGAGAGGGTTGATGGGGAGGTTTTCATCACTCTGGTACTGGTTTATCATCATCAGGATCTTCTCATTGGCTGTGGACATAGTTTCGATGGCATTCTCCAGAGGACTAATTGTGGTCTGTTGAAAACAAGATTGGCAGAAGAGCCTTAGCGGGTGGCCTGAGAGACTGACCGAATTATTGGTATTGATTTCACTAGGGTAGGAATTCAAAGGCAGCCCCTACTCCCCAGGCTGCAGCAGGATCTGAGGGTAATGAGTCATCTCTGGGGGCTGTCTGCTAGCCAAGGACAGGCTGGCTGTCTTTCTACTTAGAGGAAAAGGATTTCTCTGGGGAAATACAGGCAGGAAGTGGCTGGCTCTGCTAGAACTTCAGAGGCTGATTATGCCCAGAAAGGTGTCTCTCCCAGTTAACTGGGTAAAACACACAGCAAACCAACTCATCACATACTGGTTGGAAGCTATTGTGTATGCTACTGGTGAGAGAAACCTAGAGAGCTTGCTCTAGGAGCACCCAGCCTGGCACACAGCAGGCCCTGAGACCAGTTCAAGGGAAGATGAAATGGTAGGAAACTCTTCTCCCCACACATCTCAGAAACCAAGATAAACAGTGCTATTAATGACAACAGACAAACATCAATGTTTGCAGAAGCCTATGGTGCGGCACCAAAACTAAACTAGAGGTCAGCAAACATCTTTGCAATGGGGCCAGAGAGTAAATATTTTAGGATTGGCAGGCCAGATGGGCTCAGATGTGACAACTCCGCTCTGTTACTATCTGGCAGAAACAGAAGCCAAGAAAACTGGATAGGAGAATGTGGTCGTCCCAAAGAGTCTTCACAAAAGCAGAAGCAGGCAGAAAGGCAGATCATAGACTCCAGTTTCCTGACCACAGCCTGGTACAATGAGCAGTGAGTGCCAGTCTCAGCTCTGTGGTTTTTCTACCTGTGTGATGCAAGGTCAAGTTTCCTTACCTTTGTGAGCCCTGGTTGACTCACTGCTAAGACTGGAGTAAGAAAGCCTACCACAGAAACCTACTGGGAAGTGTTGTCATTAATGTGTGTGAGTGTCAGGACAGGACATAGCAGTTATTCTGAAAAAGGAAGGTCACTGGTGGGAAAGGATGGGAGGGAAGAGAGACGAAATGGGAGAAACCTTCATGGAGGAAGAGAGCTAAATTTATCATGTCTATCATGATGGTGATGTTGTACCTGCCTCGTTGGCTATGTTGTGAAGATTAATTGAAACAATACAATATCTAACACTGCACAGTTCTTGAGAAATGTCCCCACTACTTGTACATACAACACATATGAGAGGAGCAGTCAGTCCCGTAGCTACTCTCTGAAGTTATTTCTATAATTACAGCTTCCCCAACCATTTCTCTGAGTGTTGCTTTCAGTGATTATAGTGATCTGAATGAGAATGGCCCCCATAGGCTCATTATGTTTGAATACTCAGTCCTCAGTTGGTGGAACCACTTGGGAAGGATTAGGAGGTGTGGCCTTGGAGGAGGTGTGTCACTGGGGATGAGCTTTGAGGCTTCAAAAGTCCATACCATTCCCAACTAGCTCTTTCTCTCTCTGCCTCCAACTTGCAGATTAGGATATAAACTCTTAGCTACTGCTCCAACACGACTCCTGCTTGCTGCTGTGTTTCCCACTATAATGGTTACAAAGGCCTAACCTTCTGAAAATATGAGCCCCAGTAAACACTTTCCTTATAGATTGCCTTGGTCATTGTATCTCTTCACAGCAATAGAAAAGTAACTAAGATGGAGAAGGAAGCATCTGCAGTGAGAAAGCCCCAGGAACAGATTTTGTCACTACCATTATCTTTCTGTCACCCATAGTCAGTGTCATGTTACTATAACTAAATACAGGTGCCAATTTCCTTATAAAAAAAAAGGGGGAGGTTTATTTTGCTCATGATTCTGGAGGTCAGAGTCTGAGATCAGGCAATTCCGAGTTGAGCCTCAGGTAAAGGCAGTAGATCCAATGGTGGGAAGGTTGTGTCAGCGTAGACTCTCACATCATAATCCAGGAGAGAAAGTGAGAGACTTGGAGCTCCCAATCCTTAACCTAAGAAATTCCCCAAGGCACTGCCTATTGAAGGTTCATAGTACCTACTAACAGCACTATTCTGGGGACAAATATTTCACATTCAAACTTTTAAGGAACATCTATATCCATCTTATTCAAATTATATCGAATTTGAATTCATTATCCAAATTATAGTGCCCACATCTGCATACATACAGGCACATTGACTCACATACACATGTGCGAACACTTAGAGTATGGACTAGAAGAGAACACTGCTTGGCCTATTGCCTAAAATTGA
Source organism: Rhabdomys pumilio (assembly GCA_030674055.1). Classification (NCBI taxonomy): domain Eukaryota; kingdom Metazoa; phylum Chordata; class Mammalia; order Rodentia; family Muridae; genus Rhabdomys; species Rhabdomys pumilio. Next base: position 77,105,953 of record JANHMN010000002.1, on the reverse strand, counting down.
GAGCCATGTCTGAGTTTGTGTCCTGTACGCAAGCCAACTCTGGGGATCTTTACAAGGCTGAGATGCAGAATGAGTTCTAGGGAAAACCTACCCCTCAGCTGAGGCGTGCAGCACTTCACCTGAATGCCAACCACAGACTGGACATGTCTGGAAGACACCGCCTTTGAAGCAAGCCACGGTAGAAATGGTAAGAACCATCGATTGGCTTGCCTGTATGCTTTTGAAACTACGTCTGCATCTGAAAACCTGGGATTCTCACTATAGCTGTCAGGAACAGAGACCAAGTGGGGAAGAGCTTTGGCTCTTCACAAATGAGCATCTGAGAAGGGCAAGAGCATAGTTTTGACTGGAGTGGAACTTGGGTACTGCACTTGGAGGGAGGCATGGGTGTCAGCTGATGATGGCAAAAATCAAAATCTGAACCATCACAACCATCCATCACAAGCCAGGCAAGAGATGGCTCCATTTACAGTCACCTCAGATGCCGGTCTGTGCATATGCTTAAGGTCATGTGAACGTGGAGGACATGCTCTGTGGAGGTTTGAGTAAGAATGGCCCCCATAGGCTCAGGCTTTGGACTCTTTGGTCCCAGTTGGTGGCATGGTTTGGGAAAGTGGTACAGACTCTCTGGAGGAACTGTCGCTGGGAGTGGGGCTTGAAAGTTTATAGCCTTGCTATCCTTTCAGTTCGTTCTCTCTGCTTCTTATTCACAGTGGAAGATATGATTTCTCTGCTTCCTGCTCCTGTTAACCTGTCTGCTGCCTTTTGCCATGCCTCTCCATCATGATAGACTCTCATCTCTCTAGAATCCTACAAGCAAAACAAACTCATACATTGCTTTTTATAATCACAGGATTGTAAAGGTAACTGATAAGGCGTATGCTCAAGAACAGAAGCCACCAGAGATGGAGAGGGAAACTGAGCTGTTCTTGGTTGCAAAGGTTAACTTCCATCACAAGTATATCAGACTAGGGCGCCAAGCCTGCCATCAACTGGCTCTTGGGACTTCATTAGCCCCATCAGATCTCTGACATCTTTGCTGAGCTGACCCTCAGTTTCTATGGGCAGGCAAGATAACTTATGTCCAACTTGCAGTGAAGGGGTAGTTAATTCCTAAGGCAAAATGCTATGGGAACCTGCATGAAGGTGAGTGGGAAGGGGTAGTAACTCTTGTTCTCGGCAAGCCAGCATCCTTTCCAGTTGCTCTAGCACCTCCCACTTATGTCATCTGCTTGAGCCAACTCAGGAGTCCTGTGAGCTGCAGGGGGCCAGCATCAATGACTAACATCAATTTGACAGTTCAAGCTCACCAATGGCCTCAGCTTCTTGTCATACAAAATTGTACACTGGACAGAGATCAAGAAAGAATCTGAAGATTACAAGGCCATGCTGGCCTGCAGGGGTCTGTCACTCAGCAAGCACTGAGTAGGACTTCCCCAAAGTCAACTCAGTAGGGGGAGATCTAGCTGCTTTCATTTGCTTCAGCATCTGCCAGACACCAGTAGCCTAATGTGACATTTTATTTGCTTTATCTTACAGGGCTTGGAAGAGGTCTGAGTTTATAGCTTTGGGATCCAATGATTTTTGGCATCCATTACAGCTCTGAGATCCCATACTTTGTAGTTCCTAATTTGTGAACTGAGATGAAGAGATACATAATGATTCTGTTGTCTCATGGCCTAGCTGAATTGTCATTCTCCTACATTAGGGTTGAGGACAAGGTGGAGTCTCCAACAAATAGGCAAGACTTTTTCCAAAAGTCCATCCTAAAACACTCCTCTAGACTCACAGTGATGGTATGATAGTCTGTATATGCTTGACCCAGGGAGTGACACTATTAGAAGGTGTGGCCCTGATGGAGTAGGTGTGTCACTATGGGGGTGGGCTTTAAGACCCTCATCCTAGCTGGATGCCAGTATTCTGTTACCAGCCTTCAGATGAAGATGTAGAACTCTCAGCTCCTCCTGCACCATGCTTGCCTGGATGCTGCCTGCTTCCTGCCTTGATGATAATGGACTGAACCTCTGAACCTCTAAGCCAGCCCCAGTCAAATGTTGTCCTTTATAAGAGTTGCCTTGGTCACGGTGTCTGTTCATGGCAGGAAAACTGTAACTAAGATAGATGGTGTCATGCCACCACATAAGGGAAAGAACAGACAATAAGAGACAAGTCTATATAATGAAAACAAATGTTTAGAAATGTAGTCACATAGCCAGGCATTAAACTCTGTGTATCAGGCTGGGGAGATGGCTCAGTGGTTAAGAGCACTGACTGCTCTTCCAGAGGTCCTGAGTTCAATTCCCAGTAACCACATGGTGATGTAATGGAATCTGTTGTTCTCTTCTGGTGTGTCTGAAGACAGCAACAGTGTACTCACAAACATAAAATAAATAAAATCTTAAAAAAATTAAATTAAATTAGGGGGGAAATCTTTGTGTCTGAGACACCCTGAAAATTGGTAATGGAGGCCAGGAAGAACAAGTCTATTCCAATCAATCTGGGGATGTTTTCCCAAGACCTTTTACCAGAAGATATACTAGTTTTATTTGCATTTCTGTGACAACATGGACACACACATGCACATACCTACAGGCACGCACACACATATACATGCATACAGACACACATGAAACAAGCAAAGGAATAATTTATTTCGGCTCACAGTTTCTGAGGGTTCAGGGCATCATGGAGGGGAAAGCATGATGGAACAGTCTACAAACACAGCAGACAAGAAGCAGAGAGATGAAAGGCTGGCACTGGGATGGGTCACCCAACCCCTCCACATTTATTCTATCTAGGTCCCCAAACTGTGGGATGGTGGGTCTCCCAGCCTAGGTTAATTCTCTCTGAAAACAGTATCATAGACATACCCGGATATGTGCCTTAACCAACCTCCTAGGAGACTCAAATTCACAGTCAAAATTAGCCATCACAGAAGCTAACAGGATGAAGGAAGTCAGTAAAGAAAGATGTCTGCTTTCCCCTAATTTCAGAACCACAAAGTGAAAATGTAAGGTAACTGTTTAGGCATGATGGGTGTCAGTGGAGCAATTACTTATTTGATTTACTTAAACATTCTTGAGCAGAAATTATGGGCCTGAGGCTATTCTTGGCACTTGGAGTATGGCAGAGAGAGAGAGAGAGTAACAGACAAAGCATCTGCCTTCCTGGAGTTTATATAGCAGTGGAATCCACAGCCCAACATTATATTTAATCTTTGGTTAATAAATGCTGAAAATAAGCACTCAGAAAATTGTGTACTCTATTAGGAAGTACTAAGAACTTTGAAAAGTGACAGTAAGGGGACTCAGGCACACAGGAGGGGCTCTCTCAGTTTGCTACAGTCCAGCAGGCATGGCTGGAGAAGAGGGGCCTTGCAGAGCCAACCCAGGGCTGGGTTCAGTCGGGGATAATGAGTAGAGGCCACAGCTGCTGGAAAGCACTCTTCCCTCAGGAGCAGGGTTGGTCGTGGTCCAGTCATTCTTCCGTGTGGATGGGAATTTGGCTCTAGAACCCACTGAGAACACCAAAACCCAGTGTTCAAGTCCCTTTACAATGTGGCCTAATACTTTCAGATCATTCACATACGTCCTCTCATAGACCTTAAATCCTTTCTAGACTCTTTGCAAGTGAATGCAGGGCAAATGTCGTGTGAATGGTTATTTTAGCACAGTGTTCAGGAAGTGATAAGAACATATATCCTTGTATATTGTCTAGATGCAATTTTTCCCCAAATATTTCAAATTTGCAGTCAGTTGATTTATGGAGGTAAGTCCTATACATACAGTGTCCCAACTGTATACATCTCACAGGACTTTGTGAGACTACATAGGATAAGGCTGTAAAGTCTTTGACACTAGAACTTTGAGGGGATAACTGGGTAGAAGGACTTCCGGAGCCTGCTTCATCCCTTCCCTCTTCCCCTTTACCCCCAGTCCCTATTACAAAGATATTCTTCATCTACTGATTTCATTACCTGTGTCTCGAGAACGTGTTATTACAAGGTAACAAAAAGTTACCTAGCAATTTTAAAAGGATACCCTGGTAGCAGATGCCCTGGACACTGCCTGCTCTGGGATTCCTATAGGACCTTCAAACATAAACTGTCTCCTTTATAACATCAAAGAGGCCTCTTGAGGCTCACTGTGCCCTGTCTGTCAGAGGAGGAGGAGAGGGACTGTCATGACGTCTTAACTCACCTGAGACATGTGAACTACCTCGAACCAGCGCAGGATGCCAGGCAGCTTGTACGCAGTCAGGAAGGAAGTCCTCTCAATCCACATAGACTGTGGGAGAAGAGCAAGGAGCTTATGAAATCTGCTATTCCTGGCCCTGGTGGCCTCCCATGTACTCAGAGGAGAAGAAATATTGCAAGTTTCCCGATACACAGTTTCCCTATGGAAATCTTAACAGCTGTTTTAATTTCTCCCTGAACTTGGACAGAGTCAGTTAGTTCTGCCTGGCTTTACAGACAGTCTGAATTCTTACTCAATTTTGAATGTGTCCATTTGTGTGCTCTAGGGAAAGAATCCACGGTGTTCATTAGATTCCCCAAAGGATGGTAACCCCTAAAAATATTAAGGATCATGGGTCAAGAGCTGAGGGGATCTTGGAGTCACCTCCTCATTCCAGTCTTAGCCTGGAGGAGAGATGACAAGTCCAAGCTAGAAAATATGAGTGGAGGCCACTGGCACTTGGGACAATGACAGCATTTACTCAGTGCATGCACTGGAGGACTGCTTCAGTCACACTCAGCCTCCCAGAAATGCACAAATGTCCTTGGCTGTCAAGGTCATCTGACAGGAAGCCCTCTTACATCTTACAAACCTCAAAAATGAGAAGAGCCAATTGACATGTCACCCTATCTGTGATATCCCTGTAGTGTTCATTCGCTGGCTCTGAATCAAGCTGCCTACCACCTGCGGTTGGCAGAGGCATGTTCCTCCTGCTAAAGATGGCTGAAGGGGGTTATACTCACAGCAAACTCGTTTTCTGGGTCTACCGTGCCCCTGCGCACAGGCCTGGAGTAGTGGAACTTTTGCACATAATTAGACTTGTAAAAACTGAAAGACAGAAAGGAGTGAAAGTTTCTGGAAGCCATGCCCACCCAGCTGCTGAAACCTTAAACATCAGACCTGGCAGGGCCCTGGTGGTGGCATTTCAAGGTCTGCATTGGGGCTCCATAAATGTGAAGTGCACAGGGTTGCAGGGTGATTTAGAAGCCACCCTAGGCATTTGTAATTCTAGCATTAATGCACCAACAGTGGCCTGTGTTGTCATTTTCTGCAGTTCATTGAAGGGTTTAGAATACCTAAGCACCAAGCTAAGTATCCCCAGAATGACCTCCAGGGATTGCTTTAGGAGCCTCAGAAATCTCCCTCTACTTTCTCTGAATATTCAGGGGAGGATCAACTATCACTGACAACAGGCATCTTCTAGCTATAGAGGTGTCCCTGTCCATAGGAGCCTGGCCAAGATGGAGAGAGAGACTGCCATCTACTCTGCATTGCACCTGTTTGAGGTGATGTTGGCATGAGGCTCCAAGAGGGACTGTGTCTTCCTAGGGAGTTCCTGTCACTGGTCTACCTGTTGGGAGTGGTACAGCCAAGGACTGCAGGAACCCCCACCTCTTAGCCTACTCATTGACTGTACAGTTTGATATAAAGCAATGGATGCCCGCCTGCATGCTGCTTACTTTAAGCACATTACTGTCAGAACATATCTATCATTAACCCATACCGTCACCAAAGGCTGAAAGGATGTTCCTTTGGGAGAATGTGGCCAGCTTGCCCCGGGCCATTTTGTCCCATCCTTCCTCCATTGTCACCTGCCAATCCACACTACTTACTTCCTTGGGTCCATTCTAGGGTCAGCCTGAGGAGAGGGCTCCCATATCAGTTCAGTTTGGTGCCTACTGAGGACTTGCTGCACACAAAGCTAGCCACACCCCACAACCCGTCACCCCCATTCATCTCTGGCTTTAGCTTTATTACAGATATAGCCCAGGTAACTGGGGATAATTCTTTTCCCAAAAGACAAAGCAGGGATAGACTGGCAGAGGAGAAAGGCACTGAGGCCTGTCCTGCCACCAACTCAGCCTCTTGGGGTTCTCTCCATTCTCCCTACACTGGGCTGTGGCTCTTACTTTATGATCTGGTCAGGCACTGGTTTGTTCTTGAACCTGGGGTGTTCATCCAGGACAGGCTGCACGGTGAAGCATTGGATGTCTATGTCATCCAAGTTAAGGATTTGAAACATGTTTGTTGGTCACAGGAGAATTCCAAATGTTAACAGAAGTGAGCTGAGAGCTCCTAGGTCGGTCCTTCTGGGTTGGTCCTTCTGGCACCATACTTTTATTCAATAATCAAGTTGCTGGCTTCCTACAAGGTCTTAATGACCAGTGAGCATGTAATGGGCTTTATCAGAGCTGACTACACCTTACAACACGATCCCAGGGCTCTGCTCTAGCTAACAGAGTTGTTTAGTAGTTCTTAATCACCGGTATCACTGCTATACTGTCATTAACAGTAATGCCCTCTAATGAATGGATGGCTATCAATTACTGAGCACAGCTTCCCTGGGTATCCGTTAATCTCTCTAATTCCAGTAGGTGCCATAGTTCACCTCAATTGTTCCTGCTAGCTTAGAGAAGCCAGGCCACTTGTCGAAGGTCACACAGCTTGTATAGAAAGAGCAGGGGGTTAAACTTAGGGTTCTTAACTCGATGATTAAAATTCTTTAGATACAGTCTTTTTTTTACATCCAGCATTGGGGTCATAGGAAACAATGACACAAAACACCTTGGGGGGCATTAATGCTAGAATTCTAGCTTCCTGGATAATCTGGGGGTATTGTGTGCTCATGAGAATAAAAGACCAGTCTGTCTTCTAAATTTTCTTGCTAAAAAATAATTCATCCGAGGCCTTATACATGGTGGATCTCCAGCCCTCCTCAGGACTTCTGAGTCATGGTCTGCGTTTTCAGAGATCCTCAGATAATATTCATGCATGATAAAGTCTGAGAGACACACTGATCTAGAACATGCAAACATGTCATTTTCTCCTCCAGCTCTTGACAGCCCCAAAGTGGCGACCTATAGCAGAAAGTAAGGAAATCGCTGAAAGGAGAGTTCTGTGATTGATTAGTGATGTCTGCCACCATGCACAGGATGCAGGCTGGCAAAGCATATTGGCTGGATCTTTGCCTTTCCTATTCTAGCTCATCGTGACTCATACTAAGTTGGTCATATCAAACTAAGTGGAAAACATTGATGGTCATGTGTTCTTTCATCAACCCTGGCTTTCCTTCCCTGTTTTCAATTTCTCCTTCCTCCACCTCTCCAGGCATTCAAATGATTTCCTCCCTATCTCCTACCCAAAGATCACCACAACCTCCATGGCTCCTACCACTTTCACTGCATGCCTCCCCTTGATGAGTTTCCTCTGTGCTAGCACAGTGGGGGCTGACAGTTTTCACCCTGAAGAGTATTTCCACATGGAAGAAGGATCTCTCAGAAAGAAAACAACACTTAAACCATTGGACTGGTCTCACTGGGAACATACCTGCAAACCTCAGGAAGGCCCTGAAGTCCTAATCAGGCAGCCTGAACTGGGAGAGCATTTCCTCCAGGTGAGCACCTTAGCTGAGGACAGGGGCTGGCTGACAGTGGTGGTGAGCCCTGAGCTACCTCCACTGGCTATTTCTGTGACAAGCTCAAATTAAGCACAGATGGGCTATTTTCAAATAGCTGTGGCATGTGAAAAATGATACATGGTTCAATATGCCAGTGCCTATACATAAACCTTTGTGGGAACACAGCCTTGCTTACGAGATGCATGTGATGACCAGTGACTGCTTACACAGGGACAGCAGCTAAGGAGTTGTAATGTGGGGAGGCACAAAGCTCTCAAGACTAACCTTCACAGAAAGGTTTGCCAACACTTCTTTTAGAGACAATTCTAGGCTGTGTATATTGATCTGAGCTATGGGCACTCATCCAAGAGGAAACTCCAAACCTATGACATTGGCACTGCCAAATTATTTAGCTAGATTCTCCATGCCTGGTGCATGGGCTGGCAGCAGCAGACTTCTGCTAGACCTTTGATCTAAGTGTCTTCTGCCATCTGGACACTTTAAAGAAGATGTGAGACCTGTCACTTTCCCAAACCACCTGTTGACTTTTTAAACACCAGAGGGTCAGAAGACACTGTTAACAGTTGAAGGTTGTGGTGAGCAGCAGGCCTGAGTTCGAATCCTCGCTCCACTGGGTTTTCCCCACCGCTCTGTGTAAGCTGTTTGCTTTTTGCACTTCAGTTTCCTTAGTAGTGGAATGTAAAGTACAATAGGCTCATCTCAGAGACCTACAGTGTGGCAAAGGGAAGAAGAGATGCCTACATGTGAAGTTTATAGAAAAAAAAGCTAATAGCATTCTAGTCCCAATCTTTAAAAAACAAAGGATGGTGTGAGAGAACATAGATTTAAGACAGACAGAAGTAGGCATTTAAAATTCCTGGCGCCTTTTCTAATTACCTTCTTGACCCTAGGCAAATTGCTTCATCTCTGCCTCGTGTATTCCCCTCAGTGAAATATGGAAAATTTTTCACCATTCTAGAACATTCTATGGGCTTTAAGGCAATAATGTTTGTACTCAGTCTCCTGAAGAAACCTAGCAAATGCCAGCATGTTCTGATTTAGCAGCTTGTTCCTGGCACTGAACCAGACCACAGGGTCCTAAATATAATATCATGGCTGGGGGACACATGTTCCTTCTTCTATATCACATCAAAAGGCCATACAGCTGTTCAATACCTGGGTTCCACTATCAGACCCTTAGTAATAATCCAGGATGCATATGTAACCAAATTGGCCTTTGATGCCAGCCAGCAGCCACCAGTTGCACGTTCTCCTGCAAATGGCTGTGGAGGGCAGGCAGGAAGGGCAGGCAAGCATAATGAAAAGGTCACAGATGAATATTTATCACCCAAGGGAAAAAATATTTGGATTAAGGTTTCCAGCAGAATAGGCAGAACAGCCATGTAGCCTGACACTCCTCTTTAAAAGCTGTAACTTTATCTGCGCTAAAGGGTATGGTGCTGGCTCCCCAGCTGTGGTAATGGGTTTCCTAGGCTCCACAGCCAGTTTCAACCTGTCCCCTGCCTCCATGATCTTACCTCCTGCTGTGGTATCCCAGTGCTCATGGAGCCACTCATACCAGAAGTGAATGATATCTACATGTCTTCTCATATACATTAAGCAATCTCAAAATGACCTAAGATACCTAAGAGGGCAAATAATATATAGTTAGCTGCCACACTGTATACATTATAATGACCTCACTTTCTCCCTCTGAACATTACAGTCTAAGTTAGCTGAATCCATGCATGCGGACTGCACAGTTACAGAGGAACAATCTAAGGAGATGACTTTTCTGGATCCCACACATGGAGACTCTGGTGTCAGCTCTGAGCTCTGAAATGGCTCTTATTTAAAGCTATGGCCATTCCTCTGGCTGAGACATCCTCCAAGGATACACTGGCCTGGGGCATTCTTCACATCGTCTCCTGGGGCGGAGGTTGTATTCATCTTTTCTGCGTTGGGGAACTGGCTCAAAAGCCGCATCTGGAAGTCCTCTCTTCGTTCATACTCCTTCCCTCGGTAGATGAACACTTTGTTCTGCAGAAAAAGGATACCTGTCAGAGACACCAGGGCCTGGTCGTGCAGGCCGTATAACTCAAGAGCTGAAAGGCATTCAAAATGAACCGGAAACTGGTGGAGCTGGGAGGCTTTGGATGTATCTTTCTCCTCTCAGCTTCTCGTCAGCTGAAGTACGGACTGACTTAGCTGGGCATACCACTACTTTAACAAGCCTAGTTCTGAAAGGCAGGGAGACCAGAGATGCTGACAAACAGGGAAATTACAAACAGCTTCTGGGATAATTCACCATGCCATGCCCATTTCATTTACATGCCTGTAAAGTTGCCCTTCAAGGAGGCCACAAGGCCTAGACCTGTATGCTGAAAGGAATGATATCTAGGCCCTTCATTACCTGGCTCCTGGCCCTGAGCCTATGCAGGCATTTTCTTTACCTTTCTCTGACCACGTCAGACTCCTCTAGAAGTTATGGGGTGATTTGAGCTACCTGGTACATTGACAATTCCTGGAACCATCTTTTGGTTGTCATAACTAAAGGTGATGACGCTCCTGGCAGTAAAGGAAGAGGCCAGGGATGTTACTAAGCACCCCCCAATACACAGGGGAGCCTCCACAGCAAAGCATTATAAGGCCTCACATGTCTAGGTAATGAAAGTAGGAAACCCTGCTCCAGACCATGTCTGTGCCATCTTCATTGAGTCTAATGGCAGCTAAATTCTTCTGTCCAAACCTAAGCCTGTAACTTACCTGTATGTGCAGTGCCAAGACATCTGGGCATTAGAAAGGCTGGGAATCTTCAAAAGTTCAGATTCCTAGGCCTCACTCTAGACTGGCTAAAGTGTAGTCTCTAGTCAGGAAAGTCGGATATGCAAACAGGCCTGAGCAGCTTCCACTGCTCTACCCAGGATGCTCTCTCCACACCTATCCCACAGCTGTTCATGGCAGTCTCTCCTGTAAGAGACTTCTCTTACACAATGGAGACAGTCTCTCCATTGTGGCATCCATGTTGACTGGAGACAGGGAGAGACTTAGTAGACTACACCGTAGACCAAGATCATTTCAGGGGGCAGATTTGACATGTACCTGGCATTTTCCTGACTCACAAACTGGAAGCAATCAGGTATATATCAAAATCCAACCTGCTACCTGCTAAGAGCAGCCACCAACATACTGATTTAAAAGAATGCTGAAGGGACCCTGCGTGTCCCAAAAATTTGTTTGGGGGCCATAGAATCAAAATTACTTCCACAACAATACCAAGAGTGTCATTTCCCTCTTCTTTGCATTTTATCCTGCATATAGCTTTCCATGTGGTGATGACAGGTCAACATCCACACGGGCACAGAGCCCTTTGGCCTCAGAGGGATTCGCAGAAAGACAAGTGATGTTTACTCTTCTTGTTATTTTTGTTTATTTGCTTGAGATGGCGTCACTCTACACAGCTCATAACAGCCTGGAATTTTCTATGTAGACCAGGTTGCTCTCTCCTTCTGCTTCTGTCACAAGTGTTCCTCACCGATTTTTTTTTAAGTTGGAAATATTGTTTATTATTTATTTATGTTAACATGGGACCCGGCCCATGGGCTTTTTGTTATTTTTAAGTAAATTGCCAGACACGTGAGATTTTCCTCAGCTTTTGTTCTGCATATGGTGCACATTTGTAGAGATAGCACACAATTGAAGGGTTGCCCTGTGACTCCAATGAACAGTAAGAGAGCAAAGGGATCCTCTGAGCAAACAGAATGAGAACTATTCCTTGGAATTCCTTGGTAGCAGATCTTACACAGTCTTTCCTTGAACAACTCATTCCTGAATGGGGCCCTTACTCCTCCTCCCTATGGCTCCATTTATGGGATAACTACTACCATTGATGGTTAAGGTTAACTGACTTAGGACTCTACTGGGGACAGTAGCAGTCCATGGACAGCAGAACTCAGCTCCTGAGCATCAAGCTTCCAAGAACAAGCAGATCTTCAAAGCACAGAGGAACAACTATGATCCCAGGGTCCCCAGACCCTAGCCCAAGTCACTGGCAAACCTACCCGCAGAAAGGAGGGGAATCCCTGGCCATAGTATCCAACAGCAAAGTAGTCTGGTTTAGGTCTGAGGATTTTCATGATGTTTTCATAGAACTTGGCCTGCTGGGTCTGAAAAAAGAAAATATGACTTGTATCAAGACAACATAGTTGTGTATCCAAGGTGTGTACAACTGAAAGAATTCACAGTTATGACATTATCCTCACCCCAGAACCAAGTGCCGATAATGGCATGCCTGTGGCTATGCCCGCATTACAGTGGGTAGAGCCATGCTTAGAGTCCATGCCTACTGTGCTAGGAGACCCCCTTGGAGGAGTGCATTTACCCATTTCATACCCATGCCATTCTTGTGAGTATCTCCAATGCTTAAAGTAAGAACTTGGTAGCTGGTCCTTATGGAATTGACCCCAGTGAGCTCTAGCTGGGGGGCCCTACTGCTGTCCCCACTGTACTCTCTTCTCGGTGGCAGTGACAGACATTTCTGAGAGTACATGAATGACCAAATGCCTTCAGATAGAGTCATCTGCCTGTGAGCATGCACGCACCTAACATATTTTGTGCACTCCAAGAGATGTGTGCTTTTCAAACGTTCATAGCCCTAGAAACAGTTTGCTGCTTGCTCTACACTTCACAGCACTCTGCGGTCGCTATTGGTCCTAAAATATCTTGACATGGCGCAAGCATATGAGGAGATGTGTCACAAGGATCACTTGATGTGGCATAAAACAAATATGTAGATCTCCACAGGTGCCTGGATGGGGTGTGCTTCATTCAGGGATGTGAACGGACATTAGTTGTATGCGGGATGCCCTGGGATGTGTCTGCACATAAACTCACACATTTGGAAGACTGTGTGCCTCTGTCTGTGAACATGTGTACGTTCAGGGGCTATTTTCATTGAGTACCCACTGGCACCGACTCATGATTGTATTTGGGTCTTATCTTACATAAAGCTAAGAGCTTGGCAAATGTTCACATGATTACCAGTCTAGCCTTCCTTCCCCTGACCTAGAGGTCAATTCCCTCAGCATTCTGACTTCGATTTTATCATTTTCCTGGGCATGTCTACATTGGCCTTTATGGGCTGAAAATAGGGGTCTGGGAGCCTGACACTTGGGCAACCATGGGTGGTGGTGAGGGACAAAGGAGCAGCCAAAAAGTAGAGCTTTATTTCCCCTACTGAGGCCAGTTCCCTGCTCATCTCTGACAGTGCAGGCAGGGAAGGCTAGTCCCTCTCCTTCGGATTTCCCCCACCCCGGGCTGAGCATCAACATGCTAATGGGAACAGCCAGCTGGGAAGCGTGTTAATGTGATTTATCTGTTCACCGAAAAGCACAAAGTTGTGCTTTTATTTAATTGGTTTGGTGATTTGTGAAACCTTTACTGCAAATGCAACAGAGCATTTACTGGGAGTGCAGCAGCTGCGGCAGCTGGTGCTCCATCTAACTATGGAAGGGTGGTGTTCACTGTGACCTCATCAGGCCCTTCTCCATCCTTCTGTCTCCCTAACTCAAGGGCCTCACTTTTCTCTATCTCTGAGCTGAGTGAGCATTGTGTGTGGCTTTCCAGGGGGGAGGGGAGCCTTACCAGGTTCTGGCTGAGCAGCTCATAGTCAAAGATCTCCATCTCATATTGTTCCGCCAGTTCCTTGCACAGGCTGATGGCCTCCTCCCACATCTACAGAATCATCACGGAGACAGTGGTTAGCGGTGGCTCAGCTTTTCAGAGCCTTTGCTGAAGAAGGGACTTGAGCCTTGCCATCACCCCCTAGGGTTGCACCGCAGACACCTTCTTACCTACTGCTCACACAGAGTGAGCCTGTGACTTGGCAATAGTACAACTTTTCCCTGGCTTCCCATCCCGCTCCTTTAATGAATAATGGAGTGGACTGTTTACATGTGCTCTGATTCTTCCTAAGTACCTGGAGAGAGGTCACTAACATCATGCCTATATTCTAGGTGAAAAATGGAAGCTCATGGGCCTGGAGGTCAACCCCAGTTGACTCCATTTGAAGCTTTGTAAGTACTTGGTGACTTAGGCTCACTCCCTGTGTCTCCCACCTGCCCAGAGTGCAGGTTAGGCAGGGGAGGTGTTAGGCAGGGAACTCTTTGCTAGAGAGGAATGGTTCCCAGGGAAGTAAACAAATGGCCTGAGGACAGAGCATTTCTGGGGATGGAATTGAATCCCAATATTCAACTTGTGATCTCCTATGCCAGTTCTTAAGGGGGTAATGGAATTGTGGGAGTTAATCGGGCAGCGGCACTGAGGAGTAAGAATGTACTAGAGAATTAGAACATCATTAAACCTTTCAAAGTGGGTCTTCTCTGTTTTTAAGACAAACAGAAAATATGGACCCCAGACACAGAAGCTTCTTTGCTGCTTGACTTTAAGCCAACACCAAGATTGTTCCCCATCTCGGACTATAGAGGCATCCGTGCGCTCTGCAGCCAGGCGTGGGGAGAAACAGGGCTGGCTGGAGCTTGAGAGTCTCGGAGGACCTCCATTCTCATTCCATGCTGGGTTTAAAACAGAAAATGCACCTAAATGGAGAAGCGTGGGGAGGCAGGGGAGGTGAGAGTGAAGGCTGCCAAAATTCATCGTGAGCTCCTTAAGGAAAGTGCTCTCTGCATCCAAGCATAGAAATGAATAAAACCAAGCGTGGAGTAGAGGAGCCACGGCAGTAAACCCAAGACAGCTTAGTGAGCAGCATAAAAATGCTTTATGTGCCGGGAGGACCCCAGTCTACAAGCTTCACCCTGAACAAGAAGATTGGGTAATGAACCTGGCTGGGCCAGAGGGCTGTTGGATACAACAGGATGTGTGTGTGTGTGTGTGTGTGTGTGTGTGTGTGTGTGTGTGTGTGTTCCAGCTTCTCACCAGTATGGGAGCAGGAAGAAACAATGGAGTCTCCATGTGCTAAGAGATTTCTAAGATGCTAAGAGGGGGCAGGGCAGGGCAGTAGTCAGACACCCAGCATTTTCTCCAGTGCTCTGGGACCTCTGGCATGCACTGATCTCACTAGCTTTATACACTGGTTATAGAGTAAGTAACTGGGTTCTTGGGACAGTACATGAACATCTATCCATCTGTGCAGTCAAAGACAGGGAAGCGAGACTATTTTTGCTCTCACAAACATCAGAGGTGAGGCAAAAGGAATTGCCTGGAACTGTTGAGTTTGGGGAGGCACCATATCAAGTGGTGTCAAGGCAGGGTTATGGAGTGATGGCCTGTGTATGTGCCTGTAGGGAAGGAAAGCTGAGGGGAGCTAAAGAGTTTAGGTTTTATTGTACAAGCTTCCATGACCATGATTTTCTGGGTGAGCTGTATCATCTGCTGCCTCCTCTATACTCCCAGGTACCACCATGTTCCTCTGTCCCCATCTCATTATTGGACAATACCAAAAGAAAACATGCAAAATCTGACAATAACTGACTTGTCTGATTTAGCAGCAAGACAATAAGTGCTTTGAGCACAGGATGCTTGCTTGTGTCTTCCTCCTTTCTTCTCAGCACGGGGTGGCTCAGTCAAATCCCAAGCTGGAGACAAACCATATCCCCTTGCCGGGCTCTTCCAGTGGGACTGATGTAATCAGCAATAAACAAATAGAAAGCTCTTATTTGATGTCTAGTGGGACTAAAGGTTCAAAGATGGCAGAGTCTGTGCCCTCAAGAGGCTTATAATCATAAATTCTAGGACAGTCTTTTCCAACTGCTGAGTCTTGGGAATTTATAAGCCCTCCGTAGACATTACCTCATGTCATCATTCTGGGGAAAGTGAGAAGAGTAGACTAAGACAGAGGCAATGAACTGCAGAGGCAGGACAAATCTAAACCAAGAATCCAGAGGTATCCCAATAAATGGCAAGAGGTCTTCCCAATCACAGGGAGGCAGGGCTATGTGTGAGCCAGAGGACTTATGGAGGGCCTCAAGGAGGAAGTGGCCTAGTTAGGCAGCAATGGCAGCCATTAATGAGATGGCATTGCTGCCCACTGGTTACCATGCTGGCATTTATGACATTCCCCACCCCCACCCTTTGCCACCTAGTTTTCACCTTACAAGTAAGAAGCAGATACTGTTAGTATCTCACTATGGTAGCAGGAGAACTAGAACATCAGAAGAGCCAAATAAAACTGTGGATAGACATGAGCGATGAAATGCTCAGACATGGAGGTATACTGTGTGTACTATGTTGCCTACAGGGCAGATGGTAGCCTTCAGGCTGGAGCTGCCTCAAGGTCTGCTGGAAGCTGGGGCTGGGTAGCAGCTGGTTTGCTTCAGCTCCTAGGCAATCCTGCCAGAATCCTTGCTGAAGAGATCGATGGAAGTACAATTTCACCCATGGATCTGCCCATTTACCCAACCTGTATCATCGATGGGCTCCTGAGTGTAAGGTTCTATTTTAGCTACCAGGCATCCAGCAGTGGACGAGACAAAAGCTTTGCAATTGAGGTCCTCCATAGTGAGGAGCTAGAGAGCAAGCAAATAAATCCCATGTAAGGAACTGATTATCAATAGCAGCATAGCACTTTTCTTTGAAGAAAGGAGAAGGGTGGCTCAGGGCAGGGTTTCTGAAGGTGGTTGAGGAAGCTCTTGTGACATCTAAGTAAAACCCCAAAGAGTGAAAAGATCCAACCAGCCAGTGGACAGGTGTGGAGAGGATGCTCCAAGCTGGACAAAGCAAACACAGTGGTCCAAGTGTTGAAAAGGAAGACTAAGTACATAGCACAGGAGAGACCTATCCCTCCCAATGGCCAATGCCCCCACAGAGAGGGGTCAGCAGGCTCCAATTACCTTTCCTTTATCGAAGTAGCCTATAATGGTCTCATAGAGTGTCTCCTTCAGCTGCCGATGAGTCTGGGGGTACTGCTGGCCTGTCTGCATGACCTGGGATGCACACTGCTCATCTGACCACTGTTGAGAGAACGCAGGGAAGCAACCCAGACAGAAGTGGCAGTCAAGGACAAAAGTCTTCCCAGGATGAAAGGCAGAAATCTCCCTGCCCAGGTCCTGTCCTATCTCCCTTTCCCCATCTCAGCTCATCTTTAAAAACCCAGGGTTCCATGGGGAAGCTGCCCTCACGGGTATGAGTCCTTGGGGTGCTTGGAGGTTGCCCTCTGGTTCTGATGATGTAAGACAGAGCAGGTGAACCAGGGGCCCTGGGCTATGAGAGCATCTCCAACAAGGAGCAAGATGAAGCCTCAGACACTTCTGCTGGCCTCTCCAGGGTCCTGGTGTCTGTGGTCAGACAGATGCTGTCCACGATTTCCATTTGTGAAGTGATTCTGATTTTTGGCTAAATTGGGCAACTTTGGCTTTCTAGTGGTTTCACAGTGTGGACTTTGGGGATTTTTCTCTAAATCCTAATGAGACATGGCCACGGGGCTTCAAAAGACAAGGGAAAGAATTTTGTGCTTTTGCAGAAACATCCGCTAGACACGGAGAGCAACTCAGTGGGCATGCTAATGACTCATCCTCGACAACGTGTTAGATGCTATATAATATTGAAGATATATGTCCCAGGGACTTTCAGTTATTAAATGTAGAGGTCACTCAGTACCACTGGGAACAGGTGAAATAGCACAGAGAAGTTTGCTGCCAGGTAGGGAGTCTGAGAGGTACCAAATAAAGGAAAACTCCCTTGACTTTCTTTCCCAACTTCTTTTGATTCTTTCTTTCATCCTTTTTAAAACTCTTCAACTTGCTGTGAGGACTCAGTGGGGAATCTCAGCATGGATGTCTTCCTGGGACAGTACCTTGAGAAGCCAGGTGTGGAGGAGGAGTGTGTAGGCAGCCTCTGTGTAGTTGTCACAGTCCAGGTGAAGGTCACGCAGTTTATACAGGTATCTGTGTAGGGAGAAATGTGATGAGTTACAAGATGTGGTGATAAAGTGTCTGGTGTGAACAGGAAGGAGCCAGACAGAACAAATGAACTCTTGCATAGCATACAGTGAGTTCTTTGGTCCAGCCATTCAGCCTTCTACATAAGATAAAATCTAGTATTTGTTGGACCCTTAGTATGTACCAGGTACTATGCTAAGTGATGCCAGGTGCTATGCTAAGTGATGCCAGGTACTATGCTAAGTGATACCAGGTGCTATGCTAAGTGATGCCAGGTACTATGCTAAGTGATACCAGGTGCTATGCTAAGTGATGCCAAGTACTATGCTAACTGATACTAGGTGCTATGCTAAGTGACGCCAGGCACTATGTTAAGTGATGCCAGGTGCTACACTAAGTGGCTTCTCCCCTTTTACTTTTGAAACAATGTCTTGATATATAGCCTAGGCTAGCCTAGAACTTACTATGAAGGACAGGTTGGCTTCAAACTATGATCCTCCTATGACACCCTATGTTCTGGGATCACAGGTATCTGCTATGATGCACAGCTTTGTGCTAAGTGTTTTAAATGCTTTGGATTACCTAATCCTCTTGACAATCCTATGAGATGGGCCCATTAGGGATCCATAGTCTGATATAAACAAAAACATGGAAGTTAGGGGCTATTCTGGACAGAATTCAGGGTGCTATAGAATGGTCTGCCCAGTGTGATATGACGTGAACAGTAAAGGAAGGAAACACAAGCAGCTTGTCAGGAGTCACATGCTAACACACAGATGTGGGGGTGTGAGCTTGAGTAGCAGCTCAATCGTTGTAAGAATCCATGAGAGTGCAATTCATAAAAGGATGCCCCTGTCCTCTTTAAGATGCTCTGGAAAAGCATACAAAAGAGAGAGCAGGGGAGAGAGAGAAGCTAGAGAGGCCCTAAGCTGTCCACAGAGAGACTCCACTATTCGGACACACTGACATTGCCAGCCCCTGTTTCTTGCAACTGATATTTTAGTTCTGAGCCCTGAGGAAAATCCTGAGGAAAGGAACTAAGAGCAGAGTCGAGAGCAAAGGGAGGGGGGCTTTGATAAATTATTGATAATTGGTCCTACAGTACTAGGTGACAGCGGACTGAAGCTTCTGAACCAGAGAGTCAAATATGAAACTTTCTTTAGGGTAAGTCCATGTTCTCATAGATTCAGTTACAGTGATGGAATGCTGACTAACCCAAGGTTGTTTCAGAAAGATTTCTAGCCAGACAGTTGAGCTGGGGCAGATGGGAAGTGGAGGAGCAGCCCTGTCAGAAAGATTCAACTCATTCTGCAGGCATTGACTGAAGATGAAAAATCTGGGGCCTGTGTTAGAACAAAGAGAGAGGGAAGGAGGGAGAGAGGGAAGGAGGGAGAGAGAGAGTGAGGCAGGGAGCACACACACACACACACACACACACACACACACACACACACACGCACATTATTTTATGTGCACTGGTATTTTGCCTGTATATATGTTACAGTTATAAGCTGCCATGTGGGTGCTGGGAATTGAACTTGTGTCCTCTGGAAGAGCAGTCAGTGCTCTTAACTGATGAGCCATCTCTCCAGCCCCAGAGAGTGCTGTTTTTATATCCATAGCAATGTCTGTCCACTCTCTTCCCCAACCCACAAGGCTCTGCTGGTAACAGTCATCAGTGAAGTTTGGAATTTGGAAACACCCATTCTTCCAATAGGGCTCAATCCTATCTCCTCGCTTCTCTACCGACCACTCATTAGATCCCCCTTGGCTCAACAACATCCAGGAGAGTGTCTCAGGGAAACACCCTCCATGCTATTTCAATTCCTGAACCATCTAAGGCCCCCCTCTACTCTCCTTTGTTAATGTGTGGGCTTAACCATCTGCTATACAGCCCCAAGGAAGAAATTTAATGAGCCCACCAGGGCTCCTGAGTCAGATGTCTTTGTGTGCTTGAGTGAGGTACCACAGGGAACAGAGAAGCATGGCCACAGCTGCATCTGAAAGGGCCACCAACACCCAATGAGATGACAAGTGCCAGAGTGGAATGAGGGTACAGTATCATGGTGACTTCTGAGCTTTTTAGGAAAAAGAACTGTTGGTTTTTTACAAGGTCTTTAGATGTAAGAATGTTGGCAACCAATTAAAAGTGTTTTAAACACAATACCTGCCAAAGAGATCAGGCTTTCAGAACATCACAAAGCCTGGAGTAGGCCAATATGGCGGCTTTCCTAGATTAACACAGGCCCCAATCTCCGAGCCTGTGGGGGTCTGGGACTTACCATCTGTGCTTCTGAAGTAGAAATGAGGAAAGAGTTTGGAAAGAGGAACGCCTGCATGCAGGGCATATAGGGAGAATCTTGCACCCTCACCCTCAAAGCAGAAGGCAGAATGATTTGTTTTGTTTTGTACAAAAAACAAAACAAAACAAAACAAAAAACCCTCAACAGTATCCAGAATGACTCATCCCAAAAGGCCTCTCTGACCCTGGAGACCCCAAATGTTCATGTGTCACAAAGGTCAGGATAGCCTGTGGAATGACTTTCTCCACACAACTGGACCAGTGTAAAGGAAGAACCTAAACAGAGTGTTAGACTCAGAGTCAGTTTAGGTGCACAGGCTCAGCTTTTGACAGAACACGCTTCGGCTGTGGAATCACAGGAGGGAGCACAGAAGCCAGTGGCCAAGAATGCATTGTTGCTATTTATTGGAGAAAAACTTGGAAATAACAGACCTGTTCAACAGCACAGGTTTGGCTGTGTAAGTGACAGCATATTCTAGAAAGGGAATTTCATAGTTTTATCACAAGTGATGCTGAAATACATCTTGTCAGGTAAAGAAGTGAAGAATAAATTATTAGTACTCGAACTCCGTGTTTGCAGAAATAGTGCATGCACAGAATTAGATGTATATATAAGCATAAAACGCCTAAAATATGTATGTATTTTAGAGATTTATTTCATATTTTATTTTGCTAGTCTGAATTTTATGAAGCTTTTTCTTTTGATAAAGAAAAATCTATGTTATTTTTATAATGAGTAAAAAAAATAACAGTAATATACTTGTGGGGTTTTTTGCAGGAAAAATATGAGATACTGAGAAAATTGGCAAAGGAAGGGTTTTTTGTTGTTGTTGTTGTTTGTCTAGTCAAATGTCCTCAGAAAAGCCTCTTATAATAAACTTAAAAATCTAGTAAATGAGTAACAGAGGGGAGACATATGTCATGTGATATTCTTCTCCCATTTATTTATTTATTTATTTATTTATTTATTTATTTATTTTCTATCAACTATTTGTGTGTGTTTATGATATGTGCATAGAAGGGTTTGTATGTCACAGTACATGTGTGGAAGTCGGGATACAGTTTGAGAGAATCAGTTCTTTCCTTCACCTACAGAGGTCTTGAGGATTGAACTCGGGTCTTCAAGAGCTTGGAAGCAAGCCCCTTTACCTGCTAAGTCATCTCACCATCCCCCTCTCTTCCCTTCAAAGCAAGTTAGCCAATGGCTTACCATGTTCTTGGACTAAAGAGGATTTCCCATGCTGCCCCATGAAAGAAGCAAATAAATAAATGCCCAGCTCAAATGACATCATTTAAGAAAAATGTACAGAGGAGAACCCCAGGCCATCTGAGAGCTCCTGTCTGTCCTGTGGGGATGACTGAGGGAGAACAGAAGGTGCCACCAAGTCTTGGGAAATTGAGTGGCATCAGAACACCAAAAGCCAGGTGCTAAGAGGACAGGTCTAAATTCTTTATCAGAGGTGGCATGGGCAGTGATGAATACTGAGCAGAGAGGAACCAAAGCAGGCAGAGGCTGTATGATAAAATTCTTACCTTATGTACATCTCCTCCCGGTTGTTATCTTTGTAGAAATTCTAGGTGAGAGAGGGGAAAAAAAACAGTATTGAGTGCTTTTCTTTGCAGGACTTTGGGGAAAGAGAATGTAGCGATGGAGTTGAGAGAAAGATCGCTATATACTGTCTAGGAACCCCAAGAAGGAGCAAGACATTCACTTTGCCAAGTGTACCCAATAGCCTTGTTGGGAGACTTTGCTCTGCAATTCACTTCCCTGACTGTAAAGGGACAAAGCAAATGTCTCAGTCATCACATGTTAGGGGATACAGCGAGCTGTTTGCCAGACTGAGAGGTAGGCTGTCAAGACCAGGCCAGTCTACTTTTAAAGGCAACCTGGCTTAAATGCAGACTCCCTAAGAGCACACCCTAATTCTGACAGCCCAGAACCTTCTGAAGCTTTTTATCCCACAGCTAAAGCACGTAAACTTGACAGTGTCTGGGAGATACTCCAGTGCCAGCTTAGATGCTTTTGTCTGTTTGTTTGTTTCTGTTGCTGTTGTTTAAATTTTGCTTTTTTGTTATCATTGGTTTTTGAGGTAGTCTCCAAGCTAGTCTCAGAGGCATGACCTTCCCACATTAGCCTCCTGGGATTACATATGCATTTCACTAGGCCTGGTTCTTAGGAGTTGTTTGTTGTTTGTTTGTTGTTTGTTTGTTTACTTAAGAGTCTGTATGTATGAGTGTATGCCACAAGTGTCTCAGTGCCCATGGAAGCCAAAAGAGGGCGTCACATCCCCTAGAGCAGCTGTGTACAGCTTGACATAGCTGCCGGGAATTGAATTTGGATCTTCAAGAAGAGCAGCGAGTGCTCTGAACTTGCTGAACCATCTTTTCCCAGTTAGGGGCCTGGTAGTTTCCCTGGACTCTGCTTCAAGAAGTCCTAGTCTTGTGACAATTTAAAACAAATCCTTACAGATTTTGAGCCTGTCTGAGAGCCACTTGCGGGTGTGAGCATCCACATACTGCTGAGGCTTAGAGAAGGGAAGGTGACATGTTCCAGGCCATGCAGGCAGGGGGATGGCAGTGCTCATTGGCATGAACTCTGCTGACAGCAGAGCCTTACACTGCTCCTGTCTTGCTGCTTTGAATGTCCTCGTCCCAGGCATGTTCTGATCTGGCTGATGAAGGTCAGTTTCTTCAACCGTCTCCAACCTTCCTTAGGGAGAAACTGAAAAACCCTTCCCCGTGCTCTCTATGTAAATCAGGCCTGGTGGAACTATTAGCATTGGATTCCTTTCTGCTGTGGTCAGGATATTTAAAGTCCCTTTGGCATTCCGAAAAATCAATAGCAATATCTAAGCTGTTACAAAGGAGTCCACATCGATAGGAAAGGAGACACAACAGAGCCCGAGGGGCAGAACTTGTATTTCTGGAGCTCTGGAAAAGTCAGGTGGCACACGTAATACGCTAGCTGTTGCTATCTCCCTTCAGGTGGATGCATGAAGTCCTTAAAGGACATCTTTGTAGCTCCCACTTTGTATATAAAGAAACTGAGGCACAGGAAACCTCAAGACACAGAGCACAGACACTAGATTTTAACCGCCTTTGGCTGAGTTCCACAACAGTTAGCCTTGCTTCTCTCCCAAGAGCAGAAGTGAGGTCCAAGCTTAGCTTGTAGCAGGATATGAGTCCAACTTGGAACCCGGGGACTTGGCAGTCACTCACCAGCAAGTTCACTGTGCAGCTCATACGGTTGTCTTTGCTTTCGTCCGTCATCACTCCCCGGTAATCCAGCAACTTCTCCAGCAGCCCTTTGACCAAGCTCACGAAGTTCTCCACCGACTTAGCAATGGTCGGGTATTCCGCTATGCATTCTATCAGTCTGTGAGGAGAGAGGGTGCTGAGCTCACACTGGGAAACTGGTTGACAGCGGCAACACTACACAAGTGGCCGGTGAACCCGAGGTCATGGTTGGCATATTTTCTTCACCCAAACAGTAATCTAGCCATACAGCACAGCAAATATTCTTGTACTACCAGAATGGGAAAAATAAAAATGGAAAATATTCCCATATGGCCAGTAGTGTGTGGGTGGGGCAGGAGATGGTTGCAATTATACCAGCAATAGTAACACGGCACAGGAGCTAGTCTGAGTAGTGACTCTCACAACATCTAACAATGTTTCATATGTACGAATCTTCTGATTCAACAACTCTAGTTCATGGAATCTTCTCTATAGGAGTCTGTGCTATAGAAGTACTTCTAGAACTACGCCAGGGTATATTTATAGGAGTTTTAAATTGTATAAGATAGTAAAAGAGCTGGAACTATCTAAAGTGTCCATCAAGTAGAGAGTGGTTCAGTTGAACTGATGTATTTTCATACAACATGATTCTACGAAGCCATTAAAGTATTAGGAAATGAATCGATGACATAAAATGCTCTATAAAATACACAGTTAAATGAGATGCGTAAGTATCTGAACATTTTATTTTTATTTAATTGATTGTTTCAGAGCTGAGCATGTCCCAAGTACTCTCCTTAGTATCATAGGAAGAAGAACTCCTTTAATGCCTCTAGGCTCCTGACATGAGGCTGAAGACACCTTTCAGGCATCTAGGACAACACCCCTACTAGCCCCTCCACAGGTAGAGGGCACACCTAACTTGTTTAAGGTCACACGTTTGGTAAGTATCAGTAGCCTTGCTCTGGCATCCCTGTCTCCATCACCTAATACCGTGTGTGTAAAACTCAGAAAGCGTCACAAAACATATGGTCAGAAAGAACAAACACTAGCCACTTAATTGTGGCCCCTTCCGTGTAAAGAAGAGGGAGAGATGAGATGTTCTGTTTTTCTACTCAAATATATGAGTGTTGGTTGAAAAAAAACTATAAAATTAATATAAAAATATTAACTTGCCATTTTTAGATACTTATCAGCTGATAAATATGGTACTAGGCATGCTGTAGTAGAAAGAGTGCCTCTAATAGGCAGAGAACCATGCCTGTCCTTGCAAATTGGGGTGAGAGATGAGCAAGTCAAACTTGGGGCAATGTGTGGTGCCAGGCATTATGTTGACCCCTTGGGGAATTTCAACAACTAGAAATTCTTCCTCCCTGTTTCTAGAAGAGGAAATTTGGGGCAGAGAAAGGTTAAAGGTCAGCTGGAAGTTTAAGTGGAGATCTTAGGAGTAAAGCCATTCACTGTTTAATTTGGGGAGAGATTTTTTTCTGCAGACATTGCATTGGGTGTTTCAGGGCTCCCAAGTTATTCCTCTGGGCAGTTCAAGTTCCCAAGAGATCTCAGGAGAAAGGGAAAGAGAGGAAAGAAAAGAAAACCAAGGACTTTGAAGGGTCATTTCATTCCAGAGGCCATGTCAGGCTGCAAGGAGGTGACATCTCAAACTGTGACTGTGATCAGACACATCCATCTTTCTCCAAGAGTAGCATTTGTTCCTGGCTCTCAACAAGCAATGCAAATGGCCTGTGATTTACACCAGTCTGGTTCTGCTGCAGCTGTCCCTACGTCTCTGAGACAGCCACTTCTAGCCCTGTCCCTCACCCTAATGATAATTCAGTCAGGCTCTGCCCAGCATTTGGTGTGGGATTCCAGGCAAAGGACCTTCTTGGGTTTAAGCCTGGCCAGAGTTCTCAGCCCTGCAACACATTAGAATGTCTGGGGAAATTTTACAAAGCCATGCCCAGCCTAAGCCACATCTTTGGAACCTCTGGAGGCTGGGGCAGCAATGATTTGCTGTGTGGCTCTCCAGGCGATCTAGTGTTCAGCTGGCATTGGCGACCATTTCTATGATTGGCTTTGCAGATTTAGCCTGGGTGGACACTATTTGAGCACTCTCCTAATGGAGTCTGATTCGGGACTCTGGGCTGGGGTCTGAGACCCTGCTGCCTAGTTCCCAATGCTGCATGGTGCTGGACCACCCTGTAGACACACAAGGGTTTAAAAGATTTGTCTTGAGTGCTTTCATGTCTTTATTCTTCTAGCGTGAGGCAGGAAGGCTGCTCACACTGTTGAGGATTGAACTAGGTAGTTAGCTGTCACCTATCCATCTACCCACTCAAGCAACCTGTAGAGTCTACACATGGGTTTGGAGATCATCAAGATGAAGCCACCTGGAGGTCTTAGTTCAGCAGGGGAGGCAAAGGGATAAAAATGAACTCCAGTGTGTAATCGTGTGCAAACCTACACTGGGACCTGCCTGCTCCTCTGCCACCATGCTAAGCCCCTTTCACTGTTTATCCCGTCGAACCCCTGCAATTCCTTAAGGCAGTCACTAGGTTGCCCTTCAAAGCATAAGTGAAATATGAAGCTTTTGGGCCTAGGTTCTGATGGCTGTTCTGTCAAAGTCACACTCTCTCTCTCCCTTGAATCCTACAGCAGAGTCTAAGTGACAAGAAGAAAGCTGTAGGAATGTGGATGATGTTTGCCTCAGTGGATGGAAGGTGCTGACATCACCCTTTGCAAGCCAAGGCCTTGGGAACTAAAACAGTGGAGTCTCCCTGCAGTTATACACTCGAACTCAGTATAGGAGGCCTCTAGAAAGAGGAGTCTTATTATTCCATCCAATGTGGAAGGAGAGCTCTGAGGGTAGGGAGGACTGCAGTGCTCCGTAAGTCTGCACTGCACTGTACAAAGGCACATGAGAACTAAGACTCAGCCTCATTTCATGTCTAAGCCTTGTTTCCTGGTTTAAAACTGTAGCTGGCATAGGACTGGAAGCCCTGTTCTAGTCACAAAAGCACCATCTAACTTCTACGCAGAACCAGAAGACTGGATCTGTCTAGAGAGATTCTAACCCAGCTCAGGCCCTGCATCCGGGACTAGAGGGAAGTGTCACAGGAACTGAGGTGACCCAACTGGAGAAAGGCAGTAGCCTTAGGGCTCCCAATGACAACATTATATTCCACTTAGTTGATAATAAGAATAGAAGCTAATACACCTGTACTATATACTAGGCATCAGCAACTATGTTCATGAAATAAAACTAAAAGAAGTGAAAAAAGAAAAACAATTATGAGAAACACCCTGCAGTCCTCCCCACTCAGCCCTTCAGTCCTCCCCACTCAGCCCTGCAGTCCTCCCCACTCAGCCCTGCAGTCCTCCCCACTCAGCCCTGCGGTCCTCCCCACTCAGCCCTGCAGTCCTCCCCACTCAGCCCTGCAGTCCTCCCCACTCAGCCCTGACATAGCATGTAAAGGGTGGGCTATATATTAACCTCTAATTTGCATGTAAGGAAATTGAGGCTCAGGGAGGGCAGAAGAAACAGTAGGACCCAGGGTCCCTGGCTATTCTGAGCAGCCTCCCTCCCGCCCCCACTCCTGTGACTCTTGCATTTGGCCTAGTTCATTTTGTGTAAAAAATCATTCACACCTCCATCTCCGGAGGAAAATAATGAGCTGACTTTAATTTCCCTGACCACTAAGGACTCCTTTGATAAAGAATCACTCAGGAAGACTTTTGTGAACCCTGCTGGTAGTCTGAAGCCTGCCACAGGGCTTCATCCACTTATAGAAATGAAAATTGCCAGAGCAAACAGGGTTCAGCTTCTGGTCAATATTTAGATTCTCCCCCTCAGAACTTTGAGATAAGCACTGATTTCTGCCCCTAAAGAGTCAGATATTCTCCAGTGGTCCCACCAACCCTCCCCCAGATCCATTGCAATGGATTTGTTTGCAGTATGGGCGCATAGGAAACCTGCATTAAGCATCAGGCAGAGCCAAGGCTAGCTGAGATGAGACCATGCTTTAACGTCTCCACTGTTACTGCTGAGCTTCGACCATGTTGGGCAGTGCAGGGTAGGGACCATGACAAAGGGCCAGGGCAAAGCCTTTTGTTTGTCTTTGCTAAGAAAGGCAAATATTCAAAGAGGATTAAGGAAAGAGTCCAAAAAGCAGAGCCACACCAGAGCCTCAGTGAGCACAGAGAACAGGAAATTGGGTTGCCTGACCATTCTCCCAAGCCTCCAGAGAAGGCCTCTCAGGCAGGGCAATTAGGAGGCAGCCAATGACAGGAACTGGGAGCCAGGCCGAGGGACTGGAGCATTCATTAAACATGTACCTGCTGTGTGCCAGATGCTTCTTAATTACTCTGGCTTCAAAATAACCACAGGAGCCTATTGTTCCCACTTTAGAAATGGGGATACTGAGGCTGGAGGGGTGTGCCATTTGCCTAGAGTCATACAGCTGCAGAGTGAGGGAGCCAGGATTCAATGCAATACTCCCCCCACAAAAGATACAAGTGGGTGATAAGCCCCAGAAAAGTGTTCAACATTCTCAGCTACGGTAGAAACGGGGATCAGAACGCAAGGGTCTTCGGCACGTTCTTGGCAGGGTGGCTATAACTGCTAGGATGGATGTTAACAGGTGATACAGGAAGAGGAGATATTGTTTGCCTCTTATTTGGCCAATGGAGAAAAATGTGGGCCTGTGCCTTTGTGTGTCTGCTGTCCCCTCAAAAAGCTAACTGTCTCTATCCTGATATTACCCTATGGCTTTGCAATCCTATACTAAGGTACCATTACTATACTCACAGAGTCAACCTAAGAACCAACGAAGTAGATACAGCCTAAACAACCACCTGCTGGTTATTTAAAAAAAGAAAAAGGAAGAGAATGAATAGTGGGTCACAAAGCACCGTACACTATGAAATGTCTGTAACAGACAAATCCAGAGTAAGAAAGCAGTCATGGCTGCATGGGGCTAGGAAAGGGGAATGTATTGCTACATGCATTCATACGTGTACAGGGCATGTGTGCCTGGGGAGAACGGGGCTACTTTGATAGGTTAATGAAAATGTTCTAATTGCTATGTGGTTGCTTAGTTCAATCAACACACTAGAGCAGTGCATGGGTAGACAGCACAGAATCCGAATTATATCTTCACATTTGGGAAAACAAAACAAAACAAAACCATCTTGACTTTGAGTCCAGCCAGGCTGAGTGCTGTTTCCTCTGCACTGTCTGCTCCAGACTTGGCCACTGAAGTCTTGCAGGGTACATTGAATGAAGGCCTTATACCTCCCTCAAGGATGCTTTTCTCAGCATCCTCTGACAACGTGCTTACTTCCCTGAGCTTAGGAGGTCACCTAGAGAAACATGGACCCAAGACAGTAAACCTGACCAGAGATACACGCAATGTAAGCTGGCTTACAATAAGACCTGTCAAAAATCAAAAAGGAAAATGGCAGTAATTATGCCACACTTCAGATCCAAAGAGGCAGTTTTCACACTACTGTGTTCTTTTCTCTTTCCAACATAACGTTTCTTTTTATGCAGCCCACCCCATCAATAGCAAAGCACAGGTACTTCCTGAGAAATGTCAACTTTCCTCCCCAGACAGTTGCTTCAGCACCACCAGCTTCCAGGGAAGGTCTCCCAGGAGTACCAGCAACCCCATACCCTGCTTTGAGAGCCTTCCACCCTTGGCTGCCCCTTCACAGGCTTCCTGATCCTGCATCTTGTACTTACATGGACTCCAGCAGCTGCATGTACTGTTCATCCCCCCGGCCTCCTTCAACCTCATGATCCAGCTTTAGGATGATCTCATTTTCAAACTGTAAAAGTGGTTGAAAATCAACAGAAGCAACATTAGAGGAGCACGTGCTGAGCCCGTCAATTCATTAGTGGAATCAGAACATCAGGGTGCAACTATTTTCTCCTGTTCCCAGTGCCTGGACCTGTGGATTGAAAGCTGAACAGGACTCAGGGTGGGGAGGAGGGAGCTGGGATAAGGGCTAGAGGATGGGGACACAAGAGGGAGAGAGGAGGGAGAAAGGAGAGTGGGTACTTCTCAGATACTATTTCATTTGAGCGTGCTCTCCAAGGTTAATTAGAAATTTTTTTCAGGAAGATGAAAGGGGAAGAGAATCCCAGGCACCAACAGAGGCAGGTGATAGGGCCCTGCCTCAATAGCGCATTGTCTCAGACAGCTATTATTTTGGTCCTGCATTCCTTTCCCCGTAGTCTAGTGATCATACCAGACCTCTAATTTCAGTCCATAGGGCTCAAGCAGTCTCAAAACACCTCTTGGCAAATGTGGACATCAAACACAGGCCTAGCTACTAACTGGTGTATTCCAACACTCATGTCCCAAGAATCATGAAGACCCAGGCTGATCCAGTGAGTCTAACCTGAGACTTTCTTGAAACTCTAATCAACAGGTGTCATGCTACTCAGTCTGGAAAGGGGCTGTTGCAAGCCTGAGACTGCTAATGATGACACCAATGAATGTCTGCCTGGAATCACACTCTATTGAGGGAAGCAGAGAGGAGGGGTAGAGCATAGACCTGATGACACTCTGAGTCTCTAGAAGCCTTCCCATCTCCGTGAGTTGATATGTATGAGTGTGTTTAAACACACACACACACACACACACACACAGAGAGAGAGAGAGAGAGAGAGAGAGAGAGAGAGAGAGAGAGAGAGAGAGAGA
>JANHMN010000002.1:77047851-77076175 GCA_030674055.1 Rhabdomys pumilio | reverse complement strand
AGAGAGAGAGAGAGAGAGAGAGAGAGAGAGAGAGAGAGAGAGAGAGATATGCTGGAAAATATAAATAAGATATAAAGCAAATATTTCCCGAGACTAGACCAGTAACAGCAGAAGTCAGAGATAAGATTAATAATCAGAAATCAACTTTCCTTCTGTGATTTTTTCCAGATCCATGGCATTGAAATCAGAGAATGTTTTCTCCCTAGTGCCAATGTCAAGAAGCATTTCGTCCAGCGGAAATCACAGCTTATTCAATACAGTCTTTTGAAGCATTCCACTGTGTCTCTCTACAAGACTGTGACTCAGAACACTCTGCATTGTCCTGGTACATACTCTGAAGGATGCAATCAAGCATGCAGTCCACCTGGGTCATTTACTGCTATGAACAACACTGGTCCTTGAAGAGAGGAAGGGGGACTTTGGCAAAGGCCCCTGAAATCTAAGGAGGCATCGGGGCTACTTGGCTTCTAACGCAGCCTCTTCACACTCAGTCTTTATAACATCTCATGAGGCCAGGAGGCATTCACCTTTGAATGCAATAATGCATGATGAGCAGCTATCCCTGGTCTGGCACAGCCTCCAGTAAGTGCCACTTATTATTACAGATGAAGCAGGGGCCGTCTCCGGCCTCAGATAAACGTTGGAAGCCTTTTGGCAGCTCTTTCCTATGCATAAAGGATGGAATCCATGGAGTCAAAATCTTGAGGTGATAGAAAAACAGGGGGCAGATTCAATATCTCCCCTACTCATGCAATGCCACCATTCCCCCCACCCACTCAGGGTGCTCAGAGTCAACAGAAAAGACCAGAAAATTTATGTTGATCTAGCACAAGCACCAAGGAGGTTTCTGTAAATCTCCGGAGTTTGGAAAAGAGATTCTGGAAGTGATAAAGGGGGCCTGGATCCATGGGTAGGGTTGTGATAAATATAAAGGGAAGGGCAATCCTTGTGGGGGATGGTGGGAGCAAAGCTATGGAGGTAAGGATGCAGTACAGCTGGAGCGGGGACTTGGAGAGAGGGATGGAGGAATGGAGGAAAGGAGGGAAGGGGAGGGGAAAGAAGGGAAGAAGTAAGCCAGCCAGCCTCTGAATTTAGCCTTGCCTGAAGCTTTCGAATCCCCCTGGTTATAAAGGAAAGAAAAGAGAAAGGGAAAGAGAGAGAGAGAAAAGGAAAGAAACAGAGAGAGAGAAAGAAAGGGAAAGAGAGAGAGGGGGAGAGAGAGAGAGATGACAGGGAGGAATGGTGGGGCTGTATGGAGGGGGGGATGGGCTGCCAGTCTGCAAATGAAGCATGTCCCTTATAGGATGTATCTTGCAGGCATCTTGTCTACATTATTATTTTCCAACATCAGGAGCTGGGGACTGTGATACTTAGAGATATCCTCTATATTAAGAGCATAAAGAAATAAGCCCACAGATAATACATATAGAAATAGGCTCCGTGTCTGGGCCATTGGGTCAGGTTCAGGTGTTCAATGCTTGGCTCCCAGTAGGTGGCACTGTTTTGGGAAGCTGTGGACCCTTTTGGAGGTGGGCATAGCTGATGGAAGCAGGTGACTGAGTATGAGGCTCTGAGAGTTGCACAGCTTGGTTCCTATCATGCTCTTCTTCCTGACCTACTGTGAAGTAGACCACCTCTGTCAAACACCAGCCACCTTTAACTGAGCTGCCATGCTTGACCTCCTATGATGGACAGAAACCTGAAACCATAAGCCAGAATAAATGTTCCTAATCTTAAAATTGTTTCTATCAGGTACTCTGGCTGTGGTGATGCAACAGTAGTAAATACATAAAGAAAAAATACAAATGGATACAAATACAAAAAAAAAAAAATACAAATGGATCCTTCCTCCATTCACCTTACATATCGATGAAGAACTGGAAGGTCTTTCTAAGCCTCAGTTAACTAAGGTATAGCTTAGTTAGCATGAGCTGGCAGAGATTCTCTGCAATGGGCCAGTGGATCAAGTTAGGCCCCACAGGCAGGATGGTCTATGACACAATTGCTCAGCTCTGCTGTGCAAATACAGCTGAAGCCAGAACCGAAACACTAGCATGAAGCTCTGTTTACAAAACAGGTGTCAAGGCGGATGTAGTTTGTCAATCCCTTGTCAACGCAAACAGCGTTACAGCGGCATCCATGGCATCGTGCTGCCGTAAGTAGAGGCGGTTTATACACATATAAAGCCACATACAAGTTCACATGCACTGAGCGAGCTCTCCTCCCCAACCCCCGCCCCCCGTTATCATCAGTAATGCTGCCTGTTATTGTTGCTGGACGCTACTGGAAAGCAGCTCTAGGCGAGAAACACGGCATTCTGCTGTTGTGGTCTGAGTGGTTCTCTGGAAAACGGTTCTCTGGCACCGTTCCTCCTAGTGAGATGAACTGCTCTTTGGAACAGAGTAGTGAATGGGGTAAATAAGCACTTGTCTCAGGGTCACAATAGAGCTTGTCGGGAGGCAAATTGCAGGGTAACAGGGAGGGGGCAGAGCCAGAGATGGCACACAGCTCCTGAGATTTCCGGGACGAGTAGGAGAGTTACAGTCTCTGATAGACACATCCTGCGCCATGCCCATAGACTTTGATTTGCTCAAATCATGCTTTGACGTTTGTTCCTGGCCATGAGGTTATGAATAAGTTAGCTAATCTTTCTGATGTCACTCTCACTCTCTTTTGTCCATTCAGTGTGGGTTTGAAACAGTACCTACTTCACCGGTAGCCATCTAAGAAGTTACTGGGAAATCATGTGTACAAGGTCAAGCCTGTTGCTTAGGGTACAGTGGATTCTCAGTCAGTGTTCACAGTGACTACATGAACATTGTGTCCTTGTCCTCACCACTGACGTCACTATCTCATATAAACCTTACTTACGGCAGCCATGGGAGATGGATGGTGTCTCCACTTTATAAAGGAGGACACCCCGAAGCAGAGGATCTTTGTCTAAGGTTGCAAAGGCTGGTTGAACTTGCACTAGGTTAGACCCCATGCTACAACCCTTCCCACACATACACCACCCCATCACTGTGACAGGTCTCTCCATGAACATTGTCATTGTGCAGTGCTTAGACTGGAGTCTGTCTCCTCCAAATTAATTCCATCTTCCCCACCAGCCTCACCTCTATATCCCATTGTCTGTCATTTGCTCACCCTATCTCTGTCAGGGGTGTATTTGTTAGGAAAAAATGTTATTTTTGGCAGAAGTCAGATTTTACAGAGGTCTCGTATGAATCTTGAGAACTAATTCAAACCAAGGGTGTGAACCCCAAACTTTCAGAAAGGACTTTCTCTCCTAGCTTGCCAGTCTCTTCCACACTTCTGCTGCCTCTCCTAGCAGCTGAACAATGTCCCAGACATTTATTATCTTGTTCAATAGAGAGTTTTTCTGATGGGAGCCCTGCCCTGCTAAAGCTAAAATACAGGAACCAGGAGAGCTTCTTCATATTTTTGAATGACTTTAATGGGGACAGGGTATTCCACGCCTGGGTGACAGAGGGATAATGAAGATGAAGCTGTCCATCCACCTTTGGACTCCTTTGTTAACAAAATGCTGGTCAGTGGGTAGAGACAAGATTGACAGGAAATTGAAGGTGATGACGTCATGTGACAAGAGAGGCCTGTGGGAACCAGTGTAGACTTTTCTTGATCTGGTCTCCAACTGACCCCACACATTTCCCTAAGAGCCCCAGTTAGTAAGCTGCAATGGTATAACATTCATTCTACCAATGAAGAGACAGAACTGGGGAGACCCAAACTCACTTAGTTTACAGACAGTAGATGTCTCGGGCTGCAAAGCACAGAGGTGTTCAGAACACACTCATGATCTAGACCATTGGGATTGCCATGCCTACTTCATGCCAAGATTCAGTCTTAGGAGAACCTGCTGAACTGACCTCTTGATCTGCTAATTAACTCAGCAATGATTGAGCTCCTATTGTATACAAGCATGGTGCTAGATACTGTTAATGAAGGCTACATTCTCCTTCCAGTTTGATTCTATCTGGAATCTCAAGTCTCCCCTGCTTTCTAGGGGCTCAGCCCTCTGTCTGACTGGGACACAGTCCTATTCTGTACTCTACCTTAGATGGCCATTCTATAGTTTCTATCCCAGGCTCTCAAGTTCTATAACAGTCTTTCCGGAAGCCTTGGTTTTCTTCTTCCACAGAGAAGTAACCTGAAAAGTAGCCAGCCTTTCTACCACAGGGGATCACTTAGGCAGTGACTGGCATTCCCTAACTTCTAAAACCATCTCCTTGGAGTCTCCTTGTCTCTTGCCTTTGACTATATTGCCAAAAGAGGATTATTTTTAGAAATTCCCTGGAATTCCCTTCTCTATCCTGAGGGTTTTTTTTTTTTTTTCATGAAATGTGATTGGATGGAAGACTTGATGAATGGAAGACTTGACATTCAAGTTTAGTGTCTGGTGCTTACAGATTTACAGATTGCTGGGAGTTCCTGACTGAAGGACCAGGTCTGACCTGCAGACATGCCTGGTATAGTGTAGAGACAGGCTTACAAACAAGTCACCCCATCAGATGAGCTGCACATCACTGTCAAGACACAGTGAGTTTTCCTCCTACAGGAGAATGGCACCTCCTGACACAGTAGGCATGGTGGTGCCAATCCTAGGCCACTTATTTACATGTCCTCTTCACCAAAAGACTCACTGCATATATGGGGTGGGGGTGGGGCATCCCAGAGGAAACAGTGACAGAGTTCTGAAATGGTCTGGGAGGGAAGACTGCCCTCATGAAGAGGACACCAACTGTATTTGTCAGTTGCCTGTGGCATTTAAAACTTGGGCTAAGGGGAAACAAGACAATCTGGCTTTGAGGTGAACAAGGAGTGTGTGTGTGTGTGGGGAGAGAGAGAGAGAGAGAGAGAGAGAGAGAGAGAGAGAGAGACTTGTCCTGGGGTTTCCCCCCCTCCCTTTCCCCCCCCCCCCAGCAGACTTGGCTGATTAGAGTCTAACACTCTCCTTACTCATACCCAGCTGATTATAATACCCTTGAGTCTATCTTGGTCTTTGCAGATGAACCCAGGAGATGCATAGCCTTTCCCAAAGCCTGAGGCCTGAGCTATCTAGGATTTCTCCAGGCAATTAAGCAACAAAGAGCCCAAAGAAGGGCTGGACAATTAGTTCTAGGCCAGAAAGCCTGGTATGAACTGAGAACAAAGGCCCCAGGCTCCTTTTTCTCTCAGTTCTCTAAGCTCCTCTCGGAAATCTGGGTTCTCTAATAGGGGCACAAGGTCTTTTCTCCTCAGATTGTTTTGGAATGATGTACTTAGGATGGTTTTCACAGGAGGTCTCAGCATTCTAGAATTCAATCTGGCTCTGCCATCATGGCTGTCTGAGGGCTTATCGGGCTTGCCTGCCTCCTTTGAAGAGGACAGCTTCCACCCTCACTTGCTCTGAGCCCAAAACCATGTACCTGGGTCAAGTCCTTTCCTAGCTGAGCCCCCATCAAACATTCCAGATAGTTTTCACAAGGGCACCTGCCCCATTAGTCAGCCTGATTGTCCTGTCTCTTTTGATAAGGGAGCATCGAAAAGAAGCAATTGGGAGCCGTGCTTAAAATGAGGTCTCAATCAGACAGTCACTGGATCTTGTTTAGTATGCTGCAGGCCATTGGCTGCAGGGGTGTTCCTTCTGTGTGCCTGTGTTCAGGACCTCTCCTAAGGTATCAGCTGATGGGAAGTGCTGCTCTGCAAGGTGGCAGGATGGCCTGTCCTCTAATGCCATGTGCCTTCAGGACCCTCATGCTTCTTTTTTCCTTAAATGGCAGCTCGTCCTAAGCTGTCTTCAGATATTCATTCTGGCCTATATCACTTCCAAGTTTCTCCAGTCCAAAGGATCAAGTAGAATTTCTTTCTCCATCTGCACTCTTCTGTCTCATTTCTTCTCAGGCTAACTGCAAAGGGGGTCTTTCTGGGAACTGGGAGCTACCAGTATCCCCACGAGAGGTGGGGTATGCAGAGTGTCTAGTCATAAAGGTACCATAACAACAAACTAGGCCCCTTATCTTTCAGAGTTAGATTTGGAAGAATGATGGAGACCGTACATATGTTTTGAAGAATAAATCTGAGAAACCAAATAGGCCTTTGGTCATGCAATATGTCAGCTCCTGGTTAGTGTACACCAGAAATCTCCAAGAAAGGTTATAATGTGCAGTGGTGGCCTAAGGCCTTTCCTTGGAGGATAGTGTGGGATTGGTGTTCCATGAGTGCTCTGGAGAAAGCACTGCCCTAGAAGGCTTTCATTCCTTCATCAGGTGTTTACTAGAAAGAACAGTGGTCAGAGCATGGGTTTTCAGATAATGCTAACCTGTGTATTGTAAGCTCTGCCTTGCCACAGTCTAGATGTGTGCATTTGAGGCAGCAAGCATAGGGAATAGCTTAGTAAACTTGGACTCCACTTAGCTTAGGCTATATGCATATACCTAAGATCCCCAGTTTACATGTACTATACTTACACACACATACATATATATACAAATACACACACATACACACACACAATCTAAGACTCCAACCTGCACCAAGGCCCACATACACCCAACTCTGAAAAATATAGTGTTTCTGTGCCCCTAACAACCATCAAAGGCTCCCCTTTTGTAAATAGTTTCTATTCAAATATATTCTCAGCAGCCATATCACAGTATAGAAGGTAGGGGCTTCATTCAGGGGCTATAATGGTTTGGGCTGTGTACACAGTAAGACAAACTGTTCTACAAGTGATATGTTCAGGAAAAATTCCTATTTATCACCTTACATCTATGCATAATGAGACATGAATATGATCAAACTCATATGCTTCGTGGGGAGGGACATGCAGAGTGGAAAAAGATAACTGTAATCTGTCCATCAAAACAGAGAAGCACCCGAATTATAACCCTTAGTAATCAGCCCCTCCTTTCTATGAGGGGGAGCCCCAAATATTAGCTGTGCCCTGGTACTCTTGTGTTCCTGTGGCCTGCTATCACTCTTGACAGTGTATCTGACTTGTATTATCCATTTGCTTTGGAATTGTTTCTCTGCTCCTTGGTCATGTCTGTGTGCCTTTATTTCAGTTCTTTGATTAAAACACCTAGGACCTGAACGCATTAGATTAAGACACCAACTGCCAGTAAATATTTCACTTCTCGAATTTCTCCAAGTTGGACATTGGTGTCACCAATCTCAAAGATAATAAATAAGAGAGACCACATGAACTAAAGCTAAGGGAAGTACACAGCATGTTTGGCAGACCTTGAACACCAGTTAATACCAGCCACGGTCACCAAAGCCACCCTGATTAGGTGGGGTTGAGAGTAAGCCCAGTAGTTGCACAGAAATGACTATAGTCAGGGCAACATGGTCAATACCAACATGCACAAGATGACAAGCAGGGGAACGAAGGTCTCTTAAAGGACCCAGCACTTGGGTCCAGCTCACAGGACCAGTTTCGAATGATAGAGAAGGAACAGGCAGAAGAAATATAAAGAACACTCCGTGAGAGAAAGTCATTCAGGGATGGCTGGAGGGTGTGTAAAGTGGACAACAGAATAGAGGGAATGACTGACAAGCTCAATAGCCATTCAGAGTTGGGGTGGACGTGGGGAGGGTGGACCTGAAACAGCAGCTGGCAGGCATGGCCTCTGATGGGCAAGACCGTGAAAATCATCAAGCCAGGGAAGCGCCATAGAATTCTGGGTCACCTAAGGACCTCAAGGAAGGGGAGCTGAGAGCCTGTCTCCTACAGAAGTCTTCCACGAAGACTATCTGGTGGCAAGATGGGGTTTGAAGCAAGAGGCAGACACACTGGGTGGAGGTGAAGAACCTGGACTTCCAACTGGACATGGGACACAGGAAGTGATCAAAAAGTAAGAGAAATACTCAGGCAGAAATACCTGGCTATGGCTTTGAGACCACCTTCCTAAACAACCTCACAACTACATGGTGCATGCATCTGCTGTGAGAATGGACACTTTCTACCCAGACCCAACTTCTAGAATGATGTGGCCTTGATAATGGCCTTCCTCCCATTCATGAAAACACTTGAGCGAGAATTATTGCACTTTACACAGGCTCTGAATGATGTCCTCGAGGAAACCTAGGGTTCCTGACATGCACACATGTGCCTCTTGGCTGACAGGCCTCTACCTCCGTTTGCTGTCCGCTTTCAAGTTCAGCCTTCATGTGACCTTTTGTTCCCCCTGTAGATAGTGCAGATTTTCGAATTCATTCAGGAAGATGAAGTGCTGGACAGCGTTGGGAGCAAGCACGAGATGGCTGAGCAGTCACTGGGTCTGGAAGTAAGATTCCCATAGCTTGAGAATGGGATGGAATAAAAATAGGGCAAAAAAAAAAAAAAAAAAAAAGTGCGTTCTCTTATTGGCCTCAGGCAGAAACTGTGATAGAATACTGACCGAATGTGATCTGCCAGCTTATTCCGGGAACACAAATAATGTCCCTATCCTGCGGAAGCCTCTCAATAAAACACAGGCAGCTGGAACGAGGGTATCATTATGGAAGAAATGGGCTGAGGATTAGGAATGCTGGCACGAATTCCCCGAGTCATTCTTTTACCTTTTTGAAAGCCCCAGTCCTTTGATATTCACACAGCATCATGTCGAAGAAGATCGGAATGGTGGCTTTCCTGAGCTCAGCCTCAGGGATAAGTGTCATCTCTAATATAGGTCCCACCATGCCTGGGATGAAGCAGATTTTGTTCTGGCCTGCAAAAGAAGAGGGACAGGGGCACATGAAACAGTCCCATGATGGCCCTGCTTCTGAAAGTTAAAAGGAGGAGAGAAGTCAACATGGTTGTTAATTTATAGTTGTTTGCCAGGAGCCAGGCAACTTTGAGCATTCAGTATAGGTTAGCTTGCTGAGGGGACGAATATTCATCGTCCCAAGCAGGCCCCGTTTATGAAGGCTGATAGTGACGGTGTGTGCTAAGTGCTTCAGTGTTTGTGAAGGTTTCCACCCGCATTGCACCTCTGCAGGACACAGCCCCGATTGAAGAAGAAATAACGGTGGTGGGTGTGTGGGCATATTTAGAATTAAATCTGCAACACAAGTCACGCTCCCGGGGTCTGGATAAAATGTTTCTAACAATGGTTCTCTGAAACAAGAAAAGCAAATCTCTGTGCTAAGGAGCTGTAGAATAGCTTGGTTAGCGGTAGTGGGATTTAATGCCACGTTTTAAGGCAGATGGAGCTCAGCTCCTGAGGCCTCTGCCTCATTACAGGGCATTCCCTTCTGTCGGTGATCCAGCCATACTAGTTTGGTTCCAGTGCCACAGGCCAGGCTTGCTGTGCTTCTGTTACTCCTAAGCCAGACTTGAGGCTGCTTCCCTGCCTGCTTCATCGCCTGAGCCCTCCTCCCCATGCAACTCCCATCTTAGCTCAGACACAGGAAGACAGGTGCCCTCCTGCATCTCACCCTCTACCCAACTAACCAGGTACCTACTCTGCTCCGCCCCCACCCCCACTTTTCACCCAGCTTTGAAGTGTCTTTGCTCATAGACTCATTTGGTTGACCCCTGTTGGGCTGCACAAAGGCAGAAACCTGTATCTGTACTCATCATTTTGGTGACAGTGAGTGGAGTCCAGACTAGAAACCCAGGCAGTGTCTGTTCGATGGAAAAGAAGCACTTTACCTGGCTCTCTCAGTCACCAGTTATTTGACGTCGCCACATGTCTCACAAAAGGCTGAGCAAACCCAGCTCTTGAGAAGACATGTGAAACTATATCTTTGTGCACTTGACACAGGACCAGGCAAAGATCAGCCTCCCTCCCCCATAGCAAGGACGAAGCACCCAAGAGCACTCGATTCTGGAGTCAGACCACCTGAAGCTGTAAATAGACGTGCAGTGGTGAACAAGCCTGCCTCACCTCTGGGGGCTCAACACCCTCCCCAACAACTGAAGGTAACAATAGTATTTGTGCTAGGGGGCCATTTAAGAAGAAATGAATCGTGGGCTGGGAGGATGACCCAGTGGGTCAAAGGATTTACTACTGAAACAGGAGGACCTGAGTTTGAGTCCACAGAACCCACGAACATGTAGCACAAGTGTATGCGATCTCAGTGATCCTATGGGGAGATGGGAGGACAAAGCAGGAGCATCCTGGAAGGTGGCAGAGCTTGGTGTAAACAATGGGAAAACGACAAAGAGATCAGTGCCAAGCAAGGTGGAGAGCAGGGACCAATATCCAAAGTAGTTTCCAGATCTCCATGTGTGTACACACATTTGTTCTCTCTCTCTCTCTCTCTCCCTCTCTCTTTCTCTCTCTCTCTTTCTCTCTCTCCCTCCCTCCCTCCCTCTCTCTCCTTTCTTCCATCTCTTTCTTACTCCCTTGCTCCTTCCCTCCTTCCCTCTCTTTTTCTCTCTCATAAAAGAGCCATTATTTAGTGAGCTGCCAGGTCACCTGATGGCCCATGACATATGTCACAGAGCATTAACTATGGCCACCATGCTGTTTTCTCAAAATTGATCACAGAAAGCAACCTGTTGAGCAGAGTATGTGCTCCAGAGCACGGGCATCAGATGTCACAGAGGCAGAGAAGAGAGAACAGCACCTAGGAATTGCAGAGTCCCGGTGAAGTCAGGACCCAATCCCAGCACTGCCACCCTTGAAGCTGACACCATGAGTATGCCATTAGTAGCGAGGCCTCTCTTTTCCCTTGAGCTCTACAGCCCAGGGGCCTGTTTGGTTTCCTCCACTGTTAGGCTGGACATGGGGTAGAGGGCTCCCAGGGACACAGAAACTCAAGCGGCACAGTGTGCAGCCAGGCATGGCTCCTTTTGATTAAAGCAGAAAAAGAAGATGAGAGGAAAGGTCATCACGAGGCTTAATGTCGGAGGATTTTCCCTGAAACCCAGGGCAAAGAAGCATTGCCTGAGGAAAACCTGCAGTTAGGAGCAGGAGATGAGGAAGTCAGGCAGAGGTGAGCATCATAGAAATGCCTTTCTGAGCGATCAGCCCCATCACAGAAGGCATCTGGATTGGATTTGAACCTCAGTCCCTCATTTTGACCCAATCAGACAAAAGGGCCTTGCTCTTACATAGTCCCCTGGTGTCTAGGACTTGCTCATCTAGCTTTCTGACTTTGTCCTTCAAAATTGTTTTTCAAACAACAGGAGGGTTTTTAAATTCAAAGTTGAGTTCGGTAATGGGCAGAAGGTAAATTAGAACTGTCAGATAAGCCATCTCCATGAACTCAGATGTTGCTTACGCAACAAAGGCCTGTAGACGACCAGCGGGTACCAGCGAGATAGGGATATATTTAAAATGTTTTAATATAAAGGACAGGCACGCTGTGGACTAGGGGTTTTTAGATACTTTTGACCTGTTTTCTCTGTAGTCTGTTGAGATATTTAGGAGACTGGAGAAAGAGGAGAAAGAGAGACGCTGATCTTTAAATACACCGTGATTGGACTGATGCTTACACTGCTCCCAAAATAAATTTTTATTTCTCTATTCCCCCCCCCAAAATTGGAATTTCTGTTTAAATAACCAAACGAGTGTACAGATTTGTATATCTTTATATACATGGGCACATAAACTCACAGAGAGAACACATTTGTAGCTAATTGAATAGAAACTCATTCTGGAAAAAAAAAAAGAATTCTTGTTCAAGAAACGCAGGAACCTGCTGCTTCCTGTATGAAGGGAGGAAAATGAGGATAGGTATCGGTTTGAGGGTTCTTTTTATATAATAGATGCTGGATATCACTGGGTAGAGAAAGCAATTAGAAACAGTGTTTAAAATGTCAGCCGGCTAGTTAACGCCAGTTAGGAGTGCCGGGAGGGCCCTGTTGGTACTGAGTTCAGGAAAAACCTAAGTGTGTGGATGCGAAAGGGCCCCGTGTGTTCCTACCTGCAAGGCTCATCTGCCCCAGGGCACTGCTCATCACTCCCTCAATTGAATACCAAGGATCTGAAGTCATTAGGAGAATGAGCAGAGAAAGGAAGATAGGAAATCTGTGGGGACATCTGGGAAGGATAAGTTGGATACGTTGCTGATCCCATGAGGCTGATCAGGACAGAAGTGGGTGGGACTATATGGTTCATTACATACTGTCACAGCCCCCGACATGGACAGCAACAACAAGGTCATGTTATGACTTTTTGGATGTCAGAGTCTGCTAGACCTCCTGGGGACTCACCAGCAAAGAAAGCATCACTCTGTTGAAAGGGAGAAGTGTGAGCATAGCTAGCTACCCTTCCAACTCCAGCTTCGAAAAGCATCCTGTAGCATTGGACGATGCCAGGTCCTGTTTCCCTCAGGCCTATGGAGTCTCTGAGGCTCATGCCTTTGGTCAGATCTCAGCAATCTACTCCATGGCTTTGTGGTACTGAGCACAACACTCAGTCTCCCTGGACCTGCAGAATTCCATTGTATGTGATAGAAGATGGAAAGGGTGAATGGAAACACAGAAGAGACATGGGGCTTTTCAGTGTCTGGTGCCTGCGGGAACTTAGCAGCATCGATGTTAATTAAAGATGGTGTGTGGAGAGGGCTCAACACTATACTGGATTCTAGAAAGAGGAGAAGGAAAAACTAATACTCCACTATCTGAATAGTCCCTGAGCCTTTTCATGGAAACTCACAGGAAACATACAGACTGCTCAGCTTTTTCTTTTAAACTTCACTTTTATTGCAAAGAATTAACCAGGGAGAGGACTAGAGTGAATTTTTCTCCACTGCTGTCACGTTCAGAATCCTCCATACTGTTCTTAAGCCCACTGAATGCTGTCTCGCCCACCCCCAGAGATGTGTGCAAGGCATCACAATCTGCAGGCCATTTGACTGGAGGCCCTGTCATGCCCTATCCACCCCTAGCGCCTGCCTTCCCTCCATAGCCTGTCTTCTGCCTCTCAGAGGGCCCTGCCTCTTCTCCCTTGGTCTTTCACACGTGGTATCGGCCTCGCATCCCACTCTGAGCCTCATTCCACATATGTCCCTGAGAGTAAACTTTTAGGCACTCTTTAGAGCCCTAAGGTCAGATCTAGATGCTGTGAGCCATGTGTCTTTTGAATACTTGAGGTACGGCTATCCAGAGGTAAATGTACTCTAGGCATACAAAAGTCTACACAAGAATAGATTTTTTTTTTTTAATCTTAAGAATGTTTTATGCTGATTATCTATTAAAGTCGTAAAACTCTGGAATGCGAAGTTAAATAGAGACCATTCCTAGTTTGTAAGAGATTAAGTTTAGGATATTCAGCTTTACACTGGTACAAAAAAAAATGTACTTTATAAAAATTATCTTGAATTTTATTTTTATTTATTTATAAATACTTATTTATAAAAATAAATTTATTCATGTTGTTTTGGTGCTAGAATCAAACCTAGGCCTGGTAGATCTTAGGCAAGCATTCTAGCACTGATCTCCAGTCCCAGCTCTTATTTTGAATTCTGAATTTGAATCCTTTTTTCTACACTCCAGTCCTCTCTCTTGATGTCAGACAGATGCAGAGAGCTGCATCTCCCAGCAGCCGCACCTCTGTGAGAAAAAGCAGCCAACACTCCAGTGTGTGGGCTATTAAACTGGGTGAGGGGGAGTGTAATGTACTTTCCACTTACAATGTATTCAACTTATGATGAGTTTATTGGTATAATGTACATCTGTGTAGTTAAAACTAATTAATTGCTCATTTTAATTCTCTCCCTTTCTTTGTCTTTTAGAATAGAGTCTCCTATAGCCCATACTGGCCATAAGCTCCCTATATAGTTGAAGATTAAATTGAATTCTCAATCCTCCTGTCTCTACCTCCCAAGTACTGGCATTATACAAAGTACCACCATGCCCAGGTCTTTTAAACAATCTGTTAATGTAGATACTACAGCGTTTAAAACATGATACATGGCCCACATTCTATTTCAATAGAACAGGTTTACAGAAGGAAGAGGTTTTGGCTCTTTCTTGTTGGGTGTACCATGGCTCACCCATTCTACAGGGTCCTCATAGGCTCTCTGTGTGCCTCAAGTTTCTATCCTACAGCTATTTCACCTTTACAGACATTAATCAAAGAGCTGCAATCAAGCAACCAATGATAAACTTCTCGGTGATATAGGTGAGTCAATGAGACCAGGCTTCTGTTGCTGGCCTATTTTCAGTTTTAACCTCAGTCACATGACCTTTCAAAGGCGCTTTCACTAGATTCCTGCTATTGATGTCATAAGTCACCACCAACGGAAAACTTCAAACACATTAATTATCTCATCCTCCTGGAGAACAGAAGTCTAAAATGGCTTTCACTGTACTAAAAGACCAACGTATGAACACATACGAATGAGCTCAGAAGTCTAAGGAAGACTCTATTTCCTTCCCCCTTCAAGCCCTTACAGCCTCCTTCCATTCCTTGGTTAACAGCCTCCCACCTTCATCCTTATAGTGGCCATGGATCTTCCTCAAATATCTCTGGTTCTCACTCTCCTGCCTCTCTCTTCATGTATGAGGACCTTGTGATTGTATTGAACCCATATGGACAGCCCAAGGTACCCTCACCACAAGAATCCTTAATCTGTGTGTATCCTTTGCTATTTAAGGTATTATGATCATGGCTTCTGTTATTCTGTCAACAACAGTGCTCAATATTTTCTATTACGTGTATAGATAGATGGACAGATGTGTTCTCTAACCCCGTTCCATATTTCTTCTGGAAAGTCTATCATCCCAGCCTATCTAAGATGTGTGTTTCCTGGGGCTGCTTTCCTGGAACACTCGCCTTGCTGCATCTTTGCTTCAATCCTGATGTGGACCACTCACTCTCTGACGTGTTTTAAGAGCCATTTCTTGGGCTGGAGAGATGGCTCAGTGGTTAAGAGCACTAATTGATCTTCCAGAGGTCCTGAGTTCAATTCCCAGCAACACATGGTGACTCACAACCATCTGTAATGGATCCTCCGATGCCTTCTTCTGTTGTGTCCGAAGACACCTACAGGGCACTCATATACATAAAATAAATAAGTAAAATCTTTTTCTTTTTCTTTTTAAGGAGCCATTTCTTCTATGGTTTCTGCACTATATCATTTCACTTTAAACAGCAATATTCCAAATGTTCCCCACCTAGATAGTGGTTTTTCCTTATAAGGTGTGAATTGTGCCTGTTCCCCTTCAACCTTCCCATTATTTTCCAGAGCTTAGCATAATGCTTGGCTTCTCAGGAGATGTATA
The DNA here is from genome assembly GCA_030674055.1 of Rhabdomys pumilio. Classification (NCBI taxonomy): domain Eukaryota; kingdom Metazoa; phylum Chordata; class Mammalia; order Rodentia; family Muridae; genus Rhabdomys; species Rhabdomys pumilio. The sequence goes on along the minus strand of JANHMN010000002.1, from coordinate 77,061,009 downwards.
AAAAGAAACAGCCCGGTTGTTCCCATGGGCTTGCTGGGAGTGGTCATCCCATATATGTGGCCAAGATGCCACTGTCTTTCTTTCCCATGATGACTGTTTACACACGATCTGGACATTAAATGAAGGGAACATGGAAAGGTTAAATACAGAGTCATTTTATAAAGCAAGCATTACCGCATGCCAAGCAGAAAGGCAATGTTAGAATGCTGTACCACTGGCGTTGGTCCAGGACTCCAAAACACAAATTGCAGGAGCCATTAAATGGCTGGGCTTCTAACAATAAGTAGTCTTCCTCACCAAGAACTACCACCATATGCCTCCTCTCCCAGACCAGCATAGATTCGAGCATGAACACACATAAGCCTAGACTCTTCCCAGAAGAATGAATGTTAAATAACCTTCAAGCCTGAGAAGAACCTTACAATTAGTTCCCTATAATCACATGGATGCTGCAGATTTTCCTAATGAGAAGAAGATACTGATGCTGAGCCTCATGATTGCTGCTGGCATTAAAGCACAGTTTCAAATACTAACATGCACAGATGATTTACTCATTATCTGTAGTCTCTGAAAAAACATAGTTAGCTGGCTAGTTCACATCATTTGAAACCGTAACTCTTTGGGAAAAAAAATTATTCACAAGAACATCAGACTTGGGATCTAAAGACAAATTCTTCTAACGGCTGCTCACAGAGCTGTCTGTTGTTTACCCCGGGTTGCCTTTCTGCTTCTCCTGACCTGTCGCAGCTACATGACCTATAAAACCAGAGAGCCAAATTAGTTTATTTATTCGTTAGAGGTGTTATGGAAATCTGCCTATTAAAACTAACCCAAAGCTCTCATTTTCCTCCTTAAGAAAACCTCAGAAGATGGTCAGCTTGGAGTTGTGAATCAGAGAAGATGGAGCGTAGAATCATCTCCATTCCCGGTGCCGTCCCCCCAAGGCATCAAGACACTTACTGTCTCTCCAGTCATCGTGCCATCTTCCAGAAAGAAAGAAGGGCAGAATAATGATGTGCTAGGCTTTTGAGCCCACTCTCTAGCCCCTCCCCCTTTCCTCCACTGCTCCCCTCTTTGAAGAAATACTTTGCTGAAGACACACAAGTATGTCTCTGCTGATATTTTCACGGGGTGGATGTGGGTCACATGACCTCCATCTAATCCAAGGCATTGTTAGCAGAGCAAATTGCAATCCAAAAAAAAAAAAAAAAAAAAAAGAAGAAGAAAGAAAGGAAAAAAAAGGAAAGAAAACAAAACAAAAACATTATTATCAGCATCCACTCAGCTGGGAAGAGAAGGAGGAGACCTACTGTATGGGCAATCAGTAAAGGCTGCTCCAGAGAGCTCAGCTATTCAGTGAACCGCCCTTTAAAGCCCATCATTAGCTGTGTAGTGGTCTCAGTACACCAGTCCCTAATGAACTTGGGGCTTGGGCCTGGTGTGGATTATCAAGCTAATCTCATTAGTGTGTTAACACCAGAATCCCACAGAGCAACAGGGTAGGATGTCAGTGAGGCAGCCACTCATCCTCCCTGCCTCAGATTTCAGCTCCTAATCCTGAATGAGACAAGGAAGAAGGCAGCCATGTCACTAATGAACAGAAGCCTGGTGTGTGTGTGTGTGTGTGTGTGTGTGTGTGCACGCACAAGAGCGTGCAACAGGAAAACCCCTTCAAACTGATGTACTTTCTTCTCCCCCAGAAGCCTGGCCAAGAGGCAAAGCATGGTTCTTTTGTCAAAACTTTGTTTGATTTTTGTTTTCTTCAGTAGACATCATGTCAGGACAAGGAGCCACCTAGGGAAGGCCAATGCAGTGGCATTCCCTGGGACAAGATCTTTAGCAGGGTGCTGTGGGAATACAGCATACAGATGACAATGCCAGAGGACACATCTAGCCCCCTTTGACACCTAGGGTGGCTTGGGCCTCTCTTCTTACAATTGTTCCTCAGAAACTCTTTGCTATCTCAGCAAAAGGCATCCCATCCCCAAGGGCAGTCACAATCAATGACTCTTTTCTTGCAGCCTCCAGATGATAGGTCTTTTAATTGTGCTAATTCATTCTGCAGGCATTTTGGGCAGCAGAGGCTCGGTGATGTGTCTGAGCAAGCACTCCTGCCAACATGTTTGCTTGCTTTCCACCTCTAACCCACTAAATGGCAGAGTGTGAGCTCTTTCTCCCCTCTGAGCCTCAATTTTCCTCACTGGTAAAATAAGGGTTGGATCATAGAATCCCATTTCCAATTCTCCTTGGGGATCTGTTTGGGGCATCAGAAAGCCATTTATAGTGGGCTTTCTGCCCCATGATCACCTTAATTATAATATTCTTACCTTTATCCCATGTACTTATTGAGCGTGAATTCTTCTTTTTATCGGCCCTCAGCTAAAAATAAATGCTTGAAAAATGCCGGACAGTATGATCTCTAAAGGGCCCTTCCAGCTCTGATGTTCTGTGATTCTAAGCAGGTGGAATATTTGGTAACAGCTTTTCATTCATCAGCATAATTAGGAGAACAAGACTCCCTGCCAAAACATAATCTATATCTAAATAAAATCTTCTGTGGGCAAAACAACGTAGTGAAGGATGTTGAGAGGGGAGCTTGCCTCGTGGAACGGCTTGGGACAAGCAAAGCAAAGCTCCTTGTTCTGCCCGGAGAGCCTGGGGGGAGGAGCTGGGAACAGAGGCCCACCACAGCTCCAGCTAGTCTCTGTTGGTAGAAACAAAAGTATGCAAGCCAGAAAGCCATTCTTTCTCTGAGAACATGGAATATTTTGAAAACATTCAGTTAATCATCACTGATATTCATGCACTGGAAAATGCCTTGAAGGATCAAATATTTTGGTTTCTTTTGAAAACCTCGGAAGATGTGGTAGTGACGGGCTTATATTCCAGCCAGACAGCAAGCAGCTGGAGAGCTGCAGCCACTGGCTGTTGCTTTGTCCTGGAGATTAGCTGCAGCACTTTGCACAGGTCTGCACTTCCATTATGTCTTTATTGCAAAATAATATTGTTAGGATTTGAACACACAACGTCCCCCACAGGCTCCAGTGTTCAAAGCTTGGTTTCTAGCTGCTGGCAACTGTTTTTCTGGAGGAAATGGAGGTTTCAAGAGGCGGGGTCTGGCTGGGGGAAGTAGGTCTGCAGCTGTGTGTCATTGTATGGTGGGGTGGGGGACTATATTTTAACTTTCTTTTTTCTCCATCATGTGGTAAACCTCATGATGGTCCATCTCACCACAGTTCCAAAGAGCCAAGCTCGCCACAGAGCCAAGGCTGGTGGACTGAGCCTCTGAAACCATGAACCAAGTGGAGGAATTTTCCAAGCTGTTCTCTTGGCTATTTTGGTCATAGTTACAAAAAGCCAGCTAGCACAAATGGCAAGTGAGACCACCCATTTCTTATTTCTGATAGCCCTTTTTTTTTTTTTAAATCCAAAGTAGCCAGACCAAACACACAATAAAAAGATATGCCTGAGGGGACATGTCACAATATCTGAAGAGATTATAATAGTTAGAGCTGAGGAGAGCATCACCAGCATCTTAGGGAAATGAGACCAGAGAGATAACCCAGTTTCCCAGGATGGCCCTAGGGAAATACCTAGGAAACCCAAAGGTTAGACTATTCCAAATGTTGGCGGTACCCACACTGTTAAATATCTATGGGTTTTACAGCTCTCCCTACTTTACTGTTTAGAATCATTGCTTGGAGCCCATGTTGGGGGCCTTAGTAGTAGACACTGGACTGAGCTTCGATGGCAAGGATGTACTGCACGCCACAACACACTTAGGTTCCATCTTGTTGGGCCAGAGCAGGAACTGGAGTAACAATTACCACACGCATGTGCAAACCTCTATAGCTACATCCACCCCAGTCTTCACTCTTAGGACCTCCATAGGCACCTTGGGAGAAGGTGTTATTTCTTTTACTTAGGACAAGGGATATTAAATTCTCTTTGTTTGGGGCTTGTTTGCACATGACTGAGCAAGGCTCCAGGCAGAGCTATAACAGTCTGTTTAGGCGTAGGTCCTTTACTCTGCTTTAGATTTTGTGAGCCAACTTCACACACACACACACACACACACACACACACACACACACACACCACCACCACCACCACCACCACCACCATCATCATCAAGTATATGGTCTTAACTGGAGTCAGATGTCACCAACAACCACAGAAACCACACTGGGTAATCTACACATTGTACTGTACATTCTTCTACCAGAGGACAGACCTTACTCTAAAAGTTATCCAGAAAACCTGACAGAGAACATCAGATATGAAAGGTTCTGGGAAAGCAGGAAGTAGGATGCGAAGCCTGGGATGTTCGTTAAGGTTAAACCCAAGAGAGGCCAAAACCCCCTTATAAATGCCCCCACTGAAGCCTAGGGTAGGGCAATTGTACACCAGAGAGTCAAGGAGAAAGCCAAATGTCAGAGATGGAAGTCCTTACTCTTCACAGGCAGACATCAGTTCACCCACCCGTCCATCTTTCACCGCAAATTTGGTCTATAAGCAAGATTACTGGCTTCTGGCTTCCTGGAATGAAAAATATACCCTGAGACATCCAGTTCTCTGAGCTCAGACAAATAACTCCCCTTTTGAGTTTGCTGATCAGTAAGAGAAAGCAGGGGTGGTCCTAAAGGATGGGTATGAAGTTACAATAGTATCTCTTTAGTCAGACCTTGCGCAGAATGGTCTATAAAGGTCCCTCTGCTTCCACCCTGCCCTTCACCCATAACCACGAGCCATCCCTGTAGCTCAGTGTAACAGGGGAAGCTTCTGGACTCATTTCCTGGAGAATCTATTCTCCCATCCTCACATCACCCAAGAAGCAGGATATAGACTAGCTACCACCAATCAGCAGCAAGAATTCCTAAGAGACATGACAACAGTTCTCACACCTCCTTCCCTCTCTTATAAACTCCTGTTTGACCTCATAGGCCTTTGGGGCATCACACCAGAGCAGATTCACATATGCTGGGAAGGACAGGGTCAGAGTTGGTCTTCAGGAAGGCACTGGATACATGAAGATGCATCTTTCTGGGCATAGGTTCATACTCACCAAGCTTGTACCACATATCACGGATGGAGAAGCCTATGAGCCGTCTCATGTCCCCGTACCTGTAAGGAGCAAAAATGCCAGCTTTTAACCCTATTCCAGGGTGTTTCATGAAGCTCCCCACTTTCAGACAATCCAAGAATGCAACCTACTTATTCAGGATTTTGTTGTACTTAGCGTGTGTGAACTGCTCCAGCTGCAGAGAGTCCTGGGTGATAAAAGCAACTGCCAGATGAAAATAGTTGTTCCACAGCTGTAAAATAAATAAATAAATAAATAAATAAATAAATAAATAAATAAGAGAAGAGCAGTCATGGAGAGGGTCTGAAAGAGGGGAGGCATATTAAACGCCAGCTAACGTGAATAATTTATAAAGACAGCAGAAGACAGAGGCGAGCCCAGTTTAATTGTGTGCTCTGCAATTTTCTAACTGGCACGGACTCCAAAATTAACATCCTGGCCAAAGCAAGGACAATGGATGAATTTCTCTAGGCCCTGGCAGTACCTCCCCCCTCTCTGACAACGGGATTGGTCAAGGAGAATTTTAGAGCTGGATGCTTGTGGCTGTGGCACTTCTGTTGTTTTGCTTTGCAAAAAAACAAATGACTCAGCCCAGCTGGGATCTCTGTTGAGCCAGTTCCTGCCCTGAAAGTATAGGTGTGTGAAAGATAAGGCTACTCAGGAAGTCAGAGAGCTTCACAGGGTAACCTCCCTGGCCCACCTGACACCTCAGCAGGAGCCAGCCCACAATCCATTCTGTCTTAAAGCACTTTACAGTTGCCTTCTCCTCTGCTGGAAGACCTTAAAGCCTGGTTCTGGGACCAGCAGCAGCATCCCTTGGAAATGTGCTAGAAGTACCAATTCCCTGGGCTGCCCAGATGTGTAGAATCACACCTTCTGGGTTGGGACATGAGACCTAGAGACATGTGTACCCAAAACCGCTCAGAGTGATGGTGTAAGGCTAGAACATTCCCTCTACCAGTTTGTTTGTTCTCAGCTGCTGTAAGTTTTGCAGGTATATGATCTCCTCCTGACTATGAAAGACAGCGGTGGCATCCATTTTCCCAGCCGTGGTGATACAGAGCTGAGCAATCCTTTAGCAGGTACATACGGGAAGTACTCAGAAAGAGAGCGTGGTGATAACAGTACTGATATGGGCCACAGACCAGAAGGAATGAGGTCCACAGTGGCTGTGAACCTCAGCAAACTCATCTGCAAAGTTGGGGTGACCTGCTACTCCCTGAAGAGGGCTGCAGTAAAGGCAACATGAGACAAGGGCTCAAACTATGGTAGTGAAGACTCCCAAATTCAGGAGACCCTTACTCAAGTCTCTGGAAGTCGCGAACACCCACAAACTCCAAGACACCATACCTGGATGCAATCAGCAGAGGTTTATTAGGGAAGAGAGCTGGCAGCCAGCGTTCAAACTGCACACTCGTGCACGAGTACAGTTTGACCCCGAGTGGTGCGCTAAGGAGCTTTTTATAGTAAGGGGTAGGGAAAGGAAGGAATTTTTTCGCGGTTACACATGATTGGTTGTTTTATAAATTTTGAACTCAGCAAGCTGTAACACTGGAAAAGACCTCAAGGGGGGGGAGGGGTAACCAAGATCAGTGGAAAGTTAGTTAGTTCTTGGAACCACCCAGATGTCATGCATCTTTCTTTGTGGCCAGGAATGTGTCTTCCTGCTTTGGGCCTACCCCACCCACAGGTGGATTTTCTTCCCTGAGGCTTGAGGAATGTATCCCGGGGCAGTGAAAGGCCTGGAATCTTATATTCAGTTCTGCTTTCCTGGAACTAGTGAGCCTGTATATATTTTATAAAATGGTCTTTATAATTTTTCACTCTACAGTAGGAGCTTGAAAGTACCTGCTGGTCTCATTGCTTTCTTTTCAACATCCAAGTTGCTACTTTTGTACCCAAGCACAGTCTGGCAACTTGGATGCTCAAGGGAACGTGTTTAAAGATGCCACAGGCCTGACTTGCAAAAGGACAGACCCAGCAGCAAGAAGGACCACCCTGCCATGGAGTCGGTCAGTTTTCCACTCAAGCAGGCCCATCACAGGCTATAGCCACCACTGTTAATGTCACAACTGCTTAAAGCCAAACCTTCCCATAGGCCTAGAGGTACAACCCAGGGCGGGCTCTCCTTTCTCAGAGGAGAAGGGGAGGAAGAGGAGGAGAGGCTATTTGAGGGGATTGCTACCAGGATGTAAAGTGAATAAGTTGATTAATTAATAATATAAAAGAAAGCATCTTGAGCAACAAATGCAGTCTGCTGTTTTCTGCTTTTCTCTTTACCCATTTATATTGTTACTCCCCAGGAGCAACACAGATCTGCTTCTCTCTCTTTTATTGCTGCATAGTATTCTGATGTCAGGGTTACCTCAGCTTTACTCATTTATAGACATATTACAGATATTTAGCCTATTTATAGTCATATAGCTTGGTCCCATTCTTCTTTCTCTGGCAGCAGCACTGTCTTCATCCCTCCCTTGAACCGCTTTCTGCACAAGAATCTCTATCTATGTTTTACATTTCTCGGGCTGAACCGCATAGCCACAGGACACAGACAGGTACAGCCATTTGCTGTTTGTTTTGTTGGTTGTTGGGTTTTTTTTTTCTTTTTCTTTTTTTTTTTTTTTAAATTGTGGATGCTGTCAGGATGCTTTCCAGGGTTACAATCTAATTACCATCTCCACTGTAAGGAGCAGGCTATCCTACCTGTCTGAGTCTCGGTTCCTTCACCTAGAAAATGAGGATAATGGGCCCCAAAGGGTGTAGTTATAAAGACTAAATGAGGAAACCCTACCCAGCAAACTCCCATGGACTCTTGCAATACAGGTTTAGACATCAATTCCTGCAGAAGCCTGACCCAGTACTGCACACTAAAGCAGATCTGCTGGCATCCGTCCTCATTACACCCTATCCCCAGCACTCATGACATATTTTAAACTAAGGAATTTACTCTCTATCTTCACTACTAAATGTAAAGGTCACAGAGGCAAAGACTTCATTTTCTTCATCACCTTGATCTATATGATGCTTAGCTGCAAGTCTGACCTAGCTGTGTCACAGCGGCATTTGTGGAATGAGTTCACAGTGAATGGCCGCACTTTATGTGTATTTCTATGAAACCCCTCCCCAACCCCCAAAAGCTGGAATGATGTCTAAGTGATTACGGGCATGGGCTGCTCTTACAGAGGATCTCTGTTCACTCTCAGCATCCATATGACACATACAAATGGCTGTAACTCCAGCTTCAGAGGACCTGATGCCCTTTTCTGGAATCTATGGGTACCACACACCCATACCTACATACACAGACACGTATATATACATAATTTTAAAAATAATTTAAAAATCACATCCTTCTGAGAAGAGAAAAAAATTTGTATTTCTATCCACATTTAGACATCAAAAAAATTGAGGACCACAGAGAACGAAGCTGCTTTGTCCTACTGGTTAGTGTGACATTGGGAGCCAATTCGATCTAATTTCTGAGCTCTGTTGCCTCAAAACCTTGAGTTGAATTACCGCATCATCATGGTATAAATTCACAGGTTCTAATGGGAAGTTTAGATACATGTATACCCCTGGGCCAGTTAATGTATCCACCACCTAAACACTCATCAATCCTCTGTGGTAAAAGTCTTTCTTTTATTCACTTTAAGATATACATTGTTACAAGTGCCTAGGCCTTCTACTGTGAAGGACACCAGATACATCCCTTCTTCATAGCTATAGTTTTGTGGGTACTGAACAGCATCTCCCATCTGACCTCTCTGTAGGCTCTCAGAATTGCTATTCTACTTACTGATACACAAAGTTGGCTTTCAGAAATCCTACATACGAATGAACTCACAAAGTGCGCATCTTTCTGCATCTGGCTTATTTCACTTAACGTGATGTTCTCAGGGTCGATTTAAGCTAAGGCAAAAGATGGGATTTTATCTTCTATGGCTGAATAGTATTCCACTGTGTATAGGGCATTGACTTTACACATTGTCCTATTGGTGGACAAGTAGAGTGATGTCATGCCCAACACAATGTGGCTCATGGCAGTGAACATAGGGATACATATGTCCCCTTGGCACTAATTTCCATTTGAGTCTATTCTCAGTAGTGGAATTCCACAACTCTGTGAGGTGAAGTAGCCTGGACCCTCAGCACAAGTCCCGGCCAAAGTAAATTCATAGATTCTTCTGGTCCATATGACCTTGCAAACAGACAAGAACATTGGGTCCCAGCATCTAGAGGGTACCACTGATCTTAGCTTCTGGCAGAAATCACCATTTCTATAATGCCCAGGCCTTGGCTTCTATGGAGTGGCATCTGTAGAGCTGCTGTCTTTTTGCCCTTTGAATCACAAAACCACCATTCAGAGGAGCGTTAGAGCTAATCTCCTTTCCCCTGCTCCTGCTCTGGACAGAGGGAGCCAGGATAGAGGCTGCTCCTGCTGGTATCACATGCATAATACATGAGCCCACAAGAAGGAGACGAGGGTGTTCCAGGCAGGGTACAAAGAACAAATCCGTTCTCAAAGGGGGGAGGAAAAGATGAGGGAACAAAGAGAAGATTGAAAAATGACCCAGTTTTGGGGTACTTTTCACTAAATATCTGTGGAAGCCTCATTAGAAAAGAATGATGTGATTCTGTATTCCTACCTCTTTTCCATAGTTTACAGAATCCTGTGGGCGTGACAGCCTCGGGCTGTGTTGTGAGGATCAAAAAGCTGCTTCTCTGCTGGCTTGCCTGTCAAGAACTGACCTGAGTTCCTAGCCCTGATGCTTATAATATCACTGTGATCATTATCATGGTTATCACCAACAACAACACCAACAACAACAGTGTCACCACCATCACCACCACCATCACCACCACCACCACCACCACCACCACCACCACCACCACCACCACCACCGCCACTGCCAGCCTCATTACCATATCACCATCATCAAAATGATGCTAAGAAGGTAACATTTATTAAATGGCTCTTTTGTTGCCAGGACCATTCTAAGTGAGATACATGAATCAATTCACTTAGCCCTTATAGCTGCTTAAAGGGAGAGAGCCACTAATGGCGTCTTAATTTAACATTGAAGAAACCGAGGCACAGAACAGTACTTTACCTAAATCACACAATTCATAAGTTTAATTTTTGCATATGTCAGGTCCCTTTCCTAGGTATGTTGCACATATAAAATTTCTTTCAGGAAAGTTTTATGAAAACCAAAAAGAATTGCCTAGAAGACTGGAGCTGACCTTATCTTTGGGAAAGGACCTCACTAAGACCACGGAGAAGAGTGACAGTCAGAACAGCGGGTCCTGAGGCTGGAACCACTGACATCAGGGGAAAATGACAAACCAGCTGGCCTTTTTATGACCACACACTTCCCCTCTGACCCCAGGAATGTTTTTTCCAAGCTCTCCCTTCAAACATCATGAACATAGCCATTTCTCTGAATAGATTTGTAACAAGTGGAGACTGTAGGCATCTGTGTGGAAAAATGAAACTTTTCTCTTGGTTTTAAACAGCCAGTATGACTTTGGTTGCCCTGGGAAGGATATGTTATCTGGAGAGAGAGAGTCTCACCCAAGGTCATAGTGACTCTCTGAATCTAGAGTGTGGCCATGGTCCCTTATGGAAGCCTGTATCAGCCAGCTCAGTCTCTAGCCCCAACTGAAGCAAGATGCTGATGTAGGCTTTCTGTGCATGGATTCTGGGTCTTACTCACTCTTGCATCTTCAGAGAAACTAGCTAGCAGTGATGTCAGACTTACAGGGTAGCTGAATGTCTGTGACAGTGATTTCTTATGAGCTGGCATACAAACTATGGAAGCTACTCTTGTTATCACGAACATTGGTCACTTCTGTTCCCAGATCTGAATGCAAGGTCATGAATGCTGGTAAGCTTTCCCAGTATGCTCCTGGGCTGACAAAGTCTCCTGGGGTAGAAGGGCAGTTAACATTTTACAGATGTTATCACTCTGATCAAGAACTTTGTTCAGAGAATATCTTCAGCCTCTCAGCCCAGCAAAGATATCTCAACCCATCTTCGCAGCAAGGTGCATAGCACAGGTCTCAGCCCAGGTGTCACCTCCCTCATGGGACATTGTATACCAGGGACAGAACTCAGAGTGGCTGTGAGCATAAGGCTTTTTACTCTTGTGCAGTCATGTTTTACCAGAAAGAAAGAAAACATGGATGGGATTGGAGGAGCAAGAGCATTGATTTCAAATGACAACTAGTGCCTAAAGAAACATCAAGAGGCCTAGATGTGACCTCATGACCACAGGGTCACTAGACAAATCCCAGAGAGAAGCCAAGCAGAGCAGGCTCTGTAAAGAGAAACTATTCCAACAGCGGCTGACTGGTAAGTTTTCCCAGCATGCTCCTGGGCTGGCAAAGCCTACTGAGGTGGGAGAGCAGTCAGCATTTTACAGTTGCTATCACTCTGGTGGGATGACATTCTTGCCGGAGCTGCTGAGCTTGAAAGGCCAGGCTGATGGAAACACAGCATCTCAGATGAGCAGGATGGAACAGTATGGCCCTGAGTTACTGCATTAGGTGACTTCTGTTCCCTTACACTCTGTTACCAGAGGCTCTAAGTGTTGAGGACTTCCCTGGAGGGGGCATCTCAGGATGGGGGTAGAGTTTCTTCTCTCTGACTCCTGCAGTCATGGGCAGTAATACAGACTTTCTCATCAGGCTTTAAAGAGCATGTTCTTTACGGGCCTGACCAGGGACATCACTCTACTTACCTCAGGAACATTCTTATCACACAGTTGCACCCCTGCCCTAATGTCTGAGAGGCTCTGAATCTTGGCCGAGCACACACACCAAAATGACTTTTGGAGAAATTGCGAAGTCACAAAGATAAACTTGAAAGCTTTATACTTTAGTGGCTGTGACTGGATGTTCTAGGCACCAGTGAACAAAATACTAAGAAAATGTTACATTTTTGAAAGGCAACAGCAGTGCCCGTTCTACAGTGAGAAAATGGTTTGCATCCCAGTCAAATAGGACTTTCCTCTTCTTTCCTCTCCTCACTTCCCTCACGAATGCCTTCAGAGACACCTACAGCCTCTGTGTGTTTGCCAGTGATGATGGTGAAGGAAAAAGCAACTGGCCCAATGTGCCAGGGTGGCCCTGAGCAAGCCCAATGCTTCACACTCACCTGGAACTCAAAGCTTGTGTGTTCTAGAAACTTCTGGTTCATGGTTTCTGCAAACTTGTTGATAGCTCTCAGGAAGACCCTGGAAGAGGAAACAAGGTTACTGATCACCCGAGCATCCTCTCTCTTGTCTCTTTCTGATGGACTAAAATCTCCTCACATTCTCCCAGAGTGGGTTGATCTTCAAACGAGGACTAATGCAGGCCAGCATAGGGGCTGAGGTTGCCTCACTAGAATTCTAGAACTGTCTACTTGACATTTTAGAAGTTTATATCATCTTACATTCAAATGATTAAAAGTGTATGGCTGAACAATCCATGCTGTCCAAAAAATAACACAAAGAAAGAGCATCCCCTCCCCCAAACAACAGCCAGTATTCTGTGGGACTCTCTCTCCTGGAGAAGGCTACCATCAACACGTGGGTGAATATCACTTCAAAGGTTTCCTTAGAAGCGTCTATACTAATGACATTTTTAGGGTGTCATTTTGATAAATGATATTACACGGCGGATGTGGTTTTATAGCTTGCCGATTTACTCAATAATAAATCGTGGGGTTCTTTCACACAAATGAGTGGAGCCCCATGTCATCTTTTTTAATCACCAAAGAGCATTTCACTCTACGGCCCGTATCACAGCTTATTTAATCAGTTTCTTATTCATAGGCCATTTTGTGGTTTCTCAGCTTCCCCCACAACCTCCATGATAGACAATGGTCCTGTGGCTGCTCTTCCATACCCTGTGCACTTCCTTTGAGCGCCTCCTCTCCAGTCCTTCATCTGAGACACAGTGCTAACCAAACATCATCTGCATTGCTCGTTTTGGTACGGGGCTGTGGAGGTACATCCTCCATGTCTCTCCATGTCTCTCCATGTCTCTCCATGTCTCTCCATGTCTCTCCATGTCTCTCCATGTCTCTC